>BSBN01001752.1:8125000-8750000 GCA_027924645.1 Cunninghamia lanceolata
GGGTTGAATGCATCCATTTCACCTGCAATAAGAGAATCAACACACAGATAGCTTGTAAACTAGATAAATGAAACTGATGGGATCTCTTACTTTCAATAACAGAAATGCATACAAGATTCACAGTCTCACTGTGTCACCAAAGTCTCTACTTCTGCTATGCTAAAAACTCACTAAACTATCAACTGTATCTACTCTGTCTACACTCCTAAAACAAACTGATCTAGAGCATAAATAGTAATCCTTTGTGAGTACTACCAACTTGATTCCTAGCAGCTGGGAGGAGATAGCTAAGACAGCTGTCATAACAAACTTCTAACTAACCTGCACATCCTCCTAGATCGATCTAAAATATAAGAATTGGTCCAATGGACCTTATTACATCAAAAAGTCAAACATACTATAAATAGACTTATGTTCTATTTTGCAGGGGTGCTCCTGCACCACTCACTCTCTTTTTACCTTTCTCTGGATATGTAGGATAAATTCCCTTAGTCTTAAGGTCCTCAATTCTATCCTTCAACCATGTCTTGGAGAGCAAAATGATAAGTTTGGACAATATGTCCAAAGATCTATTCCATGGTTGCGACCAATGAAGCTCTCCAATAGGAGCAAGCCTGGCACTTTCATAACTATGGTGTAAAAATTTTCCATCCTCCTTAACTTCTGGGGGTACATAAATGTCTCCCATGGACCTCATTTGCTCTACTGTCAGTCTTTTGTGATCTCTCTTTCTCACCTCTCTATTATTCTCACAATTTGACCAAAAGTCATCAATGTGTACTTGATGTTTAAATTTAGAATCAATAGTATTTTGGATCCTATGAAAATGATCAAACCTCCTTGCTAACTCAAATTCCTTAAACCCATAATACCTTAACTCCCTCTCTGAGTAACTAGCCACTTCCTCGCTGGAATAGGAATATCTACCAATTACCCAAGGGAGCTTAAGATTCCCCCTGCTATACTTCTTTTTATACATTCTGAAGGTATTCAAGTTCTGCCTTGAGAACTCTAAAACAATCAATGTGTTAGAAGGATACCTAGGCAGTATGAATGGTTTTCCTTTGAAGCTCTTAGTTTTGATATAAGTGAAGTTTTGAAATTTAATGTACCATGAACTATTAAAACCAATTGTATCCTCTGCATCTATAGACAATCTCTTATCCTGCTTTTCTCTTAAAACTCTGACCATGTATGTATAAAATACATCATTCACTAAAGCATACTTTCTCAATGTATTATCCTCCTGTAAATCAGGATAATGGTCATATACAAGCTTTTGATCTGGGCCATTCCCTAGGGTTCCAACTCTGTCAATCCCATGTATATATGGTTGAACCATTGTTGCACATGAATATAATACATACGAGGACAAATAGAAAGGCATCATCTTTTGTTTTCTTAACATTGCCTATTTCCATATGGCTATGCTAATCGCCTTAGCCCAATGAATTTGTCCTTGTTCCTTCTTTGCTTCCCTCATGAATTGTATAGCAATGAACATCCAAGGCTCACACTTAGTGGCATCCCTCAATCCCACCAATCTTCTTAACATTGTAATCATCAAATATATCTCTTCTTTGATGTCTATTCTTTGTAGAATCTTATGTACTCTTGCCATGGCCTTGGGTTTATTTTCTACACTATACCAACTGTAGAAGATCTTACTTTTACAATCCCTCTCATTATCATTGAAATCTTCATTATACTAGTCAATATCAATATCTACCATTTTTTCATGTATCTCTAGACCAAATGTTCTTACAATCCCCTCTATAGATAAGTCTGCAATGACCCTATCCTGGTGTATTACTCTTCTGGTAACTGGGTCATATAAGTGTATGCAATCCAAACATAGGTCCTTAGCTTCCATAGCTAACGAGAAACCTACAGCTCTATATAATCCACTTTCCCATATGCACCTCATGTCAGGTGTAGCATCAGGTGCTGTGATCTTTTGCAAAACATCATCCACATCATAATTCCCTATGCTGGTGTCTGTCCCCACTCTGCTTGTACTGAGCACCAAAGGGTACCCTCTATATATTGGTAACTCTTCCATCTCATTTTCTTTATGGGCCATAAGGAGTCATTTAACTACATGCAAACCCTTTTGTACAATCTGTTGATAACTGAGAGGGGGGTGAATTAGTTATCTTAATTACTTTAACTTTCTGTTCTTTTTTAACAACTAGTGTAGCATCAAATCACATAAGCATGCATAACCATGAAAGTAGAAATAAAATCAATACACATAACACAATGATTTTGACATAGAAAACCCTGTTAAGGGGAAAACCACGGGGTGACTAACCCAAGATTGTATTCTCTGTTAAAAGAATAGAAGTACAAAATGACACTTGCTAATTAGGGCTCACTACCCGAGCACACTACTCACAAGAGGCTCACTGCCTACAAGAGACTCACTGTCTACAAGGTATAAAGAAAGTAACCAAGTTATTGAACTGATGAGAAGCATCCACATATGCTGAGGTTCAGTTCTAGTTAGGCTCAATACACTGATCTACTATACTTTATTCTTCCTCTTCTTTGGTGCTAATGTCCTGTCACATACTAGACCTGTATTACTACTTCCACACTACTCTCTACTTTTCTTCACACTTCACAACACACTACACACACACCTTCTCATCTAAATCCATCTGGTATATATATCTACACCATGGATTTCAACATCTTTCTAGTCAGCATCCAGAATACTCAATATTTTCCCAAACTATGGTCTGTCAGCTGAATCCTTGCTTACAAAGTGATGCATATCAAAGAGATACTTATAGAAGTCATCAATCATGTTGGCCAATCATGAATGATCCCTTAAGAAACTTGATCACCATCAATATCTCATCTGGATTAAGGTTTGATGCTCTGTCGGTTAGTTCTTCCTTAGTCTTCTATGCCAAATAGGAACCCAACATTTAGGTGTTCATATCTTTTCACTCTTTCATCATCGGAGGCTCAATCTCTGGAAAGTGTTAGTCATGGTACTCCTCTTGACTTCCCCAAGTCTGTACTTTATTGAGATATTTCCTCTGAGAGATCTGGACCTGATTATCAGACCTTGCTGCATGCTCTGTTCTTGCTCACTGGACCAAGATACTCTTCAATCTGGCTTTCAATATAGACATACCATGTCTTGCGGATGTGTCAGATGGACTTTGTTGCCATCAATGACAACACTCATGAAGCCACACAGTGTCTCTTGCCAACAATCTCCCCCTTTGGCATTGATGGCAACACTTAGTGAAAAATGACTAAGTGTTATAGCATACTCCCCCTTGGCTGATGCTCTGTTCTTATGTACACTTTTTTGAAGCTCCCCCTTAGCTAGATTCCACATTTTTCATTGCTACTTACTCCCCCTTTGACATCAATAGAAAAGGGTAGAATCCACACACCAAAATTCCCAAAAATCCAACTATACTCTGCCATATAAGTATATATACATGTTATACTTACATATACTGAAGTATATCTGCAAAAGTTGTCTTCAACTGGACAAATTCTGTTGCCCAACTCTGCTTCATCCTGTCTAAAGTTGAGATGTGACCACTCAATAGGAATGCAAAATCTTATGTCCTCTTTAGATCTATCAGATCACTGGTCCAGGCTGTGGACTGAGCATCAGTTAGGGCCTCATGCATGGCCTCTAACTTAAGGATAATTATCCCTCTAAGTTTACCCATCCTACTTATTATATTCTTCCTTTCCTTTTCAAGTTTCTTTAGTTCATTTAGAATGGCAATAGTCTAAGATTCTTGGTTTATTATGGATGTGGTGAGAGGATCAAAATTCTGAGATAAACTTGACAGTTTACCCTCTTGCTCTTTCACTTTCTTCTCAATATCCATTGTCACTTTAGACTAGGATAAACAAAATTTATATATTTCTCTGCCATCTTTAAGAGCATTTTCTAAGCTCTTTATCACCAATATCCATATTTCTCCTTAAATTTGTTATTAGCCCTTGTACTTCGAAGAATCTCTTACCCAAAAACTCTTTCCAGACTTTCTCTTCTACTGCTTTCTCTAAAGAGTCAAAATGTGTATTAACAAAATTAACAAGAGATTTCAGGTTACCAGATGAAGAGGCTGAAAGATCCTTTTGGAAGGATGGCATGATCTTCTCCAACACACTGGATGCAATTTCTATCAGCTCATAGTCTTCCATGTGAGACTTCAGAAGTTTTTCTTTTGCCTTTTCTTGGGCACAAGATGCTATCTTCATTGTTTGAACCAGGGAGAGGGAATCAAAATTGAATGGTCCTCGAAGTAGCTCTGGTTCATCTAATTCTATCATTTCTTTTGTTAGGAAGTCTTTGACTGCTTCTGCAGTGTCTCTTGCTGGAGACAGAGTTTTCTTGCCTTCTGTGGCCTTAGAGCTATCATTTGGGGTTTTCTTTGTTTGATCTTTTTCTCTTCCCCTGACTTCTTCTTGACCAATTTTCTCATCTTTTCTTTCTTCTCCTTCAGTTCCAGATTCAGTAGGGGGATCCAGAAGAGAGATATTTGCTTCTTCATGGACTTCCTCTTCTAGAATAGAGGAATCCAAGTCCTTAGTCCTCTCCTCACTTATCTCCTTTGGATCTTCTGCATTTTTCTCAGTAGGTTCATCATCTATGTCCTCTGTAATAGGGAGATTGAATTTCATGAAGGCATTCTAGAGGATGTCTTCAATTTTTTTTTCCACTTTGTCAGTCTCTCCAAGTATAAGCTGATTCATTCTTGCTTTGCTTTGGAACTCATCCTTGGAATCCTTGAAGATCATGTTTATTTGTTTTGGAGTGACGGAAGGGTAGAGTTGAATAGCTATCTATTCCTAGATCTCTAGGTCCTTTGCCTTAGCATTGTTCTTTCTTATTTCAAGTTCCTTCTCTAGGCTTTTGGGAATTAGATATATGGTCTCAATGAATGCTTTATTATAGATGTTAAGATACCTGACTATGGCATCTTGCAAGATCTTTTGGTTAGCTTCATTATATTCATCATAAAATTTAGTCATTAGTTTTAGGTTCCCATCCACAGTGACTGATTTGATGATATTATCAATGTAAGGCTTTTTAACAAATTCTTGGGCCTTTTCTTTCTTGCCTTGACCGGTAGAGGATTCACTAGATATTTTCTTCTTCTTCTTCATTTTCTTGACCTCTTCATCTGATTCTGTCTCTTCATCATCCTTCTGACTGATGTAAGACCTTGTGGCCTTTGTCTTAGTTCTCTTCTCTCCCTTTCCGAATGTCCTAACTTCTAGTTTTGAGGCTTTTTGACTCTTAGAGGTGGCTGGTGCAGAGCTTTTGGAGGATCTGGTCTAGGAGGGGGCTTGCACCAGAGCATTTTCTTTTTCTCTTTCTTGTCTTCCTTTCTCTACCCTTTCCAACTTCTCTCTGTTGGCATCAACTGCCTCCTTTGATATTCCATATCTCTTGGCGACTTCTTCTACTTCCCTTCTCACTTTCCTCTTGATCTCAGGCTGTCTAAGTTCAATATGAACTTTTACACTCAACTCTTGGAAGGTTCCAAACCTTCCTACCTTAGGGTCCTTGGGCTGACTTAGTAGCTGTTGGACATGTAGTTATAGAATTTTATCATCCACCTCATACCCCATTGGCATAATCTAGACTATCCTTGGCTCTACTACTTCCATTAGACATTGATCAATGTCTACCATAAAGCACACTGTATCCTTGTACTTCTCAATCAATGATTGGGGGATTCTTTCTCTAGCTTGCATCATACTTTGAAAGTTCTTGAAGTATCCCTAGAGAGCTATATTTTGAGCCTTGGCATCACCAAGCCCATGCATGTAATCTTTGATTTGAATGGCAATCGGTTTGTCATTTTGCCATACCTAACCACTGGCTGGGTAGCTCATTCATAAAGTAAAAGAACAAACACAATATTAGCCCACCATACTTGAATGAGTTCTTCTTGTCCTTCTTGATCTTTTTTAGGTTTTCCAATAGTTGGCTTAGAAGAAGTTCACAAAGATCATAATCTACATTCTCCCCTAACATCTGATAAGCAACATAGATTGTAGTTCTAGATACAAAATTCTCCCTGCTGGAGTGATATATCTTATAGCCAATTATCATAGATGCAAACTTGATATCTGGATCTGTGATATCTTCTATAGTCATTGCTCTCTTGTCAAATTTTGATCCGGTAGCCTGACTTACAGTTTGATTTTTGACTGATTTGAGACTGGATGAGTGCAATCTGGTTACTGCCCTAATTGCATCCTTGGTTATCTTGAATGGCCTCATCAACCACATAAATTTTTCATGCATTCTTCTCAGAACATACCAGACCCAATCATCTTCAGCAAAATAGGGGAAATGAATGCAATGTCCAAAATGCTTATCCCGGATGGCCTTGTACTAAGGTTTGAGTTCAAATGATTCATCTATCAGTTCCTTGTGGTAGATATCCATCAGCTTGGATTCCCCAAATTCTTCAATGTTTGTGTGTATGTAAACCCTAACATCTTCTACATGTAGAACTCCATGCGGAATGCTAGAAAATGTGCCTAGGGGATCAACTTCTAGGGATTTATAGGGATGTTTTTTGAATTTAGGGTACGACCTATGAGTGATCTTCACAATATTCGGTGTAGCCATCTTTCAAAGATTCAGAGAGAGATATTAAGAGTGGAAAATACCTTTTACACTTCTAGGGTTCATGATATGAGCCGGATCGGATTGCTGATCTTTGAGAGGTTTGAGACAATTTTGCTACAGAGATCCTTCTCTCTTCTCAAATGCAAATGTAAAAATGATGAACCAAAGAACCCTTTTATTTTTGTGCAAACCCTAATTCCATTTTGCAATAAATGCACAACCTAAGTTATTCCAGTTGCCTTGTTTTCTTTGTTCTGAGAGAGATCTTTCTAGATCACCGAGATGCACCTAGAATGATAACTTACAATGTATCTCCCTTTCTCCAATAATTCCATCTAACGGCAAATCCAAATATTTCAATTTTGAATTATACTGGATCTAACTATGAAAGTCCTGCTTTTGTTGGATGACTATCAAACCGGATTAATCTTGAATGATCAACCTTTTCAAACTCCTTGTGGATCTTTCAAATCTTTACCAAGGGTTATTTAGATGTTTCTCTGAGGGCCCTTTTAATCTGTAACCTTCCATGTTGGTGTAGGAGCACCCCTTCAACAGTCATTGGAGGGAGAAGACTAAATATATTTTGTCATTATGCATTCTGTTATTGTTAAATAAGGTCTATTTGACCAAAGCTAGATTGTAATTTGCATACAGTTGACTGTGCAAATCCCTAGGATAAGGTTGTTAGTTTGTTATGTTAGGTAGTTGGATTTTATCTCCCAGCCACTGGGAATCCAATCAGTACTACCATTTTGAGTAGTTTAAATACCCTAGACTAGGTTCTTTTTGGAAGAGGATCTAAGGTTGAACAGTTCTACACTACAGAATTGAAGAGTGGAACTGTGAATCAGATAGTTGTAATCACTTCCTGCAAGTTAAATAAGATACCCTATTTTGTGTTATTTTCTTGTTTTACATTCACTGTATAATTGCTTGGGAGACCGAATGGATTTCCAACCATTCCACTGGTAGATTGCTTCACAATTGGTGGAATGGGTGTAGGTAGTAGATTAGGGTTTTGTTCTGTTTGTGTAGTTTGTTGCAGGGTCATATGTAGTTTGCTAGGAAGAACCCTAGCATTTTTGATGTGCTAGGTTGACAGATATCGAATTGATAGAATCTCGTGAAGTTTGTTTGTTCAGGATGAAGACAGTTAGTTTTGATCGATTGGAAGGAGAAACTACAAGTATATTGCATTTAGATGCGAGGGATGCAGGCTAAAATCCTATCGCTAATCAGATCGGGTGCCAAAACCATGTTAAACACTTGTATTTTCAGCTTTTAGGGTTGATATACATTCTCTATGTATATCGCAAGGTACAAACTCTGTGTATACCTCCTTTGTATGTTCTGTGCATATACCACTATCGGTCGTCAAGTGGTCAATGACATCGGCATGACAGAGTATGTCGGAGTGACATAATCCACGAAGGCCAATGGGGTAGGTGTTGCCAATAGGTAACCAAAAGTGATAATAATGATATCATTGAGAGAAGGCTTTCAGGGAGACATTTTACGTAGAGGCCGATGAGTTAAGTGTTGCCGATAGGCAACTTAACTATTCAGTAGGTATTGGTAGGAGTCAGGTGATCGGGGGAGAATAAATTTGGTTAGCCGATGAGTGTTCTCTCACCGATGGGCGAACTAACAACATACATACAAAATTAAATGTATGTGAATGGGCGTTTGACTTATCCCATGCACGTTTCCGCCAGCGGCTCTGCATCATAGTGGTATCAGAGCGAAGGAATGTTTTTCTGGAAAAGTGAAAGGGACAATATGTCTAACGAAGAGGGATCACAGGAATTCCTAGCAAGGATGACCAATGTTGAGTTGGCTGTTCTGGTCAAGAAGCAGATTGCAGAGAGCATTGTTGTAAAAGCTCAGAATCAAGCATTGAAAAATGAGCTGGAGAAATTGAGGGATAAGGTAAGTTCTGGTAAGGAAGAAGATAGGGATGAAGAGGAGATCCCTAGGCAGGAAGAAATAGATGTTCTTGCAGACTAGAAGCTTTTTCTAGATGCCCTCAAGTCCATGGAAAGGAGGACCGTGGACATGAAAAGTGACCTACCAGTGCTTCTAGGCAAGATGGATCTTGATTCAGTGATGGAGTGGATAGACTCCCTGAACAATTTCTTTGAGATAGAGGTGAAGGAAGGAAAGAACAAAATCATTACATGGAAGAAGATGATGGCTTTGGTGAAAGAAGCCTATGTCCCATTGGACTATAATATTCAGTTACACAAGAAGAGAAAAAATCTAAAATAGAAGGAACTAGATGTCGGTTCATATACTAAGGAATTCATGAAGTTGTGTGTTAAGACAAAGGTGAAAGAAAATGAAGATGAAAGAGTAGCAAGATATCTCAATGGATTGAGATTCAACATCTAAGAAGATCTAAATCTGCATAACCTAGATACAAATCAGAAATGCTATCAATTGGCACTCAAGGTAGAAGAGAAACTAAAGAGGAGACAAGAACAGAATTAGAGAGGAAGAGGAAGATAGCAGAGAGGGGGAAGAAATCCTTTCAAAGGTAGAGGACAAGGATTTGGAAACCAAGGTGGAGCACATCAAGAAGGCAATAAAGGAGATAGTAATCAGACCCACAAAGGAGGTTACAATCAGAAAGATAACTTTCGAGGCAACAGACCACCATTTAGAGGGAGATCTTAGGGTAGAGGACCTCTTAGATGTTACAATTGCAATCAAGAAGGTCATATAGCCAGTAGATGTCCAGAGAAAGCATCAAGCTCAATGGGAGAAAGAAGATCAAATTTGATTCAAGAATCTGATGGCCAGAGTGTGACAAGTTCAAACACTTACCAAAGTGTGAATTCCCTTGAAAGCTATGGGTATCCAGAGATAGGAGAGTCCTTGATGATTAGAAGGACAATGACTACCATGAAGGTACCTGATAGAGAACCCCCACAGAGGAAGTCTCTTTTCAAAACGACTTGTAAGATAGGAGGAAAGGTATGTAAAGTTCTAATTGACTCTGGTTCTACTAAAAATTTTGTGTCTATTGAAATGATAGAAAAACTAAAGCTCAGAAGACTACCACATCTGTGTCCATATAAGATCTCATGGCTCACTCAAGGTTAACAAACAGTTGTGAAAGAGCAGGCTTGGGTGGAGTTTCAGATTGGAGCATATAAGGACAAATTGTTGTTTGACATAGCTCAGATGGATGCTTGCCATCTTCTCTTTGGGAGGCCATGGCAATATGATTTGAGAGCCCAACATGATAAAGTTTAGAACACATACTCAATCACCAAAGATGGTAAAGTCATAGAGTTACTACCTTTGATGCAGAAGGAGGCAGAGTCCAAAGGAAAAGAAGCCAAGGTAATGTTGGTAGAAGGCAATCAGTTCATGAAGGAGATAGCACAAGAAGGCACAATTGCATATGCCTTAATTCCATGTCTGAATATGAACAAAGAGCAGCAGCAAGAAATCAAGGTAGAAAAGAAGCAAAGGTTTATAGATCCTGTTGTCTTAGAACTATTGGACAAATACAAAGGCACCATCTCTGATGGAGTGCCAAGGTCTCTACCACCTATTAGAGATATTAGTCATTGCATAGACGTAATCCTAGGGTCTACACTCCCAAACAAGGCAGCCTACAAGCTTACTCCAGATCAGAATGTAGAGGTTAAAAAGCAGATCGAGGAATTATTGGAGACAGGCCTCATTGGTAAAAGTTTAAGTCCATGTGCAGTACTGACTATACTAGCACCTAAGAAGGAGGGCACTTGGAGACTGTGTACTGATTCTAGGGCTATCAACAAGATCACAATCAGATATAGATTTCCAATCCCTAGAATAGAAGACTTGCTTGATTGTTTAGGAGGTGCCAAATACTTCACAAAGATAGATTTGAAAAGTGGCTATCATCATATCAGAATTAGGCCTAGAGATGAATGGAAGATAGTATTCAACACTAATGAGGGGTTATATGAGTGGAAGGTCATGCCTTTTGGTTTGTCCAATGCCCCTAGTACTTTTATGAGATTGATGAATGAGGTTCTGAGAGAATTCATGGGAAAATTTGTCATAGTATACTTAGATGACATATTGATTTTTAGTGATACAAAGGAAGAGCATCTCAAGCATATAGAATTGGTTCTCAAAAGGCTACATGAAGAACAGTTAATGATCAACTTGGAGAAGTATTTGTTCATGCAAGAAGAGATCATCTACTTAGGTTTTGTCATCTCACATGGCAAACTAAAAATGGATCAGGAAAAAGTAAGTGCCATATTGTCTTGGCCAACTCCTAAAACCATGAATGATGTCAGAAGTTTCCATGGGTTAGCAACTTTTTATAGGAAGTTTATCAGAGGTTTTAGTCATGTCTATGCACCCATGTTGGACACCATCAAAGGAGGATAGAAGTGTAGATTTCTTTGGACAAAAGAGGCAGATGATTCATTTGAAACATTGAAGAAGAAAGTAGCACAGCAGCTAGTCCTTGCACTTCCTGAATTTAACAAGATCTTTCAAGTAGAATGTGATGCCAGTCACATGGCAATTGGAGTTGTACTCAACCAAGAAGGTAGGCCTATTGCATTCTTCAATGACAATTTAAATGATGCTAAGAAGAAGTACTCATCCTATGATTTAGAGATGTATGCTCTAGTCTAGTCACTCAAGAAGTGGAGACATTATTTGTTGCCAAAAGAATTCATAGTGTTTACAGATAATCAGGCCCTTAGCTTCATAAACAGTCAAGAGAAGTTGAACCACTATCACATGAAGTGGGTGGAAACCTTACAAGATTTTACTTTCACACTAAAACACAAGAAAGGAGTCAAGAACAAGGTAGCATATGCCTTGAGCAGGAGGGTTCTGACCATAAATCAGATCCAGCTAGAGAGTGTTGGTATTGATTCTTTGAAAACTATGTATGATGCTGATGAAGATTTTGGAGAAATTTATCAGGTATGTACTTCTTTTGGGGATCAGTATCATGTTGAGTATTCTAAATTTTTGATACAAGATGGATTACTTTTCAAAGGAGGACAGTTGTGTATCCCAAAGTGTTCTATGAGACTGAATATCATCAGGGAAAAACATTGTGGAGCTATGGCAGGACATTTTGGTCTAGATAAGACTCTTGATATGATAAAGAGACATTATTATTGGCCTAAGTTACAGTCTGATGTTAAAAAATTTGTGGAGACATGCGTGATCTGTCAAAAGGCAAAAGGAAGATTGACTAATGCTAGTTTATATCAGCCACTGCCCATTCCTTCTAGACCATGGGAAAGCATAAGCATGGATTTTGTGTTAGGTTTACCTAGAACAAGGAAAGGTTATGATAGTGTTTTTGTTGTAGTGGATAGGTTCAACAAAATGGCCCATTTCTTGTCATGTAAAACTACTTGTGATGCTTCATATGTTGCATACCTATTTTTCAAAGAAATAGTAAGGATACATGGATTGCCATTATGCATAGTATCCGATAGGGATGTGAAATTCATTGGGCATGTTTGGAGGACTCTTTGGAAGAAGCTTGGTACAAATTTGTCTTTCTCATCAACTTATCATCCTCAGACTGATGGCCAGACTGAAGTGGTCAATCATTCATTAGGCAATCTATTGAGATGTTTAACAAGACAATATGGAGAGAAGTGGGATAACATTCTCTCACAGGTAGAATTTTCCTATAATGATATTGTCAATAGGAGTATAGGAAAATCACCTTTTCAGGTGGTCTATGGTATCCATCCCAGAGGTATCTTGGAGCTAAGAGACATGGCTACAGGAGATTCTATTAGTTCAACTGGAGAAGCTTTTGCATCAGCCATCAAAGAGGTACATGATCAAGTAAAAACCCAACTCCAACACACCCAAGAGAAATATAAAGCCTATGCTAATAAGAAAAAGGGAGATGTGCAATTTGATGTTGGAGATTTGGTGTGGGTTCATTTGAAGAAAGAAAGGCTCCCAAAAAGCTAGCACACTAAGCTCATGTAGAGGAAGATTGGACCATGTCATATTTTGAAGAAATGTGGACCAAATACTTACAAAGTCCAACTTCCTTCTGATCTTGGTTTATCACCTATCTTTAATGTATGTGATCTTACCCCATACAAACTTAATCCAGACATCGACCAGGAGTCCCTATAGGTTTCAGCAGATGTTGACATTCCTAAAGACGATCCTCCAAAATTGGAGCAGGTTTTAGATTCTAGAGTGGCAAAGAAGACCAAGAACAAGGAATATCTAGAATACTTGGTCACTTGGAAAGGCAAACCTGATTCAGAGGCTATTTGGATGACTGAAGAATAGATTCACACACATGGTGCAGACCTCCAGCATCTCATCTCAAGTGGACTTGAGATTTCTTCTCTCGGGGAGTATGGTGCAGGAGCACCCCTTCAACAGTCATTGGAGGGAGAAAACTAAATATATTTTGTCATTATGCATTCTGTTATTGTTAAATAAGGTCTATTTGACCAAAGCCAGATTGTAATTTGCATACAGTTGACTATGCAAATCCCTAGGATAAGGTTGTTAGTTTGTTATGTTAGGTAGTTGGATTTTATCTCCCAGCCACTGGGAATCCAATCGGTACTACCATTTTGAGTAGTTCATGTTGGTTTTTCTTCTGAATCAGCATTAGGGTTTGCCAGTTCTAATGCACAGGTAGATTCAACCAGCAAAATATAGGAGGTTGCATGAGCTCCTCCCTTCACTTCTAGTTCTGCTGCACCAAGGGGGGTGTCCCTATTTGATAAAGATATGATCTTGACTAGCTCAATGACATAAGGATTTAGCTTGACAGCAATAGGCAAAATACTCTCATGTATGGACCAAGATTTGTGTAACAAATTACAAGGTTGGCAACATTCTTGGACACATATGTCTGGTTAGGGATGAGAGCATATAGGGGTTTCCTACTCCTACTCCTACAACTAACAGGTGGAAGTATGAAATGGTTTAATTTGATGTTTGGATTTATGGGACTTTCCTAGACCCTTTGAATAGACAGATTCCCAAACTAGTGCCTTATCTGGGCAACAGAGTCAAATCTACGAATGTATATGTCTCCCTATGACAACATGAATTCATATCCAGAGGACTTGAGAAAAATGTCACTGCCTAACAACATGTCCAAGAAAAAGTATTACTTATGATCATACTTAATAGATCCTATGATGCAATCTATTTTCATTTGTATCTAATCGAAAGCCTATTTAACCACTCCTTGAGCAGATGCAAGAAATCAGAAACACAGTACAACAAGTATATACTAAAAAACTTGGAAGCCCTTAACAACCTTGTTTGAAAGGAAAACACATAACATACAAGAGACAATTCTAAACAATACACACCACAAGTGTTTTTCATTTAAAATCAATCTGCATAGAAAATGATCATATAAGAAATTGCCACTTACAAGACAAGAATGAATGATACACCAAAATAAGGACCGAATCTGCAACAAAATGTCTTTCAAAATGTGAACACCTTGTGTTCAGAGTCAGAGCAAAAGGCCCCAAAGACATCCAACCCTTGAAAAAGTGATAGTCTGCCCTTTATACAGAACCGTGTACTTAGCCAAAAATTAATTACAAGGCAAATCAAAAATTTGCCAGATTCAAAGCATGAGGAATGGCGCTCAGAAAAATTCAACACTATGGGGGAGACAGAGAGGATGGAGTAGATGAAAATAGGGTCCCCACCATTGTTCAAGGACATCCATCTTCAAACAGGTAGCTATCTAGTCATTCAGGCCATACCTCTGCAACCCCTATGCCATTAATGGCATACCAACCGATAGGATGTAGCAACAACCTGCATTCAGAAGGTTCCTGCCAGTAAGAGCACAGGAAATCCCATGCTGATGAAAGTTTGAATCGTGACTGTCAAAATCCTGCCCATTGCTGAAACCTGCGGTGCCAAAATGGTCTTGAAAAGTCAAGAACCAACAAAATTGTGCCACGTAGGCACCCTGTGCATCCAATCGCCGATCATTTCAAAAAAATAAAATGAATAATCCCACATTCAACATGTGATGCATGTGAAACCACCTTATAAACTAGGCCACAGGCAGACATAGTGTCGTGCGCTTTTGCCCCACATGACCACTGAACCACCTACCATAAACTTGTCACCTAGACTCCCACCGATACCAAGATCTAATCAGCGAGACTATAACCCATCGGCGAGCCTGAAAATCCTTCTGCCGATACACAAGTCATCCTGATGACCACCCCACATACACCTTGTCCATCGGCCATCAACAACACCCAAAAAACATCCGCCGACGCCCACAGCTATGCCGATGACATTATCATTGGGGAGACCACTCCCATCGGCCCAACACTAGCCTTCCAATTCTGATTCCACAACTCTCACCAACCGCTACACCCTTCGGCAAGACAAAGACCGTCGGCCAACTCAAAAATTCTCCAACTGATATACATAGTCCACCTGATGAAGTCTTCGAACTACCTTGTCAGCCAGACCCACGCCATCGGCACATCGCCTTGTTATCTGCCTGACATGTAATGTTTCCCTGACAGCCACCTCCATCAGCCAGACTAGGACTATCAGGTTGACCAAGGAACCCCTCGCGGATCACACAACTCTTACCGATGGATACACTACAAAAAGCTTCAAACCACAATCCATCGGCCAGACACCAACCATCGGTTCAACCACCATACTTCATACCGATATACCATATTACACTGATGGACACCTTCAAAATCACAAACCACCCACCGTCGGGGAGACAAACCATATCAAAGCACAAACCAATCGCTGCACTAATGAGCGATGTCATTCCGATGGCAGCCTCCATCAGGGTGACCCCCCTTCCGTCGGTGGAAGCAAAAATAGTTCTGCCAATATCGTACATTACGCTGATGGCAACCCCATCGGCCAGATTGAACACATTGGATGGTCTCAAAAATCTTTTGCCAATGACATCAATCACTCTGATGAACATTTCTTTCGACAAGACACATGCCGATGACACCATCGGCCAAACCTCCCACTGTCGGCCCAACTCAAAATTCCCTCGCCGACAGCCAACACTACACCAATAACACTTCATCAGTGATACTTTACAATAGTCACCCCGATGAACATCTTGATGAACCCCTCCTCAAGAAATATGATGCTGATGCTGAAACATGCTGAGGAGGCCCCAAAACTTAGAAATTTTTTGGATTTTTTGGGAAGGTGCCTGCATGAAAAATTGCTCAAAAACTGATAGTCAATTCAGGCACCAACAATGGCTCTGTTTGGGGACGCATGCCTCTTGCAGGCATGGCGAGAACCGCAAATCTCTGGGATGCTAACCAGTCCCCTATCCATTGGGTATAGAGTCATGAAGCTACAATGATCTGCATCACCAATCAAACTTGATGGCCTAAGGCCACCAAGAAAGGGAAAACCTGTATTTCCCCTTGTCAAATACCTTGTTTTCATCTGCATACACTGGGTCAACCCTGAGAATGCTGCCATGATCTAACCATAAGCAACTTTAGTCATTTGCATATTCAACCTTCTGATTTAGTTTGTCACTATCAACCCTATGCAAACAACCCTCAGCATCAGGCAACAAGTGGATGCAGTATTTATCAAGCAATGCATATTCAAATGGTACGTAACACTTATCATCATCTGCATCAGCAGTATGCATTGCAAAGTGATCCTCTAGTTGGACTGAAAATAGGAAACATTCAGAGTCCACCACGCAGCTAGGAAAATTAGGGCTCTCTTCATGAGCTGGCATATCAAAGGAGAAGCTTTCAAATTTAGAATTGCGCACATCATGCACATGACCATCAGGTACACCAAGCTAGAAAAGATCAGGCTCCAGTACCTTTTTACAATCAGGCACATTTTTACAGTCACTTACCTGATGTATGTTGGTTTCTCTTTCATTAGTATGAGAAACAGAATCCAAGTCAAAAACAATGCTCAAACCTTCACCATACTAAACTAGATCCTCATCACCATATGTGTCAAAAATAGGTGATCTAGGTACATCAGCTTGATCATAATATGCCATTTGTTCATGGGCAGCAGAGCATGCATCTTCATCACCAACGGGTTCATTTTGTGGAAGAATATCAGCTTGTGTGTCATAAGCAAAACAATCATCAAATAAAGAACAATCATGCTCTGCACTAACACTTGTTTCAATCTTTGACTGCTCTTCATGATCTCCATGTGTTTGAAAAGAAGGCAATGGTTCACACATGGAACTGTTTCTCTATTTGCTTATATCTTCTCTGTATTGAGTACAATACTCACAATTATCTCCACAAATCCATTCAAAAAGTTGCTCATTGCTATCCACAACCTCATTATTGCTTTCATGGCCAGATGCCTCATCATTGCAATGGGAGTCCTCATTAGTCCTTTCACTAGCATCTTCACATGATGCCTTAATCTCTTGGTCATTTGTAGCTTCCCAACCACTTCTCATACCAAGGCCTGGAGACAGGGTTTTCTGCAGGTGCTCATTTCTCATTTCTTCTACATTTTCTAAAAAATTGTATGCCATCTGCATACTTGTCACCTTGAATTCCCTCAGTATTGCACTAGAGCCCTCCTCAAAAGTCTCAAAATATATGCCAACACAGGCCGAAATATCAGGTCTAAAGACTTCTGGGATCTGTGAAAGGGCTAGTGCAAACCTATGACTAAAATCAATACATGGCTCTTCATCTTGTTTTCTGATTTTCATCAATTCTGCAATAAGATCAGTAGGTTCTTTTGCAAATTCCCTTTTGAAATAGTCAGCAAGCTCATCCCAACAGGCAAAGGATCTCTTTGGAAAGCTCAAATACCAATCTTTTGCTTTTGCATCAAAGGATCTAACAAAAAACCTCATCCACATATCCTCATCTCTGAATGAATGTTTTTCCATAAAACTACAAAAATTTTGATATGTGCACCCCCATCACATACATTATGACCACTAAATATAGGTATCTGATAGTATATCCTAGCAGGCATACTTTCTACTTTATAGTCAACCCATGACAAATCCAGTTGGTCATACAAAGGATCAAAAGGGCTAACAAGAGGTTTAGCTTTCTGACTGGCAGACACAACAGGGTTATCACTATTCAACTAAGCCTGCCTAGCCTCTAAGAGTATCAACCTATTTCTTATCTCTTCTATTCTTTTTGTCAACATATCATCCCCCTTTTGACTGAGTGAATGAACAGCAATGATAAAAACCCTAGCAATGCACAATGAAGCACAAGACAACAAGAAAATCAAATAACAAATGTAAATGCAAACCGATTTCCATGCTATGCTCAATTTATCTCCATTGCTCTTCTCCACCTCGCATGAGCATGCAAGATTTTGAAGGATTATTGTTGGAGGAATGTTGGGTGCTCATTTCTGCAGCATAACCTTAAGATGAAGATGATATGAGGATGATAGCTGAAGGATGCAAAGGCTCTAATGATATTTCAACAGCATGTGGATACTTGAGGATCAATGCCTGCTTTAGATAATTTGGCAGAATAAGGGTACTTAAGGCTCAATGCATTGCTAATGGCTTATGAGGGGGTTGATTTATAGAATTGGCTTGGTTCAAATGGATGGCTAGGATCAATTAGGGCTTTAGATGAAATGGATGGATAGGATTAAGTTAGGTTTCCTTGCACATCAAGAAATTGTAGTCATGTGACATGTGGCAAGGGAGGATAAAGCTTAGGTGTGCTTGTGTAGACAAATACTAAAATTAGGTCCCAATAGTTGTACATGTGAAAGATATGAATGAAAGTTGTATTACAACACATGATTGACTGGACAAGTGTTGGAATGTGGTGAAAGGTGAGGACTTAATTCAAATAAAATATTTGAATTAGTTGGGATATGAGTTGGATATTAATTAAATAAATAAGATTTATTTAATTAATTGGATAAATGAATAGGATGGGATAAGATATGATGTGGAAATTAATTAAATAAATAAAATTTATTTAATTAATTGGAAAGTGGGATTATGCATGTGGAATTAATTAAATAAATAAAATTTAATTAATTAATTGGCTAAGTAGGATGAGGATGGGATTGAATGGGATTTTAATTAAATAAATAAAATTTATTTAATTAATTGGCTAATGGATAAATGGGATTAAGAGTGGGATTTAGGACAAAAATAGCTTATGATGTTTAGGATAATGTTTTAACAAGGTGTTGCAAGACATAGACAAAGTTGGGAGAAATTTGGGTGTCTACATTTTGCCCCTCTTTGAGATGATGTTCGAGATGATGAGCTTTGTGTCGAGTAACATCATTTCAAAGAAGTTAAGGTATGGATAATTGATAGGAATGATGATGATGATGATGATGATGATGATGATGATGATGATGATGATGATGATGATGATGTAGATAGGATAGGTTGGTGATGCCCCCTCGAGAGGATAGGCGGGTTGGACAAACACGGGTAGGCTCTCGAAAAGAAATGGTTTGGCTAAGAAAGATAGCTAAGGGAATGGATAGAAGAAATGAATGATGAGTTATTCTGCAATGAAAGTGAGCAACCATGATGTTTGATATAACACTAGACATTATGCACTAAGGTATAAGGAACCAGGGTGACAATGTGTCTCATGCCCCAGCGTAATACAACCTTGTCTAACGTATGAGGAAGTAGACTTAGAGCATTAAAGTCCTAATGCACAAAAGGTATGATATGACCTTAGATGCAAAGGATAGTGCAAAAAGCTATTCCAACATACACAAGATATGAATATTAGTTAGAATGATACTGATTTGATGCAAATGCAAGATAAAAAGATAACACATACAAGCAAGCAAGCAAGCATGCACAAATGATTCAAAAACAAACAAGGTATTGCCCCTGTCAAGCTGTAAACCAATGATTGATTGTTTTGTTGTTGATGATAGTTGATAGTGTTGTCATGGTGGGGAAAGCTATATCCCTAGATCAAAACAAGGTTGTTTGCTGAGTTGGTTGGCTGGTTGGCTGATTAATTTGGCTTACAACAAGGCTAGGATCAAGATCATTGATTGCATTTGGATAACTTGGCTTGATTGATTAACTTGATTGGTATAGATTAAGGATTGTCTTGCACTTGGATCATTGTTTAGAATGATTTTGAAGATGATGAAATGATGGATGAAGATTGATTTGATGAAATGTTGATGATGTGATGATATGTGGTGGATTGAGCTACTTTTGATTTGCTGAAGTGATTGGATTTTGTTTTAATGGCTAGCTTGACATGCTTTGAGTTGATTTGCTTTGGTTTTGATGATTGGATTGTTTTGATGGTTGGCTTGATGTGCTTTGGTTGTGATGTTTGCTATTGCTAGGTTGATTGTTTTGATGATTGGATTGTTTTGAATGATGATAATGATGGTGTGATGATTAGAATGTTAATTCAATCTAAGCATAAGCAAGTGTTCTTAGTGTGCTCAAAGGATGTAAAACAAACAAGGTATTGCCCTTGTCAAGTCATAAACTAATGATTGATTGTTTGATTGATGATGATAGTGTTGTCATTGCAGGGGAAAGCTATATCCCTAGATCAACACAAGGATGTGGGAATGCTATATCCCATTGTTGATGATTGATGATGATTGATTTGGCTCATGACAAGATTAGGATCAAAACTTGTTGATTTGATTGGATAATGTTCCTTGATTGATTAGCTTGCTTGATATGGATTAGTGTGACTTAGATTTAAGATCATTGCTTAGATTGATTTGATTGATATGATTGGAAGAAGTGATTGATTGAAATGGATGAATGAATGTTATTGATAGGAAGAATTGATGATGATGATGAGGATTTTATTTTGATTGAATGTTGAAGTGGATTGATTTGGATGATGTGGTTGGTTTTATTGCTTGTATTTATTGTTGGATATTTGATTTTTTAGATTTTTCGACATACTTTGATTTTTTTGGATTTTTGGGGATATTTTGATTTTTTTGTGTTTTTTTTTTTTTGAAATGTTTTGAATGTCAATGAATTTACAATTTGAGTAGCCTTTGTGCTAGATACCAATGACAAGGGAAGACCAAGTCTAGGTGCAAGGATGGATAAAAGGATGGGCTCATAGTAAATGTGATGGAAGGCTCATGATAGATGGGTGAATAAAAGGATAGGCCATCGAATGGAAAGCTCATGATAAATGGATAGATACAAGGATAGGCTATGGTGGATGGATGTATGCCTCATGATAAATGGATAGGTAGGCTATAGTGGAAAGCTCATGATAAGGGTACGCCATAGTGGATGGATCATAAAGGAGTTAGGATGTGATCTCCAAAGGCTATGTTGCATAGGAAGAACTTGCCCCATTCTAGGTGGTAATGCTTAGGATTTTTTGCATGACACATGATGGATTTTATATTGCAAGGCTCATGACAAAGGGATGACATGATGGATTGGTTTGAATGGGATGGATAAATGGTCAATGGATAGGCCTTGGTTTGGAAAGAAGGTATGTCAAGAAATATCCAAACATGATTCAACATTTTTCCCCTATGTCTTCATCAAGATTAAAAGGAGGATGGATAAATGGGTTCAATAGGATAGGCATATTTATGTAATGGATAAGGATGGCAGGATGGCAAGATAGGATAAGATAGGTTGGTATGATATAATGGGATAGATAGTTGGGAAATGGATAGGTTGGATGAGACAATGTGCCCCCAAGTGTAAGTGACATAGAAGATCAACCTACACATGACGCCTGTTTGCCAAGTTTTCATCATGGTACTTATCCAAGGTGCCTGTTTACCAAGTTTTCACCGTTGGACGAAGGGATTTCTCTTTACTATTTTGATTTCTTTTTTCTTTTTCTTTTTTTTTTGTATTTTTCTTTTTTGCTTTTAGATGTGTTGACAATTACACATGGTGCCTGTTTGCCAGGTTTTCACCATGGTAATGGATAGGAGGGACTCAAGTGGCTAGTTCAATGGATGTTGGTAGTCCCATTAGAGATGGATGTCCTCTCATGGACCATGTCATTATGCTCATAGATGTTGATAAGGGATTGCGTGGATGAGAGATGGATTAGGTAGATAGTGGATTATGATGTGGATCATGGTAGGGTAGGCTAGTGGCTTATGGTGTGGATTTATATAGGCTTATGGAATGAACATGGATGAAATACTTATGCAAAAGCATGGACCATAGGGATAGCATGGGGGAGATATGTAGGATAATGGATGGAAGATGGGGAGATGTAGTTGTGTGGAGATGCTGCGGAGTGGAAGGGAACCATGACCAACAGCTGCACACACCGTGATAAACATTGAAGCTTTTGATTGGATGGTGCTGTGGGAAGCAAGGGGATGTTTTCTTAGGGGATGGTTGATGAAGTGATTTAGGGACCCACATAGATTTAGTATTTTTAGTGCTTTTTCTTTGCTTGTGGGATTTTTGAAGGGAATGGAAGTTTTGGATGGAAGTAGGCTTTTGGATGGATATAGGTGGTTGGGATTCTTGAGATGTGGATGAGGATGCCTCATTTGCTTTGCTAGCTTTTTTCTTAGGAACCCAAACCATTTTACTTTTGTGCTTTTATTTTGGAGGTATGGGCTTGGATAGCTTTTTGAAGGTACTTTGCTTAGAAGATGGATGATTTAGAGACTTTTCACATTGATGCCCTAAGGCATGAGGGTCCTTAGGAGTTTTAGTTGGATTTTTGGCTTTATAGATAAAGGCATCCAAATGTTTATTTTGGAATCCCATGGGTTTGGTGGAAGTGGGGTTGGTGGAATGATTGGAAGCTTTATGTTTAAATGATGTGTGCTTTTGTTGGCCATGATTAGGGATGTAAGGATACTTATGAATGATAGGTATGTTAGGTGTTGAAAGCAATGGTGGCAAGGTGGATAGAGGGATATTTAGAGTTGGTAAAAGTGAAGGCAAAGTGGATGGTGGAAGGTGTATGGTCACATGCTTTTGACATTTATAAGTTGGTGGAGGTGGAATGACAAAATATGTTTTGGGTAGATGATGGGGGGTGCGATGGAAAGTGGTAGGTTTAGGATGCATGAAGGGATTACCAACATCTTTAGCTAGTTTACCTTGGGGTGTGTATCCAAGGTCATATGAGCATGAAGGAACTTTGACATGGTTTGGATCCAAAATACCTTGTTCATAAAGACTTAGACCTTTGCCTTGGTAGTTCATGTTTTGGAGGATGCAATTGACTATGGGACTAGCTGTGGTTTGAGAACTAGACTTGAGCTCTTTATTGGATGGAGAAACTGAAGTGGATAAAGGTCATTGTTGTCCTAAGGAAGAACACTCATGTATAAGGGTGGATAGACCAATAGGACATGATGGATTTGAAATGGGATCGATGGTGGATGTGGAAGGAGGATCATTAGGATCTTGATTAGCATTGTGTTCACTAAGATCCAAGTTATTTGTTTGATCTTCTATGCTTACTTAGGGGACAAGTATCTCATCATGACAAGTGGATGTTTGCTCACTATGGATAGGGCTGGATGGTGGATGACTAGGAGCAATTTGGATATCTTGCTCATGGATAGATATAGGATTATGGATAGGATCAAGGTGCTCATGGATAGCTTCTTTATAGGTATCATCTTGATCATAAAGAAGGTAAATGTTATGGATGGGTTGCATGAAAGTGTTTTGATCTTGAGTTGGACTAGGGATTAATGTTTCCACATGCTTAGGATTAAACCTTTGACATACCTCTTGAGTTGCTTGAATGGAAGTGGATAACTCTTAGATAGGCTCTTGGTCAATAACATGAGAACATGATGACTCTTGACTTGGATTAATGATAGAAGGTTTGCAAATAGGCTTGATGGCTTGTAGGTCACATGATGGGCTTGAAGGGTTAAGAATGTTAATTGAAGGTTCTTGAAGAGGCTCAAGGATATGCGAACCACATGATGAGATTATAGGATTAGACATGACCTTTGGAAGTTCATTGATAGGCTCATGAATGGGTGTTTGACATGGAGGTAGTTTATTCCTAGCTAGTAGCCAATGGATCACATCTTTCGCAAGGGTATGTGTAGATGAGCAATATAATGGATGAATGATAATAGTAGACGGTGTTGTAGGCTTATGATTAGGATTAGGTTGAAGGCTAATTGGATTGGGTGGATTAGGATTTGGATTAGATGGGGGTGACATATGGGATTTGAATGATGTGGCATGATTTCTCATTATAGGTAGGTACACCTTGTAAACAATTGGGACAAATATTGGGCATTGATTTGTATTATGGCCTTTGGTCCTATGGTATGTACAATAATCATGTTCATCATATGGACTTTCTTCACATGGTTTGACTTCAGGAAGTTCAATGAGTTTTGCTTCAAGCATTCTTTGTAAAACTATCTCAGCTGCATCCTTTGGTGAAGGATTAGAATGACATGGTGATGAATGTAATGGAGGGCTTAGTGGTTTGGAAGATTGATGGACCAATGGACTAGGGGTAGGATCACATGGTGGTGCTGGGATAAGATTAGTTGGCTCATGTGTTGGCATGTGATTGGATGATGGAGGATATTCATAGGATGAATTCGCTAGGTTAGTATCTCCCTTGTCAAAGGTAATTAAGTCTTGCATAGGATAACTTGGACTCATTTGATTTATGTACAAGGGGCCATTGGGATTTGGATATGATTCTTGTTGGAAAGGTGGATTTAGATCTATCAATGGTGCTTGGTGGTCTTGTTGAAAAGGTGTACTTGGACTTACTTGATTTATGTACAAAGAGCCATTGGGACTTAGATGTTGTTCTTGTAATATCACTTGATTGATTTGTGGATGGGCTTGGTAGTGCATTGGAACGGTGGCATGAGGGATTGGATAAGCTTGAGGTGGATATTCATAGGTTTGAGGTGTAATTTGTTGAGGTTGGGATAGTGTTTGGACTTCTTGTTGTGATATGATTTGTTGTTGATGTTGGTAAATGTGTTGATGTGATGATGATGGAGGGGTTGCATAGAATAATGATTGTTGTGATATGGATTGATATGGATAAGGGTTGTGATAGGTTGATAAAGGGTTGATATGACATGTGGATGAATTTGGTTGAGATGAAGTGGGATAAGTTGATGCAGAATTGATTTGATGTGTGGATGGATTAGATTGGTATGGAGTGGGATAAGTTGATGTGGAATTGATTTGATGTGTGGATGGATTGGGTTTTGGACTTGTCTCATCCTCATCAATAAAGATATATCCTCCTCGAAGTATAAACTTGGTCTTAGGAGGAGAGGCTCCTTTAATTGTGATTGGTTTCTTCTCATGATTTAGGTTAGGAAGAGGGGCTCCTCTAATTGTGACCTTAGGCTTTGGTTTTATTTCATTATTTGAATTAGAGGGGCAGCCTCCTTGAATTGTGATTATAGGCTTAGGTCTTGTCTCGTGATTATAAGGATAACCCTCTTGAATTGTCACCTTAGGCTTGGGATTTGTCTCATGATTAGAGGGATAGCCCCCTTGAATTGTCACCTTAGGCTTGGGATTTATTTCATGATTAGAGGGATAGCCCCCTTGAATGATTACGACCATCTTGACAAGTGTTGACTAGGACTAGGTTGATGATGATGTGGAGATGATTTGGAATGAGTATGGATGTGACTAGGATATGTTCAGAAGTAAATTGATTTGGGTATGATTAGGATATGTTTGGGATGAAAGTGATTGAGTTTGAATGTGTAGGATGACTTATCTTTATGTGTTTGGATGTTTAGAGCTTGATTTGGCAATATTCAAACAAATGATTATGCATAGACACACATGAATCACTCACGCAAGACACATAAGCAAGTTGTTAGTTTGGAATAATGTGATGATGGTTAAGCAAGCACATGAAGACACTTCAACAAGTCCTAGTCAAGGCAAGGCCACTATCACAAGGAGGTTCCAATGAAAATCTGAGGGACCGGCACCCCACGAGCATCCAGCAAGCCACTTAAGACTTTAACTAACCCTACTAGGAGTTTTAATATACACAAAGGTACACCTCCTTTTGAGTTAGCACTGTATGGTGAGTGCTAATACCGGTTAGACTTAGCTTTCACCTTATCCTCTGATTTTTATAGCAAACCGGATGAAAGTACTGCTTGAGGTCTTTCCCTTGGGGTGGATACCAAGCAGGCCTCTCTAAGGCTAAACAAAAGCAACACAAGTAAATGTTTTTGATCTCCAAGTTCGTGTTGGGACACGAGGAGAGAGCATACACATTTACTTGGTCACACTCGCATGGGGTTCATTAACCTTAGAAATTCAATGTGTGGAAGACAATGCAAGCACTTGTTTGTTTTAAAGCCCAAATCCAAATGTGATGAAAGACAATGGTTTATTTTAGCCTAATTTTTCAATGGTGTGATAGCAAACAATTGTTCATTTTCTGTCTAAAATCTAAATGTGTTTGCAAACAATGATTAGAAGATGAGAAATGAAATAATTGCACCTGGTTGATTCACTATCCAAATTGCTGTAGATGTTGATATCAATGTTGCTCCAACTCCTTATGATCACCTACAACATACAAAAAAATGATATTATAATGCAGGCATAAAAAATAGGCTCATTAGGCAAGGAAAATTGTAATTTTAGATGCATAGCTGAATTAGATTTGATTATTTCGATAGATTTTTGGTTCAAAAATTAAAAAATCAAAGAAGAGATCCCCATTAATTTTTAGAGAGATTTTCAAAAATGTAAAGAAATCAGAAAAATTCCCTGATTTGTGCCCAGAAATACGGATTTATGAAAATAGTACAGTCGGCAAAGATCTGATATTTTTGTGCTATAACCGACCTCCAAATTAAATCTACAAAACATAGACCCCCATTAGAATTTTAAGAGCTTTCCAAAAATATAAAAATTTCTAAAAAATTCGCTGATTTGTGCCCATAATTGTGATTTTATGAAAAAACATAAAAATGTGATAAATCTCTTAAAAATCACGATAAACCCAAAATTTTTCTGCTGTAGCTTCCTTATATCATGGAAAAACTTCTACCAATATCTTGTAAAAAAATTCCAAGCCGTTTGGAAGATATGATAAAATCTTTAAAACCTAGGGTTTTGTCCAAAAAGTAGCAAATCTGCAACAAAAAGTTAATTAAACTTGCAAAACTCAACAATGGGGGTTATATGAATGCAAATTTTTACTACAAAAACCTGCAAAAAAGATCAAGCGAAGTGAGTCCCACCGGGCGTGCCAAATGTAGTTAGGGTAAAATTGCAAATCAGGGCAAATGAATAAACAGCAATGATAAAAACCCTAGTAATGCACAATGAAGCACAAGACAACATGAAAATCAAATAACAAATGTAAATGCAAACTGATCTCCATGCTATGCTTGATTTATCTCCATTTCTCTTCTCCACCTCGCATGAGCATACAAGATTTTGAAGGATTATTGTTGGAGGAATGTTGGGTGCTCATTTCTGTAGCATAACCTTAAGATGAAGATGATATGAGGATGATAGCTGAAGGATGCAAAGGCTCTAATGATATTTCAACAGCATGTGGATACTTGAGGATCCATGCCTGCTTTAGATAATTTGGCAGAATAAGGGTACTTAAGGCTCAATGCATTGCTAATGGCTTATGAGGGGGTTGATTTATAGAATTGGCTTGGTTCAAATGGATGGCTAGGATCAATTAGGGCTTTAGATGAAATGGATGGATAGGATTAAGTTAGGTTTCCTTGCACATCAAGAAATTGTAGTCATGTGACATGTGGCAAGGGAGGATAAAGCTTAGGTGTGCTTGTGTAGACAAATACTAAAATTAGGTCCCAATAGTTGTACATGTGAAAGATATGAATGAAAGTTGTATTACAACACATGATTGACTGGACAAGTGTTGGAATGTGGTGAAAGGTGAGGACTTAATTCAAATAAAATATTTGAATTAGTTGGGATATGAGTTGGATATTAATTAAATAAATAAGATTTATTTAATTAATTGGATAAATGAATAGGATGGGATAAGATATGATGTGGAAATTAATTAAATAAATAAAATTTATTTAATTAATTGGGATGAGGATAAGATAAATGAGATTATGCATGTGAAATTAATTAAATAAATAAAATTTATTTAATTAATTGGCTAAGTAGGATGAGGATAGGATTGAATGGGATTTTAATTAAATTAAATAAAAATTTATTTAATTAATTGGCTAATGGATAAATGGGATTAAGAGTGGGATTTAGGACAAAAATAGCTTATGATGTTTAGGATAATGTTTTAACAAGGTGTTGCAAGACATAGACAAAGTTGGGAGAAATTTGGGTCTCTACACTGAGTATGGGTGAATACATGTTTGGATTCATAAAATTTTCCATCTTAGACATCCTTTGTTTGCCTAAGACCTATAACTTTCCCCTGGCATCTAACTTATGCAATAAAACAACAAATATAAGGGGAAGAAGCTAGGTACCTTTTATCATCCAGATGTAGAAATATGAACATCTTTTGTCACGTAACATACATCTATCTTTCATGTGCACTTGAATCTTTTTGTAGAGTCACCACCTCTCCAGAGAGGATAAAAATTTACAACAGCTGAAAGCTCAACATATATTTTTCTGAGTTCATACCACCAGTAGAGCAAGACAAAACTTCACCAGAGGCTGTAAGATACCACTTTTTCTGTTCACTCCCTTGTAGAGTCGCCATTTTCTATTGGTTATTCTTTTCAATCAACATTAGGGTTTGCCAGTTCTAATGCATAGGCAGATTCAGCCAACAAAATACAGGAGGTTGCGTGAGCTCCTCCCCTTCACTTCTAGTTCTGTTGCACCAAGGGGGGTGTCCCTATTTGATAAAGATATGACCTTGACTAGCTCAATGACATAAGGGTTTAGCTTGATAGCAGCAGGCAGAATACTCTCATGTATGGACCAAGATTTGTGTAACAAATCACAAGGTTGACAACATTCTTAGACACATATGTCTGGTTAGGGATGAGAGCATGCAGGGGTTTCCTACTCCTACTCCTACAACTAACAGGTGGAAGTATGAAATAGTTTGATTTGATGTTTGGATTTATGGGACTTTCCTAGACCCTTTGAACAGACAGATTCCCAAACCAGTGCCTTATCTAGGAGGCAGAGTCAAATCTACAAATGTAAATCTCTTCCTATGACAATATGAATTCATATCCAGAGGACTTGAGAAAAATGTCACTACCTAATAGCAACATGTCCAAGAAAAAGTATTACCTATGATCATACTTAACAGATCCTATGATGCAATCTATTTTCCTTTGTATCTGATCAAAAGCCTATTTAACCACTCTTTGAGCAGATGCAAGAAATCAAAAACACAGTACAACAAGTATATACTGAAAAACTTGGAAGCCCTTGACAACCTTGTTTGAAAGGAAAACAAATAACATACAGGAGACAATCCTAGACAATACACACCACAAGTGTTTTTCATTTAAAATCAATCTGCATAGAAAATCATCATACAGGAAATTGCCACTTACAAGACAAGAATGAATGATACACCAAAATAAGGACCGAATCTGCAACAAAATGTCTTTCAAAATGTGAACACCTTGTGTTCAGAGTCAGAGCAAAAGGCCCCAAAGACATCCAACCCCTGAAAAAGTGACACAGTCTGGCCTTTATACAGAACCATGTACTTAGCCAAAAATTAATTACAAGGCAAATCAAAAATTTGCCAGATTCAAAGCATGAGGAATGGTGCTCAGAAAAATTCAACACTACGGGGGAGACAGAGAGGATGGAGTAGATGAAAATAGGGTCCCCACCACCGTTCAAGGACATCCATCTTCAAACAGGTAGCTATCTAATCATTCAGGCCATACCTCTACAATCCCTATGCCATTAATGGTATACCAACAGATAGGATGTAGTAACAACCTGTGTTCAGAAGGTTCCCGCCAGTAAGAGCACATGAAATCCCATGTTGATGAAAGTTTGAATCATGACCATCAAAATCTTGCCCATTGCCGACACCTGCGGTGAGAAAATGGTCTTGAAAAGTCAAGAACTAACAAAACTGTGCCATGTAGGCACCTTGTGCGTCCAATCGCTGATCATTTCAAAAAAAATGAAATGAATAAACCCACATTCAACATGTAATGCATGTGAAACCACCTTATAAACCAGGCCACGGGCAGACATAGTGTCGTGCACTTTTACCCCGCACGACCACCAAACCACCTGCCATAAACCTGTCACCCAGACTCCCACCGATGCCAAGATCTGATCAGTGAGACTATAACCCATCGGCGAGCCCAAAAATCCTTCTGCCGATACACAAGTCATCCTGATGACCACCCCGCATACACCTTGTCCATCGGCCATTGACGACACCCAGAAAACATCCGCCGACGCCCACAGCTATACTAATGACATTGTCATCGAGGAGACCACTCCCATCGGCCCAACACTAGCCTTCCAATTCTGATTTCACAACTCTCACAGACTGCTACACCCTTTGGCAAGACAAAGACTATCGGCCAACTCAAAAATTCTCCAACTGATATACACAGTCCACCTGATGAAGTCTTTGAACTACCCTGTTGGCCAGACCCACGCCATCGACACACTGCCTTGTTATCTGCCTGACATGCAATGTTTCCCCGACAACCACCTCCATCGGCCAGACTAGGACTATCAGGTTGACCAAGAACCCCCTCGCCAATCACACAACTCTCACCGATGGATACATTATAGAAAGCTTCAAACCACAATTCGTCGGCCAGACACCAACCATCGGTTCGACCACCATACTTCATACTGATATACCATATCACACCAATGGACTTCTTCAAAATCACAAACCACCCACCGTCAGGGAGACAAACCATATCGGAGCACAAACCAATCACTGCACCGATGAGCAATGTCATTCCAATGGCAGCCTCCATCGAGGTAACCCCCCTTCCATCGGTGGAAGCAAAAAAAGTTCTGCCGATATCACATGTTACGCCGATGGCAACCCCATTGGCCAGATCAAACACATCAGAGGGTCTCAAAAATCTTTCACCGATGACATCGATCACTCTGATGAACATTTCTTTTGGCAAGACACACGCCGATGACACCATTGGTCAAACCTCCCACTATCGGCCCAACTCAAAATTCCCTCGCCGACAACCAACACTACACCGATAACACTTCATTGGTGATACTTTACAATAGTCACCCCGATGAACATCTTGATGACCCCCTCCTCAAGAAATATGATGCTGATGCTGAAACATGCTGAGGAGGCCCCAAAACTTAGAAATTTTTTGCATTTTTTGGGAAGGTGCCTGCATGAAAAATTGCTCAAAAACTGATAGTCAATTCAAGCACCAACAGTTCAAATACCCTATACTGGGTTCTTTTTGGAAGAGGATCTGAGGTTGAACAGTTCTATATTAGAGAATTGAAGAGTGGAACTGTGAATCAGATAGTTGTAATCACTTCCTACAAGTTAAATAAGATACCATGTTTTGTGTTATTTTCTTGTTTTACATTCACTGTATAATTGCTTGGGAGACCGAATGGATTTCCAACCATTCCACCCGTAGATTGCTTCGCAATTGGTGGAATGGGTGTAGGTAGTAGATTAGGGTTTTGTTCTATTTGTGTAGTTTGTTGCAAGGTTGTATGCAGTTTGCTGGGAAGAACCCTAGCATTTTCGATGTGCTAGGTTGATAGATATTGAATTGATAGAGTCTCACAAAGTTTGTTTGTTTAGGATGAAGACAGTTAGTTTTGATCGATTGGAAGGAGAAATTGTGAGTATATTGCATTTAGATACGAGGGATGCAGGCTAAAATCCTATTGCTGATCAGATCAGGTGCCAAAACCATGTTAAATGCTTGTATTTTTAGCTTTTAGGGTTGATATACATTCTCTCTGTATATCACAAGGTACAAACTCTATGTATACCTCCTTTGTATGTTCTGTGCGTATACCACTATCAGTTGTCAGGTGGTCAACGACATCGGCATGACGGAGTATGTTAGAGCAACATAATCCACGAAGGCCGATGGGGTAGGTGTTGCCGATAGGCAACCAAAAGTGATAATAACGATATCGCTGAGAGAAGGCTTTCGGGGAGACATTTTACGTAGAGGCCGATGAGTTAAGTGTTACCGATAGGCAACTTAACTGTTTAGTAGGTATCGGTAGGAGTCAAGTGATCGCAGGAGAATAAATTTGGTCGGCTGATGGGTGTTCTCTCACTGATGGGCGAACTAACAACATACATACAAAATTAAATGTATGTGAACGGATGTTTGACTTATCCCATTCACATTTCCACTAGCGACTCTGCATCACATGTGCCAATTTCAAGCACCAATTGACTGGCTGGGGGAACTTGTTTTCTTTTTTGACTCCCCCTGAGCTAGAGCTCATCTATTTAGTTTCTGGAAGGAATATCAACACCAGATTCTGGTGCGGATCCATCCCCAACATTTTTTGTACTTCTCTTCACACAAATCTTGTTCATCTCCCTTTGAATTTCATCCGCATTCACTTTTCCTTTTCCTTTGTCTTGGTTTTGATTATGATGTACCAGACCCTTTTTGTCTTGATTCTTACTTCTATAGAATTTAGCAATATGACTAGATCTATTGCAATTCTAGCAAACAACATTTCTTTGCATATTTGACTCGTATCCTCTTGATCTACATTGATTATCCATAGGTCCCATTCTATTGCATGCAAAGCATCTACCATTGAATGAATTGTTCATTTACATATTTCTGCACTCATGAGATTTGTGACCATACCTTTTGCAGTTAAAACACTGACCGGAGAAGGATGAACTAGTCTGATTCATTCTTCTTCTGCAATAATTTGCTTTATGACCAAAGTTATTGCAGTTGTGGCAGTATCCATTGAAGGATGGATATCTTTGAGCATTTGGCTACCTTACCAGAGGTCTTCTAGGCTTATTCATTAGATTTCTTGATCCAGAGTTCTTCTGACTAGATCCAAAGCTTTCCCCTTTCTCATACCCCAAGCCTTGCTTGTCATCTACCCTCTTTTCGCTTTCAAGAAGAACTTCAAGTTGAGAAGAGCTTATCTTGAATTTCTCTTTGTATTCATTTACTGTTTGAAGATCCCTTTTAAGAGTGTCTATCTGATTCTCAAGTTGTTCTTCATTGTCTCTAGCTTCTTCAAGATTAGATTCTAGATGCCTAATTATTCTATCCATTTTGTGTCAGTCTTCTGACTTCTCCTTGAGAGATTGTTTTAGATTATCTTCACTTTTTCTTTTCTCTTCAATTTCTTGGGTGAATTTCATAACTCCTAATTCCATTTCATGTCTTACCATAATTACCTCTTTTGATAACTTCTCACATAACTTGGTTTTCTCATTCAGATCTTCATTAGTATCATTGGCTTCACTTTGACTTGCTAATTGTTTAAGCAATTCCTTTCTTTTCTTCATTGAGATACTTAGTTTTTCTTTCAGTTCATTTATGAAATCATTAGCTTGTTGGAGTCTTTCCCTCAGGTTATTGACTTCAGAGTGAGATTGCTCAAGATCATCTAGGGCAGACTGAAGTTGTTCCCTCATACCATACATATCCATTGAGATTCCTAGATCTTCCTCAAGCTGTTAGGCTTTGTTAGGAGGAACTTAGCTCTGATACCAATTGTTGATAATTGAGAGGGGGGGTGAATCAGTTATCTTAATTACTTTAACTTTCTATTCTTCTTTAACAACTAGTGTAGCATCAAATCACATAAGCATGCATAACCATGAAAGAAGAAATAAAATCAATACACATAACAAAATGATTTTGATGTGGAAAACCCTGTTAAGGGAAAAACCATGGGGTGACTAACCCAAGATTGTATTCTCTATTAAAAGAATAGAAGTACAAAATGGCACTTGCCAATTAGGGCTCACTACCCAAGCACATTGCTCATAAGAGGCTCACTACCTACAAGAGACTCACTATCTACAAGATATAAAGAAAGTAACTAGGTGATTGAACTAATGAGAAGCATCCACATATGCTAAGGTTCAGTTCAGATTAGGCTCAATACACTGATCTACTGCACTTCATTCTTCCTCTTCTTTGGTGCTATTGTCCTGTCACATACCAGACCTGTATTGCTGCTTCCACACTACTCTTTACTTTTCTTCGCACTTCACAACACACCACACACACCTTCTCATCAAAATCCATCTGGTATATATATCCACACCAAGGATTTCAACATCTTTCTAGTCGACATCCGGAATACTCAATATTTTCCCAAACTATGGTCTATCGGCTGAATCCTTGCAAACAAAGTGATGTGTATCAAAGAGATACTTATAGAAGTCATCAATCATGTCAGCCAATCATGAATGATCCCTCAAGAAACTTGATCACCATCAATATCTCATCTGAATTAAGGTATGATGCTCTGCTAGTCAGTTCTTCCTCAGTCTTCTCTGCCAAATAGGAACCCAACACTTAGGAGTTCATATCTTTTCACTCTTTCATCACCGGAGGCTCAATCTCTAGAATGTATTAGTCATGGTACTCCTCTTGACTTCCCCAAGTCTGCACTTTACTGAGATACTTCCTCTGAGAGATCCAGACTTGATTGTTGGGCCTTGTTGGATGCTCTATTCTTCCTCACCAGACCAAGATACTCTTCAATCTGACTTCTGGTATAGACATACCATATCCTGCAGATGTGTGGGATGGACTTTGTTTCCATCAATGACAACACTCATGAAGCCACACAGTGTCTCTTGCCAACAAAATCATCTCAGATTCCTCATCTTTTCTTAACCGTATTGCATAACCCTTCAGATCGATACATGTATATAAAGCAAATGCATCTTTTCAATATACATTAAGGTACGATGTATCACTTACATCTAATTTAATTATCTTTTGAAATCCGCATTGTATGTATACTAAAAGGTGTAAACCCAAAATATGCAGTCATACAAACAACGAAACATACCTTAATAAAACCAAATTTTATATTCTCTTCGGGTCTACGGCATGTATATCATGTTATATATTGCCTTATATCTTTCCTTTTGACAAACATACAACTCAAGATACAATAGGAACTTAGCCAATTATCCACTCCACTTCCGAAACTCATCGGGTCTGACTTGTATACAAAGAATAAAACACTAACCACATGCATACAAAGTACCATGATAAATAAATCCGACCACTCCATGTGACTAATACAATGACTCCACATACAAACGACCTTGTACATGCAACATACAAAACCCTTCTATAATGCATTTTACCAAAAAAACGCATATCTTGTAGAATATTGGGAATTTTAAAATGGTTCAAAAAGAAATCCTTATTCATTTTTGTCAAAGAATTCACCTCTATTCCACTTTGGCACCTAATGCCAATTTTTTCATCTTCAACACGTTTTGTAACCTTTACCTCTTTTCCCTTTACCACCAAGCAAGCCCACACACAAGTAAAAATCCACAGCCACAACAAGGGTCCTCATTTTGCTAAGAGGTAAAATTGGGCATGTTGTGAGCATCACAACATGTCCCTCATTGCCACTACAAAATCTTCCCCATCTGCACTCCTCTTCACTATTCCTTTCAAATCTCTGAGTTCATATATCCCTCTTGGGCTCATAGTATATACTACTTCAAATGGACTCCTCCCTATGCTTCAGTTAATAGAATCATTATATACATACTCTACTTGAGGGAGTATCAAATCCCGTTGCTGACCATGTTCCTTGGTAAGACACCTCAACAAGTTCCCAAGTGACCTATTGACAACTTTGGTCTTCCCATCTATTTATGGATGGAAGGTAGAACTGAATGTCAAATTTGTACCCAACTATTTCCACAAGGTCCTCCAAAACTATCCTATAAATTTAGAATCTCTATCTTACACAATGGTTAAGGGAAGTTTATGAATCCTTACAATTTCTTTGAAAAATAGTCCAGAAATATGAGATTCATCATTTGTTGTCCTACAAGGAATAAAATGGGCCATTTTGCTAAATCTATCCACAACAACATAAACACTACCATACGCTCTTTGTGTCTTGGGTAGACCCAATACAAAATCCATGTTGATTGACTCCCATGGGTAGTTAGGTACTAATAAAGGTTGATAAAGCCCTGCATTGGAACTTGAGCCTTTTGCTCTTTGGCACACTACACAACTCTCTACAAACTTCTTGACACTACCTACATCCTTGGCTAATGATAGAATCTCTTGACCTACTCCAAGGTCATATCATACCCAAAGTGACCACCTAAACTGCCACAATGTTTTTCCCTTATCAGATTTGCTCTCATAGAGCACTTAGGCTCACACAACTGAGCACCCTTGAACAATAAACCATCTTGCAAAACAAAACTAGAATACTCATTGTGGAAGGCATCTTGAGACTGATTACAAATAGCAAATGCATCTTTGAAATCCTCATCTTCTTTATACATACCTCCCAATGCATCTATCCCTACACTTTGGAGTTGGATCTCTTCCACCATCATGGCTCTCCTGCTTAGACAATCAGCAACCTTGTTAGCTTGACCTTTCTTGTGTTTGATTGTGAAGATATAGGCCTACAAATACTCCACCTATTTCATATGCATATGACTCAATTTGTCTTGACTGTTCAAAAAGCTTAATGCATGATTAATTGTAAAAATAATGAATTCCTTTAGAAAGAGGTAATGCCTCCACTTCTTAAGGGCTTGTACCATTGCATAGAGCTCTAGGTCATATGAGGAATACTTATTTTTATCCTCATTGATCTTCTCACTGAAAAATACCACTGGTCTCCCTTCTTGACTCAAAACTGCTCCAACTACAAGTCCACTAGCATCACACTCCACTATGAAGACCTTACTGAAATTAGGTAGGGCAAGAATAGGTTCTTGAGCCACTCTACTTTTCAAGTACTAAAAACTTCTTTCTACCTCCTCAATCCACTAAAGTTTCTTCCTTCTGTCCCCTTTGATGGTATTAAGAATGGGAGAGTAGATATGACTGAAGTTTTTAATGAATTTCCTATAGAAAGTAGCTAAGCCATGGAAAATTTTTACCTCTCCTATAGACTTTGGAGTTGGCCAACTGAGTATAGCTTCTACTTTGGTGGGGTCCATCTTCAAAGTACCTTTGGACATCACAAAGCCAAGGTAGACAAGTTTTTCTTTCATGAACTCACATTTCTTGAGATTGATAATCAACTTCTCCTCATCCAACTTCTTCAACACCATATCTAAGTGTTGCAGGTGTTCTTTCTTTACCTTGTTGTATACAAGAATATCATCCAAGTATACCACCACAAATCTACCTATGAACTATTTTAGGACCTCATTCATTAGCCTCATAAATGTGCTTGGGGCATTAGAGAGGCCAAATGGCATCACGATCCACTCATAGAGACCCTCATTGGTTTTGAATGCTATTTTCCACTCATCTCCTTCCCTTATTTTGATTTGATGGTACCCACTTTTCGAATCAATCTTTGAGAAATAGCATGCACCTACTAAACTGTCCATCAAATCCTCCATCCAGGGTATAGGAAACCTATATCTGATAGTAATTTTGTTGATTTCTCTTCAATTAGTGCATAACCTCCATTTACCATCCTTCTTGGGTGCCAAAATAGTAGGCACAACACAAGGGCTTAAGCTTTCCCTTATGAGACCTTTATCCAACAACTCTTGAACTTGATTTCTTATCTCTTCATTTTGCTTAGGTGTCATTTTGTATGCAACCTTGTTTGGAAAAGTTGCACCTGGTATGAGATCAATGTGATGACTCACATCTCTTATAGGAGGTAAAGATTCAAGGAGCTCATCCACCAATATGCCTTTATATCTATCCAACAGGGTCTAAACCTCTTTGGGTATCTCTTCTCCATTTGCTGCTACCTTAGTTGATGTGGGCTTCCCAATGATGGTATAACCAATATCTTCTTCATTAAAGCTCTTCAAGAACTCTTTCTCCTTGACCACCATCACACTTGGTCCTTCATGAATGGCAATGCTATCTTCTTGTATAGGTGTAAGGGTATATGACACCCCATCCTTCTCTATCACATATATGTTCTTCTCCCCATCAAGTTTGGCCTTCCTATCAAACTACCATGGCCTTCCTAGGAGAACATGGCACACTTCCATAGGGATGATGTCACATAATATTTTATCCTTGTAGACACCAATGTTAAATTAAATTCAAGCCTACTCATTCACCAAAACTTGTTGGCCCTTATTGAGCCATGAAACTTTGTAGGGTGTTGGGTAAGCGTACCTATTTATTTTCAATTTTTCTATCATCTCCAATGACACAAGATTATTAGTAGAACTAGAATCTACTACTACTTTACATACCTTTCCTTGTTCTTTGCAAGTTGTCCTAAATAAGGCCTTTCTTTGTGGGGGTTCTTTGGTGGTTGGCACTTTGATCAATGTCCTCCTTAGCATCAAGGTTTCACCTACTTCTGGGACAACATGTAGAGAGGGTGAATTCACACTTTCCTTATCCTCCTTTTGCACAATTTGAGTCCTCCTCTCACCTCCATGAGAACTTGGTGATTGCTTGTCTGGGCACTTCCAAGATGGATGTCCAAACTGATTGTAGTTATAGCATCTACCTAAAAAGGCATTGGATCCTCTCCCCTATCCACCAAACCTTCCTGTACCATTTGGTCTTCTACCTCTAAATTTTCCTCTATCACTTGACTCACCCCTTTTCTCTTGTTGGTTACTTGTTTCACCTTGTATCTTTAGTGATTTTCCTCTTCCACCAAAATTACCTCTACCTCTGAAATTCTTTCCCCTGCCTCTTCCCTGCTGCTCTTGTTTCCTTTTAATTCTCTCCTCTGTCCTAACTACCATTTGGAAGCATTCTTCCACTGTTTTAGGAGGGTTGAGGTTGATTTCATGTCTAATGGTTAATCTCATACCACTTAGGTATCTAGCCACCTTTTCTACCTCATCTTAATTGTGTCCTGCTCTAATGAACAACCTATGAAACTCTTCAGTATATGACATCAAGTCCAACTCCCTTTGTTTCAAATTTTGTAGCTTCATGAAGGTTTGAGTGGTATAATCTGCAGGTAAGAATTGGGCCTTCACCTTGGCCACCATCCTATCCCATGAACTTATCTTAGGCTAGCCTTTCTTGACTCTCTCTTCTTGAACAAAGTTCCACCAGGTTAGAGCTGGTACCTTCAATTTAGTTTTTGCAAATTTCACTTTCTTGTTGTCTTATATGTCTTCAAATTCAAAGAAGTTATCCAAAGCATCAATCCAAGCCAAAACTTCTTCACCATACATAGGCACTTCAACTTTCACCTTTGGAGTGTTGTCACCCTTGACTACCTTTAGCATCCTGATTATTCTTGCGTCGTCAGGGTCCACTTCTTCTTCCTCATCTTGGACTACAACTGGAGGGTTCTCACTTTCACCCTCATCCTCATCACTTTGGTCATCATTGACCATTCCTCTTCTCTGATTCTTCTCTAGGGCTACTGATCTGGCTAGGGTTGATTTTTGAGACTCCTTATAGAGCCTCTCTCTATGGAGGATCTACTCTTTCAGTTCTTGTATCTCTTTGGCCATTGCATTGGTCTTCGGAGGTATCTTGCTTATGGCAATTCTTATTCACTTTCCCACTTCCAATTAGAACCTTATGCTCTAATACCACTATGATATAGAGAAAGGTATTATCATCACTAACTCTCAAGTAAACCAACTTGCAAGTTCCAAGACCCTATGATTAGGGATAACCTTCTTTAGCCTTCTTTATGCCTTGTAGCCCTCTTAAACAAGTTTTTCAGGCATATCTTTTGGAGAAGCCCTTAAATGCACAAAAGAACCACCATTATAGATACCCATTATTGAGTACGTTAACATCAAAAACTAAGATAGGGTTGTTTTGAGACACCTTAGCCTAAAATTGATTGTTCCCTATTTTCTAGGCCTAATTAGCACTCTTTTCTGAAGAAAGTATTTGATTTACAATCGCCAAACTTCCAAATTGTACCTGAGAGGGTTGAATACATCACCAATAGTCTAAATATGTGGATTTCATCATTAGGAACAAACACCAATGCTCTAAATTCCAAGTTTCAAGCATAAACCCCTTTACAACATGTTTTCAGTCAAATGTCAATAGAATCTACCTACTGTGATGAGAATACATCAAACCAAATGCAAATGAAATCTGACACAAAGTATCATCTAATCACATGAGTTTTAGATCATGAATGGGTCATACCTGGCTGTACAGTTGCTGGAAAAGCAAAAAATACAAGGTTTGACCAGAAAAAATAGGGTAAAAGTATTGTTTTTGCCTTATTCCACCTTCCACAATGTTCAATAGTCTTGCAATGAAGTTTTCCAATCCTTTTAAACATGTTTCAAAAGAATCCCAAAGGTCTCCAACTAAAAATCAAAATATGACTCTTCATCTTCCACATGACATCACCTTACAATGCAATATTTGACAAAACTAAACTCTTAGACCTTAAGCCTAGACTTTGAGTGACACCAATACATAAAAAATGGTCTTAGTTAGACCTTATTATACCAAACTTATGCTTGGACACACACCAAACCAACTATATACACCTATTTACATCATTTGACCACCATTGTCTAGGTGCTCCTGCACCACTTTCACATCACACCTCCTCTGATCACTACTCCTTTGACATCAATGACAACATGTGAAACATCTTTGATATATCTTTTCTTATGTGTGTGAAACCTTAGGATCCTAAGTTTGGGGGCTACTTGTAGTCCACTACTTGGTATAATTCTTTGGGCTTCTATGTTTGTGTGCTTTGTCCATCCTTTAGTATGAGTTCGAACGTAAGTTCGTACCCACACTAAAGTGGGGGCTAAATGTTAAGTCATAAAATCTGCACACTAGCATTTTACACTTAGTTCAACTCCTGGTTGGACCTATTTTGTTGCCTTTGTTAATTAGGACCTATTTTAACACATTTTTGAGCTTAAAACAATGAAAATCTCAATCCCAATAAATAAACCTAACATAATCAACTTAGGACTAGACTAAGCTTGCTAAATTGGACACTTTCCTGATTCTATGGGCTAAAGGTCTAGGGCGTCCAAGTGCCCTGGTCCCACTTGGGATTTTTAGCCCCTCTTTGTGGTGTTATCTTAGGACACTCCTTTGGTTTATATCTATTGGCTTAATAAAGTTCTATTTGTCTTGAGTGAGCAAGAATGTATATTTAAGTGTGTTTTGTAGTTCATTTTACACCTAGATAACACCTAGAGGATTAATGTGAATATTGCTCTCATATTGTGTTCTATTCTAAAGTGTTCTTCATTTTTTAAGTGTTATCTCCTTGTGGATGCTATTGAAGTTTGTTTGCAATCTTTAAAGGAAGTTTGAAGCCCTCTTCATCACTCTCCTTTGTTGGTGTAGGATCTTCATCAACTAAGGTCATCTCCTTTGTGGTTATTATCATCATTATCATTCATTATTCATCATATTGTTGCAGATCTAGCCTCTGCCCTCCTAGGCATACACTCTTGGATCTAATCATTGTTGTAGTGGAGGTGGGAACACCAACACTGGGTTTGATAGAGGCAAGCCTTAAACACAACACAACCTTTTCGTCTTTTTTTGTGTGCAGGTCGGAGGAATGGGTTTCGAGAGCTGATCTTCAGGAAGAAGGTAGAGTAGACAGATGCCCTCTTTTCCACTAAATACTTTGTAAGAAATAATGGGATGGCATAAAAGGAACCTTTGAATGAGGGACCTTTGAACAAAGGTCAAAACCTTGATTTGAAGGTCCCTTTCATAAAGCATTTTGAACATTAAACATTTAAAATTTGAAAAAATACCTTCATTCAAAGGTCATGATGACATCACCTTCGAATGAAGGTTCTTCATTTGAAGGGTAGATTCTCATTTGAAGGTATTTTGTAATTTTGACATCTTGGGCTCATTTTTTCCCTATCCCACAAGTGGCTCATAGTATTGTTCTATCAACATACAATATCTTCTACACAAAAAATTTATTACCTTACCTCCATTTGAGCTAGTTGATTGATCTAGATATATCTTTTAATCCTAATGCTTTTTGTGATTAACATTAGATACATGGACATAATGAGTAGGTGTATACCACTAAATTATAAAACACAAGATATTATTAACAAAAATGGGATTCATGTAGTGGATATGAATGACAAAGGAAATCAACTTCTATCACCTTAACATGATAAAGTAGAAGTGGATAAGGAGGATCAATTCAAGCCTAGTCATGAATAACACATTGGCTTTAAACAAAAGCTGATTTGGATCATAGGAGATTTGGGGGATAATTCTCTAAGCAAGGATTTGGATGTGTTGTATGTGTGTTGAAATAAACTAAGAACACAATTCAAATAGAGAAAATATTACAACTGGAATAGAATTTTTAATTAATCTATGCATTTTGTACATGACACACTCTTAAGGGAGGTGTATCTTCTCCTAACTTTTCTAGATCTCTAGTCTTACTAATTTTACAGAAATGAATTTATAAATTACAAGGTTGAGAAAATGAAAGATTCATTATGGAAGTTGAGATGGTTGAGAGAGTTGAGCTCCCATGTGTGAATCCTCATATTTTCACAATTTGAATTCTAAATACTCATTTGTTAATAGACATTTTTTCATGGAGCAACTCTAGAATTTATGTAGAATTCTAACTTGTATGAACTAAAGCATTTCATGATGTCCTAAGATGTTGTGTAGGATTCTATGGAAAGTTTTAGAATGTGTGCATGGTGTATAATATCACATGTAGGTGTAGATGTGGTGTAAAAATTAGGTTAAAATTTATCTAAAGTTGTCTTACATGATATGTGACACTAAATGAGTGACACATGATGTAAAGGGTTTTCCTTCTCTTGAGTTATATCATATCTTTTGTGTTGCATAGTATGGTTCTTAAAACCATTCATGTGGTGCATGATGCGAGGTACATGTGGCTTTATAGCATAGTTCTTGGCACTATGTGAATAGTACATAATGAAATACACTAAACATAGATATGTGACATGGTTCTTGGCACTGCATGGGTGACACATGAAGCAAGGAGCTCCATGCTCGGAAATGAATTTTTATATGACTGACCAAGAAGCTCAAGATGAGAATGTAGGCCTATGTGGTAGCACATGGATCATTCACCTCTACTTGAATAATAATAGACCTAATTGTGCTAAGTTAAGTGTTGATTGGTTTGTGATGTCAGTCACAACCAAGCACACAAAACAAAAGTCACACAACAACCATTGTTTATCCTGAAAGATACTATGAATTCCAAGAATTCATGATCCCAAGTCCCCGTCGATTAGTTCACAATCTACTGATGTTACTATGTGGTTGATGTGTATTGTTGTTTTTTATTTTGGGGCCTTACGTAGATTAGTAGATTCTGTTTCTGCAACTATACTATATAGGGAAGTTACTCTACATAGCATATATCTCTAAATGATGTGTCTAAGTTGATATCTACATGAGTTCTACTCTTATTTGTGATTCTCTACATGACATTTTCAATATTACATGCATTTAGCTCAAAATATGCTAATGATATTCAGTTGTCTTCAGGATGTCAGCATATTTTTCTATTCTGCTTCTGATTTATCATGATGTGTAGTTATGAAAGTGATTTCAATGAAATTAAAATGAGAAAAAGGGTTAGAAAGTGAGATTCCTAAAATTACTTGACTGAGATCATTGATCCACATACATGTTCCCATACAGCAATGGAGAGAAGAAAACTAAAATCATACTTCACCAGGATAGTCCACAAATCCGCATGATTCAATGCAAATCTTCAAGGGAAAAGTTGACAACAACATGCAATGAAATGAAAGCACTTCTATAGAACATAGCATTCACCAGTACATATCCAAAAATCAACTTGAAGACTACTTAAGGTTTACAATCAGGGTATATTCTGAAACTTCATCTCCATACAGTATGTTCATAAAATAGGTACATTTACAATGATCTGAGGAAGGGACCTTGATTATTTCAACAATCCAGTCCTCACTAGTCTCAGTAATCTGATCTCTCTTGAAACTATTATAGGTCTGATTTTTTTGTGTATTATTGACCTCCTTCCCTTTTTTTGTACAATATAGGGGCTCAATATATATATCTCTAGCTTTTCCCCAATATGGTGCCCAAAAACCCTAGGAGATCAATGATCAGCATCTTGAAATGCAGCATCCAATGGTGAGAAATGAATCCCGCCAAGAATTTGAGCAGCATACCCAAACAGGGCACCACTCCCTCAATAATGTTTCCACCCACAAAACTCCTTCACATTGAAAGCTTCGTCACCTTCCTCTGGTGTGTTTGGCTTCTCAGGATCTGGCCTGTCACCTGGGACGTCATCATCATTTAAAATCGCGCCTTCGCACTCACCAACATGCCGTTACTGTGTCGAAAACTCTACTTCTTCCCAGCTACTCCAACAATCTGCAATAAATATGCAGGAAAAAGCATCATCGTTCAATAAATTAGCAGGGAAAATAAACAATTTAAATCAAAATAGGTTCCAAATGCACAAACACAGCCATTGGGCTCAAAAGCCATGGAAAACATGCATCAAAATGCATATACAATGTTAAAACCAGTTAGGTCAACCATCGTTGACCATAAACATGCATCAGGTGCCCAAGAAAGCTTCAAAATTTCCATCGCTTCACTTTCCTGCCCCTTTTTCCTTGTTTAAATCTTTGTATCTTCTGATATACAAGTCGGACATGATACATTGGATTAATCAGATTTCAAACTGTTTGAAATCCGGCTTGTATATCCGTAATGCATATCGGTTTGTATATCTCAACATACAAACGCATATGCATACAAAGAATTTTCTGTTTTTAACTTCCATTTCGAATCCGGCTTGTATGTATAACAATGCATCTTTGATATACAAGCCGGGAATATACAACAAATTAACTCCTTTCCATAACATCTTTGATTCCAGCAGTTGTATGCATGCAATGTATATTAGCTTGTATATGAGAATATACAAGCCCGATGTACATTGAATTAACTCTGCTCCATGAAATTTGGGTTTCGGGCAATGTATAAAGTGTTGTATATTCGCCTTGTATGTTACGAAATATGCATTGTGGAAACATACAAGGATTTAACCACTTTTAATACTCCCTTTGGGTCTGCCCGATGCATATGAACATTACATGTATCTTGACTTGTATATTTCTCTTGTATGTAAAAACATACAAGCACCAAATATACAACCATTTAACTCTTCTTCACGATGCTTTTGGGTCCGCGGCCTGCACATTGCAAATGTATATATCAAATGTATGTTTAAATATACAAGCGCAATATATACAATGAATTAACATTGCTTAATAACTTTTCAGTTCCGGTCCTTGTATAAATGCATTGTATGTTACGACTTGCCAAACATACAAATGCGAGATACATGCAACGGATTTAAACGTTTATTCATTTCAACTCTTCACCATTTCGGGTCCACCTTGTATGTACAAATATAACATTAACAAATGCATACAAGGCGAAAAGACATACAAATGATTTTGTATATGAACCTGACTAATCATGCGACCAAGTATAAAATGACCTTTGCATATACAAACAACTTTGTATATGGAAAGCGATATACAAAGGTCTTTGTATACAAGAGAACTTGCATACAAAGGGCCTTGTATATGTAACCTGATATACAAAGAGAATTGTATGTGCAAACAACAAACCCTTCCCTTGTACATTTTACCAAAATGCTCATAACTTGCAAAATATGGCGAATTTTAACATGGTTCAAAAAGCAACCCTAGCTCATTTTTAACAAGGAATCCAACAACACTATGCACTGATACTGAAAGGCATTTCTTCTCCATTTTTAACAAGGTTTGCAATTTCAACTCCTTTTTCCCTTTACCAACAAGCAAAATGACACACACAAGCAAAAAGCAAAAAGCCACAGCAGGGGTCCTCATTTTGCTAAGGAGTAAAATGGGGCGTGTTGTGAACATCACAACAACTAGCAACCAAACAAAACAATCAAATTCAACCCATTAAAGAAAATTGAATGAAATAAATTCATAACTTCCAACTATCTTTTATGCAAATTATTATCCAACTTGAGCGTCAATGTATTCAATAAGGTGCATGAATTTTCATTTTAGTTTAAGTGGGTGCACATGGTTAATAAGCCTCATCTTGAAGATCAATTGAACAAACCAGTGACTGATATTAGACTACGTAGGTGAGGACATTCCCTCATAGCCAACCGGATAGAGCCTTGCTGCCAGCGAGCGTCCATAGCCCCAGCAAGGTTATCGTTACAATTCTCCTAAGTAGAGCCCCACTGCCAGCAAGCATCTATAGCCCTGGAAGAGTTACTTAGATGGCTTAATCTGGATTTTTAGTATAATCCATTTTATTTATTTTTGTATTTCATAGAGATTTCATAAGATATTGCATTTGTAACTTCATGATGCAAGGAGTGGTCACTTCCTGAAATTAAGTTGAGAATTATAATGGTAGCAAGGGTGACCTCTGATTTTTCACCTAATATCTACACTGGTAAGTTCAACAAACCCAAGGATTTTAGGTGTGTCATTGTGAGAAACATTCCTTGAATACTCAACCCATTCTTATTGAATACAAAATTTCACAAGTTAAACAACTCTCTACATTCATGACAGTCACAACAAGTTAGGCGTAGATTTCAAACAATTAACATGAATGATCTGGATTCTCTATTGTTTTTAGTGGTTGTTAATCTACCCCTTTATACTATAAATCAAAAGAAAGATCCCTGCTGAGGAAACAAAGCAACCAAAACAAAACAAGCAAAACAAAGCCACTATACAAGCAACTAGACAAAGAAAGTACACTATGATACACATGACTATCATGATGCAATCCTCAGGCCTGAAAATAGTGTTTGAGGAACTGTCCATTAACTGGTAATGGAACATCCTCACCTGTTAAGGACTTGAGCCTGTAGGTGTTCTCTCCTAGAATTTTAGAAATTTGAAAGGGGCCTATCCAGAGTTTGTCAAATTTACCATGATCACCCTTCCTTTCATGTGCTTTGTCCCACATCAGGACTAGATCTGAGATCCTGAAAGCCTTGATTCTGGCCTTTTTGTCAAACCAGCGCTTGACAACAACCTGATGTTTAGCAAATTGGTTAATTTCTACACTTCTTTTTTCCTCTAGGTGCATTAGTTGTAGCAATCTAACTTCCTGTTTATTATCTATGCCTAGGTACTCTTGTGCAAACTGTAGCATAGGAATCTTTAAGTTAACAGGGAGGATGGGATCCACCCCATATACTAAGTGAAAAGGTGAATTTCCTAATGCATCTTTATTCCTAGTTCTATCTACCCACAAGGCATATTTCAATAGAGTGTTCCATTCCCTTAGGTTCTTATCTATCATCCTTTTTATGATGTTCAATAGGTTCTTGTTTGTGGATTCTACTAATCCATTCCCTTGGGGGTAGTAATTTGAGGAGAATTTTAAAATGACTCCATGATCTAAAGCCCAACTTGACAATTTAATTGAAGCAAAAGCAGGCCCTTTATCACATACTAAAGCATATGGAACTCCATACCTGGTCACTATATTGGTTTCCAAAAACCTAATAACATCTTCAACATTGCATGTCCTACTATTGACACCCTCAGTCCACCTAGTATAGTAATTAGTAATAGTTAAAACATACTTGTGGCCTAAGGATGAGGGAGGATTGATGGGTCCTATGAAGTCCATTCCCCATTGAGCAAAGGGGTGCATCTCCATCACTGGTTGCAAAGGTTGAGCAGCATATTTCTCTTTATTGGCAACAACCTGACACATATGATAGCATTTGATGTGTTCAGCTGTATCTTTGAAAATTGTGGGCCAATAATACCCTGCTCTGAGGATAGTATGAGTGGTGGCTAAGGATGACCCATGTGCAGTCCCAAATTTATCATGTAATTCTGTTAGCACCTTATCTACTTCTAATCTTTCTAAGCATCTTAGGTATATCCCCTCATAGTTTTTCTTGAAAAGGACTCCTCCTTTTAACATAAATTTTAGCGAACTTATCTTCAAGGCTCTCCTCTGTGAGGCCTGCAGTCTTGAGGGACATCTCCCAGTGGTCAGGATGTGCCTAATGTCTGAGTACCACTCTCCATCATCTTTTGCATTTACAACATACTGCTAGCTCAGGATATTGGGATCAACCTCTAATATCATCTAGCTTAATGCCTGCTCTCTTACCAGCTTCATAGGGGTAATGTCCATATTGTACTCCTAGAGGGCAGTGATCCATTTAGCCCTTTTCTCACCAGGTTCACTTTGCATTAGCAACATTTTCACTGCTGCATCAGGTACAACAACAATCACCTTATTTCTCAGGATGTATTGCCTAAACTTCTTGATTGCTCGGTCCAAAGCAAGCATTGTCTTTCAACGTCCATATACCTAAGCTCTACATCTCTGAAAGGGCAGCTCATGAAGGCTATAGGCTTTTCTTCCTTTTCTTCATTTTTCTGTCAGTACTACTGCAGAGGTATGTTCTAATGCAAATGAGTAGATGTAGAAGTCCTTGGTGTAATCTAGACTGATCAGGACTGGAACATTTGATATGGCCTTTTTAATGTCTTCAAAAGCTGCTCTAGCTTCTGGGGTCCATTCAATTTTAGCGTCCTTCTTGAGCATGACGTTCAAGGGCCTGACTATCTCTGCAAAGCTAGTGATAAATTTCCTAATGAAATTAATCTTACCAAAGTAAGATTTGAGCTCTATCTTGCTTCCAGGCAGTTGTATCTTCATGATGGATTTTATTCTGTCAGGATCAATGATGATCCTGTCTTCAGTTATCAAGTGGCCTAGCAATTTCCCCGTGGTCATCCCAAATATGTACTTCTTGGGATTCAAGGATATCCCATACTACTCGCACTTCTTCAACACCTTTCTCAGGTCCTCTACATGGTCCGCTCTATCTTTGGAGAACACCGTTAAGTCATCCATGTATATTACTATGCACTTACCAATCAAGCCTCTAAAGGCTATGTCCATTGCTCGCTGAAATGTGGCTCCAGCATTTATCAATCCAAATGGCATGCACCTGTAGGCGAAGATCCCCTATTTCATGGTAAATGCAGTTTTCAATCTATCAATTCTATCCACCATCACCGGGTTGTATCCAGAGAAACCGCCCAAGAAGGACATCATCTTGGTGCCGTTCACAATCTACAGGACTTCATCTAGAGAAGGCAAAGGATAATTATCCTTTTCAGAAGCTTGATTCAAGTTCCTGAAGTCCATGCATAGTCTGATGTCACCGTTCTTCTTTCTCACTGGGACCAGGTTTGCCACCCACATGGAGTGTCTCATAGGAAATATGATCCTGGCATCGAGCAGTCTTTTAACTTCTTCAAAAATGATTGGCTCCAGTAAAGCATTGACGGGTCTTTGCTTTTGCCGAAAAGGCTTGGCATTTGACTTCACCAGTATTGTATGAGTGATGACTGATGTATCAAAAGTTTTTAATTCGTCATATGTCCAGGCAATGACATGGATGTAATCTTTGAGGGCCTGAGTTATCCCTTTCAACTCTTCTTCTGTATAGACCTTCCCAATCAGAACATTTCTTCTTCTATCACCTTGCCCAAGGTCGACCTGCGAATATTGTCCCTCATCAGCCTTTAGAAGATCCCTTTGTTTCAGCATGCTATCCAAATCAAATGCTCTCTCTAGCTCTATCATTCCCCTAGGGATTTTGTTACTTGGCAGCTCCAGGATTTCTTCTTCCTCCTAGACATGATCTTCTAGATTCTTTTCATCAATGATCTGTGCCTCAAAAGCATCTCTATTGGAAATAAAATCTAATATATGCTGATCATCTTCAAATACTTGGAGATTAGTTACATTATCAGGTACTGAAGGCACTGATACTAATTCAACTAAGAATCTTTTTAAACCTGATATGGACAGTGGCTCTAGAGTACTGGCAGCCTAGGCCAAAGCATCTACTCTATGGTTTTGCTCTCTGGGTACATGGGTGATATTGAATGCATCAAACTCTTCTATTAAGTCCCACACCCTGTGTCTATAATTGGATAGCCTCCTGTAATTACAAGAGTATATACCTCTTACCTATCTAACAACTAATTCTGAGTCTCCATAGACATGCAAAATTTTCACCTTCTTCCTAAGAGCGAATAATATCCCATGAATTAGAGCTTCATATTTTGTCACATTGTTTGTACATGGGAACTACAATCTGTATGCTACCAAATAGGATTTTCCAGATGGGTCAATGAGGTCTATTCCTACTCCAGCTCCTTGTTTTGACTTGGATCCATCAAATCTGAGGATCCATGGCTCATCCTCAGCTAAAAGCTTGTCTGGTTCTTCCTTCTTTCTTTTGGCTCTGTAGCCGCACCACTGGATATCCATTTTAGCTTTGGTGTCCTAGTTTTCTCAGACACCACCTCATTGGCTTTATGGGGAGCTAATACTTCTTCTTTTCTCTTATCACCAAGAGGAACATTCTCTGGACCAGGTAGCATATGCCTTCTCAAGATATGCAGGCACAATGAGAAAGATGTCTCTGAGTGAGGTGCCTCATGCAACCTGCACCACTTCTCAATCAAGGCATCCTAGGGAGGCCTATGCTACTATGTCATCTTTTGGATTTCTTTTGATAGAAACTCCTCGAACTTGGATAGATTGCTACCACTATCCTCGTTAGATAACTCGTAATCTAACTCCACTAAACAATCACTCCCAGGGGTGATTTTCTTCTTGTTCTTATCATTACCCCTGTTGCATACCAGTATCTCTTCTATCATCTGGATAGAACCTTCATCCTTCTGTGTGCATCCTCCTATTCCTGCAGGAGACAAACATAAATCAGTATCACTATCATTATCCGTGGAACTCACCACGGGTGAAGATGCTTCGCCATATGCTTGTTCCAACTCCAACATGTCTAAACAGGCATCACAAGTTTTTTCAGAATGAGCCTCATCATGCAACCTGCACCATCCATCAATCAAAATATTGTGAATAGGCACACTTAATAATTGACATCGTTTCACCTGTCTAAATAGATACATCTCAAATTTCTTGAAATGATCCAGTTCTATTTTATTTCCAAGATTACAATCAGGCTCTAAATTTATTTCATCACTCCAAAGGTCACCATTATCATCATGTATGTCAAGCACCAAGATTTCTTCTATGCTGGTGGTTTGAGGTCTGATGGAGTAAACTCCAGGTTCCACATCCACATACATGATTTCATTGGTCTTGTTATATTTGGTGATCATGTGTCTCATGCAAGGTTCAGCTTCGATCTTTATCTGATTTGGTATACCCTTCCAAGGTAGCCACATATGGCTAAAATCAGTTGACATGTATCCATTGAGGGTTTTTGACCAGTCTCTGCTGAGTAACATTCTGTATGTATCAGGTATATCTACTACCTAAATATCAATATAGTATTGGATTCTAGGATCTGATGCTAGCTACATGTGAATGTGGGTTAGTTCTCCTACCACACTTACTTCTATTTTGTCCAATTATGTTACCTTCTTAAATGATTTAGCAGGATGTAACCCTAAAGCGTTGCGTATGGATAGGGGCATTACATTGGTAGATGCTCCTGAGTCTACTAAGCAGTTGTGCAAATTTTTACCAAACATCCTTGTGGTAAGGAGGAAGGGAGGTGACTCACTCTTATCTTTGTATAGGGTCATGTGGGAGGTATCTGCAGCTTGAACAATAGCCAAGGTTTTAGGTTTGACGTTAACATCCTTGACAGCATGATCTTTATTTCTAAATTGGCCTGGGGTATGGCTATCTTCTATTTGAGTAGAATCGTCCAATGATTTCATGAAAGCATTCTTGATAGCAGGGGTTTTAAGCAACTCTAACATTGGTAGGCTGATCTTTACTTTTTTATTTCATCTGCCAAATATGTAAACAATTTGTCAGATTTGGGAAGTGGATTTGTAGCTTTTGATGTTGTGTTATGTGGTGTCAGATATTGAGCATTGACCTTTGGGAGTCCAAGGTTATTACTTGCCTTGGGATCAGGTGGAGTATTGAAATTGTTTGGAGGCAATGAGGTAGTCAAAGGATCAACAGATCTGTTTGCGTTATTCCTTAGGTTGTATTTATGCCTACCCTGAGGTTGATGTTGATAAGCATTGACTTCCTCATGCTTAATTGATGGCTCATTCTCATCCTCAAAGGGGAAAACATAGTTAAACTCAAAAGCCATGGCTGATTCCTCACATGTTGAAGTGTAATCCTAATGTGATGATATTGTCTGTTGATAAGGACAATGCATGAAGCTTTCTAGTACTAGGTGATGCAGAGGAAATCAGTAACTCAACTTCATACTAGCAATTTGCATAACACAACATGACCAACACATGGTCTCTAACCCAATAACTTCATTCTACATCTTCCAAGATGCCCAACTCCATTCAAAACTCTATCCAACCACTATGCAAGACAACAATCTTCAACACTGTTTATTAAAGACAGTCACACACTTCTATTTCTAAGCAGACAGTCAGGGTACCCTCCTTGGGGTGATCTCTATTACACAACTCCAATGCCAAATAACCAACCAACTCAACCATATACCTAACACTTAATTGCCTTTAATGACAAAACAACAACATGATAGACAAAACTATTACATTCTTGATATGACTATTGTCCTCCTTAAATCCTTTAACCCATGATTCTATAGAGGCCTTTCTCATGCCCACACTCACCCTACATCATCCTCCTACCTTTGTAACCTTCACAAGGCTGTGTACTAACTACTTTACATCCCCCTCCATTGATTAGAAACAAGGAAAGATCAGTAAAAAGAAGGAATACCCATCGGGCTACCCAGAGATACCCTAATCAAGGTTTTAAGACACTCAACAAAAAACAAACAATTTCTCCCTCCTAATGCAGTGTCAAGCCTTCAAACTACTTGCAAGGGGCAGATAACTCTCTACCCTAATCAACCATCCAATATTCCAACCTCCACCAGGCTGTACAGGTATGGCTTCTTGCAGAAAATAGTGTATTTGTGAAGGAGACAACAATTTCTAAAAGTCAGTTTGTGAGAAACAAATGATATCTTTCATCTAGTTTATTATCAAGATCTCAAACCATGCTCAAACCCAAGCTAAAACTTCCTCCTTTCCATCTAATATGCAAATGGATCAGAACAAATCCGTACCCCAACATAGTATGGACTGTTGTAAAGCAAATTCTAAAATCAGCTACTCTAAAAGCAGTCTAAGGAAAATGTGGATATCTCTCCTATTATCTACTGTCAAGACTTCAAACTAGTTACATTTGAGATTTATCTCCTCCCTCTACACATGAAACATGAATTGAGACCATGACTGTTCCGTACAGGAGTACAGTATAGCAAAAAATAGTGATTGAAAATAGGAAAAGCAAAAAAATAGAAAAATAGTTTTCTTTTTGCCATTTCTTCCAAATCCTCCGAATGGTCTCAAGGACCTCATTAAATAAAATAAACAACTTGAAGATCAAATAAAACCTTGATGTCTTGGTGCTCCTGCACCATACAACCAACCAACAAAGATTTCCAAGTCCCTTGGAAATGTATCTGCAACAAAAGTCTTTCTTGCATCTCTGTCTTTCTCTTCATCTTCTCAGCTTCAGTCTTCCAATCTTTAGACTAATAGGGAAGGTGACCAACCAACCAACAGAATAAACTACCATCTTCACAGAGCATCCTCAGGCTCCTTCTACTCCCATAAGTGGAGTATTCTTCAGGCTGCAACATCAAGTGCTTCTTCAGGTATCCATCTCTCTCACTACTTCACAACAAACCAACTCACCAAACCATTCATCTCACCTAACAGCAGAACCTGGTGATGCACCTACCACTCTCTCCTTAGTGGTTTCTCTATGCATCCTTCTCTATCCAAATCTCTATTGGAGAATGGTCATGACAGACCTCATCTTTTCTGCCCACACACACAACCTTAGAAAACATCCTTCTACAGCTAGATGGATAAGCACCTGCAACCAAACAACTTAGCAACAAAAACAAATGGTCACCGACAAAATCTTTTCTTCAGTTCTTCACATGCCTTCTCAGTGACAGGAACAAATACAACATCTCCTCCCAGAGCTTTTGCTAGCTCTGATACCAAAATGATGTAGAGGAAATCAATAACTCAACTTCATACTAGCAATTTGTATAACACAACATGACCAACACATGGTCTCTGACCCAATAACTTCATTCTACATCTTCCAAGATGCCCAACTTCAATCAAAATTCTATCCAACCACTATGCAGGATAGCAATCTTCAACACTGTTTATTAAAGACAGTCACACACTTCTATTTCTAAGGAGACAGTTAGGGTACCCTCCTTGGGGTGATCTCCATTGACACAACTCCAATGCCAAATAACCAACCAACTCAACAATATACCTAACACTTAATTGCCTTCAATGACAAAACAACAACATGATAGACAAAACTATTACCTTCTTGATATGACTGTTGTCCTCCTCAAATCCTTTAACCCATGATTCTGTAGAGGTCTTTCTCATGCCCACACTCACCCTACATCATCCTCCTACCTCTGCAACCTTCACAAGGCTATGGACTAACTACTTTACATCCCCCTCCATTGATTAGAAACAAGGAAAGATTAGTAAAAAGAAGGAATACCCATCGAGCTACTCAGAGATACCTTAATTAGGGTTTTAGGATAGTCAACAGAAAACAAACAATTTCTCCCTCCTAATGTAGTGTCAAGCCTTAAAACTACTTGCAAGGGGTAGATAACTCTCTACCCTAATCAACCATCCAAGATTCCAACCTCCACCAGGCCATACAGGTATGGCTTCTTGCAAAAAATAGTGTATTTGTGAAGGAGACAACAATTTCTAAAAGTCAATTTGTGAGAAACAAATGATATCTTTCATCTATTTTATTATCAAGATCTCAAACCATGCTCAAACCCAAGCTAACACTTCATCCTTTCCATCCAATATGCAAATGGATCAAAACAAATCCATACCCCAACATAGTACAGACTGTTATAAAGCAAATTCTGAAATCAGCTACTCTAAAAGTAGTCTAAGGAAAATGTGGATATCTCTCCTATTATCCACTATCAAGACTTCAAACTAATTGCATTTGAGAGTCATCTCCTCCCTCTACACATGAAACATGAATTAAGACCATGACTGTTCCGTATAGGAGTACAGTACGGCAGAAAATAGCGACTGAAAATAGGAAAAGCAGAAAAATAGAAAAATAGTTTTCTTTTTGCTATTTCTTCCAAATCCTCCAAATGGTCTCAAGGACCTCATTAAACAAAATAAACAACTTGAAGATCAAATAAAACCCTGATGTCTTGTTGCTCCTGCACCACTAGGGTAGAATCATACTCACAGGGGACAATTTCATTTCCCTCTGCATAAGGTGGGTTACCTGAGGTACTGGCCACTTCAGCTTGGAATATGCTAGTAGCAATCCTAAATTGAGGATAGTCCAACTCTGCATGAGCGTTGGTGTTATGTATTCTGCACCAGTTCGTAAGTGCTACCTCTACAAGGTTTACTCTGGTGGTCTACCTAGGTTCACCAGGAGGCTGATTGTCTAGGGGTGATGGCAAAGAACCATTGTTAGGCCTGGTGTTCCACACTCTAGGCTATCTAGGAGGATTATTGTTGCCATTGTTGTTATTGTAATTGTTGTTGTACCCCCTATCCGAATAATTAGGTTTGTCATTGGCATAACCTCTGTTTTGATGTTACTATGTGGTTGATGTGTATTGTTGTTTTCCATTTTGGGGCCTTACATAGATTAGTAGATTCTATTTCTACAACTATGCTATATAGGGAAGTTACTCTACACAGCATATATCTCCAAATGATGTGTCTAAGTTAATATTTGCATGAGTTCTACCCTTATTTGTGATTCTCTACATGACATTTGCAATACTACATGCATTTAGCTCAAAATATGCTAATGATATTCAGTTGTCTTCAGGATGTCAACATATTTTTCTGTTCTGCTTCTGATTTATCATGATGTGCAGTTATGAAAGTGATTTCAATGAAATTAAAATGAGAAAAAGGGTTAGAGAGTGAGATTCCTAAAATTACTTGACTGAGATCATTGATCCACATACATGTTCCCATACAACAATGGAGAGAAGAAAAGTAAAATCATACTTCACCAGGACAGTCCACAAATCTGCATGATTCAGTGCAAATCTTCAAGGGAAAAGTTGACAACAACATGCAATGAAATGAAAGTGCTTCTATAGAACACAGCATTCACTAGTACATATCCAAAAATCAACTTGAAGACTGCTTAAGGTTTACAATCAGGGTATAATTTGAAACTTCATCTCCATTTAGTATGTTCATAAAACAGGTACATTTACAATGATCTAAGGAAGGGACCTTGATTATTTCAACAATCCAGTCCTCACTAGTCACAGTAATCCAATCTCTTCTAAAACTATTACAGGTTTGATTTTTTTGTGTATTATTGACCTCCTTCCCTTTTTTTGTACAGTACAGGGGCTCAATATATATATCTCTAGTTTTTCCCCAATCTAGCACCCAAAAACCCTAGGAGATTAATGGTCAGCATCTTGAAATGCAGCATCTAATGGTGAGAAATGAATCCTGCCAAGAATTCAAGCAGCATACCCAGACAGGGCACCGCTCCCTCAATAATGTTTCCACCCGCAAAACTCCTTCGCATTGAAAGCTTTGTTGCCTTCCTCTGGTGTGTTTGGCTTCTCAGGATCTGGCTCACCGCCTGGGACGTCATCGTCATTTAAAACCCAACCTTTACGCTCACCTACATGTTGTTACTGTGTCGGCAACTCTCCTTCTTCCCATCTACTTCAACAATCTGCAATAAACAGGCAGGAAAAAGCATCATCGTTCAATAAATCAGCAGGGAAAATAAACAATTTAAATCAAAACAGGTTCCAAATGCACAAACACAACCATCAGGCTCAAAAGCCATGGAAAACATGCATCAAAATGCATATACAACGTTAAAACTAGTCAAGTCAACCATCGTTGACCAGAAACATGCATTAGGCGCCCAAGAAAGCTTCAAAATTTCCATCGCTTCGCTTTCCTACCCCTTTTTCCTTGTTTAAATCTTTGTATCTTCCGATATACAAGCTGGACATGATACATCGGATTTCAAACTATTTGAAATACAGCTTGTATATCCGCAATGCATATCGGTTTGTATATCGCAACATACAAACGCATATGCATTCAAAGAATTTTCTATTTTTAACTTCCATTTCGAATTTGGCTTGTATGTATAACAATGCATCTTTGATTTACAAGCCGGGAATATATAATGAATTAATTCTTTTCCATAACATCTTTGATTCCGGTGGTTGTATGCACGCAATGTATATCGGCTTGTATATGAGAATATACAAGCCCGATATTCATTGAATTAACTCTGCTCCATGAAATTTGGGTTCTGGGCAATGTATAAAGTGTTGTATATCTGCCTTGTATGTTACGAAATATGCATTGTGGAAACATACAAGGATTTAACCACTTTTAATACTCCCTTCGGGTCCGCCCGATGCATATTGACGTTACATGTATCTTGACTTCTATATTTCGCTTGTATGTAAAAACATACAAGTGCCAAATATACAACCATTTAACTCTTCTTTACGATGCTTTTGGGTCCACGGCCTACACATTGCAAATGTATATATCAAATGTATGTTTAACTATACAAGCGCGATATATACAATGAATTAACATTGCTTAATAACTTTTCAGTTCTGGTCCTTGTATAAGTGCATTGTATGTTACGACTTGCCAAACATACAAACATGAGATACATGCAACGGATTTAAACGTTTATTTGTTTCAACTCTTAACCATTTCGGGTCCACCTTGTATGTACAAATATAACATTAACAAATGCATACAAGACAAAAAGACATACAAATGATTTTGTATATGAACCCGACTACTCATGCGACCAAGTATAAAATGACCTTTGCATATACAAACGACTTTGTATATGGAAAGTGATATACAAAGGTTTTTGTATACAAGAGAACTCACATACAAAGGGCCTTGTATATGCAACCCGATATACAAAGAGACTTGTATGTGCAAATAGCAAACCCTTCCCTTGTACATTTTACCAAAATGCTCATAACTTGCAAAATATGGTGAATTTTAACATGGTTCAAAAAGTAACCCTAGCTCATTTTTGACAAGGAATCCAACCATACTATGCACTGATACTAAAAGGCATTTCTTCTCCATTTTTAACAAGGTTTGCAATTTTAACCCCTTTTTCCCTTTACCACCAAGCAAAATGACACACACAAGCAAAAAGCAAAAAGCCACAGCAGGGGTCCTCATTTTGCTAAGGAGTAAAATGGGGCATGTTGTGAACATCACAACATTAAGTAGATGCTTGTGCAATCTAGTGAGGAGTTTGTGTAACATGTTTTGAGCATGTAATCACTTGAAAAATCTAATTTTTCTTACAACCCACTAATATGGAAATTCTATGAGGATTGTCTACATACATGCTTGGGTAATGATACATGTGCAGATATCCAATGATTATATCACAAGAATCAACTAGGTAGCTACACACACACACACACCTTTGGTGCTATAGGAATTAATCCACTTAAAATTGTAAGGATGTAGATCATGCATGGTTAAAAATTTAGTCACTTGATGGTAGATTTAAATATGAGACTTGTTATGCCCTGCATACATGCCCCTCCTTTTCCTTTCTTCCTTTGTGTTGTCTTTCTAGGTCATTTCTTTAGTTTTATACTTTGGGATTAGATTTTTTTTAACTTATTTGATTTTATTTTCTGTAATGTTTTGTATCTTAAAAATATAAAAAATCCTTAGAATCCATATTTGTATAGGTTAAAGGTATTCATTTTTGTGTTTTCTACTATTTTTCAAGGTTTTAGAGTTTCTATGGGCCTAGGGACATGTGCTGGGTCTACCTATGCTTCTACTCCCTACCATGGTCTTGTTTATAATTTGATTTGTTTGTTTCTTTAGGACTCTTAAGGTTTTAGGGACATTTGGACTTGGTCTAATATCATTGCATCCTTCTACCTTTTAGGTCCCATCACATTGAGGTGCAGTTTTCTTTTTTTTTCTTTTTGAGGGTGTTGGAAGTCCCAAGGATCTTTGTACTTGGTTTGATATCCCTGCATCCTCCACATCAGAATTTTGTATTTTTAATGTTAGCATCATAGATCCTCAGGACTTTTGGACTTGGTCCCAATTCATCATGTCACTCCACATCTCACTCCTTGTTCTCTTACTTTTCTATGGAATTTGCCTAGAAGGACTTGTAGAACCTTAGGGTTCTCAAGGACTTTTGGATCTAGTCCAAAGTCCCCATGTTGTTTTGTTCCCTTGGATCCTACTGAACCCTAATTACTCATTAATTAATTCATGCAAGGTGGTTTGGGCAGATTTTTAAATTTGTTACTCATCATTTTTGTCACTTTGTCTTTGTGTTTTTACTTTCGAGAGCTCTAGGTGACATTTCTTATACCTCTTAAGTTCTATATCTTTTTGTGATGCATTGTAATGATTTTTAATGAGGATCTTGTGTGCAATATGTTTGGGTTCATGATAATTTATGTGTCCCATGAAAATTTTCCCCATTTTGGTTTCTCCCAGGTTGGTTCCTCCTTTTTTTTGAGTTTTTACACATTTGATGATTATTCTAGGATCATCCCATGTGCTTGTTTCGAATTTCGTCTCATATTCATTTCATGTTGAGTTGGATTTTCTAGGTTCCAAACCTAGGGTTAGTTGTCATTTCCATTTTTTGTTTAGGGTTTGTACCTTAGATCTTTAGAGGGTGTTTCAACACATGGTATTAAATGATTTGATAATAAAATGGTGTTATGCATGATTTAAGTTGGATAGTTTCATTAGGTTTGTCTTAATTCCAATTTTTTACACGTTTTGAGATCCCATTGCCATCTTGGACCTAAAATGGTCCTTGGTTCCCTAATCTCTCTAATCTCTATGGACCCCTTTAGTTAGCAATTGTGGGAGTGTGGAATTAGAGAGAACCTCCCCTTTATAGAAATTGGTCTCCATTCCCTATGTCCCTCTATCATTCATGAACCCATAAAGCAAAACTCATGGGGGAGATATTCATGGAAGTATCCATGCATCTTTGCACTAGGTCCCAATATCCTTGTGTTCCTTGCAACTCTATGCTCTATCTATTCTACACTAAAATGAGTATATCCCTATGGACCAATGAATCTTGTATGTAGACCTGGTCCCAAATCCATATGTCCTTCTAGAACTCATAAACTTGAAAAACACTAAAACACTCAAAATTTCACAAATTTAATGAATTTTTATAATTTCTATATGTTTATGGTGGATATTTATGCTTTTTTTTTCAGATATTAATGCCAAAAATGATCCCTCATAATATGAAGTATGAATCTCATGGGGTGACCAAGTCTATCAAGATTAGTTCCACTTTACAATAGGTCACAAATATTGACTTGGGGCATGTGGACCTCTAGGAATTCAAGGAGAGAATGTATGGGGCCAATCCTACTCATGGGTAAAGATATTATTCAACTCAAGATTGGCTCAAGAAAGCTGGTTCCCATCCTCAGTTCAGTTCCTAGAATTGATCATGGCTTGTTCCTAGGCCTATGATTATGTATCCAAGAAGATAATAGACAATGCAAGTGATACATTTCTAGATGTAATTGTTGAGATGATTGCATTCACTTTCAATATCCCATACTATAGGCCAATGGTGGATATCACTAAAGAATCAACAACAAATTCATATGAGTAGGATACCATGGGAAATATCAAGCATTTGAACAAATACTAGCACTCATAGACTAAAAAGGTATGGTCTAGAGTTCCTAAGAGATTCACTTGGGGAGATTTTGGTTTAGGGTAAATTTTGGATTGTTTAATTTTTTGGTTATTAGATGTTTGAATCCTCCTTTTACCCTTAACATTCAAGGACCTAGGGTCGAGTGGCAATGCACTATCATACCCTAGGTCAGTGTGAGATGTAGGAAAACTTGGATTAGGGTGTTTAATTATCAATTTCCCTTCTCTTATGCTTAATTAACCATTAAAACCCTAATTTTGCAAATACAATAGTAAACAAATGAATTACAAAAAAAACTCTTGTAGAGGGAAGTAAAATTTCAAATCATAGAGTACCTATTTTTCAGGGTTCTGAGGTAGAAAAGTCAGGGACAAAGGAGTGGGTGCCCAAGTCCAAGGTATCAGTTTCTTTACGGGATCCTGACCTCCTTCCGACAATGATCTGCATTGTAACTTTTGTTTCTAGAAATTCAACTGCGGAGGACATAGGGACTAGCACCCAAGTCCCAAAAAGGCTCTAGTGTCCTATTTCTCTTTAGATCCTAAATCCCTGATGTCTGTTGATCCTTCCTGCAACTCCCCTTTTTCTAGATGCAACACCTGTAACCTACAATCACAAAACTTTGGGAGGCGGTTGTGGTGTTTAGAGGTTTGCCTCAGTCAAGCCCCGAAGGACACTTAAGTCTTTGAACACCATTGTCAGATAAAGAGTACATACCCTTATGAGGTAGAGGCAAAAACCAAAGGAAATGATGATGAAAACACAATATAATGTCACCTTGTAGTGAAGATTTCATGGGAGGAAGATACCCTTCATTCCATGATGAAATGGATGCTCAAATTTGCAAACACAAACACATAGACCACACAAATCTGCTCTTGCAACACAATGAAAGCCTTAAATCACCTTGAGAATGCTTAAAGTTTACAATTGCCATCTAGTTTCTAAATGAATGCCTAAACATGCTTTTATATGCAACTACAAACACTCCCACCAAGATTTCATAAATTCAAACTTATCGTGTCGGCATAGAACCCAAATAACAATCACAAGCTGACACCCAAAAATTGGGACTATCCCAAAATAGGGTAGGACTAGGGCACGAGCTGTAGGGTTAAGCTCAAGGGGTCCCCCTAGGTCCCATTTGTCATGATACCTAGGGTTCATTCCATCAGGATGCCAAATTATGATGTAATATGTCCTAAATGTACACTAAAGACCTAGGAGCTAAACCTTATGAGGGAAAAGCCCCCAAGGGGACATTTTTTGATGTTACATTTAACCCCCACTTTAATGTATGTATAAACGTGAGGCCAATACATTCATTAAAGTACGCTCACAAACATAGCAAACACGCCAAGCACGGAGAAGACACGCCAATCACATAGATGATAGTACATGCATGCAAAACACAGAAAAGATAGTTATAGTCATGCAAAACATGGAGAAGATAGTAAATGCATAGAAGACACATTAATACATAGAAGATAGGCATGATTTTTTTTCTTTTCTTTTTGTTATATATATGAAATGCAAATGCGAGTACTGGAAAGTAGACAAACCTCCCATAATACAAGATGCACTCATCGCGCAAGTCTTTATATTGTATATATGGGGCAACACACATGTAAGAGACACAAAACCTCCCAAAATGCAGGATGCACTCATCACACAGGTCTTTAAACTGCATATGGGGCAACAAATATGCCACACAAAGCAAGCATGCCAAACACACACACTTGAAGACATGGAGAAAACATGATAGACAAGCGATGGAGTGTTCCTATTTCTAGGTTCAACACCATCTTAGGCACATTATAGGCACACACCGATGATTGGGATTCACCACAACAATCACCAAAGACATGCTTAAGGGTTGAGTTAGTCACAGAACCACTCCCCACCTCCGTAGTGGACTTTTAAAAATGATAGGATGATGCAATCTGCTATGAGAAATACACCATCCCTGCCTCCACAGAGGGTTTAAGATAAAAATGATATATGTGATATCCTACCACTACAGAGGGCTTACATGATTGATTGATTGATTGCAAACAAACTTAAGATGCAGGATGTACTCATAGTGCAGGTCTTTAAACCGCATCTGAGGACAAGCACATAGCTAACATCTACAATAGACAACTTTCCTTATATATGCACCCATCTTAAGGTGGTTGATATCAAGTATTGATATCAAGCACATTAAGGTAGGAAGAAAACACACAAGGGAACACAAGATCTCACAAATCCCATGCCCCTCGGAGGTGACATGTACTTGACAATCACCAAATGTTCCCACAAACACATCCCTGTAAGAAACATGTTAGTGTCTACATAATCATGATAAATAACAACATCAATGCATATGATTAATCACACTAAGATCCAAGGTTATACAATGAATTTAGAGTTTGAGGATAACCATAGGGCTATATCATGAAGATTTCTGAATCGAGTACTGCCAAGGCTAGATTCAAAGACAAATAAAGGTGTACAGAGCAGCAGTATTGTTAAGGTTTGTAAATGAGATAGAAACATCATCATAGTCACTATGTAGAAAGCACGAGTGCTTCCACTAGCCAAGTTTTAGATAAGATATACAACCCCATCATCATTTTAGGATCTAAGTCCATTTTTTTGATTGCTCTCGAAAGGGACACTAGGTCCGCATCAGTATAAATGTTTTTTGTCATCCGCCCACTAGATAGAAACACTAGAGGAAGGGAAACAATAAATAAGAGAGGAGAAACAAGTGTCTTAGGGACAGTCACATAGGAGGGTGCCCCCAAGTTACCAACCACAACACTATGTCCATAATACACAACACACAACAATGAAATCAGAGAGAGAGGCAATATAGAAGAATGATGATACAAATAGATGAAGGTCACAACAAAGGCGGTCTCTTGGTATCCCAGACCTTATAGGAGAATCAGGGGTCATCCTAAGAGGCCTAAAAACACATAACACATCACAGGGGAAACACATCATGAGAGAGATAAAGGGTTAGAGCTAGTTACCTTTAGGGCCATGCTGGGCTATTGGGTATCATGAATCTTGATCTTTATCTTAATGATTAATGCATTATCACTTCTTCTCTCTTCCATATGTTGATGAGTTTGTGAGGGTAACCATGTAGGAAAGGTTTATCTTAATGATGATTGAGAGGGGATGTTTCCATAGTCTGTGTCAGCTATAGGAGCATTTGAAATTCCATTTAAATGAACTTGTGGAGGCATTCGAAAAGTACCCATTTTAGTCCCTATATAGGGTATTGGAATGGCTTGTTCTTCCAAAACATGTAGGATTTCATTGCTTTCCAAAGTATGTGATGGTTCATGATCTGTTTTCTTGTTTAGAATGTAATTGTGAAGTTCTTGAACATCAGGTGGCAAATTATCATTAGATTTAAGCAAATGGTCACAAAGAGAATCTGCATCATCCAAAGCTTCATCCTGATTAGGGAGAGTGGAAAGGGATGGTAGATTAGTGTGGAGAAATGTATCAATGATATCTTTTTCTTGTGCCAATATATCTTTACCAAGTGGGGTTATGTGGGGACAAGTCTCTTTGTTTGATAGATCATCCATTGCTATTTCATTCTCATAGGTCTCAAAAAGGATTTGTATTATATCAACATGCAACGAAGGGAAAGTGGGAGTAAAGTTGTCACCACTACTTTCTCCATGATTGTTTTTAGCTATAAAACTTTTGAGATTCTCCATGATTGAAGGAAAAACATCCACAGTCTCAAGAAAGTTACCGAAAAAGGCTATTGATCGAAGAATATCACACGTAGCACTATTGGTTATATCAATTCCATAGATGTATTCGATTTGATGAAAGACTTGAGGATATTTGTCAGTGAATTTGAAAAATTATCGTAGTTCAAAATGTACTCATATAAGTCTTCTGAAGATGTACCCTTAGGAGAATCCATGAATGCAAAATATATGCAACAATGCTTGATTTTTGGTACTCTTTCAATGTAATTAAGTGAAAGAAAAGGTGTTGTAAGGATTTTGATCAGGGGAAGAAAATTATATGTCTGATATCAGTCCAAAACAGTAATAAGATCCTTCACAACACACTCTTGATGCAAATCTAAGATGACGATAAGTCAAAATATAGTGAAAATATATCAAAATGTGTGATTTTTTTACCAAATATTGATTGAAAGGAGCATGAAAAAGGGTGTTGTGAGAAAAATTATGATGGATAGTGAATTATATTAGTAATAAAATCCACTTAATGATAAGATATCCATCACAACATGCTTTTAGTGCCACTTAAGGTCAAACCCTAGTGAAAATATAGCAAAAATAGACTATTTTTCACAAATTTTCAACTCCAAGACCTAGCAAAAGGGGTGCTGTAATGAATTTTAGGAGCTGCATAAAATAAAAAAAATTATATAAATCACCTCAATCCATAAAAAATTTCACAACACACTTGGAGTGCAAACTAGGCCAAACCCTAGGGCAAAAATAACAAAAATGTGTAGTTTTTCACTGAATTTTCAATGCAAGAGCCCGTTAAAAGGGTGTTGTGAAGATTTTTAGGAGGGGAAGAAAATAAATACCCTGATAACAAGAAATTAATGCAAAAATACCCTTCATAACACACCTATGGTGCAAATTTAGAGAGTCGATAAGGCCAAATCTAGTGAAAATCATTGTTTTTGAAGCCCTAGGTTTAAGATCTTGACACAAAATGTTATATGAATGCTTTGAGGCATTTTTTATGATGAAAATTAAATACTCTAAGATCTTAAAATGAATTCCAATCCCTAATATGCAAAATTCCAATGCAAATCTAATAAAAATACATGAAAATTGCTAGTTTTTTGTTGAAATTTTCTATGCAAAAATGTAAATATTTTAAATCTAAATACAAATTTACACAAAAATTTAAGACTATAGACAAATTTTAATTTTAATTAGCCTCTAAAATTAGTAGAAAAATATGAAATAAGATTTTGCCTACTAACCCTAGATTTTGGAATTACTAGGTCTAAAAATTGTCAAAATTTCTACAAAACCCTAGCAAATTAATGATGCAAATGTAATGTAAATTATTGAATTTTTGTATTTTTATGTAATTTATATCAGATATGATGCAAAAAATCATAAATTAGGGAAATTTAGAAAGAATTGATACAAATTAGTAAGCCTAACAATGCAATTTTTTTTGAATTTTTTTGAATTTTTCTCAATGCAATTAAATGAATGACTGTATGAATGAATGAATGAAATCCAAATATAAAGAAAAATACTAAACAATTTTCAATTTAAGTCCAAAAACATGGGTTCACCAAAATGTTTAGGGTAAAATTTGGATTGTTTAATTTTTTGGTTATTAGATGTTTGAATCCTCCTTTCACCCTTAACATTCAAGGACCTAGGGTCGAGTGGCAATGCACTATCATACCCTAGGTCACTATGAGATGTAGGGAAACTTGGATTAGGGTGTTTAATTATCAATTTTCCTTCTCTTATGCTTAATTGACCATTAAAATCCTAATTTTGAAAATATGACAGTAAACAGATAAATTATTGAAAAAGTTCTTGCAGAGGGAAGTAAAATGTCAAATCATAGAGTACCTATTTTCAAGGTTTCAAGGTAGAAAAGTTGGGGACAAAGGAGTGGGCACCCAAGTCCAAGGTACCAATTTCTTTGTGGGATCCTGACCTCCTTCTGACACTGATCTGTACTATAACTTCTATTTCTAGAAATTCAACTGTAGAGGACATAGGGATTAGCATCTAAGTCCTGAAAAGGCTCTAGTGTCTTGCTTCTCTTTAGATCCTGAATCCTTGATGTCTATTGATCCTTCCTGTAACTCCCCTTTTTCCAGATGTGACACCTGTAACCTGTAATCACAAAACTTTGGGAGGGGGTTGTGGTTTTTAGAGGCTTGCCTTAGTCAAGCATCGGAGGACACTTAAGTCTCTGAACACCATTGTTAGATAGAGAGTACATGCCCTTGTGAGGCAGAGGCAAAAACCAAAGAAAATGATGATGAAAACATAATATAATATCACCTTGTAGTGAATATCTCATGGGAGGAAGATACCCTTCATTCCATGATGAAATGGATCCTCAAATCTGCAAACACAAACACATAGACCACACAAATCTGCTCTTGCAACACAATGAAAGCCTTGAATCACCTTGAGAGTGCCTAAAGTTCACAATTGCCATCTAGTTTCTAAATGAATGTCTAAACATGCTTTTATATGTAACTACAAACACTCTTGCCAAGATTTCATAAATTCAAACTTATCGTGTCGGCATAGGACCCAGATAACGGTCACAAGACAACACCCAAAAATTGGGACTATCCCAAAATAGGGCTTGGGTAGGACTAAGCTCAAGGGGTACCCCTAGGTCCCATTTGTCATGATACCCAGGGTTCATTCCATCAGGATGCCAAATTATGATGTAATATGTCCTAAAAGCACACTAAAGACCCGGGAGCTAAACCTTATGAGGGAAAAGCCCCCAAGGAGACATTTTCTAACGTTACAATTGTCACAAAAAAAGTAATGACATGGTGGCCTTACTAAATAGTGTAATAGGGAAGGAAAGTTCTAGGGACTACAGAAATTGGATGTATCAATACATCTCCATTGTCCTAGCCAATACAAAATTCATTGATTAGGCTAAGGTCATCAGTGATAACATTTATAGGTAGCTCACCACTATGGAAACCATCAGAAATTCTATATGAGCTCATGGCCAAATAGGCCACCTTCCTATAATTATGTAGAGTACGTGACATGGGAGAGGGTTAATGATTGAATAAAGTGTGGGAACACTACACATAGTTAGAATTTAAACAAACACAAGTACATTTTAAGAGGGTGAATGATGCCTTCTTATTTGAAATTATTAGGAATATTGAAGGAGGCATGAGAAATAGGCTATCTACTGATGTTATGTTCTTCATTTCTACAAGGGGAAGCTAGTTTTTTTAGTTCCCTAGATCCACCTACATTAGATTATTAGGATTCTTAAGGAGTCCTCACTTCCTTCCTAGATATTATAGTGACAAGGTGAGTTTGTTAGAGTATTCTAGATAGGAAGCTAAGGTGCACAAGAAGTTGTCAAAGAAGCACAAGCTACATATGCATCTCCCTATTACACTAGGAGCATACATATGCATTGGTGCAGGAGCACCCATACATGATCAGGATATAGGTCCGCATGATGACATACATGATCAGGATATAGGTCCGCATGATGACATACATGATCAGGATGTAGGATAGTTATCATCATGCTGACGGGATAATCTATTTTTAGTATGTTTGACTTATCATGTAATAAGGTTCACTGTGACCGATGCTATGTAATAGTTCAGCATAGGAGTATGTGTAGGCAGTTAGAGATCGGGATAAGAGAGTCTGAGCTGTCCTCTCTCCCAGCCGCTTGGAAGCTCCCAGCCGCTGGGAAGTGATGTTAGTAGTACTCGAAGGATTTGTTATATATACCTTCGATCTGTAGGGTTTAGATATAGTTTTGATATAGAGCTTTGATATTGATGTACTGGTGTTGAGTAGATATTCAGGAGAGCAGTTCAGACATTGTGAAGCTGTATTCAGGACACTGAATTTCAATTGAATAAGATCTCGTCTTTTGCATTATCTGTTTGCATCTGTGTTGATTTCCTTTCCGTTTTGCAAGCTAATGACCACTTTCAACCCTTCCACCGGTTGATCCTGCAAATCGGTGGAATGGTCCTGTATCATAGCTTAGATTGCATTTGTGTTTTCTGTTTATGCATTGCATTGTTCAGGAGATCTGTTAGAAGCATGCTGTAAATCAGCCTAGCATCCTCATGTGCTAGGTCTAGAAGATAAACTGTTAGATTTTGGTTTGGAGGTGATCCGGCCCGGTCGTCACATGATCTTTGTGAAATTATGCGGTTGTGAGTGTTTTCATGCAGTGGAAGGATACACAGGAGTCTGCATGTGCGTTTCCAGTCGGGACGAGCCGCAACATCATCTGCGAATCCATCGTCATCAGGATCGGGTCATGAAGTTGTTGAAATTTGCATGTTGCAGGTGCATCATGATGTTTTGAGTTGGATATATACTCAGTGTATATATCGCAGTCAGGATCATCTCTCGGGGAAGGTCATCATCCGCATATCGCTAACGGATGCGGGTGTGAAAGTCGTGTTTTTTTGGCTAAGTGTTGAAGAGTTCATCAGGATGATGTGTGACGTCATCGTCATCAGGATATGACGTCATCGTCATCAGGATATTAGGAAATCCCTCTATGCGGGTTTATCCTGTTGTCGCTAAGTGGAAAGGTATCGGCGTAGGCAGGAAGTTGTATTAGCATCATCAGGAGGTTTCGAAGAACCGGATGTTTAATATCATGATGCTGTTGCTTGTATCGTCGGGCAGTGAAGAATCGAAGGCAAGTTGTTGAAGTGGAACGTCATCAGGATATTTGGACAACCAGATATTTGGATATCCTGCTGACGAAGGTGATAGTGAATATCATGATGATGCCGCTTGTGTTTGGCACCCGATGAACAGTGCAACCGGAGGATGTTTGCGCCCGTTGATTATCATGATGATGATGATAGGCGACAGTCGAAGGAGGTAAATAGTAGTCGACAGGAGGATATTTGCGATCATCAGAAATATGATGATGCTGTTGAAATATGATGATGCAGTTGGTGTTGTTAGGAAATATGATGATGAGGTTCAGCTGATAGAGAAGTTTATCATGCTGGTTGTTTTGTTGGCAGCTCCTTCCTGTTAGGTTGCCTCCATTGCGTTCCACTCTGCATCATGCATGAATGTTATAAATGCAAAGGCCTTAGATGAGGATTTATAGGCCCTAAATTTGAAGATATTTGATAGTAAGAGGAACTATAATCCCATGGGTAAAATAGAAAAGATTCTAGACTCTACACATAGGCATGTTCTTTCCCTTGAGGATAGCTAGGACAACTATCCATATGAACATGATGTGAGGAAAAGAATCTACTCTAGGCTTACAAGATCCCAAATAAAAGTGCTCAACCTTGGGCCTAATGTTCCCTCTGATTTTCTTGATGATGGAAATGTCTTGAACCCAACCTATGACATTAGGTAATTTAGTAGTCTTCCTCTCCCAGAAATAGATTGGACAACTAAAGAGAACATCTCCATAGAGGAGACTAAAAAGAAGGTGATAGACTTTAGTCTATCTTGGTTAGAGAAAAAGAAGGATGCATTGGATGTTCCTCCCAAGAAGAAGAAGAAAGCCAAGACTGGGAGTCCTCTACATTAGATAGACAATGACTATTGTCACAACACCATCAACTATTGTCACAACACAATCAACTATGTCACAACACCATCAACTATTGTCACAACTATTGTCACAAGTCTGAAAAGTGACTATTGTCACAACACCATCAACTATACCAGAGTTAATTATTCCAATGTCAACTTTAATGATGGCACCTAAGATAGACAATGGGAAGAAACCCCAAGTTTATAAGAATAAAGAAGAAAAGACGTAGGACATCCCTTCTAGTGCTATATATGAGGCATTTCAAAGGGATCAGAGACTTATGATGCTACTATAGGGAGAATAGTTATGGAAGCCCCATTACAAACTACATCTCTATCTCAGGTTCCATATGTAGAAACACATACTCCTCTAGTTCGACCACCAAGAGTATCAAGGGTTATGGATGAGGTATATATTTTTTCCATCATAAAAATGTTACCTCTCCAGGAAGATCACTCCTAATGATTTTTGTTGATAGGGTTATACAAGAGTTGGACATTAGAGGAGACTTCTAAGATAATGAAGTAGAAGTGTATCTACTATAGGGAGATAAGATTTTGTCTTCTCCTCAAAGGCATATTGATCTAGGTCCTCAAGTGGATGCACCTAATGTGTTTACTTCAAAACCACTTGAGTTACCCATCATTCTAGAGGAAGAGCTAGAAAAGGGAGCTTATCAAGCTACCACTATGGTCTCCCCTATCAAAATACATGAGGGAATTCAAGAATAAAAGGTAGGAGAAGAAAAAGATAAAGTTGAAGAAAAGGAAAAAAAGAGGAAGAGAAAGAAAAAGAAAAAGATGCACCTCTTGAAGAAAAATAAATGGATAGTAAAGATGTCCCTATTCGACAAAGACATAAAAAGGTTCTTCAAGAAAGCAAAGAACCAACTATTGAAGGATAAATTGATAGAGAAGTCAAGGAGACAATTGGGGAAATGGGAACCTAGCATGAGTAATTTCAATAAGAACCAGATATAGGTAACCAAGACCAAGTTCCCAAAGAGCATAAAAGACAAGACTACCAGATCTTGGTCACACTAGGGCCCCCTCCTTACACTATCCCCACATGGCTAAAGATCAATTTGAATAAGAGATAGTTCAAGGTAGTGTAATCAATGGATTTATCCACTTTTATTGCACAAATTGACAACTAAAGCCCCCCCAAGAGGCCAAGAAAACTGTCTTCCATTTCCTTGGATGTATCAAGATCAAGGGTAGCTGAAATTGCTACACCAATAGTAGATACGGATGATAGGGAGTTGAGCCCTAAAGACTATTAATTTTCAAAGGTCATTCTAGGTGAGAAAACACAAGAGGAAGATATTTCCTCAATAGAGTTTATAGTAAAAACAATAACAACTAGAATGTTCAAAGATAAGCAGACTAAGCATGAGCTTAAGGGATGATTAAAGAAAATTAATTCCTTCATCAAACAATTGACTCCTCTTTCCTAGAGGGAGGGTACCTCTAGTGGTGCTCTAGTTTTGATGTCTAAGTAGGAGGTGATCTCCATTAAAAAAATGAGGACAACTTTATAGAAGCCACATAGTAGTGGTTCAAGGAATTTTTAGAATATGCAAATAAGGCATTGGACCGGCTATGTGCCTTCTAAGACAAAGAAAATCATGTAGAAAATAAAATTGAATCCTTTGTGAAAGAATTATATAATGAAGAAGAAACACATTCTCAAAATGTTCCTCAGCTTGAAACAATGGATAGCATGGATTATGAGGAATTGAAGAAAGAGGGCATACTTGTAGATGAGGGAAGGAGCTTCTTGAGGAGGTACATAGAGATAATTCCTTTCAAAACTAACATCATGGAAGAATATAAATCAAGTTGCTACAAGCACAAAAGGAGGCCCTCAATCTACAGTATGACATTGAAGATTGGGTTTCCTAGGTAGTTGGCCATAAACATTTACATATGGGTGCATGCATTGATTGTGTAGAGAATATGAAAGGTAAATTGGAATAGGAGACTAACAATTCCTTGAACCAGGTAATACCAAGTGCTTTGGATCATTTTATGGAGTTAATGTTACAACTCAAGACCCTAGAAAAGAGTCTCCCAATAAAGAAAAGAAACGTAAAAAATGTTAAATGATGAATATGGGGAGTGAAGGTGTAGGTTAGAATGGTTAGAAGGTCTAGATGAGGAAAGGATGAATAGGTGCATTTTGACATTCATGGAATATGGATGAAAGTAGAGGACCAAAGAAATGGAAGAGAAGGATGGGATTGTGGACCTGAAATGATGCAACTTTTCCTTCTTCATGTGCTCACTTAGGGGATTTGATTTCTTTTGTTGGCAAAATATATCTATATTTTTTATTTTGAAGTTGTGCCATTTCATTAGCACAATTTGGGCAATGAGATAGCTTGTAATTTTGAGTTTGTATTTTAGGTTTACTTATTTTATAATGGGCAATCTAGAATTAAAAGGTTGTGTTGGAACTTAAAAAATTCACCTAATTCTACCAGTTTTATAAACCTTAAACCCAAAATCCATTGTAAAGGGTCTTAATCCTTTTTCCAATCATATCTTAAAATCAAAAAACATTTGCTAATACCCTTATTGGGTCAATTTCCATCACACCTAAGTTGTATCCTTGTGTTGGTCAAATACCGCATCACCACGGAGCTTTGTAGTCACCCTTAATAGTCTTTAGTGGGTTTGTGGAGCTTGAAGTGTAATGTAAGTGTTCATTGCAATACCACATTAGTCAATTAGGGTATGTGTGGGATGGCGGTAAGAAATTAACTAAGAATAAAGTGACCCGTAGCCCGACGATAGGTGCGCCATGATGTTAAAGTTGGTGTCTGGTATAGCGAATCTATGGACTAAAATATGAAAAGTATGTGCTCTCGCTACCCTATAGGGGGGTCTTGATCTATTGTGGTAGGACTGCAGTATAGGTTGGCATTTCATTTACTACTAATATAGATTTAATTATGCGAGGAACCTGGGACCATTCAATCTTCTTACATCAATGATGCACATTTAAACTCACACAAGATAATTGACTACTGTATCTTTTAGCATGAATTGGCATTAATGGTGAAATGACTGAGTTTTAGAGCTGATATATTTGGAATTTGGTGCCATTTTGATCATTCACAATAGATCAGTGTGTTCAAAGACAAGGGATTCAAGGCTTGGTGTGGGCTCTGGAACTGTTGTATGAACAAGTGCATCTATGCCTCTCTTCTGTCAAGTCAATAGGTGTTTTCAATTATTGGTTTCAAATAGATGTGTGAACAAGAGTTTCAAACCCTAGATAAGTGTAATCTACCTAATGCCTCCTAAGAAAAGTAAGTCTGTGAGTAAAAAAGGAGAGTCCTTAGCTCCTAAAGAAAAGAAGAGACCACTTCAGCAATCAAGCTTGGATGTATTGCCGAAATCAGTTGATAAGGGTTATAAGTAGGTGTTCAAGGATGAGGCACATGGATGTAGGGATGCTATTATTCCCATTTTAGGGTGGGACTTGTTTTGGTACTTCTGTGACAAGAGGAATGTTCATGCTCCAGTTTCAAACCCTTGGACTCTTGACTTGGCAAAGCTAGTTGTCCCTAATGTTTTTGTGGATGTTGAGTTCATCAAAGTATTGGCACAACAATAAAATGGAGTAACAAGGACTGTAAGGATGCCTGATGGGTCACCATTGGTAGTGTTAACTAAATCTTCCATCATAGAGTGTTTCATGCTAAACTGTTGGAAAATGCAACTCAAATTTATTAGCTTGATCTTCTTCCTGTAGGTTAAGTTTAAACTCCATCAGTTTGACATTTACATTTCGATGGGTCATAGTTAATTATCTCCTCGATCATAACCTAAGTCATGGGGTTCCAAGTTTTCCTAACCTATGTCACATGGTTCTAAAGTTTCATAACCTCCTGACCTCTTGACTTAGTCTCTTTCTTGTCAGCCAGTCGATGGTTTTCAAAACTTCATAACCTCTAACCGGAGGTTCTCAAGTTTGGATTTTTGGTGACTTCACGACTTTGAAGCTTTTCCCATTTTTTGAGGTTCTCTCTTCTCATTAAATGTGTTGCATGACACGTCAAGTGAAAGTAGGGGATGGTGGTAACCGTCAACTTTGGACATGGCGGAAGGATAGAAAATCCTGTGCTGAGTTGGCAATGCATATCACAAATGTATTTGATCCAACGATTCCCACTAGCCCATACCTTTTGTGGTGGGTCTCAGATAGACCCTGAGGGGGAGTGGGGATTGGTTGAGTGTTGGTTTATGGTGGATGACATGATGAATTGGCAAGTAATATGGTTTTTGAGATGACTTTGATGGTTTGACTTGTCTTTGATAGTTAATCCGAATTGTGATTGTTTGTCTACAGGAACTAAAACAACTATTTATGGAAATGCTTGGAATGTAAAATGAATGCAATAAGAACATTGAATAGTCTGCATAAAAAGGAAGAAGATTTCTTCCAATTACTTGATTAAATAGAACAAGGTTGATCAAGGAAGTGTTATGCTACCAGAATTGTACTATGAATTGATACATGTGGAAGCGTAGGATTTGCAACTTTGTATGTAATTGTTTTTTACTATAATATAAAGAGACTATTGCTTAGTGTGTGGGTTTTTCTCCCATAAGGGTTTTCCCACATAAAAATGGTGTTTAATTCTGTGTGATGTTTAGTTGTCTATTCTATTTTCTAATGAATGTGTTTCTTGAATGGAACTGTAATTGAAATTTGAATGAACTGTCTGTATCTCGCTCCTATAAATTGGCATTAGGAAGGTTTATTATGCACTTATCTTTCCTTACAAGTGGTATTAGAGCCTAGCCAGTTATATTATCCTTTTGGGTGAGTCAAGTTTTTTGTGCCAATTTTGTCAAGTTGGAGTTTTGCAGAGAAATCTAGTTTGAAATTTTATTGTAGATTTAAGATGGCGAGCACATCTGAAAGAATAGAGATTGAGAAGTTCAATGGTGGAAAATTTGAGTTGTGGAAACTCAAGATGGAAGATTTGCTCATGGATCGAGAGTTACGGGTTGTAGTGTCCTCTAACAAACCATCAACAACCTTGCAAGATGACTGGGATCACTAGTACAGAAACAACAATATGTGATTAAGAAAACTACTAAAAACTGCTTATAAATGACTAAACTTGGTCATGTGACCATTAGTAGTTTATTGCTAGTCATTTAAAACATGACCAAATTTATGACAACCAATTTTAGTCATTTATTTGGTCATTTTGATTGATAGATTTGGTAGTATATTTAGTCATTAATTTAGTCATATTATTCATAGATCTTGGTCACATGAACATTAGTAGTTTATTGCTAGTCATTTATTTGGTTGTTTTGATTGATCAATTTGTAGTCATTGATTTAGTCATATTTATTCACTGATTTTTGTCAACTGCTAGTATATTTAGTCCTATAGTTTTAGTCATATTTATTCACTGATTTCTGTTAGTTGGTAGTATATTTAGTCAATTGGTAGTTTATTTAATTATTTTTGTTCACTAATTTCTACCTAAAAGTGCTAGAAATGAGACAAGGTTTTTTAGGTTTAAACATAAAACACAAAAAACATAATCAATCATTCATTTGCACATAATGAAATAGCTATTAAGAAGCCAAAATATTGAAATTTTATTGAGAAAAGGTGTTCTTACAGCAGATAAAAGACAGAAATATGTGTCTTTGCTTTGAAAAATGTATAAAAAAGTGTGTTTCTCAGTGCTTTGACTGAGAAAACTAAATTACAATGCTCTATTTTTTGCTTATACAACTCCAAAACATGAAAGAACTACTTGAAAAATGAAGCCTAAGGGTCCTATGAAAGACTCCTCTACAGACTTCACACCATGAATACTCAGTATGGATTGAGAACTATGTTCTGCATATACCTTGACTGATAAGCTTTATTGAACATGACAGTGGACAAATCCAAACTAATCACAAACATTTATCAGTGGACAAGCATCTAGAAGTCTTGCTTCCATAAGAAAGTTCTTTGTCTTTTCAAATTCATAGAAGTTTGACTCTTTGGTTACATGTTCCACCTCCTTGATTTGTCCAGTTTTGGTTGTTGCTTCAATGTATTTGAAGTGAATGTCAGGATCCTCACTGCCAATGACATTGAAAATATAGTTTACATATAAGTACAAGATTCCCAAGCTACTAAAAAATTACCTCCTCAAATAGATCAATGAATATCAGTGACAAAATGATACAAGTGACAATCCAAACTCAAATCACCTGGAGCTCAAATATGCATCCAAGAAGAAATATAGCCCTTCATAAGACTTGAACTGTTCAAACAACTTGATGCATGAATCTACACCCAATACAGGCACTACAAGAAATAATCATATAACAAAACAAATTAGATTGAGAGAAATAGTTTAATAGTCACCTAAACATCAGAGTTCCATATCAAAAACCATAAGCTATTTATCAATAGGAAGAACATATATGAATTTATAACAACTAGAAAGCAATTACCTGAAGAAAGAGATCAATGATGACATTGTAATCAACTGGACAACCACCCTCCATTTGAGACATCATTAGTGCAAAGTTTACAATGCCCTGTAAAATTTACTCAACAAATAAGACCCCTCTTCAAAACATCTTCAGATTCAACATCAGAAATATATTTCTATCAATTGATAGTACCTGGGGATCAGAGTGCAAAATTGTTTGGAGGAGGAACAAGTAATCAGGAGTGTGATGAGGACATGGTCCATGTGAGATGCTATCAATAGCCACCCAGCCAAAAGGGAAAATAGTTGCTCAAATCAGTATTATACACAAAAAACATTAAAAAATGCATGAGAACAATCACTAAAATTTGAAATAAAATGCACATCCTATTTGTTTGACATTCTTGGGTAGGATCTGGTGGTGCTCACCTAGGGTTAGGGTTCTAAATCGAGTTTGCAAGCTTATATTTGCATTTTTTTAAACCCTTGATGTCTTAGGTTTTATTTTTCCCTCGACCTTCTACGTTATGTCTTCTGTTTTGTTGTTGACCTCCTGTAGCGGGTTCCCAGTTGTTTAAGTTGTATTTTCATGCCTTAGTGCTCATTGGTTGACTGGCCCCTATGCATTACATTACTGCTTTTTCCCACCATGCTTGAGAAAAAATGCTAAGTTAAAATTACTCCATGCGGTGGTGAAATCTGTCAAATGTATGTGTCTTTGTATGTACAAGTGTAAATGTACATTGGCGAGCCAAAAATGTTCAATTGGCTTTCAAAAAAGTAAAAAAATTGATTGTATGCATTTTAAATGCATATCGGGTTTGTATATACAATGTGGAATCTGTCACAGATTCTAGGAATATTCCCAACTTGTATGAGAGGGTTTGCATGTATATTTGTGTTGTATGTTTAGACATGCAATAGGTAGATACAAAGGAAAACATGCAAAGAAAATATACATTGCGCACATACAAAGAAGATGTACATTGCAAGGGTAGAAGGTTGGCACATGTAAAGTCAACATACAAAAGGGCCAACATTTATTTACTATAGTGAAAGGATCAGATTGTATATGCTAAAGGATCATACAAAAAATGGGGCCCACCACTTGCATATTTGCGATTGTATGTTTGCACATGCAATCGAACATACATTCTGGTTGATAAAGGGCATAATTCCATAGTTTGTATGTATAATTTGCTTGTATGTTCACATTGTATATGCGACATACATTGATTATATACAAAGAGGAACATACATGGATCAGACCCAATGACGATTGCAATATGCTTCATAATGGTTTGGGGTCCGCAGCTTGCATGTATATGGCATTGTATATCCCGATATACAAGAGAATGAATATACAAGGCCTGGATTTCAAATTTCTCCAATCCGATTGATAAATGACTGGGGTCTACAGAATGCATATTGCATTTGTATATGCAATATACAAAGTGAAGATGCAAAGGGTTAGGATACAAGTTGGACTTCAAAGCAATTACAATATGCTTCATCATAATTTGAAGTCCGTGGCTTGTATGTAAAGTGTGTTGTATATGCCAATGTGCAAAGGGAGATACATACAAGGCCTGGACCCATATGCGGGTTCAAATTTGTTTCATAATGTCTTGGGTTTGGCCTTGTATGCAAATGATTGTATGTATATACAATCTCATTTTCAGCTACATATGCAAGGATTTTGAGGGCAAAATAGATGGCAGAAAAGTCAGCGATGGAAGCTCGAGGTGCCTACGTGGCACGTTCTAATTGGTGAATGACTTTTCAAAGTGTTTTGAGGCCGCAGATCTCAACAAAGGGAGAAAGATCGACGGCCATCTTTTAAACTCTCAGCACTGAAGGTTTTCTTTGTATCTGCAGCTGTTTTTAGGCAGGAAAGCTTCAGTAGCACGTAGCTGCTACATTTCAAACAACTGACAGTTGGTAAGACATTAATGGCAGGTTCGTAGTGGTATGGGTCGATGGAGTTGATGGGCTAACCACCAGATTTATGAGGAAAACCTACGAGCGGTGGCACATCTCCCGAACTCACTTGTTTCTCCTTCCTATTCTACCTACACTTTTAATGTTTTAGGCACCATTTTTTGGGTGCAGTGTATCTGGTAGAATTTTTGAATTGCCATGTAAATATTGCTGAGTATGTAGTCTTGCTATAAAGTGCAAACTATATCACTCATTTTTGGTTGTTGAAAACTAGACAAATTTTGGTGTTGTAATAAGATACAACTTTGTTGGTGGCTTTGTTTTGGTGCCTTTTGAGTTTATGAGTTGTATGTTGAATGTTTTATGCATAGAATTCATCAGTTTCATGTTGATTTTAATGAGTAATGCTTCATTGCATGTATTTTTTTATTTGTCTCCAAGTTGAATGTATTCTTCTTCTGAATCTAAACAGCTAAGGGGTGTTTGAGATTCTAGGATATGGGTTTGCTATGTTGAATGCTTGATCTTTTACTTTTTCTCAAGGAGTAGATTAAATGTTTTGGGTTAAGTGTTGGGGAGAATATATTGCAGTGAGGATGTTTGTAAGCAGAAATAACTAAATACTTAGTCTTGGGTAGTGTCTGTAAGGCAGATATTACAAAACCCCCTTGAAATTTGATTATTATTTTAAGTCTATGGTAAACATTCACATATATATATATCTATTGACTCCGAGCCCTGGATAGGCACCAGTCTGGTCTTGTACTGAGGTTACAACCCAAAGTCCTAGTCTTGCATCCAAAAATAAATACAAACTCAAACTTCAAATACAAACCTTTAGGACATTAGAAGTAGTTTTAGGACCAAAATCCTCTGTCTCACAACTGATCATAGGCCCAAAGCTAGCCCCTTTGCTCTTATTTCATAGTTTTAATCTACATAAGAGAGGATTTATCTACTTTGTATCAACATCCAAGTAAGTTCATAGGCATATGTTATAGATGTTGAGTAGGGAACACTCCCCTTAGTTCTGCAGAGCCTAAAGAAGAAGAGATATTTATAGAGTCTATCTCCTATACTGTTGACCCCTGGCTCGAAAATCCTATTGATCAATGATGGCTACCTTGTAGGGATAACTGGGAAGCATCCAGTTTGGGAAAGAATCCAATGGGATCTTTCATGAGACAATGTCTTTTCAAGTCTATTACAAAATGTAAGAAAAAACATTAAATTCCCTACAATAAGGTAGACAATCTTCATAACACTCTTAACCAACAACCTCTATAATGTTACTCATGTTTGGAATCTAGAAAATTAGTTAAAGAACTAGGCATTTTGCCATTTTCTTACCACATGTGGAGAAAAATGAACAAAAGCAAATCCTCAATTGTGTTTCTTCTTGTCTATATTTGATTCACCTGTGCTTAGAGGCATAGCAAGGTCTACAGATACAACTTCCTGAAATGTCTGAGATAACATCTAATAAGAAAATTGAACATCAATTAGAACTAGATAAAAGCAAGGTCAACAGATACAACTTTAGGACAAAAGTAGCCTACCACATCAAAATTAGCTAAACCCAAGGACACCACAACCAACACAAAATTTTTAATTTTACCACAACACCGCAAGGTTTGTTGCTGGACCTTACGATGATGGGGGTGACACCCACATCACTACAAGGCCCAACAACAAACCTTGCAGTGTTGTGGTGGAGGCTTTGTGCATCATTCAAAAGAGAATTTGTGCATCACTCAAAAGAGAATTTGTGCATAAATTCTTCATTATCGACTTAGCTCTACATATTCTACATATTAACTCTATAAATCATACAATATATTTACACATCTTCAAAATAATTCATCACTACTACTGCTACCTAGGCTATCATTTCCTTTTTCCCATCAACCTGATAGTCCTTAATTGAAGCAAATGTTCTTCCCACTACAATTCCCTCCTATGATAGCAAAGATAGATTTCACATACTTTAGGGTTGTCAATTCCTATGAGTAGCTTTACATTGCAGATCACAAGCTTTCCTTGAATAGTTTGGACTTATTCTTACCATCAGTGCAATCAATCCACTTACAAGACTAGCTTTGAGGGCCAATGCCAAATAAGGACCATGAAAAATAACATGTTTGTTGAAGTTGGATTTAATCCTTTCTGCAAGTGACCAATCTATGGGAATTTAATGGAAAAACACAATGAATTTGATTTCTTAAAGAAGTAGGAAGAAAGAAAGTACTAGGAATGAAAGATATATGCTATTGCTAGAAACTGTCTCAATCACAAACAAAATTGGCTTGGCAAATGAAGGCAACAGGGTATTTCCATATTCAAGATTTTTACTTAATGATGTGGAATAGAAAAAAAAGAATCATTCATCTACCACCATAGTGAAAAGTTAGCAATTGCATTTGGTTTGTTAAACATGGCCACTGGTACAACTATTAGAGTTGTTAAGAACCTTCGAGTATGTTCTAATTTTCACACTGCATCTAAATTCATCTCCAAGATTGTTGCAAGAGAAATTGTTCTAAGAGATGTGAACCATTTCCATCATTTTAAATAGGGACAATGTTCTTCTGGAGAATATTGGTGATGCTAAATGAAATAATCTAAAAATTTGGCTTACACTATAATAATGTGCACTACATCTGAAAAGTCCTTAAATTTTTTTAAGAAAATGCAACCAATGGGTGTAAAGCCCAACTCCTCAACCTTTGAAAGTGTCCTTCTTGCCTGTGTGTGAATTAGAGCTTTGGATGAGGATATGAACATCCATCAAATCATATTTGGAAGTAGATTTTTATCAGATATTGTAGTTGCAAGTTCCACTTCAGATTACCAAAGCCTTAAAAAAATTCTGCACAAAATTTAATAATGAAGAATTTATGCACAAATTCTCTTTTGAATGATGCATAAAGCCTCCACTGCAACACCACATGGTTTGCTGCTGGGCCTTGCGGTGATGCAGGAATCACCCACATCACCACAAGGCCTAGCAATAAACTATGCGGTGTTGTGGTGGAGGCTTTGTGCATCATTCAAAAGAGAATTTGTGTATAAATTCTTCATTATTGAATTTTGTGTAGAAGTTTTTGTGAAGGCTTTGGTGATCCAAAGTGGAACTTGCAACATTTCTACTTGAATAAATAGGCAGATAAGGTACACCCTCTATTCCACTAGCTTTGCTACCTCCAACTAGACCTATGACAAGTGATTGAAGGAATAAATTACAAAAAAGATCATCCTATCTATTTATGATGTTTTTCTAAGCATAAAAAAATTAAACAAACAAACTACAAAGCACACAAGTACATCTCTTAGTTGTATAGTCCAGGATAGTTCAACCACCATTATACCACTCAATGAATACTAACCAACTCCTAAGTCATGATCCAGATGACTCCTTTGGTGCCTTATAGGTGGTCTTGCATATGAAAGCTATGGGTCCTAACAAAAAACCACAAAAACAAGGAGTTCAAACCAAAAATAAATGATATAGGGAAAAAAACCTACAATAAAGATTTAAATTAAAATAAAAAGACTACCAGATTTGAATATGGGCACTTGATAGATCAACTCACATCCATTTGAAGTTGTCACCCAATAGAGTCTCAACTATGTTTCTTGGAAACAAGAAAAATGTATTTCTTATGGAAAGATGGCTTATCCATTTGAGAAGGTTCAGGTATTCATGAAATGAAATAGGGTTAGTTAAGAAGCATGTGTAGTCAATCCATCTTCTACAGTGATTCTCCTACAATGTTCTACAAGTGATACACATATATACATACATTTGATAAAAGAACATTCAAGGATTGATACCTCAGAGTTCCAGCTACAGACATAAAAAACTATCACTAAGACTTAGATTTAGCTACATATATACAACCCCCAACCCAATAATCAAATCCATAAGATTTTGATTTGATTTTCCCAAACTCAAGCTTTTAGCCTGGGCCCTAGGCTACAAACTCTACAAAAGCACTCAACCCAAAAGAAACAGTCTAAATTTTCAAAAACTACTTCATTGCTTTAGCAAGCATGCACTACTTTTGTTAGCTACTAATTCAACCAAAAGACAAAGACCAAAAGAAACTAAGGCCTTATATTTAACTCCAATCTTTCAATAATTATATAAGTTACAGATTAGCCCATAATGTTTCATTTTGGATTTAAAATTTTACCTTTGAATAGCATGACAAACTTAAGTACGTATGGTTTCATAATAGGTTAAATGCAACAAAAAGTTCACCATCAACAAGGAGATTATTTACCTGGAGAAGGAACTGAATAAGGAACTAGTGGTTGTGAAGGTGGATGAAGTTTTCCAAGGGTTTATGAGACATTTGTAAGGTCTATATAGATAGACTTCTAGAAACCCTAGGGAACCCATAACATGCCTGTACATGACCCAGCCAAGACAAGAATAGAAAGGTTTGTAGTCATTCATTAGGACCATTCAAATCTCTCATAGTCCCACTTGGTTTCATGTAATTTTCCTTCCATAAATCCATCTTAGGGATCCATATTTCTTTTAAAATTATTCTAGGAGTCATTCATAAGCACCCCATACCAAGTCCATGTGAAAGATATTTGTATTTTTGACCATTGATATGTTTTTGTTTCTCACTGTAGTCTTGTAGGTCACTCAAAAGGTCTTGGCGAGTGTGCAAGAACCAAGGATAACAAGAGAGTAGTTATCACTACCCCGCAGCATGAAGAGATTGCACTTGTGGCATCACGGTATGCAGAGATCGACTACCGCAATCCCACAGTGGTCTCAAAATAAAGTGACAGGATGGCAATATAAATTTAAGTGGCATATGATACTTCACCGTGGTCTCGCGGCAGTCAAGAGAATAACTAGTGATAATGTGGTAAGAAGGAGAAGAGGAAAATAGTACACCACACCCCCACGGCGGCCTCAAGTGAGTCTTGTGGTATGGCAGTATAAGGAGTTTAAGTTATGTAAGTGTTGAATACCGCGGCCTCGCGACAGTTTCAATGGAGTGTGGTAGTGCGGTGGAAGGCTTCAAGTGATGTTTTGTATACTGCAGTCCCATAATGGTCAAAGAAATAGTTTGTGGTACTGTGGTAGGGAACAAGTCATGATGATATAGTTGAATTTTTCAGACAATATTTCTCATTGGCCTGATCAAATCAAAGAACACTTTTTTTGCCTTTTCTCCACTATTCTTTTATGAGCTGAGTAATTTCAAATTTGATTATTGTCATTTGCAATGCATTTCTATTGCATTTCAATCTAAAATGTTTGATCCATTGATGGATTGTTGTCACCTTTATAGACATAAAAATGTACCTGTTCTAATATTTTAAACTTATGACAAGTCAAAGTGGGTTGTGCTCGTTTAGCAGCTGGTTGAAATTTAATTTAAATGTATTGCTTCTTGATGTTCCCCTTGACTCATTATCATTTTTGTTTATCATCTTGCTTTTTGGCTAGAAACAAACATGTGATACATCTGTTGTGATGTCCTATGGATGGTGGCTTTTTCCAAATTATTTTCAAACTATTTTGAGCTCTAGGTGTATGCCTTGTGGAGACTTATGGCATATTTCTATTCTTAATTTTTTTGTCCAAGGTTACAGTGAGTTGATAAATACAATTAATCCAAAGGTAGTGGAAATAATTTTGGAACAATTATCTAAGTTCTCTTAATGTTTAGATTTGTGTATGCAAATTTTTAATAGCCTTGTTTGATGCATCTTGGAAATTGGTTTCAATTTACAAGATAAAGCTTCCATCTAGAGCTAAGAAGATTGTGCCAAGTAGTTGTAGAGCCATGATTGGTCAGGTCACTGGTGATGGAAGGACAGAAAAGCCAATGCTCAAAGCTAGCAATGTATATCACAAATATAGGGTCAAAAGAAACTATTGGCCCAAGGTTTGTGGTGTGGTAGTGAATCCTGTTGAGCATCCTCATGGTGGTGGTAATCATCAACACATTGGGCATGCCAGTACTATGGGTTGTGATGCTCCCCCAAGGCAAAAAGTTGGTCTCATTGCTGCTAGGAGAATTGGTCATCTATGTGGATAGGTTGCAATAACAGCTGCAAAGATAGAGAAGGCTTAGCATGCACACGTACTTAATCATATTTAAATAATTATAGAGCTCTAATCATTTAAAAATGTCATGTTTTAGTTTCTTTTTACTTTAGGTTTCTTTGTGTCAACAATGTATGGGGACCAAGTTGTAAACCATGTTTCCTATTATTGTTTTTTATCATTAGTGGTTTACTCTTGATTCAAAATTTTGGGAAAGACTTAAAAATAAATTGTAATCCTTTTTTCCTTGTATTGTTTGAGGCTTATTTTAGGCTGCCATATTAATTGACTTTGTTATTTTTGATTCTTTCTTGAGTGCTTGTTATTTGCTTTTAGATCATAGAAATGGCAAAAAGATTGATGATTTCTTAGTATTATAAACTATGAACTTTCTATTTTTAAAAAAAGTAATAATTTGGAGGGGTCATTTGATGTATCAAATAATTTGATATTTGAAAACATTTGGAATGTTCTCAACTATACAAAAAAATGAGAAGATAATGTGCGAATTTGTCATTAAGTTTGTCTAAAAAAAACTCAATTAAATTCTGACTGGTAGAAAAAGGCAAATGGGCATAACTGAAATAGAGTACCAAATACAACAAAAAATTATAGTTTAAAAAATTGATGAATACCAGACCTGCTAGTAAGATTCCTCGGTGATTGAATGTAATACCTCTAGCCATGCCCTTCTCCAGAAACTTTTATATCACTTCTGAGAAATCCCCTAAAATGGGTCTGCCTAATACATAATTTAACAAAATACAATAAAATTAACATCTTCAAGTGATTGTGTTCTAGTTCATCAATTCAAAAGGAGGGACATCAATGAGCCTTACCTATTTTTGAGTACACCCAAATTAACCCATGTATAGCACATCCAATTCAATAATGTCTTGAGTGTAGAGGTAGTCTTCTTCGTCTGGCACATCTTCCAAGTCTTTGAGAGTATCAAGAATTACAAAGAAAGGAGCCATGACTCTTCTCTATCAATTCTTGATCAGTTCATGATGACACAGGGGTTTCTTTTGTTTGAATTATTTTAATTTCCCTCTCTTTCTAATTTTTATTTGTGTGACTAATTATTTAGTCATTTATAGCTATGTTGCAAAAAATGACTAGAATTTAATCATTTTTAGTTGTCATGACTAAAAGTTTTAGTCACGTAGTCATTTATTTGCCAAATTCTACTAGTGGATGCAATGGACTAGAAAGCCAAGTGTTTGATCAGACTATGCTTGGCTGATTCTATTCTCTTGAATGTCCATGAAGAGAAGACAATAAAACTTTTGTGGAAGAAGCTTGGTGACATTTATTAAGGGAAATCTCTAGTAAATAAGTTATTTTTGAGGAAGAAGCTGTATTCTTTGAAGATGGAGAAAGGAGCGTCTATTGCAGATTATTTAAATGTGTTTAACATGATCATTGCTTAGTTGGCATATGTGGGTGTGAAGATAGAAGATGATGATCATTGCATGCTCCTATTGTGTTCATTACCTAACACATGGGATCACCCGGTAATGACTATTGGGAGTACTACAACCACTTTCAAGATGGAAGATGTGGTTGCTTCATTGCTGTCAGAGGAAATGTGGAGAAAATCTTCTGAGATGGCCAAGGAGGCCCTTATTGTATGAGGTAGATCAAAGGAGAGAGGCAAGAAGAAAGACAAGAAGTCTAAATCCAAGTTAGAAGGGAGATCAAAGTCTCCTAGTAAAAAGTCCAAGGTGAAGTGCTAGAATTGTGGGAAGATTGGACACATCCAGAAAGAATGCAAAGAGAAGAAGAACAAGAAAAAGAATGTCATGCCCACATTTCCCATGCAGTCACAACACGCTTCACACGTGTCATGTCCACATGCGCCATGTGATCATGACATGAAATACCAAAAAATTTCCACTACATGTTGTCGGCGGCGGCATACCAAATACATGTGCGCACACCCTATGCAAGGAAACGCGTGGTTTCTTGACCTAGGTTAATCTCACGAATTGTTTTCTCTTAAAGCAAACATCTAACTAACATCACCCAATTAGTTTTCCTTTAACATAATAAGGTTTAATAGTTTGAAAATCTGAGAACATCAGTCCCATAAATATAAAAATACCAACAATAGTAAGATAAATAGTCACATGTATGGAAATGAAAAAGTGTAGGCCTCACATCCTCCCCCTAAGACTGTACTTCCTCCTGGAAGTCATCAAAGAGGTGAGGATACAGAGTCCTCAGTCTCACTACATCCTCCCATGTTGCGGTGACCTCGTTATACATGTCCCACTAGACCTTAACCTAGTCCAGCTCTCGACCTCGAAGGCCTAGCACTTGACGAGCCAATATGCGAATTGGCTCCAATGCCAGTTGTTTGTCTACCTCTACCTGAAGAGCACTCCAATCCAATATGTGAGATAAGTCAGAGATATAACGACATAAAACTGAAACATGAAAAACATCATGGATACGCGACAGGCTAGGTGGCAAGGCGAGACGATAGGCTACAGGTCCTACCCACTCCAAAATCTAAAAGGTCCTACAAATTGAGGTGCGAGTTTAGAGCCCTTTCCGTAATGGATTGGACTCTTGTGCAGTCGCACTCTCAAAAATACCCTGTCACCTAGTGAGAAGCTCCAATCAGTTCTTTTTGCATTGACATACTTCTTCTGTCTATCCTATGCCTACTGAAGTCTCTGTTTAATCAGTGCAATTTACTGCTCCATGTCCTAAACTAGTTCTGGACCAATGGCGACCCTGTCCTCTATCTGATCCCAACTCAATGGTGTCCTGCACGGTCTGCCTATAAAGCCTGGAAAGGAGGCATACCCAACGAGCTGTGATGCCCATTATTGTAGGCAAACTCAACCAGATACAGATACTCCTCCCATCTAGACTGGTGGTCCATAACATACATGTTGTGTGGTTACACAACACGCCCCATTCTGCATTATCAAAACAGGGACCCAACTTTTGGCTTGGCTTGTGTTGTCTACTTTCTAGCGGTTTGGTAAAAATGAGTCAGGTGCATCATCATCATGATATTTGATGAGGTTGGTCATCATCATGAGGTCAATTTGTCAAAGTTCATATTTTGTTTCTATGACCTCATATTTAGAAAGAGCTTGAAATTCCATGTAGGTTTGCCTTTTTCATCACTTGAAAATTCGTCCATATGAGGGAGTTATGAGCAGTCAAAGTTTTGGTCAAACCCGATATTCGCAAGAGGATCATCATATTTTTATCCTCACTCATGTTGTCAAGGTCATCCTGATCTTGGTCTATCACCTGATAAAATCATGCAGTCAAAATATCCGGACGTCAATCTTAGGTGATAGTGTGTTTTACCCGTCAAATGACCTTATGCGCATCGTGGGCATCATGTTTTGAGTGTAACCCGATATTTCATAACAACGAGCATCATGATATTATAACATCACCCGATATTATAATATCATGCTGATATTATAATATCACCCTGCTTAGAAAATTCACTATCTGCATATTTGCATGCGCACGTCAAAGTCCTATCGGAGGGTCATCATCCTGATCTTTCAAGGGAGGGTCATATTTGCTGATATTCGCTAATATAATGATGATGTCATCATATCCTCCTGATTTCCTTTTGCATGATCATGATGATCACCCTATCTTTTAAGGGAGGGTGATATTCCATTCCTTAGCATGATCATATTTTAAATATCACCCTAGCGCTAACCTGATGATGACCTCAACTCATCCTCATGCTTCGAAGATGGAATATGATGGTTATGTTATCATGATATTCGATGAGGAGGATCATCATATTTTTATGCTGTCATATTGTCAAGATCATCATGATCTTGTTTGTCTACCTGATATTTCGTAATGTCCTCCTGCCGAGAAATATGACCTTTTGCAAATATCCTGATGACGTCATCCCGATCTGATAAACGAAGAAGCAAATATCAGGATGACATCATCATCACATTTCCCTTCGGCAGGATATTTTCCAAAACATGATCCGTTTCGCAAATATGACGATGACGTCATGTTCTAAGTTTAACAAAAGCCCCGGATATCCTGATGATCATCATCATCCTGATCTTTCGAGAGGGTTACCTTGGCCGCAAAGGGGTCATATTACATTCACCACCTGATCATCTTCCTTAGGTGACCTGATATTACATTTATCCCCCGATCTTAACTAAACATGACGGTGACATCATCTTTTGCATTTTAATGAAGGCCGGATATGACGATGACGTCACCATCATATTCCTTTCCTCAACAGCAGGATCATATTTCATATCCTCCTATTTTCCTTCGACATGATGATGATGATGTCATTCTTTTCCCCAATATACAGAAGCGAAACATGATGGTGACGTCATTTGGACATTCGGAAGGGGGGGCATCATATTTCTAAAATATCATGCAGACGAAAGTTTTAAGTCTTGCTGTTGGCCTTATCTTGAGAAATCATGCCGATAGAACATGTCTTCCCGATGGATGGACATCATCATGATTTTTGGCGTCGGTATAAGTTTAACCGTCGGCCTAATGTAAAATTGTCATTCCGATAGTGTGTAGTCACGCCGATACATACATGATCATATTTGAACCCAATATACAAGAAAATGGGCGGGAAAACAGAGCGATAGAAATTTGAAAGCCCGATTGCCTGTAGCTGCACATTTTGAGGCTTGTTTAATAAAACGTTTTACTTCCTGTTGTTTATCCACATGATGATGAACTTAATGTTTGTCTGTTTACTTGCAGGAAGTCATGATGCTGTTAGATCTGTTGCTGAGCATTGCAAAGTTGCACATGGAGGCAACATGAACCAGAAGTGAGGAGGATATTGTCAAATATGTTGTTTGCCAGCTGGAGACCGAATCAAATCAAAGATGCTAGAATATTCTGTGCCAGCTGTACATTTGCCAACTGGCGAAGCATGTGCTTTTCATCTGGATCGTTGATTGTTATGAGAGGATCCTGATCCTTGGATCATTGTAACTATTTTCTGGCATTTGTTCTATATAAGAGCCATATCCTGAGCTGTAAAAAAAAGGGGGATATACATTAATAGACATTGGAATATCTGGCAATAAGGCTGATTACTGTAGAATCAATTAGGAGATCGGATTACTGAGACTAATGAGGATAGAATTGTTGAAATGTCAAGGTTCTTTCTTCAGATCACTGTAAATGTACCTGTTCTTGAGCATACTGAATGGATATGAAGTTTCAGATTACATCCTGATTGTAAATTTTACGTAATCTTCATGTTGATTTTTGGATATGTACTGGTGAATGCTGTGTTCAACTGGAAGTGCTTTCATTTCATTACATGTTGTTATCAACTTTTCCTTTAAAGATTTGCACTAGATCATGCGGATTTGTGGAATGTCCTGGTGAAGTATGATTCTAGTTTCCTTCTTTTCATTGCATGTATGGGAGCTTGTATGTGGATCAGTGATCTCAGTCAAGTAGTTTTGGGAATCTCATTCTTTAACCCTTTTCCTTTTTTTTAATTTCATAAATTCATCACCATAACTGCAAATCATGATAAATAACAAGCAGAACAGAGAAATATGCTGACATCCCGTAGGTAACTGAAAATCATTAGCATATTTGAGTTAAATGCATGCAGTATTGAAAATATCATGCAAAGAATCATAAATAGTGGTAGAAATCATGCAAATATCAGCCTGTAGGCACATTATTTGACTAAATTCACAGTGCAGAGGTAGAATTGTTGGAGATTTATGCAGGGCAGACATATAGAGCAGGATATTTGGAGGAATAATGATGAACTTTGCAGAAATACGTAAGGCCCCTGAATGGAAAACAGCAACACACATCAACCACTGAGTAACGTTAGTAGATTAAGACCTAATCAACGGAGACTTGGGATCATGAATTCTCTGAATTCATCGTATCTTTCAAGATGAGTAAAGGTTGTTGTGTAACTTTTATTCTATGTTTGTGAAATGACTAACATCATGATCAACATAAATTGGCGCTAGAAGGAGGGCCGGTGATATGTTTGTATATGATCAACATCATGATCAACAATACATACGAAGCATATCTTCTAACACCTGATTAACTCTCTCTGTTTGTCCGTCAGTCTCTGGATGGTATGCTGAACTGAAGTTGAGCTGTGTGCCCAATGCCTGATGTAAGGCTCTCCAAAATGATGAAGTGAATACAGAGTCTCTATCAGTAATGATACAGCGAGGTACTCCATGAAGTCTAACAATCTGATCTAAGAACACTCTCGCCACTGATGGTGCATTGTACGTCGTGTGTATAGGTGAGAAATGTGCCACCTTGGTCAACTTGTCAACTGTCACCATGATGGCATTATGACGATGTGATGACATAGGTAGACCAATGATAAAGTCCATGGAAATGGTGTCCCATTTCCACTCAGGTATCTCGTGAGGGTACAACAGTCTTGCTGGATGTTGATGCTCGGCCTTGACCCTCTGACACTCAAGGCATCGAGCAACATATTCTGCAATGTCTCGTCTCATCCCAGCCCAATGATATAACTTTTGCAAATCAGCATGCATCTTCTTCACTCCTAGATGTGCTGCATAAGGTGCTCTATGAGCCTCTGAAAGAATCACTGTATGCAGATCACCTGCACGGGGTACATAGATGTGCTGCTGATGTCTAAGCAAACCATCAGACTCAAGAGAATATCCTGTAAATTTATGCTTATGGGCCCCTTGATTCTAAATTTCTTGTTGCACCTTAAGAAACCACTCATCCTCTAGCAGATGCTGTAAGATGTGGTCCCTCAAGTTCACCTTTAATGTCAAGGTTAGGATCTCATGGCTCCTCTGACTTAAAGTGTCAGCAACCATGTTCTCCTTCCCTTTGATGTAGTGGACATCAAAGTCATATTCGCATAAGAAATCCATCCAATGCCGCTAGCGAGCATTCAGATTTGGCTGTGTAAAAATGTATTGTAAGCTATGGTGATCTGAATGGAGCTCAAAGTGTCGACCTAAGAGAAAATGTCTCCAACAAACAAGAGCATGAATAACTGTTGTGAGCTCTAAATCATGAGTAGGGTAGTTTAGTTCATGTGTCTTAAGTTTGCGTGATTTGTATGCAATCACTCTACCTCCCTACATAAGCATGGCTCCCAAAACCTCTAATGATGCATCTGTGCAAACAATAAAATCCTCTACAGGATCTAGAACTGCTAAAATGGGAGCACTGGTAAGATGCTCCTTGAGGATCCCAAAGGCCTTCTCACACTGCTTAGTCCAAGTGAAACTTTTCCCTTTTCGCTAAAGGGAAGTGATGGGATGTGCTATCCTAGAAAAGCCCTCGACAAATCTACGGTAATAACTAGCTAATCCCATAAAGCTCCTGACTTCTGTCACACTGGTGGGTGCTGGCCAGTCCTGAATTTCTCTGATCTTCGATGGATCTATGGAGATGCCATCGCCTGTTAAGATGTGCCCCAAGTATTGCACCTCTATCCTGAAGAAGGCACACTTCGCCAGGTTGCCATAAAGTTGTTGCTCTCGTAAACGCTACAAAACTTGACACAAATGATCTACATGTTCCTCCTCGGTTCGTGAATAAATCAAAATATCGTCAAGAAATATGATCACGAACCGATCCAAGTAAGTATGGAACACCCCGTTCATGAGACTCATGAATACTACAGGGGTGTTCGTCAAACTAAAGGGTACCACGGTGAACTCATAATGGCCATATCTGGTTCAAAAAGTAGTCTTATGAATGTCTACCTCTGTGATGCGCAATTGGTGATACCCAAATTTTAAATCAATTTTTGAGAACACTCTAGCTCCCTACATCTGATCAAAGAGGTCATCAATCCTAGGTAGAGGATAACGGTTCTTCACCGTCACCTTGTTCAACTGCCTGTAATCCATGCATAGTCGAAGAGACCCATCCTTCTTCTTCACGAAGATGACCGGTGTGCCCCAGGGTGAAATGCTAGGTCAGATGTGCCCCTTTTCAAGTAACTCCTCTAACTGTAGTTTAAGTTCTGTAAGCTCATGTGTAGTCATTTTGTAGGGTGCACGAGACACAGGTTCTGTACCTGGCACTAAGTCGATGTGGAAATCGACCTCTCTGCATGGAGGCATACCTGGTAACTCTAGTGGGAATACGTCGGCAAAGTCTCTCAAGATAGGGTGATCATCTAAGGTAGTCTTAGGCTCATCCTCTGATCTGTCACTGACCGTAATAGAAAACATCTGACAACCCTTCCACATGTAGTGCTTAAGCTGCTGAGCAGATATCATATGAACCGTCGTGGGCTTCTGAATGCCCACTATCTTGACCATTGTGCCATGATCGTCTAAGCAACTAATCATCCTCTAGCGACAATCTAGTTTAACTCTATGAGCCGCAAGCTAGTCCATACCTAGAACTACTCCGTAGGATCCTAATGGCATAACCCTAAGGTCACATGTTGTAGTGAAGGAACCTAAGGAGATCTCACAATCTCTAACCATGGTATCTACTGACATCTTGACCCCAGAGGCCAACTCAACCTCCCACCTAATGTCCTGCCTATAAGCCATAAGCCTGCAACATTCCACTAACGATGTAGACAGGAAAGAATCGGTAGCTCCAGAGTCAAAAAGAATAGAGATAGGGAAATCCCCAATCGTACCTGCTATCTCAATGACTGAAGCCTAGAAATCATCCTGGCGGTTGTCAATCGCTACAAACATGCGGTGGGATATGCCCACGTCACCTACAGTCTGCTCAGATCCTCCTGTATAGGGCTATCCTCTTGCTGTAAATCCCTGTGGACACTCCCTGGCTAAATGCCCTACCCCACCACATACATAGCACGGGCCCCTAGCCTGTAACTGTACAGACTGAGTCCTATCTGACTGCTGTTGTCTAGTCTTCCTAGTGGACCCCTGTAAACCTCTATTTGATTGTTGAGACCTTACGGGTTCCGCAAAAGATCCCTGCTATCTTGGGTCTCTATGCTAGCCCTGCTGCTACCATCCACGGTTCTGTCCCCCCCTGAACCCTCTGTTGGGGCCAAGATTTTTGTTGATGCTACTGTGGAGGCCTAGGAGGTAATGATGAGGAATTAAACCCTCCTCTCTGTGGTGTAAATTGTGGTCTATGAATGTTCTGTTGTTGTTGGGGATTACGATCTTGATACTACAGGCGTGAATTCTGCCCTCATCCTTGAATTTCCTTTGCAATAAGAGCCTTTTCAACAGTCTCGCTCATGGTCTGGGGATCTGCCATACGTACTGGTCCTACTATCCTGTGATTCAGGCATCTGATGAATTTGTGTACCAAGAGTTTCTCATCCTAGAGGTACTCCGAGTAACGAGAAAGCTTGATGAATCAGCTCTCATATTGAGCAAAAGTGAGTCCTCTCTGCTGTAACTCATGGAACTCATCAATCCTGCGCTGTCTGTAATGCTCTGACAAATATTGTGCATTAAAGTGCTCTATGAAGATATCCCAAGTGAGTGTATCTAGGGATAGTCAGCACTTGCACTCCTCAGTGTGCCACCAGGTAGCTGCTGCATCTCTCAGGAGATGCACTACCACTTGCGCTTTCGTGTTGCTCCCGTAAGGTCGCAACGCGAAACACCTGTCCAGACTAATCAACCAAGCCTCGACCACAGCTCCCTCGGTAGCTCCTGCAAAAGTAGGTGGGTTGAGCCTAAGCAGATCTCTAATGGGATCTCCTCTATCTCTGAGCCCTATAACTGGCTCATCTAATCCATACTCATATGGTCCATGGTATACCTATCCTACCCTCCTGGTCTCATCTCATCTCGAGTGACTCAGAGGACTCCTACTCCATGCACGGTAGGCTGACCCTACCTCTTCTACTGTAGTGTCAGGAATCTCAATGAAAGGCTCCATGCGTGGCACCTCTAACAGATCTATGCAGGGTTCCACATATGGCTCAGCATGTGATTTTGCACGTGGCTCATTACATGGCTCTTCTCGTGGATCAACACGAGGCTCATTACGTGGCTCTGGAATAGCTGGTGGTAACTGCTCTAACAAAGCCTCCAGTGTCTAAAGAATCTATGGGCCTAGGTCAATTATTGGTGGTGCCTATGGTATGGGTGGTACCTGTGGTTCAGGTGGTGTCTGTGGTACGGGTGGTACTTGTGGTTCAGGTGGTGCCTATGGTACGGGTGGATCTGTGATAACTACGGGTCCTTGTCCCTCAGCTGAGGAATCACTATGTACCTCAATGGATGCCATGTTACGCAATCGCGCTCGTCGAGCACGCTGGGGAGGCATCCTACAAAACATGGTAGACTCTAATTAATCAATGTTGCAGAATAATAATGTGCCTAATTATGCCCAGTGTTTAAACTTAGCTCTGATACCAAATGTCATGCCCACATTTCCCATGTGGTCACAACACGCTTCACACGTGTCATGTCCACATGCGCCATGTGGTCATGACACGAAATACCAAAAAATTTCCACTACATGTCGACAGCGGTGTACCAAATACATGTGCGCACACCCTACGCAAGGAAACGCATGGTTTCCTGGCCTAGGTTAATCTCACGAATTGTTTTCTCTTAAAGTAAACATCTAACTAACATCACCCAATTACTTTTCCTTTAACATAATAAGGTTTAATAGTTTGAAAATCTGAGAACAACAGTCCCATAAATATAAAAATACCAACAACAGTAAGATAAATAGTCACATGTATAGAAATGAAAAAGTGTAGGCCTCACAAAGAAGAACAATTCTTCTGATAATGAATATTCTCAGAGTGATGCATGCCTTCATAGTAGCCTTGGCAACTTAGGCATCAGATGATGTTTGGCTAATTGACTCAGGTGCATCTTTTCACATGACATCTCACAGAGATTGGTTTTCAAAGTACAAAGAATACAAAGGTGGAAAGGTGTATCTGGGTGATGATTCATACCTGGAAATTATTGGTCATGGAAGAGTCAGAATTCAGTTTCCTAATGGAAGAATATAAGGACCAATGCATATACCAAGTCTGGCTCAAAATTTGCTTTTTGTAAGTAAGTTGAATGATGTTGATGTGCAAGTTTCTTTCTCGAATGGTACTTGTAAGATGACTAGAGGCTCTATGGTACTGGCTAAGGGTGCACGATTTGGCACTCTGTACAAACTGGATGCACATGTAGTTTAATGTAATAGTGCTTCTGTAAAGTCAAATAAATCTAATTTATAAGAGAAGGAAAACATTGTTCTTGTGGGTGCTAATTCCTTAGAGGTGAAACTCCTAGTAGAGAAAACTATGTTGTGGCATCATAGACTCAGCCACATTGGTGAAAAAGGCTTAAAAGCCTTGAAAAATAAAAGTCTAGTTGAAGGGCTTGATGATTATAATCTTAAGTTTGATTTTTGCGAACATTGCATATATGGAAAGCAACACCATGTTTCATTTTATTCTAGTCCTCATAAATCTTCTAGAATTTTGGATTATGTTCACTCTGATATATTTGGTCCAGTTAACATTCGTTCATTATCAAAGTCTAAATATTTTGTCTCTTTCATAGATGATTATTTGAGGACATTTGTTTATTTTCTTAGAAGTAAAATTGAAGTTTTCAGTCAGTTTAAGGAATTTAAAACCTTGGTTGAAAATCAAATAGGAAGAAAAATAAAATGCTTGAGGATAGATAATGGAGGAAATTTTTGTTCTATAGATTTTGAAAAGCATTGCAAAGACCATGGAATTAAAAGGCATAAAACAACTCCTTACACTCCACAACAAAATAGAGTTGTAGAAAGGATGAAAAGAACGTTGATGGAAAGGGTGAGAAGTATGTTGAGTAGTGCTAGTCTAGAACAAAAGTTGGGCTGAGACTGTGGCTACAACATGTTATCTAATTAATAGATCTCCCACTTTAGCACTCATGGACAAGACACCTATGGAAGAATGGTCTAGAAAGAAGCCCTCATTAGGACACTTTAGAGTCTTTGGTTGAGGCATATGCATACATGTGCTGAATAAGAAAAGATCCAAGTTGGAGAACAAGGCAGTAAAATGTATCTTCATCGGTTATGGAATTGGTGTGAAAGGGTACAAGATTTGGAATCTAGTTACTGAGAAGGTGTTGTATAGAAGAAGTGTGATCTTCCATGAGTTGAAACCTTCTACTATTGATCTACAGCCACAGGTGAAAGAAGCTGAAAAGAAGGAGGTAGTTAAATTTCTTGTTACTCTAGATAAGGATGAACTACGTACTCCTAGTCGACCTATTAGTGAGGAGAGCTCAAGCAACTCTGAAAATTTTGAACAAGAAGAAGAACCTCAGGAGCAGCCTCTGAGGAGGTCTACATGTGAGAAGCGGCAACCTGAAAGGTTTGGATATTCTATGTTAGATTCTAGTTGTACCTATTCTTTGATTGCTAACATTGGTGAGCCTAGGACTATTAGAGAGGCTATTGGTATGTCTGATTTAGATTCCTAGTTGGAAGCCATGAATGAAGAAATTGTGTCATTGAAGAAGAATGAAACTTGGGATCTGGTACCTTTTCCTGAAGGTCGAAAGCCTGTTGGATGTAAATGGGTGTTTAAAAGGAAGATTGGTCTAGATGGTATTGTTGAGAAGCATAAAGCAAGGTTTGTTGTGAAAGGGTATTCCCAAGTGGAGGGAATTGATTATGGAGAAATATTTTCTCCTGTAGCTAAGCTGAGATCTATTAGATTTCTATTGTCACTTGCAGCAGCGTATGACTTAGAAATTGAGCAGATGGATGTGAAGACAACACTTCTTCATGGAGATTTGGAAGAAGAAATTTACATGTCCTAACTAGAGGACTTCATTGAAAAAGGTAAGGAAAATCTAGTTTACAAGTTAAAGAAATCTTTGTATGGTTTAAAATAGTCATCTAGAATGTGGTACCAAAAATTTGACAGTTATGTGTTGTCTTTGGGATTTGTGAGATCGAAGTCTGATCATTGTGTGTATTTCAAAACTAAAAATGGTCAACTTCTTATTATTGCCTTGTATGTGGATGACATGTTATTCATTGGGAATAGTAAAGGAATGATTTATAATTTAAAATCTCAATTGTCAGCACAGTTTGAAATGAAATATTTAGGAGCAACTAGGTACATTCTGGGGATGGAAATCAGAAGGGCTAGAGGAAATAGGAAAGTTTGGCTTAGCTAGAGCAAGTATATTAATACTATCCTAGATAGATTTAATATGGCATATTGCAAGCAACTAGTTGTTCTAGTGTTACAAGGAATGAAGCTATCTCTTGAAGATTGTCCAAAATCTCCTACTGAGATGGAGGACATGACCAGGGTGCCTTATGAAAGTACAGTTGGTAGTTTGATGTATGTAATGGTCTGTACAAGTCCAGACATTGCCCAAGTAATGGGAGTACTTAGTCAATTTATGGCTAATCCAGGAAGACTACATTGGGATGCTGTGAAAAGAGTTTTTAGATATTTAAAGGGTACTATTGAGTATGCCTTGTGCTATCATGGTTACTCTACTAGATCTCAGATTTTAGTTAGTATTCATGGATTTGTGGATTTTGATTGCTCAAGGGATATTGACAGTAGAAGATCCACTAATGTATATGTTTTCACATTGTTTGGTGGTGCAGTTAGTTGGATGCACAAGCGGTAGGCTGTAGCCACTTTATCTAATACTAAGGCAGAGTACATGGTAGCAACTCATTCCTGTAAGGAATCCATTTGGATTAGAAGGTTGTGTTCTGATATTGGGTTTGATGCAAGGTAGATTACTATCTGTTGTGACAGTCAGAGTGCTATTTGTTTGGCAAAAAATCCAACTTTTCATGCCAGGACGAAACATATTGACATGCAATATCATTTTGTTCATGATATGGTGGAGGATGGAAAGGTTAAACTGGAGAAGGTTGATACTTTGACAAATGTTACTAATGCATTGATGAAGCCTATGAGCACGGATAAGTTTAAATGGTGTGCCAATTTGATGGGCCTTGGGGCCTATGATATTTAGTAACTTCTAGCATTGAAAGGAGCTAGTAAGTTCTTTGTCAAGTGGGAGCATGTTGGAAAATGTGACTCAAATTTACTAGCTTGATCTTCTCCCTGCAGGTTATGTTTAAACTCCTTCATCGGTCTGACATTTACATTTTAGTGGGTCATAGTTAATTGTCTCCTCAATCATAACCTAAGTCGTGGGGTTCCAAGTTTTCCTAACCTAAGTTGCATGGTTCTAAAGTTTCATAACCTCCTGACCTCCTGACTTAGTCTCTTTGTTATCAACTAGTTGGGGGTTTTCAAAACTTTGTAACCTCTGACTAGAGATTCTCAAGTTTGGATTTTTGGTGGCTTCACAACTTTGAAGCTTTTCCTATTTTTTGAGGCACTCTCTTCTCATTAAATGTGTTTGACGGCACATCAAGTGGAAGTCGAGGATGGTGGTAACCATCAAAATTGGATGTGGCAAAAGGATAGAAAAGCCTGTGTTGAGTTGGCAATGCATATCACAAATGTACTTGATCCAACAACGCCTGCTAGCCCATGCCTTTTGTGGTGGGTCCTGGATAGACCCCGAGGGAGAGCGGGGATTGGGTAAGTGTTGGTCGATGGTGGATGACAGGATGACTTGGCAAGTAATATGGTTGTCGAGATGATTTTGAGAGTTTGGAGAGGGTTCAATTAGTGTCTCTTCGATGGTTTGACTTGTCTTTGACAGTTAAATTGAATTGTGACCGTTTGTCTACAGGAACTGAAATGAGTATTTCTAGAAATGCTTGGAATGTAGAACGAATGTAATAAGAACATTAAATGGTTTGCATCGAAAAAAAAAAATTTCTTCAAATTGTTAGATTAAATAGAACAAGGTTGATCAAGGAAGTGTTTTGTTGCCAGAATTGTACTGTGAATTGATACCTATGGAAGCATAGGATCTGCAACTTTGTATGTAATTGTTTTTTACTATAATACAAAGAGACTATTGCTTGGTGTGTGGGTTTTTCTCCCATAAGGATTTTCCCATGTAACATGGGTGTTTAATTCTATGTGATGTTTATTTGTCTATTCTATTTTCTAATGAATGTGTTTCTTGAATGGAACTATAATTGAAATTTGAATGAACTATTTGTACCTCTCTCTCCTACAAATTAGAATTAGGAAGGCATATTCTGCACTTAGCTTTCCTTACATAAACAAACAAGCTCTCACCAAAATTGATCTTCAAAAGAGTGAGGAGGGCTATAGTAGATTGAGGAAGACTTATAGGAGTGATGAGCTTCCAATGTATATGATGAGGGAAGCCACTATGGTTAAAACACTAAAGGACACTTCTACAATGGAGGTAGCCAGCATGACGATGCATTCCATCATGTTTACTCAAGCTGCCATTAAGAATATGGAGCTCAAGTTGGTGGAATATGAGAAGGTCCAAATTAATATGAATGAAGAAGTAAATAGGTTGTTTATGGAAAATGTAATACTAAAACAACAATTGAAAGAAGTTGATTCCTCTCAAGGCAAGGAGATTGTGATTTATCAACCTTCCACGTCTCATGAATTTGGTGCTGACATAGTTCCTGTAGATCAAGTAAATGCATTAAAGCAGGGCTGGGAATAGGAGATTGAAGACTTGAAAAAACTCAATGAAGTCACTAAAAAGGGGGTGAGATGTCAAATTTTTTATGTATTGGAAAAATTTTTAAAGCATAGGGTCAACCTTGTTATGGATAAGATAGAGGATGTGCACGAGTGCTATCTTGCTTTGTCAAAAGCATTAGAATAGATGAAGGCTCATGTCCCAATTTCAAATCCTCTATTTAAGAAATGGTAATCTATTCACCACACTTTGGTAACATTGTTTAAAGTTTTATAGAGAATTCTGGATGCTCCAATAGCTCTGAAGCCCACTGAGAAGATGGTGAAGATGGTTGTTGATGAATTTCAGTATATATCTAGGGAGAGTCAAAAAATTAGAAAATAAATGGAATCCTTTCATACACTCAAGCATCAGTTTATACCAGAGATTCTAGGGGAAAGTGCTCATCTCAAGGTCTCAATGATTGGAAGAAGGAATTCAATCAGATAGTTCCTAATGTAATCACTCATTTGTAAAAGGATCAAGAAGTAAATGTTCATAGTTTCAATCTAATTATGGATGGAATAATTGCATTGGATTCAGTCCATTCCAAGTTTATCATAGAAGTTAGAGGATTGTTGAATAAAAGGTGGAAGGATCATTTGGTAAATGTGACACCAATTCAAGAATATAAATGGCTAAATGATTATATAGTGTTTCAGTGGGAAGAAGAATATTTGGCTTCTCCTGAAAATTAATCTTATCCCAGAGTATTGCAAAGTGATCAAGTTTTGTGAAGAAGGAACCTTACTATATCCATCAATCATGGGTGCTTCACAATTACCAATGGACCTTGGATGTGCCTTAGTTCTATTTTGGGCCTTCTATAATGTTTTATTTTCATAATCAATTATATTTGTGTAAAATATTGGTCGGTGTAATTAAGGATAAACAAAAGATAATCAATGTAATGAAAAGTTGCATCTGGGTGGGTAGTTGAAGGGTTGTAATGGTCTGAAGCTTGTCACTTCCTTCAGCTACCTATAAGCTAAAAACCATGACCGATTAGAAGAGGGGGATTGGTTTTGGGAAAAAGCTATACATTGTAAGAACCTTCTGAAGAAAAGTAATGGAAAGAAAGCATTAACTTGGTGCCCAAATTTTTGTTTTAATTGTTGTGTTGAGGTTATTCATAGCAATTATCTGGTTGTCTCCAACTTGATGTATTCCTTGTTATTTAAATCAATGTATCAATTATATATCTGGTTTATCAAAACAAATTCATGTTTTGTGTGGTTTCTTTGATTGGTTTCTTCAAGTAAGAATTAAATTCATTTGAATAAGTCATAGTAACCTAGAAGATTCATTTGGATTAAAAACAAGAGCTTGGTAATTAATTTCCTTGCACGAATATGTAAGTCATAAACATCAGAGTGTTAAACAATTTGAATTATAACAAGTAGGAGGACACATATCAATCTATATTTTGATTCCATTACCCAGTGGAAGAAAGGCACCAATCATTTTATCCCCAAAACAATTCCTTGTAAAGGTATTTTCTATATATTTTAATGTTAAGTTGTAGGAGTAGGAGTAGCAGTTAGTTTTGTATTTTTATTGTCTATCTCAAACCCTCATGCCCATGTGAAATAGATTGTTAGAGGATGATTTAATTCATAAAATTGTGATCACACAAACTCTACAAATTTGTATGAGGTTTTCAATCTACTTGATTATCATCAGTTAATCCCAAAGAGTTAACAATCATTGGTGATAAAGGTACACCCACCTAGGCATAGTAGAGACTAAAGAGTAGGGAATTCTAACCATCCTGGTCAATTTTTTTCATTGGCCAAATCACTTGTTGAACCTGATCATAAAGTTTGGCATACTTTTAGGGTTTAACAATCTACTGATTTGGGAACCAACAGATTGGCGACTCTGCTGGGGATAAAGTGAAAGTATTGTCAAATCCTACCTTAGAGTCTCTGGTGAAGGTTTGCCTAGTTGAGCCACCAATAGATTAGCGACTCTACTAGGGAGTTGTTTGTAATAAGCAAAGGATTTGGATATGATCTCAGAACTCTATGAAATTGAAATTGTTTCAATTTTTCCTCTTTTCCAAAAAAAGAGGTGGCAACCCCTGTTAAAAATCTATATGAAATTGTTGTATGAGTGATCAATTGAATTCTAAATCAGAGAGGTCAAGTTTTAGACATCAAAGCATTATGGTTTCTCCTAACATGGATGGTAGAAGATCCTTACACCAAGGAAACCTAAATAATTCACTAAACAAAGATAGAAATGAAAAATAGTCAAAAAATAATAAGAATGGTTCAAAGCCCCCTTCCACTTCAAATGTATCTACTAATGATCAATGAACCCCTGTAGATGTGCCTACAATTATTGAATTACATGAGAATCTACAAAATAAACAAGGGAATGTCTTAGAATAGCCTTTTAACATATATAACAGTCCTTTGTCTGGGAGTGGATTACATAGCAATGAAAAGTTTCAACCAAGAGATTCTCACAATCTTCCTAAATAGGATAGCCTATATAGATCTATATTCCAATTTAAACTTGATCTCCAAAAGATGAAAGAATTTGAGGATTACATGGATGAAGAAGTGAGATAGGCTGAAGCAAGAAGAGATCATGAGGAAAGAATGACCCAACAATATGCTAAAAATTCAAAACATAGGCTTAGGGAGCAAACACCTTGAATGATACACTTTAATGATGCCCATGTTGTTTCTACTTCAAACAAAGAATTAACTGATCAGGAGTTAAAGCAAGAGGTAGAACACATGCTAGCACAAGTTGAAAGGCTTAAGCTAATAAGGTAAAAGCAAGTATTGGCTCAAGAGTTGCTCTAGTTGAGTTCCCAACCTATTTCAAATGTGTTACAATATAGACCTATTTGTAATCAGGTTGGATATGTAAATACAAGTGGTTCTTTGATCCCACAAGTGCCCCATAATGCAGTTGGAAATATTGGCAATACAAGTAATGCTCTTCATACATAGGAAAATATTTTTGCACCAGAAGCTTCAAATCCAATGAGCATTCCAATGACTTCTCATCATGTAGGGAATGCTTATCCTTTTCCTCCTGGTCAAGGAGGAGTGAGATATCAAAATCATGGATATACTTAGTATGTGGGGTAGTATCAATATCAATATCATGATCCACATCAAAATGTGCAGGGCAATATGAACTTGCCTAGAGGTGTTAGCCAAAATGTGCAACAAGATGTGTATCAGCAACATCAACAGTAGGGACCTCAGCAACAACAATATTAGCCTCATGAAAGACAAAATCCATTTGCAAGGGGACCTATGAATATATACAAATTTAGATAGCTCAATTTCTTTGGTATTCAAGGATACCTGAATGCAATTAACAATAAGGTAAGAAAGGCAGTCCCAAATTTCTTTGGAAATAATGTTGTCACAGGGGAAGATCACATAAGGGCATTTGACACAGTCATGGACAATTTTGATAGACAACATGAGGATGTTTATATGAAGTTGTTCATGTAGTCACTAAATGAGGATGCAAGAGATTGGTACAAAAACTTGCTTGATGCCTCAATCAATTCTTGGACTAAGTTCAAAAGACTATTCAAGGAGCAGTATGGGGATCATTCTGACCCGAAGTTTGCTCTACATGAGTTAACAAATATTCAGAAGAGTTACAATGAATCAGTTGTAGATTTTAACACTAGATTCATGAAGTTGTTTAATAGGATTCCACCTCATTTGAAGCCTAGAGATCCTATGTGCCTAGTGTTTTATCTAAATGCATTTGATTCAAAAACTAGGTATGAACTCAGAACAAAGAATCCTCCTATCCTTACTAAGGCATTCAGAGCTTCCCTAAAAATAGAAAATAATAGAAAGACCTCAGGAAAGATTGGTAGAAGAGATGAGGTTAAAATATTGCAAAACCCTATGGCCCAGCAAAATAACAGCCAAGAGAAGATGATAAGCTTGATAGGGTTTAGAATGCTATGAAAGATTTATCATATAAATTAGCAAAGAATGAAAAGGGAATATCTTATAATAAATCTAACTATCATAGGAATGAAAGGCTGAGATTGCATGATGTGCCTTACAAAACAAACTGGAAAGATGGGAGGCCTTGGATAGTGATAAGAAGCAAAATTCCAATAAAGATACCCCTGATCCATTGAAGAGGCATGGAGGTAATATGGTGGACAATACTCCATGGTGCATGCCTTGTAACTTGTCTCATTCTCCTGAGTACTGTGTAGTTGCAGAATCAATTCAAGAAAGTGAAGCACTATATGTTCACGAAAGGGATGACCACACTATCAATATGCTAGCAATCAGACCTTATGGGGGAAATAAAAAATATTCTTCTTCAGAGGAAGATGGATTTGAGTATGATGTAAATCACTAGAAGCATAACATTCATGTTGGTCAGTAGGAAGTATTCTCTGATGAAGAGGATGGCAGTATAGGAGATCCTCTAATTTGTGCTGCAAAATCACAATCAAGACAAATCCAATTGAGAAGACCAAGTGAGGAAGAAATAAAAGCACTCACAGTTGCTGCTGTAGCACAAGCCAGAAACAACTATAATCTTAGAAATAGAACTATGAATTTAGATCAAGGGACACCTGGGGGTTTGTTTGTAAAGGATCAACAAGGTGATAAAAAAGTTACCTCAAAATTTTAGAAGAATGATGAAAATGGAAAGCTTCAGAAGATAACTCAAAAGTATGTGCCTAAAGAGGGATCAAGAGGTGATTAGAATAGCATAAGAAATGATCCTAAGAAGTAGGTGATGGAAGAGAAAAAGTCTGCCAAAATAAAGGTGAGCAAAACCAAACCGATAACAAGTATAACTTCCTTTTACATAGCATAGGCTTTATCTCAAATTAAGATGTTAGTTCCTTTGTTAGAAATGATGAAAATTGATAAGTATAGAAATAGTGCAAGGAAGTTAATTTCAAAAATGTCGAATAAGCCTAAAGGTCAAAACAAGAATAAAGATGAATTAGAAAAGAATGAGAGGCATGTCAACAATGTCAAAGGAGAGATTATGAAGACTCTTGAGATCTACTTAGGAAATAACCTAACAAACAATCCATCTCAGGTTGATCCTTTCTACACCACATTATTGATAAATAACAAGTTGGTAAAAAATTGTATGATAGATTTAGGGGCACCAATAAACATTATACCCATGGTAGTCATGAAAGAATTGGGTTTGTGGGTTGATACCACATATGGAAAGTACTATGCTATGGACAGTAGATCTATCCCTGTCATTGGGGTCATATGGGATGTGGAGTTAAAGCTGGCTTCTTATCTTGAGGCTACATATAAAATTGACATTACCATGGTTGATATTCCTCCATACTATGGCATGTTGCTATCAAGATAGTGGACTACTGTGGTTGGAGGGAATGTTCAATTGGATTTATCATATGCAACTATACCTATTAATGGAAAAGATGTTAAGCTATATAGAGAGCCGCCATCTGAACAAGTGGTAGAACATATTTATCCCAACCAGATGAATTGATTTTGTGATGTAGATTTGGGAAGTTTTAGGATTGAGTATTCATAGCCTCAGTTACATAACAATGATCCAATAAGCAATGTAGTTCAATTAGATAAAACTGGTATTTGGCAAATGTAATTTGATGGCACCTGCAACAAAGAAGGTAATGGAGCAGGTGTGGTTTTCATTGCACCTAGTGGTAGGACATTTAAGTACTCATTTTTGTTATCATTTGAGTGTACTAATAACATAGTAGAGTATGAGGCATTACTGCTAGGCCTTAATATCACCATTAAATATGGAATCATGTTACTAATTGTATATGGAGATTCTGAACTGATTGTTTCACAAGTTAGATCTAGGTATGCCTCAAAGAATAAGAGGCTCAAATAGTATAAACATGTTGTATGGGATTCTGTGGAGCTTTTTGATGCATTTTCCATTGATTGGATAGAGAGGTCAAAGAACCTGATGGCAGATTTTCTTACAAACATTGCTTTGAAAAGGGATGATCTTACATTGGCAGGCATCTCAGAAGTAGAATTCAAAACTAGACCTTTTGTCTTTGACAATGTGTATAGTTGGCAAGTGTTTAATGATGATGATGATTTGATAAAATTTCTTTAGTGTATAGACTAGTATGAGTCCCAAGAGATAGATTTTAATGCTTTTGTTCAAGAAGTGGATGGTAAAGATGTTGTCTTTGGTCAAGAGGTCATACAGCTAAAAACAAACAAAATCCCAAAAGGCCTAATAGCTCTAAAACAAGTCTTTGATGGGAATGACAGGTCTTCCTTAAAGTAGGCACCAATCAATCAAGAAGATCTTGAGAAAGTAAATCTTGGGACTGAAATTGCTCTAAAGAAGGTATACATAGGCAAGAAAATTAGCCCAAAAGTTAGGGAGATGCTCATAACTCTACTGAGGAAGTATAAACATGTATTTTCATGGTCATATGAGGACCTAAAAGCTTATAGAGAAGATTTGTTTCAGCATGAGATTCCATTAAAAGAAGATGCTAAACCCTTCAGGCAAAAGCAGAGACCTATAAACCCTATGCTAACACCAAAATTGCAAGAGGAACTAATGAAGCTCAGGGAGGCTGGCATAATCAAACCTATTAGACATTCATCTTGGGTTTCAGACATGGTACTAGTGAGGAAGAAGAATGGTGACATAAGGTTGTGTGTAGACTTCCATAACTTGAATGTTTCATCATTGAAGGATAATTATCCACTTCCCAACATGGAGGAAATGTTGTAAAGAGTAATAGGATGTGAGTTACTATCCATGATGGATAGATTTTCTAGTTATAATCAGGTCAAGGTCAAAGAGTCAGAGCAATATAAGACTACCTTTACTATACCATGGGGTACTTATGTATATGTAAGAATGTCTTTTGGTCTTACAAATATTGGTGCTACTTTCCAAAGGGCTATGGACGTGGCTATTATTGATCTGATCAACATCATAATGGTTGTTTACCAAGATGATCTAACTGCATACTCAAAGAAGGTAGAAGATCACTACATGCACTTAGAGAAGGTATTTGTGAAGGCACTTGAGTATGGTATATTTTGAACCCTAAAAAATGTCACTTTGTTGTAACTAAAGGTAAATTACTGGGGCACATAATTTCTAAAGAAGGGGTAAGAATTGATCTAGAAAGAGTTGCAGCCATTGATAGGATCCCTATTCCCAAAACAGTGAAGGCTATTCAATCCTTTTTTGGGCAAATAAACTTTGTGAGAAGATTTATCTCTAACTTTGTTGAGATTGTGAAACCTATTTCAAAAATGCTAGAGAAGGGATCAAAGATTGATTGGACATCTAAGGCCGTTGAAGCATTTGTATCAATTAAAAGGGAAATCAAGGAAGCTCCTATTTTGAAATCTCTAGATTTCAGCAAACCATTTCAAATTTTCTCTTTTGCATCTTTCCATACTCTTGCCATTGTTATGTTGCAAAAGAATGAAGAAGGGTATGAGAAACCAATTTCATTTTTTAGTAAATCACTTCAGGGAGTTGAATTGAAATATGATGCTACTGAAAAATAAGCTTATACACTTGTGAAAGCAATAAAAGTATTTAGGCCTTATTTAGTAGGAGAATAAGTGATTGCTTATGTACTGAATGCAGTAGTTAAGGATGTCTTTGTGCAAACAAAGGCCATGGGAAGAAGATACAGATGGATAAATAGAATTCAAGTGTTCAATATTGATATCAAGATCACAAAACTTGTAAGAGGACAGGGATTGGCAAGGTTAATGGTTGAATCTAACCTAGAAGCTGCACAAGTGTGTGATGTTGAAGAAGATGAGGATTTGATATCCAGCATTGAATACACCTTGGTATACAAATGTGGTTCATTACCTCAAACACATGAAATGCCCTAATGGTATGAATGATAATCAAAAGAGGACAATGAAGCTCTAGGCATCAAGATATGTCTTTATGAATGGTGATTTATTTTAGAAGGACAAGGATGACATTCTATTGTTATGTCTAGATGAAGGACATATAGAAAAGACATTGAAGATGATGCATGAAGGAGTATGTGGAGGGCATTTTTCAACCAAAACTATTGTGCATAAAATACTAAGAGAAGGTTACTATTGGCCAAAAATCTTTGTTGATGCTCACAAGTATGTAAGAAAATGTGAGGCATGCCATAAGTTCTTTGGTAAATTAAAGTATCAAGGAGCCCTGCCTCTGAGGCCTATGCAAATTGAAGCAGCCTTTTATCAATGGGGTATTAACTTCATAGGTGAAATAATAGAAAAATCAAGTGGGGGACATAGGTGGATTCTTGTTGCCACAGACTACTTCACTACATAGATTGAAGCAATCCCAACCAAATAGGCTACTAGTAAAGTAGTGATCAATTTATTGTTGGAAAATATCATTACTAGGTTTGGGATTCCTGTTACTATAATCACAGATAATGGGATGTGTTATAGGTTTGATGAGTTTAAGAAATTATGTGAATCTTATGGCATAGTGATCTCATATGCTTCTCCATATCACCCTGAAGCTAATGGTCAGGCTGAATCTAGTAATAAGAGTATTATGAAAATAACCAAATGAATGCTTGACAAAAAAAAAAGGCTTGGGATTCAAAATTGATGTTAGCATTATGGGCACACAGGATCATGGTGAAGAAGGCTACTAGGAAATCTCCTTTTGAACTAGTTTACGGAGCTCACACCAGGATACTAGTGCATAACCTTCTACTAGTTTACAAATTCATTTTTCAAGAAGACATTGACATACCTAAGCCTATGGATGAAAGGATGGAACAATTAGCAGAGTTAGATGAGATTAGAACTTAGGCACAAAAACAAAATGAGAAAATGCAGCTATAAATGAAATATTTGTTTGACAAGAAGGCCAAGGATAAAAAGTTTTAGATTGATGATATGGTTCCCATGTGGAATGCTTAGAGTCAAGATAAAGAAAACATGACAACTTTGAATCTCTATGGTTAGGTCTATTTGTCATCACAGGAAAATGTGGAGAAGACTCATATTATTTACAAAATATGGTGGGTGAAGATTAGGAATTGCCAATGCATGGGCAATTTCTAAAACACTTCTTTTCTTGAAAATGATCATTTCCATGCACAGTAGTTTAGGTCTTTTTTAGTTTGATTTCCTTTATGTCTCTTTGTTTTTTATGTTTTTGGTCTATGTCCCAAAAACTATTTCTAGATTCTTGCAATGTCTAATAGCCATTCATCCCCAACTAGAGCCATTGTTGGAACTTATAAAATTTACCTAATTCTGCCAATTTTATAAACCTAAAAACCAAAATCCATTGTAAAGGGTCTTAATCATTTTTCTACTCATATCCTAAAATCAAAAAACCTTTTCTAATACCCTCATTGGGTCAATTTCCATCACACCTAAGTTGTATCCTTGTGTTGGTCAAATACTACATCCTCGTGGAGGTTTGTAGTCACCCTTAATAGTCTTTAGTAGGTTTGTAGGAGCTTGAAGTGTAATGTAAGTGTTCACCACAATACTGCATCAGTCAATCAGAGTATGTACGAGATGACAGTAAGAAATTAACTAAGCATAAAGTGACCTACAGTCCCAGGATAGGTGTACCATGATGTTAAAGGTGGTGTGTATTATAGCGGGATGGACTAAAATATGAAAAGTATGTGCTCCCACTACCTTGCGAGGGATCTTGATCTATTGTGGTAGGATTGTGGTATAGGTTGGCATTGCATTTACTACTAATATAGAGTTAATTATGCGAGGAACCTGGGACCGTTCGATCTTCTTAGATTAATGATACACATTTAAACTCACACAAGATGATTGACTACTATATCTTTCAGCATCAATTGGCATTAATGGTGAAATGACTAAGTTTTACAGCTGATATATTTGGAATTTGGTGCCATTTTGATCATTCACAATAGCTTGATGTGTTTAGAGACAAGGGATTCAAGGCTTTGTGTGGGCTTTGCAACTATTGTATGAATGGGTAAGTGCATCTATGGCACTCTTCTATCAAGTCCATAGGTGTTTTCAATTATTGGTTTCAAATAGCTCTGTGAACAAAAGTTTCAAACCCTAGTTAAGTGTAATCAACATAATGCCACCTAGGAAAAGTGAGTTTGTGAGTAAAAAAGGAGAGTCCTCAGCTCCTACAGAAAAGAATAGACCACTTTAGCAATCAATATTGGATGTATTGCTGAAATTAGTTGATAAGGGTTATAAGAAGGTGTTCAAGGACAAGGCACATGGATGTAGTAATGTTGTTAGTCCCATTTCAGGGTGGGACTTGTTCTTGTACTTATGTGACAAGAGGAATTCTCAGGCTCTAGTTTCAAACCCTTGGACTCTTGACTTGACAAATCTAGTTGTCCCTAATGTTTTTGTGGATGCTGAGTTCATCAAGGTATTGGCACAACATTATCATGGAGCAACAAGGACTGTAAGGATGCCTGATGGGTCACCATTGGTAGTGTTAACCAAATCTGGCATTATATAGTGTTTCATGCTAAACAAACAAGCTCGCACCAAAATTGATCTTCAAAAGAGTGAGGAGGACTATAGAAGATTAAGGAAGACTTATAGGACTGATGAGCTTCCAATCTATATGATGAGGGGAGTTGTTATGGTTAAAACACTCAAGGACACTTCTGCAATGGAGGTAGCCACCATGAAGATGCATTCAACCATGTTTACTCAAGCTACTATTAAGAATATGGAGCTCAAGTTGGTGGAATATGAGAAGGCCCAAATTAATATGAATGAAGACGTAAATAGGTTGTTAATGGAAAATGTAAAACTAAAACAACAATTGAAAGAAGTTGATTCCTTTCAAGGCAAGGAGATTGTGATTTATCAACCTTCCACATCTCATGAATTTGGTGGACACAGTTCCTGTAGATCAAGTAAATAGATTAAAGAAGGGTTGGGAAAAGGAGATTGAAGACTTGAAAAAGCTCAATGAAGTCACTAAAGAGGGGGTGAGATGTCAAATCTTTGGTCTATTGGAAAAAGTTTTAGAGCATAGGGTCAAGCTTGTTATGGATAAGATAGAGGATGTGCACAAGTGCTATGTTGCTTTGTCACAAGCATTAGAACAGATGAAGGCTCATGTCCCAATTTTAGATCCTCTATTTAAGAAATGGCAACCTATTCACCACACTTTGGTAACATTGTGTAAAGTTTTACAAACAAGTTTGGATGCTCCGATAGCTCTGAAGCCCACTGAGAAGATGGTGAAGATGGTTATTGATGAATTTCAGTATATATCTGGGGAGTGTTAGAAAATTAGAATAAATATGGAATCCTTTCATACAATCAAGCATCAATTTATACTAGAGATTCTAGGGGAAAGTGCTCATCTCAAAGTTCTTGATGATTGGAAGAAGGATTTCAATTAGATATTTCCCAATGTAATCACTCATTGGAAAAGGATCAAGAAGTAAATGTTCATAGTTTCAATCTAATTCTAGATGGAATAATTGTATTGGATTCAGGCTATTCCAAGTTTATCATAGAAGTTAGAGGATTGTTGAATAAAAGGTGGAAGGATCATTTGGTAAATGTGCCACAAATTCAAGAATATAAATATCAAATGATTATACAATGTTTCAGTGGGAATAGGAATATGTGTCTTCTCCTGAAGATTAATATTGTCCCAGAGTATTGCAAAGTGATCAAGTTTTGTGAAGAAGGAACCTTACTAGATCCATTGATCATGGGTGCTTCAGAATTACCAACAGACCTTTGATGTGCCTCAGTTCTATGTTGGTCCTTCCATGATGTTTTTTCATAATCAATTGTATTTGTGTAATATCTTGGTCAGTGTAATTATGGGTAAACAAAAGATAATCAATGTAATGAAAAGTTGCTTCTAGGTGGGTAGTTGAAGGGTTGTAACAGTCTGAAGCTTGCAACTTCCTTCATCTACCTATAAGAAGGAAACCATGACCGATTAGAAGAGGGGGATTAGTTTTGGGAAAAATCTATACATTGTAAGAACCTTCTGAAGCAGAGTAATGGAAAGAAAGCATCAACTTGGTGCCCAAATTCTGGTTTCAATTGTTGTGTTGAGGTTATTGGTAACAATTATCTGGTTGTCTCCAACTTGATGTATTCCTTGTTATTTAAATTAGTGTATCAAGTATATATCTAGTTTATCAAAGCAAATTCATGTTTTGTGTGGTTTATTTGATTGGTTTCTTCAAGTAAGAATTAAATTCATTTGAATAAGTCACAGTAACCTAGAAGATTCATTTGGATTAAAAAGAAGAGCCTGCTAATTAATTTCCTTGCACGTTTATGCAAGTCATAAACATCATTGTGCCAAACAATTTGAATTATAACTAGTAGGAGGACACATATAAATCTATATTTTGACTCTGTTACCTAGTGAAAGAAAGGCACCAACCATTTTATCCCCAAAACAATTACTTGTAAAAGAATTTTCTAATATTTTAATGTTTAGTTGTAGGAGTAGGAGTCACAGTTAGTTTGATATTTTTATTGTCTATTTCCAACCCTCATGCCAGTGTGAAATAGATTGTTAGAGGATGATTTAATTGATAAAATTGTGATCACACAAACTCTATAAATTTGTATGAGGTTTTCAATCTACTTGATTATCATCAGTTAATCCCAAAGTGTTAACAATCATTGTTGATAGAGGTACACCCACCTAGGCATAGCAAAGCCTAAAGAGTAGGGAATTTTAATTGATTCCATTCCTTGGCTAGATCACTTGTTGAACCTGATCATAAAGCTTGGCATACTTTTAGGGTTTAACAATCTGCTGATTTAGTAACCAACAAATTGGTGACTCCACTAGGGATAAAGTGAAAGTATTGTCAAATCTTACCTTAGAGTCTCTGGTGAAGGTTTACTTAGGTTAGCCACCAACAGATTAGCGAATCTACTGGGGAGTTGCTTGTAATAAGCAAATGATTTGAATCTGATCTCAGAACTCTATGAAATTGAAGTTGTTTTAGTTTTTCCTTTTTTCCAAAAAAGGTGATGGAGACTCCTATTAAAAATCTCTATGAAATTATTGTATGAGCGATCGATTGAATTCTAAATCAAAGAGGTTAAGTTTTAGACATCAAAGCATTACAGTTTATCCTAACATAGATGGTAGAAGATCCTTACACCAAGGAAACCTAAATAATTCATTAAACAAAGATAGAAATAAAAAATGGTCAGAAAAGAATAAGGATGGTTTGAAGCCCCCTTCCACTTCAAATGTATCTACTAATTATGAACGAGCCCCTATAGATGCACCTATAATTACTAAATTATATGAGATTCTTCCAAATGAACAAGGAAATGCCTTAGAACAGCCTTTTAACATATATAACAGTCCTTTGTCTGGGAGTGGATTACACAACAATGAAAAGTTTCAACCAAGAGACTCTCACAATCTTCCTAAACAAGATAGCCTATACAGATCTATATTCCAATTTAAAATTGATCTCCAAAAGATGAAAGAATTTGAGGATCGCATGGATGAAGAAATGAGACATGCTAAAGCAAGAAGAGATGATGAGGAAAGAATGACCCAACAATATGCTGAAAATTCACAAAATAGGCTTGGGGAGCAAACACCTCGAATGGTACGCTTTACTAATGCCCATGTTATTTCAACTTCAAAAGGAGAATTAACTGATCAAGATTTAAAGCAAGAGGTAGAACACATGCTAGCACAAGTTGAAAGGCTTAAGTAGATAAGACAAAAGCAAGTATTGGCTCAAGAGCTACTCCAGTTGAGTTCCCAGCCTATTTCAAATGTATCACAATATAGACCTATCTGTAATCAAGTTGGATATGTGAATACAAGTAGTTCATTGATCCCACAAGTGCCCCATAATGCAGTTGGAAATATTAGCAATACAAGTAATGCTCATCATACACAATAAAATGTTTCTACACCACAAGCTACAAATTAAATGAGTATTCCAATGACTTCTCAGCCTATAGGGAATGCTTATCCCTTTCCTCCTAGTCAAGGAGGAGTGAGATATAAAAATCATGGGTATAATCAATATGTGGGGCAGTGCCAATATCAATATCATGCTCCACATCAAAATGTGTAGGGCAATATGAACCTGCCTAGAGGTTTTAACCAAAATGTGCAAAAAGGTGTGTATCAACAAAATCAATAGTAGGGACCTCAACAGTAGCAATATCAGCCTCATCAAAGACAAAATCCATTTTCAAGGGGACCTGTGAATTTAGACTGATTTAAACAACTTGATTTATTTGGTATTCAAGGATAGCCAAATGCAATTGACAATAAGGTAAGAAAGGTAGTCCCAAAGTTCCCTAGAAACAATGTTGTCTCAGGGGAAGATCACATAAGGGCATTTGAGACAGTCATGGAATTTTTTGATGTACAACATGAGGATGTTTATATGAAGTTGTTCATGTAGTCATTAAATGAGAATGCAAGAGATTGGTACAAAAACCTGCCTGATGCCTCAATCAGTTCTTGGACCAAGTTCAAAAGACTATTCAAGGAGCAGTATGGGGATCATTCTGACCCAAAGTTTTCTCTACATGAGTTAACAAATATTCAAAAAAGTTACAACGAATTAGTTTCAGATTTTAACACTATATTCATGAAGTTGTTCAATAGGATTCCACCTCATTTGAAGCCTACAGATCCTATGTGCCTAGTGTTTACCTGAATGCATTTGATCTAAAAACTAGTTATGAACTCAGAACGAGGAATCCTCCTATCCTTACTAAGGTATTTAAAGCTTCCCTAAATATAGAAAATAATAGAAAGGCCTCAGGAAATATTGGTAGAAGAGATGAGGTTAAAATATTGCAAAACTCTAAGGCCCAGCAAAATAAGTAGCCAAGAGAGGATGATAAGCTTGATAGGGTTTGGAATGCTATGAAAGATATATCATATAAAGTAGAAAGGAATGAAAAGGGGATATCTTATGATAAATCTAACTATCATAGGAATGAAAGGCCGAGATTGCATAACATGCCTTACAAAAAAACTGGAAAGATGGGAGGCCCTTGGATAGTGATTAGAAGTAGAATTCCAATAAAGATACCCCTAACCCATTGAAGAGGCATGGGGCTAATATCATGGAATATACTCCATGGTGTGTGCCTTGTAACTTGCCTCATTCTCCTAAGTTCTATGTAGTTGTACAATCAATTCAAGAAAGTGAAGCATTGTATGATCACAAAAGGGATGACCACATTATCAATATGTTAGCAATCAGACCTTATGGTGTAAAATAAAGAATATTCATCTTCAGAGGAAGATGGATTTGAGTATGATGGAAATCACCAGAGGCATAACATTTATGTTGGTCAGCAAGAAGTATTCTTTGATTAAGATAATGTCAGTATAGGAGATCCTCTAATTTGTGCTACAAAATCACAATCAAATGAAATCCAATTGAGAAGACCAACTGAGGAAGAAATAAAAGCACTCACAGTTGTTGTTGTAGCACAAGCCAGAAACAACTATAATCTCAGAAGTAGAACTATGAATTTAGATCAAGGGACACCTGAGGGTTTGTTTGTAAAGGATCAACAAGGTGATAAAAAAGCTACCTCAGAATTTCAAAAGAATGATGAAAATGGAAAGCTTCAGAAGATAACTAAAAAGTATGTGCCTAAAGAGGCATCAAGAGGTTATCAAAATAGAATAAGAAATGATCCTAAGTAGCTGGTGATGGAAGAGAAAAAGTCTGCCAAAATAGAGGTGAGCAAAAGAGAACGGGTAACAAGTATACCTTCCTTTGACATAGCATAGGCTTTATCTCAGATTAAGATGTCAATTCCTTTATTGGAAATGATGAAAATTGATGAGTACAAAAATAGTGCAATGAAGTTAATTTCAAATGTGCCAAATAATCCTAAAGGTTAAAACAAGAATAAAGATGAATTAGAAAAGAGGGAGAGGCATGTCAATAATGTCAAAAGAGAGATTATGAAGACTCCTGAGATCTACTTAGAAAATACCCTGACAAAGAATCCATCTCAGGTTGATCCTTCCTACACCACATTATTGATAAATAACAAGTTGGTATAAAATTGTATGATAGATTCAGGGGAAGCAATAAACATTATACCCATGGAAATCATGAAAGAATTAGGTTTGTGGGTTGATACCACATATGAAAAGTGCTATGCTATGGACAATAGATCTATCCCTATCATTAGGGTCATATGGGATGTGGAGTTAAAGCTAGCTTCTTATCCTAGGGCTACATATAAAGTTGGCATTACCATGGCTGATATTTGTCCATACTACGGCATGTTGCTACTAAGACAATGGACCACTATGGTTGGAGGGAATGTTTAATTGGATTTATCATATACAACTATACCTATTAATGGAAAAGATGTTAAGCTTTATAGAGAGCCACGGTCTGAACAAGTCATAGAACATATTGATCCCAACCAGATGAATTGCTTCTGTGATGTAGATTTGGGAAGTTTCAAGATTGAGCATTCACAGCCTTAGTTACAGAATAGTGATCCAATCAGTAATGCAGTTCAATTACATAAAACTGGTATTTGGCAAATGTACTTTAATGGTGCCTGCAGTAAAGAAGGTAATGGAGCAGGTGTGGTTTTCATTGCACCCAGTGGTAGGACTTTAAGTACTCATTCTTGTTATCATTTGAGTGTACTAATAACATAGTAAAGTATGAGGCATTGCTGCTAGGCCTTAATATCACCATTAAATATGGAATCAAGTTACTAACTGTATATGGAGATTTTGAATTGATTATTTCACAAGTCAGATCTAGGTATGCCTCGAAGAATAAGAGGCTCAAATAGTATAAACATGTTGTATGGGATTCTGTGGAGTTTTTTGATGCATTTTCCATTGATTGGATAGAGAGGTCAAAGAACCTGATGGCAGATTTTCTTGCAAACATTTCTTTGAAAAGGGATGATCTTACATTGGCAGACATCTTAGAAGTAGAATTCAAAACTAGACCTTTTGTCCCTGACAATGTGTATAGCTGGCAAGTGTTTAATGATGATGGTAAAGACACTGTCTTTGGTTGAGAGGTAATACAACTAAAAACAAACAAAATCCAAAAAGGCCTGGTAGCTCTGTAACGTCAAAAACTATCCCCTTGGGGGCTTTTCCCTCATAAAGTTTAGCCCCCAAGTCTTTAGCATGCATTTAGGACATCTTAGTTCATATTTTGGCATCCCAATGGAATGAGGCCTAGGTTTCATGGCAAAGTGGACCTAGGAGGACCCCTTGACCTTAACCCTACCCAAAATAGGGGGAGGACTTGGGCGCCCACGCCCTAGTCCTACCCTATTTTAGGTTAGGCCCAAAATTTAAGTGTCAGTTTATGACCGTTGTTTGGTCCTTTTGCTGACATGGTAGGTTTTGATTTTTGAAATCTTGGCGGGAGTGCTTGTAGTTGCATATAAAAGAATGTTTAGGCATTCATTTGTAAACTAGATGATGACTAGCAAGCTATTGTGTTCTCAAGGTGATTCAAGGTTTTCATTGTGTTGCAAGAGCAAACTTGTGTGGTTTATGTGTTTGTATTTGTAGATTTGAGCATCAATTTCCTCATGGAATGAAGAGCATCTTCCTCCCATGAGAGCTTCACTACAAGGTGACATAATATTATGTTTTCATCCTTGATTCCTTTGGTTTTTACCTCTGCCTCACAAGGGCATGCACTCTTTATCTTAAAATAATGTTCATAGACTTAAGTGTCCTCCAGGGCTTGACTGAGGCAAGCCTCTAAACAACACAACCCCCAAACCAAGTCTTGTGATTGTAGGTTACAAGTATTGAATTTGGGAAAAGTGGAGTTGTAGGAAGGATTGGTAGGCATCAAGGATTCAGGATTTGAAGAAAAGTAGGCCACCATAGCATTTCCAGGACTAGGGTGCTTGCTCTAGTGTCCTCTGAGGCTGAGTTTCTAGAAACAAAAGTTATAGGGCTGATCAGTGTCAAAAGGAGGTCTAGATCCCATGAAGAAACTAGTACTTTGGACTTGGGAACCTACTCCAATGTCCCTGACTATTCCACTTTGGAACCCTGAAAATAGGTACTTTGTGATTTGATATTTTATTCATGTCTGCAAGAGCTTTTTCTATTATTCATCAATTTGTTGTTGTATTTGCATAATTAGGGTTTTAATGGTCAATTAAGCATAGGAGAAAGAAAATTGATAATTAAATTCCCTAATCCAAGTTTTCCTACATCTCATAGTGACCTATGGTATGATAGTGCTCGCCACTCGACCCTAGATCCTTGAATGTTAAGTGGAAAGGCGGATTTAAACATCAAAACACTAAAACATTAACAACTCCAATTTTCCACCTAAACATTTTGGTGAACCTGTATTTTTGGACTTAAATTGCAACTTCCCAAGTGTGTGTCTTTAGATTTGGATTGATTTCATTCATTCATATAGTCATTCATTTTATTGCATTGAGAAAAATTCAAAAAATTGGAAAAATTGGAAAAATTCAAAAAAATTGCATTGTTTGGCTTACTAAATTGCATCAATTCTTCCTAAATTTTCCCAATTCATGATTTTTGCATCAGATCTGATATAAACTAAAGAAAAATCCAAAAATTCAGAAATTTTCATTGCATTTTCATTATTGATTAGCTAGGTTTTTGTAGAAATTTTGATAATTTTCATATAACCTAGTAATTCCAAAATCTAGGGTTAGTAGGCAAAATATTTTTTTCAGATTTTTATACTTATTTTAGAGGCTCATTAAAATTAAAATTTGTCTATAGTCTTGCATTTTAGTGTAAATTTGCATTTAAATTTAAAATATTTGCAATTTTGCATAGAAAATTTCAACAAAAACTAGCAATTTTGAAGCATTTTCATTAAATTTGCATGGGCATTTTGCATGTTCAAGCTTGAAAATATTTTTAAGATCTGAGAATATTTAATTTTCATCATAAATCAAACTTCAAAACATTCATATAGCATTTTTTCCCAAAATCTGAAACCTAGGGCTTCAAAAACAATGATTTTCACTAAATTTGGCCTTATCGACTCTATAAACTTGCACCAAAGGCATGTTGTGAAGAGTATTTTTACATTAATTTTCTTTTATTAGGGTAATTATTTTCTGACCCTCCTAAAAATCTTCACAACACCCTTTTAACGGGCTCTTGTAGTGAAAATTCGATGAAAAACTACACATTTTGACTATTTTTGCCCTAGGGTTTGACCTAGTTTGCACTCCAAGCATGTTGTGACAAATTTTATGGATTTAAGTGACTTATATTATTGATATTATTTTATGTACCTCCTAAAATTCATTACAACACCCCTTTTGCTAGGCTTTGGACTTGAAAAACTATGATAAATAGCCTATTTTTGCTATATTTTCACTAGGGTTTGACCTTAACTGGCACTAAAGCCGTGTTGTGTTGGGTATTTTGGCACCAAGTGGATGTTATTACTAATATTATTTTCTTTCCATCATCATCTTCCTCACAACACTCTTTGTCATGCTCTTTTGCATTTGAATTTTGGTGAAAAAGTGCTTATTTTGACATATTTTCACTATAATTTGACTTGGCATTATCTTAGATTTGCATCAAGAGTGTGTTGAGAAGGATTCCTTTTCTATCTTGGATTGATATCATACATATAACTTGCTTCCTATTACCTTTTGAGTTGCCCTTATTTGTCTATTGGTAAAATTTCCTAAGCAAGAGTCGATTTGCTGTGTTGTCTTATTCATCATACCTTTGTTTCTTAAATCGGCTCTTAACCCTTCAAATTTTACCCATCTATCATCTTTGTGTGTGAAATTACTTAAGGTTTGAACCTTTGAACTGAAACTATTCTCAAAGTTCAAAGTTCAATGGTTCGATGTATTCAAAGTCTCTCAAAAAGCAAGCTATTTTGTTTTGTGTACTAAAAAAATGTCTTTGAGTTTTCAGGTCGAACTTGAACCCTTTTGTCAATAGTTTAATGGTTCCACGGTTCAAGGTTTAACATTCAATGCCTTGTAATAAGTCACGTCATGCAGTTATCTTGTGTAATTAATGTATCGTTGAACCATTCGCTTGAACCCTATAGCGAAGTTCAACGGTTCAATGGTTCAAAGTTCAATGGTTCACTGTCTCATAGTTAAAAGCCTTTTACAGAGCAACATGACTATTGGTTGGTCTGTATAGTCCTTGCATCTTTGAACCTTCTCATTGAACCATATCCTAACAAGTTCAATGGTTCATGAGTCTAAGTTGAATTTTTCTCTAAGCGAACCGTTTGCCCCTTTGTATGATCCAATTGGTATGATTGAACCACCGCATTGAACCACATCCCAAAAGTTTGATGCTTCAATGGTTCAAGGATTCCGTAATTTTGATCTCATTTCTTCCCGAGGCTTTCTAAGTCAAATTTAGTGGGAAAGTTGGAGGATTTGATGAACCTATTAAGTTACCCAGGAATGTGTTTGACCATTTTGTGTTGATAGAAGTATGCAGACAGTTAGTGCATGTGGATGAAAAGTTCTCAACAAAGAAGGGATCTAGTATCTCTTTCCCCATTCAACTTGGACATTACTCGTGCCAGTCAAAATCTGATGCTTTGAATTTAGAAGTGAACCTTAAAAAGTTCAATTTCTAGTTCTTCACTGTCAGGTCCCAATTTGATAGCAAAGGCTTCATTAGGGATAACTTAGTTTCTAGAATAGGGCATTCACATATCCCTGAATTGGAAGATTACTGGGAGGACTACCCAGATGAATTTGAAGTCAGGAGGAGACTATGGTGTAGGTTCTCTATGGGATAGATAATCACCCTTAATCTGAGAATGGACATTTCTGGAGTTATTGATAATCAAGAGCAGATGATTGATCACCAATTTGAACAAATAAAACAATCACCTATTCCAAAAATTGATTGGAGTAAAAAGGAGGAAGATAAGATTGAGGTGAAAACTTTTCTAGTGATAAGAAGGACCAAGAAATGGTTGAGGGAACAGAAACAGAAAGTGTTCCAGAATAAAGACACCCAACAATGCATGTCAATGATTGAATCACCGATCCCAATAAGCTCCTCTAATCAGCCTATTGCTATCTATGGTGCACGTACTTCCAAGTCAATAACTGGGAGGAGTCCTGCTATTGAAGAATCTAGAAGAGCCCTCACAACCATTCTACCTCCTCGTGCCACTAGGTCAAGAACCAAAAGCAAAAGAAAGAAGTAGGTTTCTGAAAGAATAGTTGTGGATTTGAATTCATAAGAGGACTCAGCTGAAGGCATGGATGATAAGGAACCTAGTTCACCAAGAACAAAGGAAGTTAGTGCTAAGCAATAGTCAGAGGTTGTCTTAGAGACCCCTAAAATAATGATGATTTCTGATGTATCCTCTGATAAATTGAATTATGGGAAAGAAGCCTCAGCCTTTGCTCCTAAATAGCTGGAGAATTCTATCAGTGACAAAATAAAAATAATTCCATTTTCTGTGCCTTTAGAAGATATGGTGAGCAAATATTTGTGAAAAACACCTAAATCCAAGAAACTGAAGACAACATCCAGGGTAAGCATTGACCCAAGTACTGGGAATAGGAGTACGGAAATAGCTAGGCCAGTGACTGATGAAGAAGTACAGGACTGCACTATACATGATTTCACTGTTGAAAGGGTGGATCTTGGAGCTGCTTCAAGAGCAGCGGATGTTCATCATCTTGAGGCATCCACCAAAAGAATCGTCAGCTGAACCTGGAGGGATGAGAAAGACAAGAAAGAATTGAAGTAGAATCTGCATTCCATGGTAGAATACATTAATGCCATTCATAATCCCAACCCATAGCTGGTCTCACAGCTTTCTCTGTGTTTTGATCCTAAGTCACCAACCAACTAGAAGATGTTAGACCAAGTTAACAGAAATAGAATGGTGGCTAAGGTATTCGATGATTGGTTGGACTGCATTGTGCAAAAGGGTACTAAATATATTCATGAACTTAAGAATATATATGATCAAACTATAGCCACCATTGAAGACCTTAAGGCACAGATTGCTTCTTGGGTGAAAGATGAAGGTAAGTGGATGAATGTACTAAACCAAATTGATGAGGTCCAAAAATATGGGGTAATGAAATTTCTGTCAAAAAAGAGTTTAACAGGTGTGGATGAAGATCTACTGTACTGAATAAGAAAAATATTGAATGGAGAAACTCAGTATCACGGCAAGGGCATTTTGAACTTACAAAAATGATTAAGGAAATCACTGAGTTCACTCAATCACTATAGCATGATTTACAATGCATTGATGTAAAATACATAAAGGATGATGGGAAACCAGAGGAAGATGTCGACACAGTGGTTCAATCCTTTAAGGATAAAATTAGCTTTGTCAAAGAAAGTGACAATATCTCAACTGAAGATTTCTCCCAAATTTCTAAGGTGGAGTTACTGCTTTACCTCTGTATCGATGCACTCCTAGAACATAAGGAAAAGATTGGGAAAATATAGAGGGAGAAGGACATTTGGAAGACAAGGGTGAGACACATAGGCATCCCCAACCTTCTGAAGATTCAGGAGTTTGTTACTGTGTTTCAGGAGTGGAAGACTCAACGTGCCTCCCTAATCGTTGATAGTAAATCTGCATATTCGAATCCGTTACCACAGCCGTGATCTTATTCGCCCAATTGCCTTTATTCAATTTTTTTAGTTATGCTATTTTCAAGACTTGATCTTTAAATCAATTTGTTGAAAAACTAAATCCGGTGTGGGTTAGAGTTACTTTAACTATGGGTTTGATTTTACTTGATTAGAGAATTAGGGCAGTCATATATATAGTTTTATTTTTATTGCTAAGGGATATAGAAGAGGGAAATAGAAAATGCTGAAGTGGAACTACTATTGTTTTCATAAGCATATATGATTTTTGTCTGAAACATCTTTTTCATCTATGAATGAAAGGAAGAAACGATTGTTTAATTCTTGAATCTGTCCATTTGAGTTTTTGAAATTGGATTTCCTATGCGAAGTCTTATTTCTTATGGTAATTGCTCTTTTAGTCAATTCATTATATGTGTTCTATAAATTATTGGTTCAGCAACAATTATATGTTTATGTATCTGATTGATTTTTTAAAAAAATAGAATCTGTGTATTCTATCATAAAATGGTGTTTTAAAAAAAGAATATCGCATTCATAACATGGTGATGTATGGATGTTAGTTTGGCCTTTAGGCACTTTCTAGTTAAAAGAGTGTTGGGATAATTAACATAGATTAAATTCATTGAAGATCTTAAAGGGAGTTGTACCTCAATTTAGAGGGGAACTATTTTTGAAAGTTCACCCTTTGTTGATTAATTTGTTTGTTCTTTAAGGAATAAAAAGCATAGAGTAAGAATAGAGTGATTTTGAATAAGGACAAACCTATTAACCAATAGTTTTTGGCGACTCTACTGGGCACCGAAGTCATTAATTAAAAGATTGGTCACTTTAATATGAAGCAACAATGGTACTTCCACATGAAAACATAATTCCTATTCTGTAGCATAATCTTGGTTTTCAGGACGAGCAGGAAGACATTATTGGCCAGTTAAATACCCTTGCTTGGCGTACTCATCAGAATAGTGAAGATTATAGAAGAGCAAGCAGAGTATTAGGAAAAGAGGAGGAATTGGTCGATAACCTGAGATTGCTGTTACTCAGGCACAGAAGAAGGCAAGCACAAAACGCAGCAAGAAATCAAGCCCCTGAAGCGCAAATAAATCGAGAATAGCATAGAAATTAATAGCTACCTATCCAGTCACAATATTTTAAGCTAGATTCTAGACCGTATACAAGGTCTTTGAGGAGAGAGGGAGTTGAGGATTCTACATTTCAAGCACTACAAAACTTTAATTTTCCTTATATCCCTACTCATGTAAGAATAGCTAGAAGTAGACCTCCTAGCCCCACTAAAACTTCTACATCTCCTATTTGTCAAGCTCTAACTCTTTCTAGTACTATCATCCCCTCAGCTATAAACTTCCTACCAATGGCCCAACCTTGGGGAGTAGCCATAGGGCCTCTGAACCTAGGGGCTAACCTAAATCCTTTGCCTAAAAATGCATAGGAGAATTTACCAAAATTTAATGGAGACAGGAGACAATCACCAGAAGAACATTTATGTGCCTTTGCAGCAGCATGTAGTTTGTTAGGTGTACAGCACCAAGATGTAGCCATAAGGCTTTTTGTGCAAACTTTGACCGATACTGTAGCACAATGGTTTTATCACCTAACTAACTCCTCAATCACAAGCTAGAATGACATGAAAACTATGTTTGAAAATAGGTTCAAAAGCACAGAAGATGAACATTCTCTCCTGGCACAACTAACTCAGCTTAAGAAAGAGATACATGAACCTATGAGGGAATTCGTGGCTAAATTCAACAGAATTGTGAACAAAATCCCTGCTGCTAAAAGACCAACTGGCGAGAATCAGAAATGTTTCTTCATCAATTCTATGCCTCCTGATATTAGCTTCCATCTTAGGAGAGGTGTAATTGCTGATTTACCAGCTGCACAAGCTTTAGTAGTCGGATTGGAGGATGATCTCATTATGGCCGGTTAATGGAAGAAAGAGGTCTAGACGTCAAATGCTCACCCCTCATCATCTACTGATCCTGTAGTGCAAAGACTGGTTAATGATATGATTGCCTTAAAGAGTCAATTACCTAAAATCGGCGCTTCCTTCCAACAACTGTATCAAGATATTGGTAGGAGGAATTTGAATCAACAAGCAAATGATGGTAGAGCTTTACTCCTGACATCAGCACAACCAAGGCTAACTATTGAAGCTCCTCCTGGAAGGGGGAACATGTGTATTTTCTATTTGACTACTGACCATGATGGAAATTCATGCCCAGAAATGCTTAGGTACGCTCAGATGACTGCTACTCAGGATATGCTAGGGGAGCCCACTAAAGAAGAAAGGAACTTTGAGGAACCTGGTGGCTCTGAGATAAAATTCCTTGAATATGAGTCTGATTTAGAAAGGGGAGGTGAAATATTGGTTACCCTTGAAGATCCTTTGTGTGCCATGCTCACTAGGAGTCAGAGGAATATGAGATCCTCTAACATGCAAGAAGTACCTAGTAAAGGTAAGGAGCCTTTTATTAGAACTCATGATGCTAATTTGAAGGCTCAGGAAACTAAATTGTTGCATAAAAATGATCCAAATGCTTCTTTTGATATTATAGAATTCTGTAAATCTGCAAAAATTCAAATCTTCCCTTTTGAGTATCTCAAATTAAAACCTAATGAGCTTGACAAACTGGTTAAACATGTTAAGGGTGGTCCTACACAAACTAAATCTGAGAGTCAACTAGATGTTAATGCTGAGTCTCCCATCACTCAACTATTTGCTTCCTCATCTGAGTCATCCATGACTACCCCTAAAATGACCCTCAATTTGTCAAATGATACCTCTTACATAGTTGATTTGAAACCCAATCCTTTCTATGTATCTCTGTTTATCAATGGTCATAAGCTTGGTAACTGTATTATAGATTTAGGAGCCTCTGACAACATTATGCCCTCTTCTGTGGCTAAAGCCCTAGGATTATCACTTACAAAAACATTTGGTAGGTGTTATTCTATGGATGGCAAACAGGTTTCCTTTCTTGGACAGATTAAGGATGCACGAGTTGCTCTTGCAACTTACCCTGACAAAAGGGTGAAATTGACTATTTTGGTAGCAGATATTCCTGCTAGTTATGGGATGCTGTTGAGCAGGACATTTTGCAAGGATTTGGGTGGATAGATCAAATTGGATTGGTCAGAAGCCACAATCTTAGTGGGAAAGCAGAAAGTAAAGCTAGAACCTGAGCCCAAGTGCAAGTTTACTATCTATCCCTTTGATGATCCCAAGTCCCAGATTTTGTTTAAGGAATGTGAATTTGGTAACTATTTTCTCTCTTCTGAATAGAGTTTTGGAGAAGACCTCAAAGAAGAATTAATCCAAAGGTCTGTACATTCTGATGACCTATGGGTTATGGAATTTGATGGCAGTTGTCCTATTGCTGGTTCAGGGGCTGGGGTTGTGTTGATTTCACTAGAAGGTGAAATTTTTTCTTAGTCTTTCAAATTAGAGTTCAAAAACACCAACAATACTGTAGAATATGAAGCTTTATTACTTGGGCTATATGAAACCAAAGGAAGGGGTGTAAAGGTACTTAAAGTGAGAGGTGATGCTAAATTAATTATGAAACAGGTTAGGGGCATCTTTTCTATTAAGAATGAAATATTAAAGCATTACAGAAATAGAGTATGGGATGAGATCGAATATTTTGATGCCTTCGCTATCGAAGCAATTCCCAGAGACCAGAACTGCTTAGCAGATTCTTTAGCAGTATCAGCTTCTCTTCTTCTGCCACATCCAGATTTTAAAAAGGATTCTTATAGAATAGAACTAGTATATCGTCCTAATGTCCCGGACAATGCCGAAAGCTAGCAATTTTTTGAGAGTGATAATCAAAGCAAAAAAAATTTAGAGAATGCTAAAATGTTCCTGGGAACCTATTTTGAGGGCTCCAAAATAGAGTGCAAAGAATTCAGTCCTGACCCAAGGATTAATCCAAAAGATGATGTGATTCAGTTGAAGGGAAAAAAATCCCTAAAGGACTGGTCTCCTTAGAATGTTTGTTTTCTCGAAGAGATGAATATATTAAAGGCAAACCTTCCCACAATCCTGATAAAGTGGAGGATTATGAGAAAATAAACATTAGGGATGAGGCGAATCCTAAATGGATATCCATTGGTAGATGTTGTTCTTTAGAAGAGAAAAACAAATTGATCAAATTGTTAGTCAAGTATAAGGATGTTTTTGCCTAGTGCTATGATGATCTTAAAAATTTTAGACATGGACAGTTTCAACACCATATTCCTCTAAAAGCAAATGCAGCCCCATTCAGGCAAAAGCTAAGGAATTATAATCTAAAAGTTGAGGCCATCTTTAAGGAGCTTAATAAGACGTTGAAAGCTAGAATTATCTATCCAATTCATCACTCCACTTGGGTGGAAAATATTGTTCCAGTGCACAAGAAGAATGGAGAAATAAGAATCTACATTGATTTCAGGAACTTGAACTAGGCTAGCCTGAAAGATAACTATCCCTTACCTATGATGGACCACATCTTGCAGATAGTTGCTGGGTCTGAAATGATGTCCATGCTGGATGGGTTCTCAGGTTACAATCAGATAGGTGTGGCTGCAGCTGATCAGCATAAGACTACTTTCACTACACCTCGGGGAACTTTTGCCTATAACCGAATGCCCTTTGGCCTGATTAATGCCGGAGTAACTTTTTAGTGGGCGATGGATTCATCTTTTAGAGATCTGAAGGATAGAATTATTGTTATTTATCTTGATGATCTGACTATTTTTCCAGAAATAGGGAAGATCACCTGAAGGATCTGGAGATTGTCTTACAAAGGTGCTGGAGCCATGGCATATCACTCAATCCTAAGAAGTTAGTCTTTTGTGTTACAGAGGGAAAGCTGTTGGGGCACTTAGTCTCAAAAGATGGAATCAGAATTGATCTGGAGAGGGTCAACGCGATACAATAGCTTAGTCTCCCTTCAAATAGGACTGGAGTCAAGTCCTTCTTTGGCCAAATCAATTTTCTCAGAAGGTTCATTCCTAACTTTGCTGAGATTACAAAACATATTGTTGGAATGATGAGTAAGAAATAGCCATTCAAGTGGAATGAAGTTGCTAAGAAGGCATTTGAGGATATCAAGGAAGTGGTTGCAAGCACACCCACTTTGGTAAATCCTAATTTTCAAAAAGATTTTATTATTTACTGCTATGCCTCAGAACACACCATGTCAGGTATTTTGTTACAGAAAAATGAATTGGATGAAGAGGTCTCCATACTCTTTATGAGCGTTCCCCTTAAAAAGCATGAACTGAAATATTCTTTGGTTGAAAAACAAGCTTTCATTGTGGTAAAGGCTATTAAACAATTCAGATATTATATACTTCACTCTCATTCAATTGTATTTGTTCCAAGTTCAACTGTGAAAAGTATCTTGACCCAGCAAGATGTTGGATTAAACAATAGAGAAACATGGGTTGCTAAAATCTAGGAATATGATCTGGAAGTTAGGCTGACTAAACTTATCAAAGGTCAAGGCTTATGGAAATTAATTGCTAAGAACGGAAAGGAAGAAGAAGAAGAAGGACTTCCCACTGTCCTGCTGGTAAGTTTACAGGACCCATGGTTTCTAGATGTAGCATACTATCTTACTTATGGAGATTGTCCCAGTCACTTATCTCCTAAAGAGAAAAGAAACCTGAAGCTAAAAGCGATGAAATATGTTATTTGGGGGGGTGTCCTTTAAAAGAAGGGATTAGATGGGACTTTCCTAAGATGTGTAGACAAGGAGCAACAGGACAAGCTCTTGGAAGTTTTCCATAATGAAGCCTATGGTGGACATTTTTCTTCTTCAGTCATAGCTTTCAAAATCCTCAGGAATTGTTACTATTAGCTAGGGATGTTTAAAGATGCATATAAATGGGTGGCTAACTGTGAAAAATGCAAAATGTTCTTAGGAAGGCCACAACTTGCAACTTTACCTTTGAGGCCCGTTGTTATTGAAGAACCCTTCAGACAATGGGGATTGGATTTTATTGGGCTTATCTTGCCCCCCTCAAGTGTAGGACATACCCACATTTTAACAGTGACAGATTACTTCACGAAATGGGTTGAAGCAGCCCCTGTAAAGAGAACAACTTCAGAAGTGGTGTGTAATTTTTTTAAAGAAAATATTTTGGTACATTTTGGTGTTCCCCAGAAGATTGTAGTAGATAACACTACCAGTTTCTCTTCATTTGAAATGACTTCTTTTTGTTATGAACATAGTATATCTCTTTCCCATTCATTAGATTACTATCCCCAAGGAAATGGACAAGCTAAGTCTAGTAACAAGAATTTGATTGCTATCATGAAGAAATTGGTGAATGATAACCCCAGAGATTGGCATAAGAGACTGTATGAAGCACTCTGGGTTGACAGAATAACTCCAAAAAGGGCAATTGGGATGGTGCCTTTTGAATTGGTTTATGGAATAGGTGCCCAATTATCTTTACCTCTGGAGCTATCTACAGCTAAACTACAAAGTGTAATTGAGGATCAATACTTCCAAGATTCCCTAGAGAAGAAGATTATGTACTTAACTAAGATTGAAGAAGAGAGGAATGAATTGGTTGACTGAATTGCTGCTCATCAGGCCAGAGTTAAAGAGATTTTTGACCAGAAAATAAGGCCTAGAAAGTTTATGGAGGGAGATGAAGTATTACTATGGGATAGAAGGAGAGAACCAAAGGGTGCACATAGCAAATTTGACTCGCTTTTAGAAAGGACCTTTTAGAATTCACCAGGTACTGGGTCCAAATTCTTTTAAATTGGAATATCTGGATGGAGCTATTTTACCCCTATCCTATAATGGATAGGATCTCAAATTGTATTGTCTGTAAAATAGGAGTCCCCTGTTTTGTACATAGCCTTCCCTTTTTGTCTGGTTTTGTGTTTTCCTTTCCCATTTTTGTTTTGTCTTGCTTAATTTCCTTTCTTCTCTATGTTTCTTTTTCTGCGAAACCAGAGCTTCTGAGTTCTCTGCATTTTGCTGTAAAATACAGTCCCCAGTCAAAGCCAATGTTACCTTTTCAGTCGCCCTTATTTGTCTATTGGTAAAATTTCCTAAGAAAGAGTTGATTTGCTGTGTTGTCTTGTTCGTCATACCTTTGTTTATTAAATCGGCTCTTAACCCTTCAAATTTTACCCGTCTATCATCTTTTTGTGTGAAATTACTTAAGGTTTGAACCTTTGAACTAGAACTATTCTCAAAGTTCAAAGTTCAATGGTTTGATGTGTTCAAAATCTCTTAAAAAGCAAGCTGTTTTGTTCTATGTACTAAAAAAATGTCTTTGAGTTTTCAGGTTGAACTTGAACCCTTTTGTCAATAGTTCAATGGTTCCACGGTTCAAGGTTCAACATTCAATGCCTTGTAATAAGTCGTGTCATGCAGTTATCTTGTGTAATTAATGTATCGTTGAACCATTCGCTTGAACCCTATAGCGAAGTTCAGCGGTTCACTGTCTCATAGTTAAAAGCCTTTTACAGAGCTGCGTGATTGTTGGTTGGTCTATATAGTCCTTGCATCTTTGAACCTTCTCATTGAACCATATCCTAACAAGTTCAATTTTTCTCTAAGTGAACCATTTGCCCCTTTGTATGATCCAATTGGTATGATTGAACCACCGCATTGAACCACATCCCAAAAGTTTGATGGTTCAATGGTTCAAGGATTCAGTGATTTTGATCTCATTTCTTCCCGAGGCTTTCTAAGTCAAATGTAGCAGGAAAGTTGGAGGATTTGACGGTGAACCTGTTAAGTTACCCAGGTACGCATTTGACCGTTTTGTGCTGATAGAAGTATGTAGACAGTTAGCACATGTGGATGAAAAGTTCTCAACAAAGAAGGGATCTGGTATCTCTTTCCCCATTAAACTTGGACATTACTCATGCCAGTCAAAATTTGATGCTTTGAATTTAGAAGTGAACCTTAAAAAGTTCAATTTCTAGTTCTTCACTGTCAGGTCCCAATTTGATAGCAAAGGCTTCGTCAGGGATAACTTAGTTTTTGGAACAGGGCATTTGCATATCCCTGAATTGGAAGATTACTGGGAGGACTACCTAGATGAATTAGACGTCAGGAGGAGACTGTGGTGTAGGTTCTCTATGGGACAGATAATCACCCTTAATCTGAGAATGGACATTTCTGGAGTTATTGATAATCAAGAGCAGATGATTGATCCCCAATTTGAACAGATAAAACAATCACCTATTCTAGAAATTGATTAGAGTAAAAAGGAGGAAGATAAGATTGAGGTGAAAACTTTCCTAGTGATAAGAAGGACTGAGAAATGGTTGAGAGAATAGAAACGGAAAGTGTTCCAGAATAAAGACACCTAGCAATGCATGTCAATGATTGAATCACCAGTCCTAATAAGCTCCTCTAATCAGCCTATTGCTATTTGTGGTGTAGGTACTTCCAAGTCAATAACTAGGAGGAGTCCTGCTATTAAAGAATCTAGAAGAGCCCTCACAACCATTCTGCCTCCTCATGCCACCAGGTCGAGAACCAAAAGCAAAAGAAAGAAGTAGGTTTTTGAAAGAATAGTTGTGGATTTGAATTCAGAAGAGGACTCGACAGAAGCCATGGATGATAAGGAACCTGGTTCACCAAGAATAGAGGCAGTTAGTGCTAAGCAACAGTCAAAGGTTGTCTTAGAGACCCCTAAAATAATGATGATTTCTAATGTATCCTCTAATAAATTGAATTATGGGAAAGAAGCCTCAGCCTTTGCTCCTAAATGGCTGGAGAATTCTATCAGTGACAAAAGAAAAATAATTCCATTTTCTGTGCCTTTAGAAGATATGGTGAGCAAATATTTGGGAAAAATACCTAAATCCAAGAAACTGAAGACAACATCCAGGGTAAACATTGACCCAAGTACTAGGAATTGGAGTGCGGAAATAGCCAAGCCAGTGACTGATGAAGAAGTACAGGACCCCACTGTACAGGATTTCACTGTTGAAAGGGTGGATCTTGGAGCTGCTTCAAGAGCAGCGGATGTTCATCATCTTGAGGCATCCACCAAAAGAATTGTCAGCCGGACCTAGAAGGACGAGAAAGATAAGAAAGAATTGAAGCAGACTCTGCGTTCCATGGCAAAATACATTAACACCATTCATAATCCCAGCCTGTAGCCGGTCTCATAGCTTTCTCTGTCTTTTGATCCTAAGTCACCAACCAACCAAAAGATGTTAGACCAGGTTAACAAAAATAGAATGGTGGCTAAGGTATTTGATGATTGGTTGGACTGCATTGTGCAAAAGGGTACTGAATATATTCATGAACTTAAGAATATATATGATCAAACTGCAGCCACCATTGAAGACCTTAAGGCACAGATTGCTTCTTGGGTGAAAGATGAAGGTAAGTGGATGAATGTACTGAACCAAATTGATGAGGCCCAAAAATATGGGGTAATGAAATTTCTATCAGAAAAGAGTTTAACAGGTGTGGATGAAGATCTACTATGTGTGAATAAGAAAAACATTGAATGGAGAAACTCAGTATCATGGCAAGGGCATTTTGAACTTACAAAAATGATTAAGGAAATCACCGAGTTCACTCAATCACTGTAGCATGATTTACAATGCATTGATGTAAAATACATAAAGGATGATGGGAAATTAGAGGAAGATGTTGACACAGTGGTTCAATCCTTTAAGGATAAAATTAGCTTTGTCAAAGAAAGTGACGATATCTCAACTGAAGATTTCTCCTGAATTTCTAAGGTGGAGTCGTTGCTTTTCTATATCGATGAACTCCTAGAACATAAGGAAAAGATTGGGAAAATATGGAGGGAGAAGGACGTTTGGAAGACAAGGGTGAGATACATAGGCATCCCCAACCTTCTGAAGATTTAGGAGTTTGTTACTGTGTTTCAGGAGTGGAAGACTCAACGTGCCTCCCTGACCACCAATAGTAAATATGTAGATTCGAATCCGTTACCACAGTCGTGATCTTATTCGTCCTATTGCCTTTATTCAGTTTTTTTAGTTATGCTATTTTCAAGACTTGATCTTTAAATCAATTTGTTGAAAAACTAAATCCCATGTGGGTCAGAGTTACTTTAACTCTGGGTTTGATTTTACTTGATTAGAGAATTAAGGCAATCATATATATAGTTTTATTTTTATTGCTAAGGGATATAGAAGAGGGAGATAGAAAATTCTGAAGCGGAACTACTATTGTTTTCATAAGCATATATGATTTTTGTCTAAAACATCTTTTTCATCTGTGAATGAAAGGAAGAAATGATTGCTGCATTCTTGAATCTGTCCGTTTGAGTTTTTGAAATTGGATTTCCTATGCGAAGTCTTCTTTCTTATGGTAATTGCTCTTTTAGACAATTCATTATATGTGTTCTATAAATTATTGGTTTAGCAACAGTTATATGTTTATGTATCTGATTGATTTTTTTTAAAAAAATAGAATCTGTGTATTCTATCATAAAATGGTGTTTTAAAAAAAGAATATCGCATTCATAACATGGTGATGTATGGATGTTAGTTTGGCCTTTAGGCACTTTCTGGTTAAAAGTGTGTTGGGATAATTAACACAGATTGAATTCATTGAAGATCTTAAAGGGAGCTGTACCTCAATTTAGAAGGGAACTATTTTTGAAAGTTCACCCATTTGTTGATTAATTCATTTGTTCTTTAAGGAAGAAAAAGCATAGAGTCAGAATAGAGTGATTTTGAATAAGGACAAACCTATTAACCAACACTTCCCTTGATTGAAATCCTTACACTACCCTTTGGTTTATTCATTTGCATTAAAAGAGTACAAAAAACCAAGCATTTTGGCTGTCAATCATATCCTTCTCTTAGGATTTGTTCTCTTAGTTTGTTTGTTGTATGCTTTGATATAAGCTTTATGACATGCTATCCTAAAAAAATATCCCTTTGAGAAGAAGTAAAAGATTAATGGGATCTAGTACTCTTGAAGAAGTGGGTACTTTGGACACCTTCTTTACAAAGGGAGAAACTCAAATTGTGCAAAATATTATACATCCTCCAACCACAATGGAAGAAAAAACTTTTCACGATGTTGATAACACTATTGAGGCAACAGGCTATGTATCTAATGAGAAAATAGAAAAATTGGTAAAGAGCTAGCTGAATATCAATCATTTATGGAAAATGAGAGAATAGCTGAAGAAGTTGTCCCTACAATTCATAATGTAAGAGAATTGATAAAAGAAGGACAAGATGGTGTTAATGCAATTCATGGTCTAGCACATATTGTACAAACCAATACCATGCCAGTGACCAAATGTGCACAAATGATAAATAACACTCTATCACCATCTCATACTCAAGTTTCGGCATCCATACCAACTACGGGAATATCCACTTTTATGTCAACGATCTTAACAACTAATGTGAACGCTTGTAGTAATGTTATCACTAATATTGGAGTATCTAATGGCACTAATTACAAAGATGTGGGATTTAATTACCAGAATTTGGTTCCTAAAGGGACCTCTTCTATGAATACTCATTCTCAACCTCCTATCTATTCCACTCATTTCCAGCCACCTATTACCTACTCACAACCATCTTTCGCCTATCATTATGGCCAACCACCATTAACATATCCTTAGCCTCTACCTATTGTATCTCAAGATCAATCACCTCCTCACAACAAACCACATCTCCCAATGATGCCATCCTAAACCAACTTTAATAGGGCATGACTGCTTTACAACAAAAGGTAGCAAATTTGACAAACTCTTTGCAACCTAGTCTACCAACATATCATGCCCATAATCTGTTATCCTACGCAATTTTGAGAACCCCTATGCCTAAGAGGTTTGAGACTCCCCACTATGAAAAATATGGTGGAAAAGGTGATCCTAATATTCATGTGGCAGCATTCATAGCTATGTGTAGTGATTTTTATTTTGAAGAGGATTTGTTAGCAAAACTTTTCCTGTGATCTCTCAAAGATACTACTTTAGAATGGTTTTTCTTGTTGCCTCCAAATTCAATACACTCCTCTTTGTAGTTGATTGATCCATTTTTACAACATTTTCAAGCAAACATCGGACCCCAAGTCACTCTTATTGAATTGGTTCAATGCAAACAAGGTCCCAAAGAAAAGTTGATTGAACTCATTAGTCGATATCAAGGACTTTATGCACAAATTCAGTATGAGATGAAAGATGAGGATGTTCAAAAGACATTCATTACAAATCTACAACCTAATATTTGTGATAAGATTCTCTTGATGAAATATAATTCCTTTCAACATTTATGTACTGCTCTTCATGATTATCAACTTTCATCTAGTCAGTATGAAAACCAAAACTCATTAGCTCAAGTTGGTCAATCCATTGGTGTATCACCACAAAACCATTTTAAGACAAACAATAATAGGAGTTTCATCAAGATTAATGGACCCAATACGAATGTGTCTACTATAAATAATCCAAAGAAAACATCATATCAACCAAGAAAGTTTACTTTGATATCTGAGTCCTATCATTCTATCATGAACCAAGCTGTGAGTAATAACATTCTGAAGCTTCCCCTGATCAAGCCTGTTGATCCTAGTAAACAAGGACCTTACTTTGATGCTAATTCCTTTTATCACTATCATCGGACACAAAGACATGACACTAAATGATGTATGCATCTTAAACAAGAGATACAAGACTTTATTGATTCAAATGTCATCCATGTATCGGGTGTGAATGATAATGGAAATAAGTTAGTTGCTCCACCAAATCAAAATTTACAAATCTTCACTAATCCTTTCCCTAAACATATTGAAAACAATATGGTGGAATAGGGTTTAATGGAAGTAGACGAGGATGATTACTTGGACTATGATAGTATTGTTGGAATGATTGAAGTGGATAAGAAACAAGTGGATAATCCACCTCATCCACAAAGAAATAGAATTTATACTAAGGTTCCTCCTCCATTATCCCTAAATGGATCAAGAGATAACCGAAATGCATTAGAAAAGAAAGAACAACAATTGATACAGATGAGTAATATGGTATAGGATGATTCCCATTACCATTCTAAAAAGATTCAACAATGAAAACTCGCTAAAAATTGAAAAAGAGCAAGACGACAATCAATGGTCAGAAATAATAATGGCTCTCCCCCTCATAAGCAACAAAAAGTCTAATTTAAACAAGGATTTAAGGAACAAGCATCATATGATAAAAAATAAAATTTTCATAAGAATCACTCAAATTTTGCATTAAATATGATCGAATACCTCTCTAAGAGGTTCGCGAGCTCCAATATATAATACGCAGCCCTTACAGGTAAGTATCTCTAACCCTTTATCTATCTCATGAGGTGCTTCCCCCATGATATGTTATATGTTGTTTAGGCCTCCTGGGATGACCTGGGATTCTCCTATAAGGTCTGAGATACCAGGAGACCACCTCTGTTGTGACCTTCATCTATTTGTATCATCATTCTTCTATATTGCCTCTCTCTCTCTAATTTCATTATTGTGTGTGGTGTCTTACGAACATAGCATCGCGGTTGGTGACTTGGGGGTACCCTCCTACATGACTATCCCTAAGACAATTGTTTCTCCTCTCTTATTTATTGTTTCCCTTCCTCTAGTGTTTCCATCTAGCAGGTGGACCTAGTGTCCCTTTCGAGAGCAATCAAAAAATGGACTTAGTTCCTAATATGATGATGGGGTTGTATATCTTATCTGACACTTGGCTAGTGGAAGCACTCGTACTTTCCATGTAGTGAATTTTGTTATGTTTCTATCGCATTTACAAACCTTAACAATACTGTTGCTCTATGCAACTTTGTTTGTCTTTGAATTTGGCCTTGGTGGTACTCGATTCGAAGAGCTTCGTGATATCGCCCCACAATTATCCTTGAACTCTAAATTTGTTGTATAACCTTGGCTCTTTGTGTGGTTAATCATATGCATTGTTGTTGTTTTTTATCATAATCTTGTAGACACTAACATGTTTCTTGTAGGGATGTCTTTGTGGGAACATTTGCTGATCGTAAAGTACATGTAACCTCTGGGTGGCATGGGTTTTGTGAAAGTCGGTGTTCCCTTGTGTGTTTTATTCCTACCTTAACATGCTTGATATCGATAACTAATATCAACCACCTTAAGGTGGGGGCATATATAAGGTAAACTGTCTGTTATAGATGTTAGCAATGTGTTTGACCTTAGATGCAAAGACTTGCGCCTTAGGGTAGTGCATCGTGCATCTTGAGTTTGTTTGCAATCAATCAATCAATCATGTAAGCCCTCTACATAGGTGGGATATCAAGCATATCCTTTTTCTTAAGCCCTCTGCAGAGGTAGGGATGGTGTATTTCTCAGAGAAGATTACATCATCCTGTCATTTTTAAAAGTCCTCTATGGAGGTGGGGAGAGGTTCTGTGACTAACTCAACCCTTAAGCCTATTTTCAATGATTTTTGTGGCGAATCCCAATCGTCGATGTGTGCCTGAGATGGTGATGAGCCTAGAAATAGGGAACACACCATCACTGGTCTGCCGTGTTTTCTCCGTGTCTTCAAGTGTGTGTATTTTGGTGTGCTTGTTTTGTGTGGCATGTTTGTTGCCCCATATGCAGAGACCAATGCCTTCGGGTAGTGCTTCCTACATTTTTGGAGGTTTTGTGTGTCTTGCATGTGTGTTGCCCCATATATATAGAGGCATACGCCCTAGGCTAGTACATCCTATATTATGGGAGGTTTGTTTACTTTCCAGTACTTGCATTTGCATTTCATATATATGAGAAAAAGAAAAGAAAAGATATCATTTCTATCTTCCATGCATTAATGTGTCTTCTATGGACTGACTATATTCTCCATGTTCTGTGTGACTATATCTATCTTCTTTGCATTTTGCGTGCCTGTTACTGTCTTCTATGTGATTGGCATGTCTTCTTCATGCTTGATGTGTTTGTTGTGTTTGTGACCTTACTTTAATGCATGTATTGGCCTTGTGTTTATACATACATTAAAGTGGGGGCTAAATGTAACATCAAAAAATGTCCCCTTGGGGGCTTTTCCCTCATAAGGTTTAGCTCCCGGGTCTTTAGTATGCATTTAGGACATCTTAGTTCATATTTGGTATCCCGATGGAATGAGGCCTAGCTTTCATGGCAAAGTGGACCTAGGAGGACCCCTTGACCTTAACCCTACCCAAAATAGGGGGAGGACTTGGGCATCCGTGCCCTAGTCCTACCCTATTTTGGGTCAGGCCTAAAATTTAAGTGTCAGTTTATGACCATTATTTGGTCCTTTTGCTGACACAGTAAGTTTTGATTTTTGAAATCTTGGTGAGAGTTCTTGTAGTTGCATATAAAAGCATGTTTAGGCATTCATTTGTAAACCAGATGATGACTAGCAAGCTATTGTGTTCTCAAGGTGATTCAAGTCTTTCATTGTGTTGCAAGTGCAGACTTGTGTGGTTTATGTGTTTGTATTTGCAAATTTGAGCATCAATTTCCTCATAGAATAAGAGCATCTTCCTCCCATGAGAGCTTCACTACAAGGTGACATAATATTGTGTTTTCATCATTGATTCCTTTGGTTTTTGCCTTTGCTTCACAAGGGCACACACTTTTATCTAACAACAATGTTCAGAGAATTAAGTGTCCTCTGAGGCTTGACTGAGGCAAGCCTCTAAACACCACAACTCCCAAACCAAGTCTTGTGATTACAGGTTATAGGTATCACATTTGGGAAAAGTGGATTTGCAGGAAGGATTGGCAGGCATCAAGGATTTAGGATCTAAAGAAAAGCAAGACACTAGAGCATTTCTAGGACTAGGGCACTCACTCTAGTGTCCTGCAAGGTTGAGTTTCTAGAAACAAAAGTTACAAGGATGACCAGTGTCTGAAGGAGGTCCAGTCCAAATCCTGCGAAGAAACTACCACCTTGGATTTGGGCACCCACTCCAGTGTCCCCAACTTGTTTGCTTGGGAACCCCAAAAACAAGTACTCTATGTTTGATATTTTATTCATGTTTGCAAGAGCTTTTTCCATTATTCATCAATTTGTTGTGGTATTTGCATAATTAGGGTTTTAATGGTCAATTGAGCATAGGAGAAGGAAAATTGATAATTAAATTCCTTAATCCAAGTTTCCCTACATCTCACAGTGACCTAGGGTATGATAGTGCTTGCCACTCAACCCTAGATCCTTGAATGTTAAGTGGAAAGGAGGATTTAAACATCAAAACACTAAAACATTAACAAATCCAATTTTCTACCTAAACAAGCTCTAAAATGAGTCTTTGATGGGAATGATAGGTCTATCTTAAAGCAAGCACCAGTCAATCGAGAAGATCTTGAGGAAGTAAATCTTGGGACTGAAATTGCTCCAAAGAAGGTATACACAGGCAAAAACATTACCCCAAAAGTTAGGGAGATGCTCATAACTCTACTGAGGAAGTATAAACATGTATTTGCATGGTCATATGAGGACATAAAAGCTTATATCTAGAAGATTTATTTCAGCATGAGATTCTATTAAAACCAGATGCTAAACCCTTCAGGCAAAAGCAAAGACCTATAAACCCTATCCTAGCACCAAAAATGCAATAGGAACTAATGAAGCTCAGGGAGGCTAGCATAATCAAACCTATCAGACATTCATCTTAGGTTTCAAACCTAGTAGCAATGAGGAAGAACAATGGTGACATAAGGTTGTGTGTAGACTTCCATAACTTGAATGTTTCGTCATTGGATAATTTAAGGATAATTATCCACTTCCCAACATGGAGGCAATGTTGCAAAGAGTAATAGGATGTGAGATGCTATCCATGATGGATGAATTTTTTGGTTATAATCAGGTCAATGTCAAAGAGTTAGGACAATATAAGACTACCTTTACTACACCATGGGGTACGTATGTATATCTAAGAATGCCTTTTGGTCTTACAAATGCTGGTGCTACTTTCCAGAGGGTTATGGACTTGGCTTTAACTAATTTGATCAACATCATAATGGTTGTTTACCAACATGATCTAAGTACATACTCAAAGAAGACAGAAGATTACTACATGCACTTAGAGAAGGTATTTGTTGTAACTAAAGGTAAATTACTACGGTGAGTTGCAGCCATTGATAGGATCCCTATTCCCAAAATAGTGAAGGCTATTCAATCCTTTTTTGGACAAATAAACTTTGTTAGAAGATTTATCTCTAACTTTGTTGAGATTGTGAAATCTATTTTAAAAATGCTAAATAAGGGATCAAAGATTGATTAGACATCTGAGGCCATTAAAGCATTTGTATCAATAAAAAGGGCAATCAAGGAAGCTCCTATTTGAAATCTCCAGATTTCAGCAAACCATTTTAGATTTTCTCTTTTGCATCTTTCAATACTGTTGCTGCTATTATGTTGCAAAAGAATGAAAAAGGGTACGAGCAACCAATTTCATTTTTCAATAAATCACTCCAGGGAGTTGAATTGAAATATGATTCTATTGAAAAACAAGCTTATGCACTTGTGAAAGTAGTAAAAGCATTTAGGCCTTATTTAGTAGGAGCACAAGTGATTGCTTATGTATCGAATGCAATAGTTAAGGATGTCCTTGTGCAAATAGAGGCCATGGGAAGAAGATGCAGATGGATAAATAGAATTCAAAAGTTCAATATTGATATCAAGATCACAAAACTTGTAAGAGGATAGTGATTGGCAAGGTTAATGGATGGATCTAATCTAGATGCTGCACAAGTATGTGATGTTGAAGTAGAAGAGGATCTGATATCCAACATTGAACACACACCTTGGTATACAAATGTGGTTCATTACCTCAAACACATGAAATACCCTAATGGTATGAATGATAATCAAAAGAGGACATTGATGCTCTAGGCATCAAGATGTCTTTATGAATGGTGATTTGTTTTTGAAGGACAAGGATGGTATTCTATCGTTATGTCTAGATGAATGATAGGTAGAAAAGACTTTGAAGATGATGCATGAAAGAGTATGTGGAGGGCATTTTTTGGCCAAAACTACTGCACAAAAAATACTAAGAGTGGGTTACTATTGACCAAAAATCTTTGTTGATGCTCACAAGTATGTAAGAAAATGCTAGGCATGCCAAAAGATCTCTAGTAAATTGAAGTATCAAGGAACCTTGCCTTTGAGGCCTATGTAGATTGAAGCACCCTTTTATCAATGGGGTATTGACTTCATAGGTGAAATAATAGACAAATCAAGTGGAGGACATAGGTGGATTCTTGTTGCCACAAGCTACTAGTAAAGTAGTGATCAATTTATTGTTGGAAAATATCATTACTAGGTTTGGGGTTCCTATCAGGATAATCACAGATAATGGGATGTTTTTTAGGTCTGATGAGTTTAAGAAATTCTATGAATCTTATGGCATAGTGATCTCATCTAATTCTCCATATCACCCTCAAGCTAACAGTCAAGATGAATCTAGTAATAATAGTATTATGAAAATAATCAAAAGAATGCTTGATAACAACAAAAAGGCTTGGGATTCAAAACTAAAGTTAGTATTATGGGTAGACAGGATTACAGTGAAGAAGGCTACTAGGAAATCTCCTTTTGAACTAGTTTACGGAGCTCAAGATAGGATACCAATGCATAACCTTCTACCAGTTTACCAATTCATTTTGCAAGAAGACATGGACATACCTGAGCCTATGGAGGAAAGGATGGAACAATTAGTAGAGTTAGATGAGATTAGAACTCAAGCATAAAAATTGACTAAGAAAATGCAGCTACAAATGAAATATTTGTTTGAGAAGAAGGCCAACAATAGAAAGTTTCAGATTGACGATATGGTTCTCATGTGAAATGCTCAGAGTCAAGATAGAGGAAAACAAGGCAAGTTTGAAGCTCTATGGTTGGGTCCATTTGTCATCACAAGAAAATGTGGAGAAGACTCATATTATTTGCAAAATATGGTGGGTGAAGATCAGGAATTGCCAGTGCATGGACAATTTCTTAAACACTTCTTTTCTTGAAAATGATCATTTCCCTGCATAGTAGTTTAGGTCTTTCCTAGTTTGGTTTCCTTTATGTTTGTTTGGTTAAATTATGTTTTTGGTTTGTGTCCCAAAGACTATTTTTGGATTCTTGCAATGTCTAATAGCCATTCATCCCCAATTAGAGCCACTGTTAGAACTTATAAAATTTACCTGATTCTGCTAGTTTTATAAACCTTAAACCCAAAATCTATTGTAAAGGGTATTAATCCTTTTTCCACTCACATCCTGAAATCAAAAAACCTTTACTAATACCCTCATTAGGTCAATTTCCATCACACCTAAGTTGTATCCTTGTGTTGGTTAAATACCGCATCCCTGCGGAGGTTTGTAGTCACCCTTAATAGTCTTTAGCAGGTTTGCAGGAGCTTGAAGTGTAATGTAAGTGTTCACTACAATATCATATCAATCAATCAGGATATGTGTGGGATGGCAGTAAGAAATTAACTAAGCATAAAGTGACCTACAGCCCTGAGGTAGGTGCACCATGATGTCAAAGGTGGAGTGCGGTATAGTGGGATGGACTAAAATATGAAAAGTATGTGCTCCCGCTACCCCATAGGGGGTCTTGATCTATTGTGGCAGGACTGCGGTACAGGTTGGCATTGCATTTACTGCTAATATAGAGTTAATTATGCGAGGAACCTAGGACCATTAGATCTTCTTAGATCAATCATGCACATTTAAACTCACATAAGATGATCGACTATTGTATCTTTTAGCATGAATTGGTATTGATGATGAAATGATTAAGTTTTTGAGCTAATATATTTGGAATTTGGTGCCATTTAAATCATTTAGAATAGCTCACCATGCTCAAAGACGAGGGATTCAAGGCTTGGTGTGGGCTCTGCAACTATTGTATGAACATGTAAGTGCATCTGTACCTCTCTTCTATCAAGTCCATAGGTGTTTTCAATTACTGGTTTCAAATAGCTCTATGAACAAAAGTTTCAAACCCTAGTTAAGTGTAATCTACATAATTTCTCCTAATAAAAGTGAGTATGTGAGTAAAAAAGGAGAGTCCTTGGCTCCTAAAGAAAAGAAGACACCACTTTAGCAATGAATCTTGGATTGCCAAAATTAGTTGATAAGGATTATAAGGTGTTTAGGGATGAGGCACATGGATGTAGGGTTGTTGTTATTCCCATTTCAGGGTGGGACTTGTTCTGGTACTTATGTGACAAGAGGAATGAGCAGGCTCCAGTTTCAAACCCTTGGACTCTTGGCTTGACACAGCTAGTTGTCCCTAATGTTTTTGTGGATGTTGAGTTCATCAAGGTATTGGTACAACATTACATGGAATAAAAAGGACTGTAAGGATGCCTGATGGGTCACCATTGGTAGTGTTAACCAAATCTGCCATCATAGAGTTTTTCATGCTAAAAAAACAATCTCTCACCAAAATTGATCTTCAAAAGAGTAAGGAGGACTATAGCAGATTAAGGAAGACTTATAGGAGTGATGAGCTTCCAATGTATATGATGAGGGTAGCTGCTATGGTTAAAACACACAATGACACTTCTGCAATGGAGGCAGCCACCATGATGATGCATTCAACCATGTTTACTCAAGTTGTTGTTAAGAATATGGAGATCAAGTTGGTGGAATATGAGAAGGCCCAAATTAATATGAATGAAGAAGAAAATAGGTTGTTTATAGAAAATGTAAAACTAAAACAGCAATTGAAAGAAGTTGATTCCTCTTAAGGCAAGGAGATTGTGATTTATCAACCTTCCACATCTCATGAATTTAGTGCTGACACAGTTTTTGTAGACCAAGTAAATGCATTAAAGCAAGGCTGGGAAAAGGAGATCAAGAAGACTTGAAAATACTCAATAAAGTCACTAAATAGGGGGTGAGATGTCAAATATTTGGTGTATTGGAAAAATTTATAGAGCATAGGGTCAAGCTTGTTATGGATAAGATAGAGGATGTGCATGAGTGCTATGTTTCTTTGTCACAAGAATTAGAATCGATGAAGGCTCATGTCCCAAGTTTAGATCCTCTATTTAAGAAATGACAACCTATTTGGTAACATTGTGTAAAGTTTTACAAATAATTCTGGATGCTCTAGCAGCGCTGAAGCCCACTAAGAAGATGGTGAAGATGGTTATTAATGAATTTTAGTATATATCTGGGGAGAGTTAGAAAATCAAAACAAAAATGGAATCCTTTCATACAATCAAGCATCAGTTTATACCAGAGATTCTAGGGGAAAGTACTCATCTCAAAGGTCTCGATGATTGGAAGAAGGAATTCAATCAGATAGTTCCCAATGTAATAACTCATTTACAAAAGGATCAAGAAGTAAATATTCATAATTTCAATCTAATTATTGATGGAACAATTAAATTAGATTTAGGCTATTCCAAGTTTATCATAGAAGTTAGAGGATTATTGAATAAAAGGTGGAAGGATCATTTGGTAAATGTGCCACAAATTCAAGAATAGAAATGGCCAAATGATTATATAGTGCTTTAGTGGGAATAGGAATATTTGGCTTCTCCTAAAGATTAATCTTGTCCTAGAGTATTGCGAAGTGATCAAGTTTTGTGAAAAAAGAACATTACTAGATCCATTGATCATGGATGATTCACAATTACGAATGGACCTTGGTTGTGCCTCAGTTCTATTTTGGGCCTTCTATGATGTTTTATTTTCATAATCAATTGTATTTGTGTTATATATTGGTTGGTGTAATTAAGGATAAACAAAAGATAATCAATTTAATGAAACGTTTCATCTAGGTGGGTAGTTGAAGGGTTGTAATAGTTTGAAGCTTGTCACTTCCTTCATCTACCTATAAGAAGGAAACCATGACTGATTAGAAATGGGGGATTGGTTTTGGGAAAAAGATATACATTGTAAGAACTTTTTGAAGCAGAGTAATGGAAAGAAAGCATTAACTTGGTGCCCGAATTCTAGTTTCAATTGTTGTGTTGAGGTTATTGGTAACAATTATCTGGTTGTCTCCAACTTGATGTATTCCTTGTTATTTAAATCAATGTATCAAGTATATATCTAGTTTATCAAAGCAAATTCATGTTTTGCGTGGTTTATTTGATTGGTTTCTTCAAGTAAGAATTAAATTCATTTGAATAAGTCATAGTAACCTGGAAGATTCATTTGGATTAAAAAAAAGATCCTGGTAATTAATTTCCTTGCATGTTTATGTAAGTCATAGAAATCAGAGTGCCAAACAATTTGAATTATAACCAATAGGAGGACACATATCAATCTATATTTTGACTCTGTTACCCTAGTAGAAGAAAGGCACCAATCATTTTATCCTCAAAACAATTCTTTGTAAAAGCATTTTCTATATATTTTAATGCTTAGTTGTAGGAGTAGGAGTAGCAGTTAGTTTTGTATTTTTATTGTCTATTTCAAACCCTAATGCCAGTGTGAAATAGATTGTTAGAGGATGATTTAATTGATAAAATTGTGATCTCACAAACTCTACAAATTTGTATGAGGTTTTTAATCTACTTGATTATCATCAGCTAATCCCAGAGAGTTAACAATAACTGGTAATAGAGGTAGAGCCACCTAGGAATAACAGAGCCTAAAGAGTAGGGACTTCTAACTATTTAGTGGAAAAATTGGTAGTTTGTCTCAACTAGGTTAAGAACTACTATTTCACCTAACTAAACATTGGGAGGATAAGGATTGAGTGTGAGGTCAATCTATGAGTTGCTTATCTATCCCTTATGCTCGCGGTATCTAATTTCAAGAGCCTAACTAAGGTTTTGTTAAGTATTTTGCTCATAAACCAAGTAAACCCTAATTATGCCTAAAATCAGAGATATTCAAAAATTGGTAATGAAATAGGTAGAATTGATCACAAAAATGCAGAGAAATAGTTTTAGAGACTGTGCACCTAGATTTTGAGGGCTGACTAGACTAGGGCACCTACTCCTTAGTCTTGAAAGTTCCTTAAACTAGAAATCTTATGTACAAGCTATTTGACACTCCCAAATGGCTTCCAGATCCTAGAAATTGCCCCCAGTTGGACTAGGGTGCCTGTTCTTTAGTCTCATAATTGTCAGAATCTAAAAACTTAAAAGTCCATGACAATTGTACCTACAATGTCCTCCTTCCTGTATCTCCTTTCTGCCAAAACCTACAAAATATGATCTGTACCTACAAAAGAAGGAGAAAGATGTTGCATCTATATAGGAGCTTGCCTTGATCAAGCCCCGTCTTTGGTATTTCTACCTAAACAATAGCCAAAGATAAAGATTTGTAGAATTGTGTGCAAACCTAACAATGTGTATGTAGAAATATCAAACCATAGATGTCTAAATCAAGGGAAGATCAACAACTTGCTTTGAATCAATAAACACATACAACTTCACCTCAAGGAGATGAAAACAAATGAAGACTTGCATGAACAAGAAGGAAAATTAGCAATGATTGTGGAGGATCTCCATGCTTGATGTTGGAGGCTTCAACCCTTCTCCCGATCATGCTGTTAGCACTCATTTTGACCTGGGGTTGATTTTCATGATCAGGGGGTTTCTTCATTTGAACCCTTTATCTTCTTGCCCATTTTTCTAAGTGTTGGACCTCCTCAGCATTTTTCAGCTGCAGCATCATATTTTCTTTGAGGAGGAGATCATCATCATCATCATCTTGTCTTCGATGATGGTTTGCATTATCATATTTTCTGTCGACTTGTTTTTCTTCAGGATCATCATATTTCAATATCGGGTGGTGTCTGGATATCATCCTGATCCTGCTGATGAGCTACAGTGCGCCCTGATTTGCTTGCGGGGGTGATTTTTCAAGTATCCGGTGATCTTCCAATTATCACCTTGCCCAATCATGATGATGATGTTGCCCCGATATTCTGAAGGGGTTATTCTTTGAGTTGTTCGACCTGACTTGTTTTTTCTTAAGGGTCGTCATCATCATCATCATCATATTTCCAGTTATCACCGTGTTGCTTGCGGGGGTCATCATATTTTCTGCCTGCATGATATTTCGCCGGGGTGATATTTTTATCATCGGGTGATCTTGGTTATGATCATCCTGATGATGTTGTTGAAGAGTTCTAAGTGTGACCCGATATTCACTGGGGGTCATCATATTTTGAACGTCAGGATGATCTTAGTCAATATCATCCTGATGATGTTGTATCACTTCTTGTTCGTTGTTTTGTCATCCTGATGATGCTGATGTCAGGGTGATATCTATTTCTCTGCCTATCTGCATCATGATATTTCCGAAGGAGGGGGTGATATTTTCATTTTTGAATATCACCCGGATGTATGTTTGTTCCAGCATCATGATGATGCTGATATCAAGGAGATATCCGCCTGTCGGCTTCGTGCATTATCTAGTGGGGGTGATCTTTTCAAGCATCATCATATTCATCTATCGCCCCGATCTTATAGTGGAGCTACAGTGCAACCTGATATTTGTGCATCAGGATGATATTTCCAAATATCCGGTTATCTTCTGAATATCATCCTGATGTCGACATGATGATGACGTCAGCAGGATATGATGATGATGTCATCAGGATGTTCATCGGCCAGACTTTTGGTATAAGCTCAGTAGGAGGATGTTCCTCCGATGGATCAGGTTGTGCGGATGAAGGCGATTATCATGCAGGTGATATTGCGATATGATGCTGACGTCAGGGTGATATTTCAAGCAACAGGATATCATGCTGCTGGAGGATGATGATGATGATGTCTTATACTAGTGTCGTCAGGAGCAAAAGCACTGACATCATATATGCTCATGACCTAGTATATAAAGTGTTAATGAGGTTGCTGCGGGGTGCATGTGGGATAATTGATATCCTGCATATTTGAAATATCATGATGATGAATCTCGGCGGGAAATGGTTGCGATCGACTGTTAGATGTTTTTCCCAAGGCCGCGGGTTGGTGCGCCATTAATGGTGAAGGTTGTAGAGGTATGGGCGGATCTGGTACCCGATTGAAGGTGTACATCAGCGAACAGTGGCGCAGGGCTCGAGATTTCTTCATGTCTCCTCCCCTACCTGCTGCATTCATGTTCGGGCGCCAATCTGGTAGTGCGTTGAGCGCCATTTTCCTGATACTGTGTATCTGGCGGGAATTTTGGTCAACCATGTAATTAATTGCTGTGGTACACTACCTGGCTGTTATAAGCAGGAAGTGTTACTCATTTGTGGTTGTTGAAAGTTGAAGATTTTTGGCTCTGTAATTCAAAACAAGCTTATCTGGTTGTTCTGTACAGCTTAACCTGTGAGTTTATGTATCTCTTGTTGTATGTTTTTGGCATGAACCCACTGATTTCATGATTAATCTTATATGAGAAATGCTATCTTAGCATGTGTTTTGTTAATTCTGTCTCCAGTATTGCATGTATTCTTCTTCTGAATCTGGATATTTGGGTAATGTTTAGATTCTAGAGCATAGAATTCCTATGTTGAATGTCTGATCTTTTAACTTCTGCTCAAGGGGTAGATTAAACTGTTTTCAGGTTGAACATTGGGAAGGGTATACTGCAGTAGGGATGCCATAAGTAGAGATAACTTAACACTCTTTATTGGGAGATATCTGTAAGGCAGGTATCACATATATCCCCTTGAAATCCAGTTTTAGCTGTTCATGTTGATCATTCACAGGTGTATGTCTACTGACTCCAGGCCCTGGATAGGCACCAATCTTGCTTTGTTTTTGTGTTATAACCATGTCCAGCTTTGCATCCAAACTTAAAATCCAAATCAAAATCTAAAACAACCATTAGGACATTAGAGTTAGTTTTAGGATCCTCAGTCCTCTGTCTACAACTGCAAATAGGCCCAAAGCTAGCCCCTTTGCTCTTATCTTTCAGTTTTGGTCTACCTACAGGAGGACTTATCTGCTTTTTGTCAGCATCCCAGCCTTGTATGCATATCCTCATGGATGTTGAGTAGGGAATACCCCCCTAGGTCTTGCAGAGCCTGAAGAAGAAGAGGAGATAAAATATAGAGTCTATCTCCTACACTGTTGGCCCCTGGCCTAGAGTTCCTGTTGATCACTGATGGCTACCTTGTAGGGAAATCTGGGAATAAGCATCCAGTCTAAGAAAAAACCAACAGAAATTGGCGACTCTGCTGGGGACATTTGTGAAAGAACCCTGGTTTTCAGAAGAAAACAGTTCCTAGTAATAGGTGGCGACTCCGAAGTAATCTCCCAATTGGTCAAAGTAAAATTTATATGCAGGGGAGAAGATCCCAACAAAATCCTTTATTTGAAGAGTTACCATTAATAAGAAGAATGATGTACAGAAGAAAGGGAACTGTCTCAGTTAGTCATGAGAGTTCCCCCAGGAAAGGTGATGATATACAAGATAACCCTAGGCCATCAGGACAGCATGTACCTTACTTTTCAAATGCAGAAGCTGATATTCAAGGTGCATATGAGAGGCAACAGGGTGGTAGCATGAGAATGAGGTCAGAGGTGTTCCAAGAATGCCCATTTCTAGACCCTATTGAAAGGTTTGAGGAGGCAGAGTCTCTGAGGGATGATGAAGATGATGACCAGAATGGTATGAGACCATCTACCTCCAGGCCTAAGGATGAACAGTTAGCTGAAGAAATCAGAAGTCTAAGAGCAGAACTAGAATATCTACAAGCCATGAAAATTAGAGATGATATGAAGCAGAAAGTGCAAGCCTTAAGAACTGCCCAAAATGATTCAGTTCCTACCCTAGAGAATGCAAATGTGCAGAGACATCAGCAAAGATATGAGGTGCAATATCAGCATCATGATGAGAGACAAAATGTGAATGATGCTAGGATACCACTGAACAATGCAGGAAACCAGAATGCAAATAGAAATGTTAATGTTAATCAGTTGAACAGACAGCCCATGCAGTTAGATAGATTCAGGCAGCTGGTGTTTGATGGTATTCCTGGGTATCCTAACCCCATTGACAAGCATCTGAGGTTGCAAGTGCCTAAATTTTCAGGAAACAACACAGTGTCAGGAGAAGACCATCTAAAAGCCTTTCAAAATGTCATGGATAACTTTGAGGTTGAACATGAGGATGTCTTCATGAAGTCATTCATGCAATCCTTAATAGGTGAGGCAAGAGAATGGTACAGGAATCTGCCTGACCGGAGTATTTCATCATGGGATGATTTTAAAAGGATGTTCAAGGAGCAATATGGTGATAAAACTGACCCTAGCTTTTTTGTAAATGAGTTCACCAGTATCACTAAAGGGTCAAATGAGCAGGTTGCAGACTTTAATGCAAGATTTACTAAAGTGTTGAACAAATTGCCACATCACATGAGGCCAAATGAACCAATGTGCATAATTTTGTATATCAATGCCTTTGATGCAAAAACTGCATATGGATTAAGAGATAAAGGTCCTGCTACTCTCAGGGATGCTTTCAGAATTGCAGTGAATATTGAAAACAATAGGAAAGCATCGGGCAAGACTAATAGAAGGGATGATATAAAAATTCTGCAGAATCCAAATAAGCCTCAGAACACTCAAGGTAGTACATCTGCCCCTGAAGATAAGATAGACAAATTGGCAAATGTTGTTAAGGACCTAAGCTATAGATTAGCTAGAAGTGAAAAAGGGATGGGTCCTGATAGGCAAGTCTATCAAAGGCAGGAAAAGAGGCCATCATTACATGATATGCCTTATAACACCAATTGGCATGATGGTAAGCCTGTATTCCCACGTAACAACACAAATCAGAGGGCTCAACATGTCAAAGAAACTCCTGATCCTCTAAAGAAAGCTATAAATATTGTTGATGATGCTCCGTGGTGTATAATTTGTCAGATGCCACATTCACAGTCACAGTGTATGATTGCTCAATCCTTGTATGATAATGCTACATCTTGTAATGAATACAATGAGCCACATCATGTGCAGGATGATGATGTTAATATGATGTCCATAGGCAATGGATACACTCTTTATGATGCTGATGAGAATACAGATCATCAAATTTAGGCCTGCCAATAGTTCCCATATGATGAAGATAACGAAGATAACTATGTGTATGCTCAGAACTCACACAATTTTCTGAGTAACCTACAACGACCTTCTGATGAGGAAATTAGAGCCTTCACAGCTGCAGCAGTTGCTCAAGTCAAGAGCAACTACAATCTCAGAGGTAAAAGTCAAGTAGGCAGCCCACATCAGCCAGAAGATATTTCTGCAGGTCAGCTAGTGCATGGTCATAAAGGAACTGAACCACAAAAAAAGCAGTGGGTAAACAATAAACAGAACTTTAGACATAGAACAGGTCATGAATCTCAAGGACCAGAAAACAAAATCCCTCAGGCTGAAGATCAAAGTAGAGGTTCCCAAGACAAGAATGATGATCAGGGAACTACGAAAATGAAAGCTAAATCAGCTCAGGATAAAAACAAGATTGTGGAGCAAGCTACAACTGTTATACAAAATTGTGCTCCATTTGATATAGTTCAGGTCCTCTCTCAGGTAGAAGTCTCTGTTCCACTCATGGAACTCATGAAAGTGGAAGAGATCAAGAATAGGACAATATCCCTAATCTCAGGGGTACCTTTTCAAGCCAAACAAAATGTTCAGACCCAGGGTGAGAAACATATCATGTGTAATGAAGAAGATGAGACTCCTGAAGTCTATTTAGGAGTGACTATGACAAAGTGTCCTTCACAAGTGGAACCATTTTATGTTTCCCTGGTTATAAATGGAAAATAATTAGAAATTGTATGCTTGACTCTGGAGCATCTACAAATGTCATGCCTTTGGCCATCATGCAACAAACTGGATTAAAAATTGACAAGGCATGTGGAAAATGTTATGCTATGGATGCCAGAGAGGTACCAGTTATTGGAATCATGAAGGATGTAGATTTCAAACTGGCAGCATTTCCTGAAAAAAGATATAAAATGAATATAACAGTGGTTGACATCAAGCCACAGTACGGTATGTTGTTGTCAAGAAGATGGGCAGCACTAATTGGTGGAAGTATGCAGCTGGACCTATCATATGCCATGATTCCAATGAATGGCAGGGATGTTAAGCTAATCAGAGAACAAAGATCATCAGAGACAGTGGAAGACCAAGAAGCAGAGGAACAAGTATGCTTTGTAGACACTGACTATGATAACTTCAAGGTTGTCTCAGATGATACTGAAGATAAAAAGAAAAATGTCTGCATTGAAGAGCTAGACCAGCAAGGCTTATGGACCATGTTTTTTGATGGAGCTTGTGCAAAAGAAGGCTATGGAGCTGGAGTTGTTTTCCTGTCTCCAACTGGTAAGCTCCTCAAATTCTCTTTCTTGCTGAGGTTTGATTGCACAAACAACATTGCAGAATATGAGGCTTTACTCTTAGGCCTAAACATTGCTCTCAAACATGGAATTAAGATGTTAAGAGTATTTGGGGATTCTGAGCTAATTGTATCCCAAATTAGAAATAAGTATGCTGCAAAAAATAAAAGATTGAAACAATACAAGCATGCTGTTTGGGATACCATTGAATTATTTGATGCATTTTCAATAGGCTGGGTAGAGAGGTCAAAAAATGTTATGGCTGATTTCTTAGCCAATGTTGCAATAAGGCCAGATGACATCACTCTGTCAGGTGTTACAAATGTAGAAGTTAAAATTAGGCCTGCAATACCAGAAAATATATGCAGTTGGCAAGTGTTTAATGATGATAGGGATTTGTTGAAATTTTTGCACTGCATAGATGAATATGAGAATCAACAAATTGATTTCCAAGCTTTTGTAGAGACTGTAGATGGAAAAGAAACTCTTGTGGGAAAAGAGATCATTCAATTGAAGACTAATAAAATCCCTAGAGGGTTGGTAGCTTTGGAAAGAGATTTTGACAGTAGAGATAAACTGGTCACAAGGACATCTCCCACAAATAAGGAAGATTTAGAGGAGATAAATTTGGGGACATCTCAGGCCCCTCAGAAGGTATACATTGGTAAACAGCTCAAACCACACATTAGGAGTATGCTGATTGCATTACTGAAAAAGTATAAACATGTTTTTGCTTGGTCATATGAGGACCTAAAAGCCTATAGGGAAGATTTATTCCAGCATGAGATCCCATTGAAGCCTGGAGCTAAGCCATTTAGACAAAAGCAAAGACCTATTAATCCTACCTTAGCTCCCAAGATGCAAGAAGAACTCAAAAGGCTCAGGGAAGCTGGAATAATTGTGCCAATCAGACATTCAACTTGGGTGTCTAACCTTGTCCCAGTCAGAAAAAAGAATGGTGATATTAGGCTTTGTGTTGATTTCAGGAACTTGAATGTATCCTCTTTAAAGGATAACTATCCACTGCCTAATATGGAAGCTATGTTGCAGAGAGTGACTGGTTGTGAACTCCTATCCATGATGGATGGATTTTCAGGATATAATCAGGTGAAGGTAAAGGAATCAGAACAGTATAAGACCGCCTTCACTACTCCATGGGGAACTTATGTGTATGTTAGAATGCCATTTGGACTAACAAATGCAGGTGCTACATTTCAAAGAGCAATGGATGTTTCTTTTGTAGGGTTGATTGATTCAATCCTGGCTGTATATCAGGATGACTTGACTGCTTACTCAAAGAAAGAAGAGCAGCATTGTTTGCATCTAGAGCAGATTTTCATAAGAGCACTAGAGTATGGTATTTCTTTAAATCCAAAGAAGTGTGCCTTTGGGGTAGTTGAAGGAAAGCTCTTGGGACATATTGTTTCCAAGGATGGAGTCAGGATAGATCCAGAGAGAGTGGCTGCTATTGACAGGATTCAAATGCTAAAAACTGTAAAAGGAGTTCAGTCCTTCTTTGGACAGATAAATTTTGTTAGGAGATTTGTTCCCAACTTTGCAGAAACCACAAGGAACATTTCCAAGATGATGAAGAAGGATGCAACTGTCAACTGGGAAAGGGAAGCAATAGAATCATTTCAGAGTATCAAAGAGGTAATCAAGATGGCCCCTGTTCTTAAATCTCCTGATTTTTCTAGGCCATTCCAAGTATTTTCATTTGCTTCCTTTCATACTGTTGCTGCATGTTTGTTACAGAAAAACGAAGATGGTTTTGAACAGCCCATCGCTTTCTTCAGTATGTCCTTGCAGGCCTCTGAGTTGAAGTATGATATTATGGAAAAACAGGCATATGCACTAGTCAGAGCCATCAAAAGTTTCAGACCATACTTGGTAGGATCATATATAATTGCATATGTACCTCATGCAGCAGTCAAAGACATATTCACTCAGCAGGAGGTGACTGGAAGAAGGTGCAGATGGATAAACAAACTGCAAGAGTTCAACATAGACATACAAGTTACTAAGTTGATAAGAGGACAAGGATTAGCCAAGATGATGGCACAGTCAAACTTGGAAGCATGCCAAGTTAATGCAGTCCAAGATGAGAGTGTAAATGTATCAGGATCTGAATGGTACAAGGATATTATCTACTACTTGCAAAATCTGAATTGTCCTTCCCATTTTAGTGACAGTCAAAAGAGGACTTTAAAGTTACATGCAATCAGGTATGTTATTGTTCAAGGTGAGCTATACTGGAAAAACCCTGATGGTGTGCTGCTGAGATGTGTGGATGAGGATATGGCTAACAATGTTTTGATTGATATGCATAAAGGATTGTGTGGTGGACATTATACTGCCCAAACAATAGCTCATAAAATTCTCAGAGCAGGATATTGGTGGCCCACTCTCTTTTCAGATGCACAAAGGTTAGTGAGAAAGTGTGACCCTTGCCAAAGATTCTCAGGAAAGCTGAAATATGATGGTGCTTTACCCCTCAGAACTGTAACTGTGGATGCTCCATTCCAGCAATGGGGAATTGACTTCATAGGGGAAATTGCAGACAAATCAAGTGGGGGACACAGTTGGATTTTGGTGGCAACTAATTACTTTACCAAATGGATTGAGGCCATTCCAACTAAGAGAGCTACAAGTAAGGTGGTGACAGATTTCATACTAGAAAACATCATCATCAGGTTTGGAGTACCATTTAAGATAGTCACTGATAATGCTATGTGCTTCAGATCAGGTGAATTTGTTGATTTTTGCAACAGGTATGGGATAAATCTGTCATATACATCACCATATCACCCACAAGGAAATGGTCAAGCAGAATCAAGCAATAAAAGCATCATGAAAATTATCAAGAGGATACTGGACAAGAACAAGAGAGCTTGGGACTCAAAATTGAACTTAGCAATATGGGCTGACAGAGTGACAGTGAAAAGGGCTATTGGGAAGTCACCTTTTGAGCTAGTATATGGTGCATCAGCTAGACTGCCCATAAACAATCTCCTACCAGTTTACAGATTCATTCAGGAAAATGATGAGGAGATTGAAGATCCCATGACAGAAAGAGTGAATCAGCTGGTTGCATTGGATGAAAACAGAAGGAAAGCCCACCAGATCAATCTCAAAAGACAACAAGATGTGAAATATCAGTTTGACAGGAGAACTACAAAAAGGAAGTTTCAAGTCAATGATCTGGTGCTCATTTGGAATGCTAAAGGTCAGGAAAAGGGTAAACATGGTAAATTTGAACCCTTATGGATGGGCCCATATCAAGTTTGCAATACTCATGGGGAGGATTCTTATTTCCTCCAGGCCCTAGATGGTGAAGTTTTGGAATTGCCTGTGCATGGCCAATTCCTTAAGTTCTATTTTGCATAAATAACTTGTTGCTGTGCACATTTGTAAAAAATATGTATGTAGTGTAAATGCCTTGAACAACTCGCATTTTTTGGCTTTTTGTCTGGTCTGCCCAGAGATCTGGTTCTCGCTGCAGGCTTTCACCTGCACGTCCCCATTCGGAGCCACTGTTAGCACTCATTTTGACCTGGGGTTGATTTTCATGATCAGGGGGTTTCTTCATTTGAACCCTTTATCTTCTTGCCCATTTTTCTAAGTGTTGGACCTCCTCAGCATTTTTCAGTTGCAGCATCATATTTTCTTTGAGGAGGAGATCATCATCATCATCATCTTGTCTTCGATGATGGTTTGCATTATCATGTTTTCTGTCGACTTGTTTTTCTTCAGGATCATCATATTTCAATATCGGGTGGTGTCTGGATATCATCCTGATCCTACTGATGAGCTACAGTGCGCCCTGATTTGCTTGCGGGGGTGATTTTGCAAGTATCCGGTGATCTTCCAATTATCACCTTGCCCAATCATGATGATGATGTTGCCCCGATATTCTGAAGGGGTTATTCTTTGAGTTGTTCGACCTGACTTGTTTTTTCTTAAGGGTCGTCATCATCATCATCATCATATTTCCAGTTATCACCGTGTTGCTTGCGGGGGTCATCATATTTTCTGCTTGCATGATATTTCGCCGGGGTGATATTTTTATCATCGGGTGATCTTGGTTATGATCATCCTGATGATGTTGTTGAAGAGTTCTAAGTGTGACCCGATATTCACTGGGGATCATCATATTTTGAACGTCAGGATGATCTTAGTCAATATCATCCTGATGATGTTGTATCACTTCTTGTTCATTGTTTTGTCATCCTGATGATGCTGACGTCAGGGTGATATCTATTTCTCTGCCTATCTGCATCATGATATTTCCGAAGGAGGGGGTGATATTTTCATTTTTGAATATCACCCAGATGTATGTTTGTTCCAGCGTCATGATGATGCTGATATCAAGGAGATATCTGCCTGCCGGCTTCGTGCATTATCTAGTGGGGGTGATCTTTTCAAGCATCATCATATTCATCTATCGCCCCGATCTTATAGTGGAGCTACAGTGCAACCTGATATTTGTGCATCAGGATGATATTTCCAAATATCCGGTTATCTTCCGAATATCATCCTGATGTCGACATGATGATGACGTCAGTAGGATATGATGATGATGTCATCAGGATGTTCATCGGCCAGACTTTTGGTATAAGCTCAGCAGGAGGATGTTCCTTTGATGGATCAGGTTGTGCGGATGAAGGCGATTATCATGCAGGTGATATTGCGATATGATGCTGACGTCAGGGTGATATTTCAAGCAACAGGATATCATGCTGCTAGAGGATGATGATGATGAAGTCTTATACTAGTGTCGTCAGGAGCAAAAGCACCGACATCATATATGCTCATGACCTAGTATATAAAGTGTTAATGATGTTGCTGCGGGGTGCATGTGGGATAATTGATACCCTGCATATTCAAAATATCATGATGATGAATCTCGGCGGGAAATGGTTGCGATCGACTGTTAGATATTTTTCCCAAGGCCGCGGGTTGGTGTGCTATTAATGGCAAAGGTTGCAGAGGTATGGGCGGATCTGGTACCCGATTGAAGGTGTACATCAGCGGACAGTGGCGCAGGGCTCGAGATTTCTTCCTGTCTCCTCCCCTACCTGCTGCATTCATGTTCAGGCGCCAATCTGGTAGTGCGTTGAGCACCATTTTCCTGATACTGTGTATCTAGCGGGAATTTTGGTCAACCATGTAATTAATTGCTGTGGTACACTACCTGGCTGTTATAAGCAGGAAGTGTTACTCATTTGTGGTTGTTGAAAGTTGAAGATTTTTGGCTCTGTAATTCAAAACAAGTTGATCTGGTTGTTCTGTACAACTTAACCTGTGAGTTTATGTATCTCTTGTTGTATGTTTTTGGCATGAACCCACTGATTTCATGATTAATCTTATATGAGAAATGCTATCTTAGCATGTGTTTTGTTAATTCTGTCTCCAGTATTGCATGTATTCTTCTTCTGAATCTGGATATTTGGGTAATGTTTAGATTCTAGAGCATAGAATTCCTATGTTGAATGTCTGATCTTTTAACTTCTGCTCAAGGGGTAGATTAAACTGTTTTTAGGTTGAACATTGGGAAGGGTATACTGCAGTAGGGATGCCATAAGTAGAGATAACTTAACACTCTTTATTGGGAGATATCTATAAGGCAGGTATCACATATATCCCCTTGAAATCCAGTTTTAGCTATTCATGCTGATCATTCACAGGTGTATGTCTACTGACTCCAGGCCCTGGATAGGCACCAATCTTGCTTTGTTTTTGTGTTATAACCATGTCCAGCTTTGTATCCAAACTTAAAATCCAAATCAAAATCTAAAACAACCATTAGGACATTAGAGTTAGTTTTAGGATCCTCAGTCCTCTGTCTACAACTGCAAATAGGCCCAAAGCTAGCCCCTTTGCTCTTATCTTTCAGTTTTGGTCTACCTACAGGAGGACTTATCTGCTTTCTGTCAGCATCCCAGCCTTGTATGCATATCCTCATGGATGTTGAGTAGGGAATACCCCCTAGGTCTTGCAGAGCCTGAAGAAGAAGAGGAGATAAAATATAGAGTCTATCTCCTACACTGTTGGCCCCTGGCCCAGAGTTCCTGTTGATCACTGATGGCTACCTTGTAGGGAAATCTGGGAATAAGCATCCAGTCTAGGAAAAAACCAACACATGCAAAGGGTGTACAAACCCTAGGTAGAATAAGATAGTCTCAAGATCTTGATTCCCAATCTCCATCCATTATCTCCATGATAGAAAATATAAAATACTTTCAAAAGCTTCAACAAGTCACTGATCTTCAATGGCAATTTTGGTAGAGTTTTGGCAGAAAGATTGCATAAGAATTGTGTATGTTAAAATGATATTCAAATGTTTTTTTATATCAAGCTTTAGAGAAATTCAAATTTTGAAATAACTTCTTGACATCACATGAAAACCGAGAATTTGAAAATGAAATCCCAAGGCACTCGGTAGGAGCGAACATCCTACCAAAATTCAAAATTTAGAGAAATGGGGGAGGACTAGGGCATGGGTACCCAAGTCCAAGCCCCTAGTTTCCACTCAAATCTACTTTTTGGGGTTCCTAGGGACCTATAATTCAAATTCCCTTTTTGGGTTCCATCAAAATGTTACCTCAGAAAGTGAACATTTTGCAACTAGACTTAGTCAATCAGGGTTTCGAGAAGGTTAGAAAGAAAAAGGTTGAGAGGTCACTAAAGCGAGGAGCTAAACCAAGGGAAATTGTACCATACCATGTAGAAGGACAATTTCTGATGTTACATTTAGCCCCCACTTTAGTGGCCATATGACACTATGTGCATATGCAACTAAAGGAAAGTAAATAAATCAATCATGAAAAGGATACCCAAAAGGATACTGTAGAGGAATCTGAAGTGTTGTCGCTAAAATGGAAGGAGCCCCCAAGTCTATAATCCTACAAGACCACAAAGTTAGGAACTGCAACCTGTAGAGGAACACTTTTGTCAGAAAATCAAAAATCAAATCAACCTACAACCACCACCAATGGGTCAGTACAAAAACACTAAAGGGGTTGAGTAATGAGACATGATGAGGGAGGAAACTGAGGGAGATATATGCCCCCCCTTGTTTCATCCTTCTTAGTCTAAGAGTAGAAATAAGGAGATATCCACACTCAATTTTAGGGAAACTTTGATGAGAAATGTGTTATGAGGGTCATTTGAAGAAACAACGCTCATACATAATGCATTGGGTAAGAAAGAGAGTGGAACCAGGATTCCAACGCAACAAACGACACTTAAATCAGAGTTTGGTAGCTCAAGAGTAAAATAAATCAATCTTGGACCTAGTTAGGGATAGGAATTCTCACTCATTTACTTTATGTAAAGGGGAGTTCTCACTTATCACCTACTCATTCTTATTTCTTATCATTGTATGAAAAGTAGAGGAGAGAGAAGCAGAATAGGAGGACAACCATGATGAGCTGACACCTATATTAGCCACCACGACTAGAGATGCTCTGAGCTCGAGTAGTGGAGAGGCATTTTGAGGCTGAGGTAGGGTCCTAATCTTGCGCTTCTATCATCTTTCAGTTAACTTTTTGTTTTGACTTTATCATTTACTATGCCAAGAAGGAGGAATGGACAGGGTCCCTAAGAGGGGCGCTTGGGTCCACCTAGGGTGCCAGTGTCTCTCTAGGGCACCCTAGTCCCATAGGGGCACCAGTGTCCCTCTGGGGCACCCTAGTCTTCCTAGGGTACTTGGGTCCATAGAGGACATGGGCCCTAGGCATAGGTACTCTTTTCTATTTTTGATAACTACTTTTGATTTCTTGATGAGATTCTGATATTCTTGCTTATGTTTTGACCTACAGGATGTCCTTGAGTTACATGAGCACACAAGTGGTCACCTGATGGTGCTTCTATGAGAGTGTGCTAGTTCATTGTCCACTACAGAGATAGAGCATGATGTAGGAGCATCCCTGGTTCTAGAGTAATCTTGCATCAACCAAAAACATTTGCATTTCAGTTTGTTTAGATTTCAGTTCTTTCATTTTCCAGTTCAGTCCAGGCAGTTCAGTCAAAAGCAGTTTTCAGCTTGTGATCTAGTTTTGGCATTTCACATATTGTAGATTTGGACTTGGCATCTACATTCATTCATCTACATCATATCAAGAATTTAGAACATTTGGATCAGTTACTAGAAAGATATTGCTATCAGAATTTGACTATTTTTTTTCAAAACAGAGCATTCGAACAGTTCCTGATAACCAGCTGAAGGAGAAGGCTTGTAGATCATTCCTTGACTTGCAGATCCTAATGACACATACTACAATGATCCTTAGTTCGTGGCCAACCTTTCCCTAAGGTCCACACATTGTTCCATTCATTTGAGGAAGTATTCTATGCATTTAGGTCTGACCTATCTGTGAACACGTTACATCTCTTCATTGGATTTTGTGACCTTCCTTAGCTGACACTGAGGAATCTATTGTTCCAAAAAGGATATATATTGATGTAATAAATCCTTAGGAAAGTAGCAATTGACATAAGAAAGATCTAATAGTTTAGATTTGTGCGAATGAGCTTCAAAGATTTATCTTGCACATGTATGTATTCAGGCCATTGAGCCCTAGTTGTAAGCCCACATGTTTCTAGCCAAAATGTATTTGAATTCTTTGATATACTAAATGACTAAATCTACATTTGTTCCATTTCTTGATTGTTTTTGTTATGTTTACTCTTGCTAGATAGTTTGGATAGTTTATTCTGTGAACCCTCCTACCATGATTGCACCAAAGCATCTACAAATGGTGGGCCTATGGTGGGTGTTTGATATGCCCACAATTAGATTCCACTGCGCTATGTTGATGTCACTGATAGAGAGGTGGGATACAGATACATCTACATTCCACTTACCTACAGGCAAGATGACCATCACACTAGAGGATGTGTACAGGATCCTTCGACTACCTATTGAAGGAGAGACATTGAGGATAGTAGGACATCACTCAGTGAGGTACACCTGTGAGAGTCAGATATACTACTTGGGTCACACTATTTCTCAGGTAGAGTGAGGACACATTGAGCTCTGACTTCTAGAGTAGGGATGCGGTGACATTCACTTACTACAGAGGATTATGATAGTCACAGTCACATTATCCATTGTGCCAGATGGATGAGGCACTCACCTACATGAGGGTGTCATTCACACCATTAGGGAGATGGAGGAGCATCAGACGATCTATGCATGGGAGCATAGTATGCTTGCGCACCTTTACTGCAACTTGGGGCGATATGTCCACTGTGAGATGCATAGTTTGATGATCTTCACATTACTATAGGTTTGGGCCTTTGAGCACATCAAGTGCACATGACTGGTGGGTTATCCTATAGAGGTGACATTCACCCATCTGCATGTTTATGCCTATCCACTAGTCAAGTGTTGGAGGCACGATAATCTGCTATACTCGAGAGTTGTTTTTGATAGATTACAGCCTGGTGATATTATATGGAGACCATATCGCAGCTACATCAGATGGCCTGGCCAGCAGAGGTAGTTAATAAGGATGTAGAGGGATTGGCTAATGGTTGGTTGCCTCCATTATGTCATGGATTGGTTATAATTTGATAGGCTGGCACAATAGTTCAAACAAATATAGGATGTTCCCATGGTTCACCTGAGCTATACGTGTGTTGCGTGCAACACAATCAGGGCAAATACCATATGACGGTCGACAATAGCAAACGTGCCACTTAGTGATAATGAAAGTCTTGAGGATCCAGAGCTAGTGTTAGACACAGATGATGTTAGTTATACCTGAGCATATCAAACCTGGTGGCACATAGTACGGCCTACTCCTATCTTTCCACCTGGTCACCCTACAGGCGATACCTGACCTTGGGCTGTTCATGCTAGTGACATAGGGGTAGAGGATGATGTTAGTGATTTTGTAGGATACTACGATCGAGGATGACAAGGATGAGTCAAAGGAGGTCCCACTATAGTATGTCTTTAGAGCGAGACCATGATAGAGCCAACATGAGGCAGACACTGACGAGGAGACTGAGTCAAGACTATAGTCTAGGGCTCATGGTCCTATTCCTACAAGTGATGTGAGACCTAGTTAGAGAGCAGGGGGAGTGTAGTAGGTTTGTGCCCCTAGCTACAGATCAAACTGTAGAGCTTGTTAGACCTTTGGTGATATGAGATTCATCCTGGAGAGATGGAGATCCAGGTTAGATTTGATTTATTATTTTGATGCTTTGTATAGTTTATTATTTGTGAGATTTATATGGGATTCTAATATCTATTTTATCCTCTATTTTGTAGTTGGGATAGACGCTTGGTGAGACATTTTGGGCTACATCATAGTAGACATAGTACGACATATATCTCAGAGCAGTGAGTGTAGGTAGGTTATTCACCATGGTCATTTGCTAGGCAACATGTAGAGATTTTATGCCTTTTGTCTGGTACAGGACTGCTATAGAAGATATGCTAGAGCAGTCTATACGAGAGAGAGATGAGTTTCGATAGAGAGCTAAGTGCACTGAAGCTAAGCTTAGGGTGCAACAAGAGTAGATGGTAGCAGTGCCTACATCAGAGGGAGAGCTAATTATCAGTGAGTTCTTACTGCGTGAGGTCCATCAGGTGAGAACTGACAGAGACAGGGTTTAGCCTGAGAGAGACTAGTACCAAAGGATGTACCAGGACACACATGAATAGATGATAGAGATGAGAGGTGAGCTTAGGGGGTTATGATCATGAAGCATCTTTAGGAGTCATTCACGATCGGTAGCCACACATGGTTAGGCTTCTGTCACTCGCACACCACGAGGGCCTGAGGGTACTGGTGATCAAAGCTTATCTATGTGATATATAGATTTAGGCACTACGACATCCCATTTTGTCTTGAAGGATAGTCAGCTCAGATGTATATTTACAACTGTGGCTATATATATGATGCCTATTTCTTTCCATCTATGTGTAATGGTTTTTGATCTATCACATGTGATTTTTGTAAATGTAAAGGGTGGAATTTGGATAGTTAGGTTTTGGTAGTTTTGGTGTATATCATCCTTTCACCCTTACATTCAAGGACCTAGGATTGAGTTGTAATGTACTATCATACCCTAGGTCACTATTTATATGTAGGGAAACTTGGATTTTATGATTTGATTATTAATTTCCTTCTCTTATGCTCAATTATACCTTAAAACCTTAATTATGCAAATACGACAACAAACAAATGAATAATAGAAATGCTGCTATAGGAAGATGTAAGATAACAAATCACTGCGTACTTGTTTTCAAGGTTCAGAGATGGAAAAGTCAGGGACTAAGGAGCGGGAACCCAAGTCCAAGGTACCAGTTTCTTTGTAGGATCCTAACCTCCTTCCGACACTGATCTACACTATAACTTCTATTTCTAGAAATTTAACTACGGAGGACATAGGGACTAGCGCCCAAGTCTTGAAAAGGCTCTAGTGTCCTACTTCTCTTTAGATCCCAAATCCTTGATGTCTGTTGATCCTTCCTACAACTCTACTTTTTCTAGATGCGACACCTATAACCTGTAATCATAAAACTTTGGGAGGGGGTTGTGGTGTTTAGATGTTTGCCTCAATCAAGCCCCAAAGAGACATTCAAGTCTTTTGAACACTATTGTTAGATAGAGAGTGCATGCCTAGGGAGGTAGATGTAAAAACCAAATGATAAATGCTCAATGATCACAATAGATATCACCTTGTAGTGAAGATCTCATGGGAGCAAGAAGCTCTTGATTCCATGAGATGGATGCTCAAATCTGCAAACACAAACACATAAACAACACAAATCTGCTCTTGCAACACAATGAAAGCCTTGAATCACTTCTAGAATACCAATTCTCATCTAATGATTATCTAGTTGAAATCTAGTTTACAAATGAATGCCTAAACATGCTTTTATATGCAACTACAAACATTCCGGCCAAGATTTCATAAATTGAAACTTACTGTGTCGGCCTAAGGACCAAATAACGGTCATAAACTGACACTAGAAATTTGGGCCTGACCCAAAATTAGGTAGGACTAGGGTGCCGACGCCCAAGTCCTCCCCCCTATTTTGGTCAGGGTTAGGTTAAAGGGGTCCCCCTAGGTGTTGGGAATTAAGGTGTCTCAACCTTTGCAAATTCCTAATGTTGTATTTATTTATCCCATGTTGAGTTGGCATAGTCAGTACTTTGTGTATATGTAGCAGGATAAATTTTGGTTACTTTGGCAGCCGCAGTTTCCCCCTTGAATAATTAATGGGGGTTTGGGGGTAGTGCCCCCAAGATGGGGTCAAGGGGTGTAGCAGGGCGGGGTTGAGGGGCAGTGCCCTTGTGGGGGCTTGGGGGCAACACCCTCGAAACCTCAAATGACTTTTAATTAATGACAAGTGTCAGTGAGTATCTTTGCACGAGAGAAAGGCATCTTTGGGAGGTCAAGGGAGGTTATGACATGTTGTAAGAGGAATATGATATTTTTAGTCAGTGTATGACAAATTCTCTTATAGCTGTAAATGCTATCAGTTATGATAGATTCTATGATAGCTGTAAGGTGCGTAAGAGCATCTGTCATAACTTATCTTGGGACTAGGCGCCCACTTTGGGATGGGATGTTGGACAAGTGTCCTTAGGCGTGGGTTTTTGGACATGAATCCAAGATGGATGCCCATCTCTAGAAGGTTCCATATTTGCCTTGTAAACTCTATATAAACAGGTGCTTGGATGGGAGATAGATAATTTTGGTACAAGTACTGTTATGCTGCCGGAATATCTCTAGATTCGACATTCAAAGACTCCTAAAAGAGCATTGGCTCTGAAACTATATTTTAATCTATTATTGTTTACTATAATACATTTGAGCTATGTTTTGGAGTGTGAGGTTTTTCACCCATAAGGGTTTTCCCCACGTATATCTTGTCTCTCTCTTTCTTCTGTCTACTTTCTGAGTGTATGTGTATTGCTGCAATATCTATGTTAGATGTTCTATGTTGCTGTAGTTGTAAGAATTAAAGTTGAATTTGCATACATCTCTTCTCATTAGATTAGTGTAGGTAGTGATTTCCACACACCTAGCTTCCTTTCAGTAGGCCCCATTTGTCATGATACCTAGGGTTCCTTCCATTGGGATGCTAAATTATGATGTAAAATGTCCTAAATGCAGCTAAGAGACCTGGGAGCTAAACCTTTTGAGGGAAAAGCCCCCAAGGGGACATTTTATGACATTACAGTAAAAATGCTACTAGTGATGATATTTAAATGCTATTCTTAAAAGAACATGCAGTAATGAGCACAATGATCAAGCATTTTACACATAATCCAAATTTTGATGCTATATTCAGTTAATATCAAAGTGATCTAAGAAAATAATACGTAAATAGGATACAACAATGATTAACTAAACAAAGATGTAATGTTAAATGAATTAAGACAAAACAAAAACATCTTGTCAAAATTGAAGCTAATCTATATAATAAATTGGCTTAGGAACATTTAACATTAGATCTTTTAAGCATAAAATCTTTTGAGGTGCGCTGCATTAATGGGTTCTTTAAGCAGTGTACCTTGCTCATTAGCTAATTTATACACTTTGGATCCAAAGGTTGTAGTAATTATATACAGTCCAAGCCAATTAGGGTTGAACTTACCTTTTTCACAGGAAGTACGTTTACATTGCATTGATTTTCATAAAGAACTAGATCCCCAACGTTGAATGAATGTTGTATGACTTGCGCATTATAGGATTGTTGTACACCTTTTTGATAAGCCTTGAGGTGCTCAAGAGCATTAATTCATCTTTCATCAAGCATCTCAAGTTCTTGTAATCTTTTCTCGCATTCCATGTCATCATCCATGATGTCTTTTAGGGAAATTCTGAAGGAAGGAATTTCTAACTCCAACGGCATTATCGCATCTGCACCATAGATGAGATTATACGGCATATTACCAATAGGCATTTGAATGCTTGTCCTATAAGCCCATAATGTGTGTGATAATTGAGTATGCCAATCTTTTTGATGTTTATTAATGGTTTTTTCATAAAATCTATCCAATAACTTTGTTTGAAGTTTCTGCTTGGCCGTTTGATTGAGGATAATAAGGTGTAGAGAAGCAATGTTGTATATGGTATTTTTCAAGGAACATTTCCACATCCTTGTTCTTAAATGGTATATCATTGTCCAAAACAAGGGAGGAAGGTATTCCAAATTGAGAAATAATGTTGTCTTGTATAAATCGATAGATTACATTAGCGGTTGTGGATTGTAAGGAGATTGCTTTGAGCCACTTTGTAAAATAATCAGTGGCAGTAATGATAAATGTATGCCCTTGAGAGGAGGGTGGAGATATTTTACCAATTAAATCCAAGCCCCAAATAGAGAATGGCCATGGTGACACCTAGGCATGGAGCTCTTGAGCGGGAGCATGGATTAGGTGTTTGTGTTGTTGACATTGTAGGCATCTCTTGACATAAGCAAAGGAATCTTGTTCTATGTCTACCAATAGTAGCCCATTCATAATAATTTTTGCACCAAGGACTTTCCTCCAAAATGCCCTCCACAAGCACTAGAGTGAGCTTCTTCTAAAGCTATCAAAATCTTTGAATTACTAAAACATCAGAGTAAAACACCATTGTAACTTCATTGATATAAGACAATTGATAGTATAATTTATCGCATTGCTAGTTTACGTAAACAGATTCAGGCATTCTTAGATGTTGAATTAGGAATAGTTCCATCATGCAAATAATTAAATATATAGGAGAACCATTCATCAGTGTATGTATTACCACAGAGTTCCGTATTCGCAACTATAGGATATTCAATTGTCAGTGTTTTAAGATTATGAACAATGAAAGTAAATTCCTCAGGAGAATCATTAGGGGATATAAGGGAAGCTACACTTGCCATTGCATCCACATGTCAATTATCTTTCCTAGGAATAGTGCTAATTGAATGTGATGTGAATTGTTTTAAGAGAGATAATGCCAACTCACAATACTAAGATAGCTTATCATGCTTAGTTTGATATGATCCTATTATTTGTTTGATAATTAGCTGAGAATCACCATATATTGTGATGTATTTTATATTAAGACCCAAAGCAACATGAAGTCCTACAGTAAGAGATTTGTATTCAGCTATATTATTTGTGCATAAGAAGTCTAAGCAGTAAGATAGAGGAATCAGTTTAGCTATGGGGGTATCAATATAACACCAGCCCCGAAGCCAGTTCAATATTTTGATCCATCAAAGTATAATTCCCATTACCACAAAGATTGTTAAGATTTGGTCATCAGGAAATATATCCTGATGTTGTGTGGAAAAGGGTGAAGGAGCTTCAACTAACTGATCAACTATCGCTTGACCTTTAATCACTTTTTGGGACATGAATTTAAGATCAAATTCTGTTAGTAACATGACCCATTTAGTAAGATGACCTAATAAATCTATTTTCGCAAAGAGATGTTTTAGAGGGTCAAATTTTACCATCACATGCACTTCAGCATTTAAGAGATAGTGTCTAAGATTTTGAGTTGTAAACACTAAAGCTAAGTAATGCTTCTCTATAATAGTGTATCATACTTCATAATTGAGCAAAGTTTGACTAATGTAATAGATGACGTATTCCTTGCCTTCAGCATTATGTTGTGCTAACAAAGCTACTAAGGCATTGTTAGGTGCTGAGATGTATAACAAGAATGGTTTATCAGAGACATTGAGTTGTAAAATAGGCAGATTAGCTAGATAATCCTTTAAGTCTTTGAAATCTTTTTGACATTCAGAATTCCATTGAAAATTAGAATCCTTCTTCAATAGTTGCATAAAGGGGTGAGTTCTATCTATGAGTTGTGAAACAAATTATCAGATGGCCTGTATCTTTCCCTGCAAACTAAGAAGTTGAGATATGTTCTTTAGTATTGGCATATTAACAATTGCATCGATCTTTTTCGTATCCACTTCAACACCATGATTTGAAATAATGAATCGTAGTAACTTTCCACTATCTAAACCGAAAACACACTTATGGGGGTTCAATCACATATTATATATCCTTATATGCTCAAATATTTGTCGAAGATTTGTAGTGTGATCCTTATGATGGATATATTTTACCAAGATGTCATCGACAAAGTCTTCTAAAATATTGTACATATAATCATGAAATATAAGAGTCATTGCATGTTGATAAGTAGCTCTCACATTCTTAAGTCCAAACAACATGACTACACAACAAAATGTATGCCAAGGTGTTATAAAAGTTGTTTTATATTGGTCTTGAGGATTTATTAAAATTTGATTATATCCTGAAAAACCATCCATGAAAGATAGTAGTTCATGCCCAGCTATGGAATCGACAATCATATCAATATTAGGGAGTAGAAAATCATCTTTTAGGGATGCCAAATTCCAATCTCAGAAATCTATGCACATTCTTATACAACCATTAGGTTTAGCGATGGTAACAATATTTGAAATCCAAGGTGAATAATCAATAGGTTAGATGAAACCAACTTGTAGAAGCTTTTCTATCTCTATTTTAACAAGTAATGCAATCTTAGGATTCATCTTACAAATCTTCTGTTTAAATGGCTTAACATTTGGCTTCAACATGATATTATGTGTTACAATCTAAGGATCAATGCCAGTCATGTTAGAATACTTCCAAGCAAATAATTCTATGAATTCATGCAATAACTTAGTCATCTCTTCTTTTTCTTCTATATTTAAACAATCACCAATAGGGAGAACTTTTTAGTGTTATCACTATCCATAATGACATCAATAGTCTTTCCATTAAGGAGAGTACTATGGTCTAAGGGATTATATGATTGTAATTGTTCTTCAAATTCTCCATTGGGATTTACAGTAGCATTTATTATGCTAGTAGTTTTTCTAAAATATGCATCGTTGTTTAGATAATAAGGTAGGCAGTGTTTATGATGATAATGAGGAATATTGTCATAAGCACACAAGAATTCTACTATTGCTTCGTCCGTTGAGAATACATCCAACACAAGTTGTCCCAGAGGACAATTAGTGTCAATCATCTCAGGAAATATCAAACTAAGTGCTGATATAGTATTCACGTTAAGAGTAGGGCATTTACAGGCTTTGGATTCCTTGAAAGGATTGTATCCAATGCCATTAGAGCAATGTCACAAATCAAATTCTATAGGGACTTTGATTCCTTGTTGATTTATACCACAACCTTTACCCATATAATCACAATCTTTATAGAGGATTTAGAATCCTTGACCATAAAGTGAAACCATTTCCTTAGAGAAAGGTGGAGCTTCATAAGTGTCATAATTAGTAGTGTAAGGGTATTATCCTTATTTGTTACCAAAGAAGCTTTATGCTTATCAATAAAAGCGTGTGATGTGATTGATGCAATATTTGATTTTTCAAGGATGGGGTTTTTGGGTTTGTATTCTCCTGTAGAGGAAGATGTAAAATCCAATGAACCCCAGTCATCACCAACAAATGCATTCAATTGTTTAGACTCTTCCATAACATTTTTGAAAGCAAGAGGAGTTGATAAATCCATTTTCAGATTGTTTAGAGTCTAAGGACAAGCAACATGCTTATGAACTTCCATTTGTAAGAAATTATCAGGTTCAGGATCAACATAAATAGTGTGTAACTTATCTTTGAATATAAACTTGATTAAACAATGTAGATTAGAAGGAACTGCTCCTAATGCATGTATCCAAGGTCTACCAAGAATCATGTTATAAGATAGAGAGCAAGGCATGACATGAATCAGGGTAGGCACCATCACAGGTACAACTTGTATAGGTAAAGTTATAGTGCCCACGGATTGTCATCCAACATTGTCAAAACCATGGATACGTAATGATTTCAGTTTGATTGTAGATGTATCAACCTTAACCTTATGTAATAAATCAATGCCACAAACATTAAGGGTTGATCCATTATCGATCATAACTCTCTTAACTAAGGTTTTGTTTATTGTAATAAACATAATCAAAGGATCATATTGATTTTGAACTTTGAAAGATGGCAATTCATGTCATTGAAACAGAATGTCTATTTTTGTTGCATGCATAAAATGTAATAAAGCAACAACATCATTTGGTTTAACAGTAGGAGGAACAATCACCTTTTGTAAAGCTACTTGTAGCATTCCATGGGAACTAGGTGAAGTTTGTATAAGTTCCCAAAGAGATATCTTTGCAGGAGTAGCACAAAGTTGCTCTACAAGATCATAGTCTTTACCACATTTATATGTTAAACAAGGTGCTTGAGGAAGCATAGGTTGAGAAGCTGGTAAAGATATCATAATTCTCGATTATTGTGTACCTTGTTTATTATTCTGAGTATTGTGTGTATGAGCAACCACATTATGATTAGTTTTTTGTAAGTTTTGTTGTGCTATTTGTTTAGCATAATCATAAATGTGATCAGGAGGTTGACAAGAATATGAACAACCTTTAACAGTAAGAATAGGTTTAGAAGATGGTTGCACCACATTTGAACATAAAGTGACCACAATTTTTGGTTTTTCAAGCTCTTCTTTAGATTTAGGAACATAAATCACATTTACAAATCTTTGAAATAGTGACGGCTTTGAGGCCGTAGTGGAATGTTCAATCAAGAAAAGTCCTCAAGGGCTTCATCTAACATATCAAAGTCATCACGACTAAATGGCTCATCATAAGCATGAAAATCTTGCAAAAAATAATCCAACATTTTAACATGCTTTTTTTAATCCAAGATTCAAATGCACAATGATGGCCTATGAAAATGAAATGCTATGCAAAACAATAAATGATAATTTCCAACTCTTTTAGTGAAAAGATAAAGAATATGGTTCTCAATTCAATGCATGCAATTTCACTAAAGAGATTTTTCAATCTAAATGTGCTTTAGAACAGAAAATTATTTCAGATCTAAAGTTTAAAAGGATGCATATTCTTTAAAGCTCAGGTTCACCACAATGTTTAGTGGAAAAATTGGTAGTTTGTCTCAACTAGGTTAAGGACTACTATTTCACCAAACTAAACATTGGGAGGACAAGGATTGAGTGTGAGATCAATCTATGAGTTGCTTGTCTCTCCCTTATGCTTGCAATATCTGATTTCAAGAGCCTAACTAAGGTTTTGTTAAGTGTTTTACTCATAAACCAAGTAAACCCTAATTATGCCTTAAATCAGAGATATTTAGAAATTGATAATGAAACAAGCAAAATTGATCACAAAAATGCAAAGAAAGAGTTTCAGAGACTATGCACCTAGATTTTGAGGGCTAACTAGACTAGGGTGCATGTTCCTTAGTCCCAAAAGTTCCTGAAACTAGAAATCTTCTGCATAGGCTATCTGACACTCCCAAATGGCTTCTAGATCCTAGAAATTGCCCCCAGTTGGACTAGGGTGCCCGCTCTTTAGTCCCACAAGTGTCAGAATCCAAAAACTCAAAAGTCCATGATGATTATACATACGATGTCCTCCTTCCTGTAGTTCCTTTTTGCTAGAACCTACAAAATATGATCTGGACCTACAAAAGAAGGAGAAAGATGTTGCATCTATATAGGAGCTTTCCTTGATCAAGCCCCGTCTTTGGTATTTCTACCTAAACAATAGCCAAAGATAAAGATTTGTAGAATTGTGTGCAAACCTAACAATGTGTATGCAGAAATATCAAACCATAGATGTCTATATCAAGGGAAGATCAACAACTTGCTTTGAATCAATAAACACATACAACTTCACCTTAAGGAGATGAAAACAAATGAAGACTTGCATGAACAAGAAGGTGAATTAGCAATGTCCATGGAGGATCTCCAAGCTTGATGTTGGAGGCCTCAACCCTTCTCTTGATCATGTAAAGGGTGTACAAACACTAGGAAGAACAAGATAGTCTCAAGATCTTGATTCCTAATCTCCATCCATTGTCTCCATGATAGCAAATATAAAATACTTTCAATCAACAAGTCACTGATCTTCAATGGCAATTTTGGCAGAGTTTTGGCATCAAGCTTGCATAAGAATTGTGTATTTTAAAATAATTTTCAAATTTCTTTTTATATCTAGCTTTAGGGAAATTCAAATTTTGAAATAACATCTCGATATTGCACGAAAACTGAGAATTTGAAAATAGAATCCTGAGGCACTCGGTAGGAGCTGACATCCTACCAAAATTCAAAATCCCAAGAAATGGGGGAGGACTAGGGCATGGGTGCCCAAGTCCAAGCCCCCAATTTCCACTTAGATCTACTTTTTTGGGGTCCCAGGGACCTATAATTCAAATTCCCTTTTCAGGTTCCATCAAAAGGTTACCTCAAAAAGTGAACATTTTGCAACTAGAATTAGTCAATTAGGGTTTCATGAAGGTTAAAAAGAAAAAGGTTGAGAGGTCACCAAAGTGAGGAGCTAAACCAAGGGAAATTGTTCCATACCATGCAGGAGGACAATTTTTGATGTTACACTAACCATCCTGGTTGATTCCATTCATTGGCCAAATCACTTGTTGAGCCTAATCATAAAGCTTGGCATACTTTTAGGGTTTAACAATCTTCTGATTTGGGAACCAACAGGTTGTATTTTGGATGTATCATCTAATTTAATTATGGGCCTAAGATCTTTATGTCTAGGCTGACCAAGTCAAAATTTTTGATTTAAATATAGCCTCTATGAAGGGGGTTCTATGTATTGTTAGTGGGAATTCTAGAGTAGAAATTTGGTTTTTTAGAGGAGGAACTTTTGATCATAGAAGGCTAGTGTCTGAAGGAACATTGTTAGTGTGGAAAATTGTTATGATATTTCTTGGAAATAAATGTAAAAATTAGTAAATTCATAGACCACTTCGAGGGGGTGACCTTCAATAATCAGAAAATAATGTATGAATTCAATATTTGCAATTATGATGGTTTGGGAGAGTCTTCTCTCTTCCTTATATATATGCATAAGTATGTAGGGACACATCCCTTCATCCTAACTAAGTTATCTTAAGGAATAACTAAGACTAATAAATGAATCTATTAATGTTAATCATGCCACAAGTGTTTAACTGATTATAATAGAAGGATAGAATATTAGGAACCTAACATGCACATCCCCTTAAGAAAAGCACTGTCCTCAATGCTTAGCAACTTTGGATGTTTTTGTATGAATTTTTCATCTTCCCATGTTGCATCCTCAGTTGGTAGATTCTTCCACTTAATTAAGAATTATGAGATGGCTCTATTTCACAACTGTTTTACTTGTTTCTCAATAATTGACTCAGGTTCCAAAATAAACTTCCCTTCTTCATCTAGCTTAGGTAATTCCATTTCGATTGGAATATTATTACCCATTACTTTATTCATATGCAAGACATGAAAAATAGGATGAATTTGGAAGATGGTGGAAGTTCCAACTTATAAGCTACACTTCCTATTTGATGGATGACCTTATAAGGACCATAAAATTTGGGTGCAATCTTAATGTTCTTATGTTTCTTAAGTGACATTTGTTTATAAAGTTGTAACTGAAGGAATACCCAATCTCCCTCCTCAAAATGCCTCTCACTACAATGTTGATCTGCTTGTTGTTTCATTCTATTTTGTGCCATAACTAAATTCTCCTTAAGGATTTGTAATATTTCTTGTTGGTGTTGAATATGATCCTCTACTGCATGAGCTTTGGAATGAGATTGTAAATAAGAAGTAGTAGATGGTGGTGGGTAGCCATAAAGATCCTCAAATGGAGTCATCTTTGTTGATGTGTGAAATGATTTGTTATACCACTACTCTGCTAGTTCTAGACATTTAGACCATTGTATTCATTTATCAGAGGTGAAAACATGTAAATATCCTTCCAAACATTTATTCACAATTTTTGTTTAGCCATCTGATTGTGGATGATAAGATGAACTATGTGCTATTTTTGTACCCCATGCTACAAACAAGTTTGTCCAAAAGATGCTAGTGAAGATAGGGTCACGATCACTCACTATTATTTTAGGAATGCCATGAAGCTTTTGTAGATTTTCTATGAATACTTTAGCCACAGTACTAGCATGAAATAGATGAGAGAGTCTACAAAAATATGCATACTTAGTGAGTCTATCCACAACCACTAAAATTACATCAAGATTATTTGAGTTCGGAAACCCCGTAATGAAGTCCATTGATATTTCCTCCCAATGTTGTGTTGGAATGTCTAATGGTTGTAAGAGGCCTGGAGTCTTTATTGTTTCACTTTTATTGTGTTGGCATATCAAATATTCAGCCACAAATTTCTTTACATCCCCTTTAAGGCCTTCCCAAAAGAAATATTTCTTTATATGATGATAGGCCTTTAAAAACCCTAAATGTCCTCCTATTGGTGAGTCATGCATTTGAGACAATATGCTAGCTTTCAACTGAGAATTTTTGCACAAAAAGAGCCCATCTTTGTACCATAAGGAATCTCCTTTCCAAACATACTTATGTAAAGAAGATGAGTCATTTTGAATTTTTGAATGATCTTCTTTATTGTAGGATCATGTTTCCACTCTTCTCATGCAACTTCTAACCATTCAAGTTGTAATAGATAAATGGCACAAATATTTGCTTCCTCTACTTCTTGTTGAGAAAGGGCATCAACTACAATATTATCCTTAGCTTTTTGTAACTAATTTTAAAGTTATACCCTAACATCTTGGTAACCCATTTTTGTTACTCTTCTGAAGATATTCATTACTCCAAAAAGTATTTTAGACTCTCATGATCTATCTTGACTTTGAAATGCCTTCCTATTAAATATTGACGCCATTATTTCATGACATGAATGATAGCTAGCATTTCTTTCTCATATGTGGGCCTTACCAAGTGTTTTCCTTTGAGTTGTTGACTCACAAATGCTAAGGGACGCCCTTCTTGCATCAATACTACCCCAATACCATGCTCAGAAGAATCACATTCTACCACAAATGTCTTACAGAAGTCTAGGGTAGCTAACACATGAGTGGACGTAAGAGATTCTTTTAGTTGTTAAAATGCTTGGGCAGCTAGTTCTAACCATGAAAAAGAGTCCTTCAATAATTTTGTTAGGGGTGCTGCTATATGACCATAGCTACATATAAATCTTCTATAGTATCCTGTTAGACCCAAAATTCCTCTCAAACTTTGATATTTTTAGGTTTTGGCCATTCTTCTATAGCTGCAATCTTCTTAGGGTCCACCTTAACACCCTCATGTGACACCACATGTCCTAAGTATTCCACTTCTTTCACCCCAAAGACACATTTGGATTTGTTTTCATAGAGTTGATTATCTTCCAATACCTATAATATCTTCTCTGTACATGTTTCAAATGTTCTTCCCATGTTTTACTATAGATGAGAATGTCATCAAAGAATACCAACACAAACTTTCAAAGAAATGGGCAGCACACTGAGTTCATGAGGCTTTGAAACATTGATGGGGTATTTGTAAGACCAAATGGAATCACTAAGAATTCATAATGACCCTCATGTGTTCTAAAGACACTCTTATGTATATCTTCTTCCTTTATTCAAATTTGGTGAAATCCTAAACGTAGATCTAACTTGGTAAAGAAAACTACACCATTCAATTCATCTAATAATTCATCAAAAACATGAATAGGAAACTTGTCCTTAAGAGTGAGCTTGTTGAGCTCCCTATAATTTGGACACATTCTCCATGAATCATCCTTCCTTTTAACCATAACCACTGGAGATGAGTAAGCACTTTTACTAGGATGAACAATTCCTAAATCCAACATTTTGTTAACTAGTTTTTCAATTTTTGTCTTATATTCATATGGATAGTGATAAGGTCTAATGTTAGGAGGGATACTTCCTGGTATTAATTCGATGGCATGATCATGTTCTCCAATTGGAGGTGACCTTGGGTTCTTGAAAGACTTGTTGATGGTTTTGAATGATCTTTTGAAGTTCTAGTGGATGTTGAGTTTTCACCTCTTGTGCTTCTACAAAATGTAATTGTGCCATTGTTCCATAAGAACTTTTCTTAAGTAATTTTTCCATCCTATGGGAGCTAATGATTTGAATTGGTGGTTATTCTACTCCTATAAGTTTATATTTGTGCCATTTATTTGTAGAGATAGCTTTACATAAATGAATCTATTACCACACTTGTGACACCTAGACCATTTTCTATCACAATGCCCACATAGACCTTTTTCTCTTTTATTTGTCTCTTATTGAGGAGAGAGATTAGTAATTTGTCTTGGGTTAAGGAAATTGGCTCAATTTTTTTTAATAAGATTAGTTGCATTTCTATCTTTCCATCCTATAGTTTAACCTTGTGTGGATTTTTGATAGTGAGGTTTTGTTGTTCAATGTGTAATGTGTTTTACATAGCTTTTCTAACTGTAAGATGTTCCAATAAATGAACATGATGTTTAATTTGGTCATTAAGTCCATTGATGTATAGTTGTATCCTCTTATAAGGTGTCACATCTTGAGTTCGAATTGCTAATCTCATATACTCAGCATTATATTCAGCTATAGACTCTATTTGTTTTAAATTTGTTAGTTAGGTAAAATAGCTTCCCTTCCATGGTTTCTCATAATGGGCTACTAAGTTATTTGTAAATTCTTTCCAACTAAGTGTTTTCCCTTTCTTTTCACTTATCATCCATTGGTACCATTAGTAAGGTCTAGATTCTAAATGCAGTGAGGCTATGTCAACCATCACATTGTTTGTTATATTATGGAGTTTAAAATATTGTTCCATGAGACTTATCTACAAAGTTACATCTATACCATCAAACTTAAGGATGTCTATTTTGGGTAGGTTTAATTTTGGACTTTGAAAAGGTTGTCCTATCCCTTGATTTTTTTTATAGGGTTGTACCCACCTCAATGGTTTTGCTAGGGCTTTAATTCTAACAATATGTCTTCATTAAACTTATGAAATCCCTCATTTAGGATGTTACATGTGGGTCATATAAATTATCCTTAATATAATTTACTACTGTTTCACATCCTGGTGGAATTGCTTCCGTGATTTTAGGTGGTGGACAATATTCTTTAGATTCAAAAAAATTCTCTAATCCTAAAGATGACATGGTTTCTGATGTGTTTGTATCTTGAACTCTAGATTTTTCTTTATCAAGTAATGAAGGATAGTATCTAGTGCGAGTTGTAACCATTAAATTTTAGAACAAGGGCTACCGACTATGACTAAATTTGATGTTTGTCTTTTTGACCACTGAATTATGGTTTTTTATTTTATTTTTCTTTTGTAATAAAATTTATAAAGAATTAAACCTCCCTAAATTTTCAATATATTTCCAAAAATTCATAAAAATTCCAAAAATTCAAAAAATTGTGGCCTATAGAGAAGAATTATAAAATATTTTGACCTAACTTTGACCACTAAATTATGGACTATACTTAATCTTTAATAATAAAATACAAAGAAGTTACCCAACCTAATTTTTCATAAGCTTTCTAAAAATGTGATGTTTTTAAAAAAATTCTAAAATTTGTGGCTTGTAGAGCTAAATAATGAAAACAAACAAAATTTAAATAACTTTCATAAAACTTATGATAGAAATTTGATTTTTAATCTAGAACCTTACCTACCACCTACCTCAAAACCCAAAAAAATCATGTCCAAATTCTCAATGGTTTGAAAGTTATGGTGGAAACAAAAATCTTGGCACAAATTGTAGCTCTGATACCACTTGTTATGATATTTCTTGGAAATAAAAGTAAAAATCAATAAATTAGTAGACCATTTCAAGGGGGTGACCTCCAATAATAAAAAAACAATGTATGAATTCAATATTTGTAGATATGATGGTTTGGGAGAGTCTTCTCTCTTCCTTATTTATATGCATAAGATGTAGGGGCACACTCCTTCATCCTAACTAAGTTATCTTAAGGAATAACTAAGACTAATAAATGAATCTATTAAGGTTAAGCATGCCACAAGTGCTTAATTTATTATAATAGAAGGATAGAGTATTAGGAACCTAACAAAAATCTACTAAAAATTGTAATGAAAATGCTATATTCAATTCAAGTTCCACTATTTTGAAGACCTTCAAATTTGATTAGTGACATGGTCTACTTCCTTTTCTAAACTTTGGAATTCATGGTGAGAATTTTCTAATTACTTAATGATATATCTTATGTAATGATATTTGAGAGTTGATGTGGAATTCCTGCATGTGTAATATAATATTTTTATGCATTCACTTTTGGTGCCTAAGAGAACACTCTGGAGCAAGAAGACACAAATGATCAAAGGAGGAACCCATGGATCAAATCAAATCAAATGGAACATCCTAGAACCAATTATGGCATATTGTAATGGGCAAAATGATGAAATGATCAAATGTCCTGAGGGTCCTGGTAAGGACCCTAGGAACAAAAAAATAAATAATGTAAGTGGGCCAATAGTGCCTCTAGAGTCAAATAAGAGTCAATTAGAAGTGTCTAAGGATAGGAATAAGGAATAATGATCCTAATAAGATCAACCATGATGAACCATGATAATTTGGTAGAGTAAAAGTCACTTAAAACAAAGTTTAATATTCAAATTTTTAAATAATGCATTTGGGCGGGAAAATAAAAAATGAATGGTTTTGGAAGTTTAACCATCTCCAACCTTTGGGAATTGATTTTGGGAGTTAGGAAAAGTTATATAAGCCTTCCTAAGGCATGAGATGGCATAGAGGAGTCATATTGGAAGCTTGAGTTGTACGGCAGGCTGCAAATAGCAATAAAATTCAGTTTTGTCTTGCACCTCCTTCTTGTTTCTATTGATCTTTTTGATTGTTGAGTGTTGGAAAATGTATTATAACCTTAGTTAACATTAATAGACTTCATTTCATGTTCTGAGAAGGTTTTTGTAGGAAGTTTCATTGCTGTTTATCTGACTGTCACAAGGAACAGCAGGCTGTCCTGTGCATTTTGAGAGGTTTTAATACCTCATAGGACCTTCCCATGGATGTAGGATCCTGATACTCATGGAATAGGTCCTTGATTGTATGTATAATAAGATTTCTAACTTGACAAAGCAGGAGGAGTGCAAATGGGTAGGTGATCACCGTTGAAAGTCAGAGATTGCATGTGGAAAGAGCATTGAAATGGTGGCTCAGTTATAGCAGTAGGAGATTGGCCTTAATAAGGTGATGGTTTTATATTTTTTGAGGGTTAATATGGTCAAGTAAATGGTGTTAGACCTTTGAATGAGGTCTGGAAGTGATTGGAAGTGGGAGATCTAGCAAGCCCTAGGTTTTGAGGCCTAGAAAGGGGGGTTTTGTATTTAAACATGCAAATGAGAAAACCACTAGTTGAAACCTTGAAAATACTTTGTTTTTAATCCTTTCCTAAGACCTTTTTTAGGTTTGGAGTGAGGAGGATAAGTATTTAATAGGGTTCCTTTGTAAAGTGGGTGGATTAGGCCCTGTAGGAAGACAGCCGGGTTGTTAGGACAGTCATATTTCATCCAAAAAAATAGGATATGATTTTGAAGTATGTTATAGAACTCAATAGAGGGTACTCAGATCAGTCATTAGTTTTTGGAGTGCTTTGAAAAATTTTGGAGAAAAGTGCAAATTAGTCACTGAACAAGGCTACAAGGATTAGGCCTGGTTAAGGGGAGTTGTCAAGAACCTTTCAGAAAGGTGCATGAAACCTACTAAATCTTGTTGGTTGGGGTAGGTTGGGACCCTAGAAGGTACAAGAATTCATCTGAGAAGTTGGAATCCAAATTTGAGCCCTTTGGTGGAGTTTAAGGCAAGGAGAAGACTAGAGAAGCCTTATTGGTTGAAGCCACAAGTTATTGGAATCTTTTGATCTTGTTAGATTACCATTGGAGACCTAACACCTCTACATCATATTGGTATCAGAGCTAGCAATTAGATCCTTGAGGGTGTTGTGGATCTTGTGAAGAAGATAGGGGATTGTGAGAGTTGTGAAGATGCCTCCAAAGAACCAGATGGCTAGAGAGAATTCTGAGTTGAGAGAAGCCTTAGAGGCTAGAGGGACAGAAGAGAGAAGGATGCTGCAAGAGATAGAGAGATGAGGCAAGTGAGAAGAGAGAATGCAACAATCTTGGCAAGATTGGAAGCATTAGAGAAGAATCCAAGAAAGGATGAACAAAATGAGTCAGAAGGAGATGAGGATGCAGATGAGAATCCTCCTAAGGATGAGTTAGATGCTGAAGAAAAGAAGTTTGTAAGATTGCTGAAGGCAGTCCAAGGAAGTGGAACTAAGGCAAACATAGAGCTACCTATCTATCAAGGGAAGATGGATAGTGAAGAAGTGTTAGGGTGGATAGATGCCCTGGAAAATTTTTTTGAGTATGAGGAGATGAATGATGAGAAAAAGATCAAGTTTGCAAAGACAAAACTGAGAGGAACAACACTTACCTGGTGGAGTAGTGTGCAGACAGAGAGAATGGCTAGAGGTGCATCAAAAATCACTTCTTGGAGTAGGATGAAGGACATGATGAAAGACCAATTCCTTCCATCTGATTACTCCATTTAGACAAGGAGGATGAGGCAGAATCTGAAACAGAAGGACATGGATGTTATGTCCTATACTGAGGAATTTCATAAGCTTAGTATTAGAGGAGGATTAGAAGATGAAGAAGAGAAAGTGGCAAGATACCTTAATGGGCTTAGGTATAACTTGCATGATGAGATTAGGTTAGCAATACCAAAAACACTTGGAGAATGTTTTCAGTTAGCCATCAGGGGTGAAGAGAGAGTGAAGAGGAAGCGAGAAAGGCAAGGAGGTTATGGAAGAGGAAACAGAGGTAGGGGCAGACCTACTAATGAAGTTCAGAGTAGCAATGAGAAAGGCAAAGAGTTTTCTACAGAACAGAGAGGTGGATATAGAGGTGGAGGTAGATTTGGATCAGGTAGAGGAGTGTTCACAGGCAGATGTTATCACTGCAATGAGGTGGGACACACATCTTTCAACTATCCTAAGAAGGATGGTATTGATGAGAGAAAGGATACAAGAATTCATTTGGCACAAGAAGAGGAAAAGAAAGAAGAACAAGAAATGTCATTAGCCTCTCTGGTAATGGACGAAGAAATGTTCATGGTGGAAAAAGGCAAAATGTAGCAAACACCATAGGTATCCTTTTTTAAGACTAATTGTTTAAGCCATGGAAAAATATGCAAGTTGATTATAGATTCAGGTTCACATGATAATTTAGTCTCTTGGGAAATGGTGCACAAGTTGGGATTGAAGACATTTGATCATCCTAGTCCTTACAATGCCACTTGGGTAAGTCAAGAACATCAAGTAATGGTTAATCAGAGGGCATATGTTGATTTTTCAATTGGTCCATATCATGATTCTATTTTTTGTGATGTTATTTCAATGACATGTGGGCATATAATTTTGGGAAGACCATGACAGTGTTTGAGAAGGATAGTTCCTGATGGTTATACAAATAGTCATTTGGTGCACAAAGATGGTAAAAAGTATAAACTAGTGCCTTTACCATGTGAAGATAAGAAGGAACATGCTATTGTCTATTTTGGAGAGAAATTGCAATTGAATGTGCAGGTTGAACAGTAGGAACAGTTGCAGCAAAGAAAGGTTTATGACAGTCCTAAAGAGCAACAAATTTGGGACATGAGTTGCATCAAGATTGGGGACATTGATTGCCCTATAAGGAGGTTGAAGAAGGAAGGTAGACAATAGATAGTACAAGAAGAAATAAATTAGAATTCTAAGATGGAGAATGCAAGAGCATTATAGCAGCAAGGTCCTAGACTAGGACAGCAAAACATGTTTTATGATGCTAGCATTTTTTGTAAGAGTCATGCAGTTGGGAGAAGGAGGAGGATAACTCTTGGAGAGTTCATGTTTCCTAGCACAACTCAAAGGAACATTTCAAAGAGACTGCAGGAGGTTTGGAGCAGATCACATGACTCTTGGGACAAGAGTTTTTATCATGCCAGGGAGTATGGTGCAGGAGCACCTAAGAGAACACTCTGGAGCAAGAAGACAAAAATGATCAAAGGAGGAACCCATGGATCAAATCAAATCAAATGGAACATCCTAGAACCAATTATGGCATATTGTAATGGGCAAAATGATGAAATGATCAAATGTCCTGAGGGTCCTGGTAAGGACCCTAGGAACAAAAAAAAATAATGTAAGTGGGCCAATAGTGCCTCTAGAGTCAAATAAGAGTCAATTAGAAGTTTCTAAGGCTAGGAATAAGGAATAATGATCCTAATAAGATCAACCATGATGAACCATGATAATTTGGTAGAGTAAAAGTCACGTAAAACAAAGTTTAATATTCAAATTTTTAAATAATGCATTTGGGCGGGAAAATAAAAAATGAATGGTTTTGGAAGTTTAACCATCTCCAACCTTTGGGAATTGATTATGGGAGTTAGGAAAAGTTATATAAGCCTTCCAAAGGTGTGAGATGGCATAGAGGAGTCATATTGGAAGCTTGAGTTGAACGGCAGGCTGCAAATAGCAATAAAATTCAGTTTTGTCTTGCACCTCCTTCTTGTTTCTATTGATCTTTTTGATTGTTGAGTGTTGGAAAATGTATTAGGACCTCAGTTAACATTAATAGACTTTGTTTCATGTTCTGAAAAGGTTTTTGTAGGAAGTTTCATTGCTGTTTATCTGACTGTCACAAGGAACAGCAGGTTGTCCTGTGCATTTTGAAAGGTTTTAATGCCTCATAGGACCTTCCCATGGATGTAGGATCCTGATACTCATGGAATAGGTCCTTGATTGTATGTATATTATGATTTCTAACTTGACAAAGTAGGAGGAGTGCAAATGGGCAGGTGATCACCGTTGAAAGTCAGAGATTGCATGTGGAAAGAGCATTGAAATGGTGGCTCAGTTATAGAAGAAGGAGATTGGCCTTAATAAGGTGATGGTTTTATGTTTTCTAAGGGTTAATATGGTCAAGTACATGGTGTTAGACCTTTGAATGAGGTCTTAAAGTGATTGGAAGTGGGAGATCTAGCAAGCCCTAGGTTTTGAGGCCTAGAAAGGGGGGTTTTGTATTTAAACATGCAAATGAGCAAACCACTAGTTGAAACCTTGAAAATCCTTTGTTTTTAATCCTTTCCTAAGACTATTATTAGGTTTGGAGTGAAGGGGATAAGTATTTAATAGGGTTCCTTTGTAAAGTGGGTGGATTAGGCCCTGCAGGAAGATAGCCGGGTTGTTAGGACAGTCATATTTTGTCTAAAACAATAGTATATGATTTTGAAGTATGTTATAGAACTCAATAGAGGGTACTCAGATCAGTCATTAGTTTTTGGAGTTCTTTGGAAAGGTTTGGAGAAAAGTGCAAATTAGTCGCTGAACAGGGCTACAAGGATTAGGCTTGGTTAAGGGGAGTTGTCAAGAACTAGTCAGAAAGGTGCATGAAACCTATTGAATCTTGTTAGTTGGGGTAGGTTGAGACCCTAGAAGGTACAAGAATTCATCTGAGAAGTTGGAATCCAAATTTGAGCCCTTTGGTGGAGTTTAAGGCAAGGAGAAGACTAGAGAAGCCTTATTGGTTGAAGCCACAAGTTATTGGAATCTTTTGATCTTGTTAGATTACCATTGGAGACTTGACACCTCTGCATCAACTTCTATTCTCAATTCTCTTATAATCTTGCATCTATAGTCTTAATGGTAGGGTTTATGAATTGATCATTGCAATGTGAGTTAATTCAAATTTCATTAGAATTTCCAAAGTGAAGCATTGGGACTAATCATGGATTTGTCTCTTAGTGTTACATTTATAAATAATTTTGGTGGGTCTTTGATGAATTTGTAAGGTGCTTCATGTTACTAGTTGTTTATTGATTGTAAGTAGCTTTATGTAGCTAAACTGGGCACATTTTGTTTTACATATTTGTCTATCCACTATTTTCCTTTAACTTTCTCAAACCCTATATTTTGTAACTTTTTTTGAAGTCAAGTTAGAGTAGGATTATATTAGGAGAAATCTTTCTTAAAAACCTAGAGAATATCATTTGTGTTAGTGAGATCTAACAATTTTGGTTTAGATTTACTATCTTTTGGTCATCTAATTCAAATTACCAGTAAAGGCCTCTTGAACAAACAAATCACATAGACTAGTAAGATGCTCCAACATTGTTGTGACCTAGCCACCAAGACCTTAGAGGTGATTGATTTATACATTAGTTATCTTTTCAGGAGAAGTAGAATTATCTTCATTCTAGTTGAGTTGTATGTTCTAAAATAGCCATCAATAGAACTAGCACTAGGAGGGCATGTTTGAATTGAACAAACTAGACCAATTAAGTGTGCTCTTAGTTGGACAATGAAGAAGGTTGAATAGAACTACCTCATTTGGAAGGGCATAGTTCATAGAACTTAGTCAACATAGAAAAACAAGGAGTGGTAGAAGCAAAACAAAGAAAAGAACACTAGGTCTGCTAGCCCACTTACATCTAAGATCTTAATAATTCCTACCAATATGACAAAACATTTTCCAATGGATTACTTCACTGCAGAGCACTCTCCTTTTACTATCCTTGGATATCTCCATGACATGACTAGGAATCCTAAGAAAATTTTGTCCAAAATTCATTTATGGAGAGGGAAGGAGTGATAAGGAACACATTCAAGCCTTTAAAGATACATTTATTAGGGCTGCCATCCCACATCAAGATGTAGCATGTAGACCTTTTCTCTATTCATTGGGAAACCTTGCATAGTCCTAGTATCTTAGTTTACCATCTAGATCTATCACATAGTGGGCTGATTTAGAGATAGCTTTTATTAATCAATTCAAAGTTTACATACACCTAACAATAGTATATCATCATGTCTTTCTACTTGTAGAGAGGAACCAATAAATCATTTAACCATGTTTAATTTAAGATTTCATAAACTTTCCAAGAAGCTTACTACATCATATCTTGTGATACAAGATGTTTCTATTCAACTCTATCTCAGGGTTATTGATCCTTTGACTACATTATTATTGAGAAGATCCCAAGCAAATTGAACCACATTAGATGTTACTTACTTTGAGGCTATCAAGTTACAAAAAGAAATAAACCCTATGGTAGGTGGGGCATCCTGAAAATTTACATCATTGAGCATGCACATCACATAATTGCACAAAACTAATTTAAAATATAATTTTTTTTCTTGAATGTGTATAGAATGAAGCGTAGAAGAACCCTATATATATTTTTCAACTTTTGATAAGTGGGTCAAAAGTTATAAAACAATCAATACATATGTACTAGAGGAATATCAAGACACTCTTCAAAGAAAATAAAAATAAATACATTAACTTATTCAAAATATTAAAAAATTGTATGGCTAGAAAGCTAAGAAGTGGCTCTTTATTTTGGTGGCAGTTTTTTAAAATTTTATTACAAAACATATAAAATTTATGAGGTTGAAGTTTTATGTTAAAAACATGAATTTAGGAATCACAAGATATGTACAACCCTTAGGCTTTGAAATTCAAGCCAAAATGGGTGGGACCATAAAATTTGAATTCAAGGCATTAAAAATACATACACATTAAACCACATACACGTTATGTTTTTCATAATGTGAACGTGCTGTTAGAAATGAAAGCATAACTACCCAACAGAAATCTAATTCAAATATATGTTTAACAATCTTTAACTATGCATTATCAATGGAGATTGAAACATAGATAAGAAACTATGCAACACAGAAACATCAAAATAGAAAACTGAACACGCAACATAGTGTTTACATGGAGAAAACCCTTTCAGGTAAAAAACTCCACATAGGAAAGAGGCCCAAGTTTGTATTAATCTGAAAAAATTTGTACAATATAACAACTCAACAACTCTCTCCACCAGTCTTCAACCTGACAGCATTCCAACAACACCTGAGTACCTAAAATCTATATTGCAGAAACAAATACAATGGAAAATACTTATAGAAGTGTTTTCCCTTCATTCTAGCCATCCACTTTCTCTCTCCAAGATTCCCCCACATGTAAGCATTAAATGGCGTCACACATGCAGCCTCCAAGTGTCAAAAACTTACCCATCCAAAGTTGGGCGCCCATGTCCAAGAATAACATGTAATAGCATCTTATGACACATCATAATGGTCATAGATACCACCAAAAATAAATCTTCCCAAGATGGGTGCCTGGGACTAAAGATAGCAACTTACAACTAATAATGAGTGTCATATGCGTCATAGAAGTATGGAATCTTATGACAACTTGTAGCTGCCATAAATCCACTTACACCACATTATGACAAGTTGTCATACATGCCAAAAATAGTAGATTCCTCAAGGGTGGCACGTACCCTCATTTACTCATGAGTTTTACAATTGCCAACAATAAATTTCACTCTATAACTATCATCGGTAACTCTAAATTACCACTGCCAATGAAACTACCTCATTCCCTTATGGGTAATTACAAATTACAAGCTAAAAATGGAATAAAATACAATATTGGAATTTACAAGGTTAATGGCACCTTATTCCAATATTCTCCCACTTGATATTATACCTTGTAAATCAACCCATAGGAAATCAAATGAAAAAATTAGGTACTAGAAACAAGGCCCATTGCCTCTCTGCACCACACAAATTTCTATGTGCTCATAGGCATGGTCAATGAATCTACAACATTCTCATGATTGTCTATCTTCTTCAGCTTAATCTGTCTATTTAAAATGAACTCTCAAACAAAGTGATACTGAATATCAACATGCTTAGTCCTGTTACGTCAGGAAATGTCTCCCTAGGACTTTTTCTCTCCTAAGTTTAGCTCCCAGGTCCTTAGAATTAATCATGCATGTTTATTTTTACTCCCGATGGAAAATCCTTGAAAGACCATTTTAAAATGGACCTAGGGGATACTAGTGAGCTTGACCCTACCTTGAAATTAGGGTTGAGGGCATGGGCGCCCACGCCCTACTCCTTCACTATTTAGCGAGGTCCCAAATTTTAAATGTTGGTTGAATGTGACTATTAGAAGTGTCCATTGCCAACATCTCAAGTTTGAAATATGAAATTAAAGAGGGAATGTGTTTAGTTGCATATATAAGCATGTTTAGGGATTCATTTGTAAACTAGAAGATTATGAACTTTTAACGCACTTATGATTTTAGAGCATTCAAAGTATTCATTGTTGTAGAGCAGACTTGTCTTGTTATTGTGTTTGTTATGCAGATTTGGTTTCATAATCTCATGATGTGAAATATTTTCATCTACATGCGAGTTACACCTCTGAGGTGACATTTATTTGTGTTTTCAATCATTTATCAATTGGTTTTTGCCTCTATCCCATAGGGATACTCAATCTCTATCTGGGAACGGTGTTTCGAAGACTTGAATGTCCTTTCAGGGCTTGACTGAGGCAAGCTCCTAGACATCACAACTCCAACCCCCTTTTTTGTGATTGCATGTTACAGGTGCAAAAGCCAAAGAAGTAGAGTTGCAGAGTGGCATAACAGAGTGTTAGAACTGCAGATCTAAGAAGAAAACTAGGACCTAGACTTGGGCACCTACTCTTTAGTCCTCTGGATCCTTGAAGCAGAAAACCTTTGTGACAGTGGTGATTAGTTGCAGACAAGTTCCAGAGATCCCTAAAGAAACTGCCACCTTGGACTCGGGTGCCCACTCTTTCATCCCTAACTTTTTTGGATACAGAATCTCAAAACCTGATATATATCTAATTGTCATTTGATATCTCTATGTGTGAGCATTTGTCATGATTCGTCTGTTTATTTACGATTTTATGAAATTAGGGTTTTAAGCATAATCAGGCTTTAATTAATCAATTAATTAACAAATTCCAAGTTTCCTCTTTGTTACAAGTGACACTAAATCTTTAGCAATGCCTTCTTGTTAAGATTGTGGCTTGACTCATTTATGTCCTTGAATGTAAGGTGTGAAGGAGGATTTAGCCCACACACATTGAAATTGAAAACCCCTCTTTTTACACTAAACATTTTAGTGAACCCATGTTTTATTTGAATTTTGCACCTTTCTGAGTGTTGCACTTTAGATTTTTATTCATTTTCATATTGCATTTGAAAATTTACAAAAAAAATTGAAAATTTTGAAAAAAATGGCATTTTAAGCTTGCATTTTAAAATAATTTGAATTAATTTCATTTAATTTCTAATTTTTAAATTAGATCTGATATAAATTAAAAAAATTCATCATATTATAATCCTTTGCATTGCACTTTTCATATTAAAATTGCTAGGGTTGCTTGAAATTTTGAATTTTTCTTATAACCTAGTAATTTCAAAAACTAGGGTTTGTAGTTAAAATCTTGTTTCAGATTTTACTACTCATCTTAGGCACTCATTCAAATCTGATTTTGTTTGTAGTGTTGCATTTTTGTGTGTTTTTGTATTCATATTTCAAAAATTTGCATTCACACTTAGATAATTTCAACAAAAACTAGCATTTTTCATTCATTTTTCTTTAAAATTGTTGCAAGTATGTACCTAATCGGTGTTGTCATTGATGTCAACATATTCTTGTTGTCATTGGTGTCAACTATATCCTATTCCATTACTTATTTAGAAGACTTGTATGTTAAGGATATTGAGAAAATTACCCTCTCCGGAAGAAACAAGTAAGCCACAGAGAAGTGCAGTACAGAAAATGAGTTGTATGTTAAAGAACAGTCCTGTAAACTACTCTACATTTGTTCTTTCTTGAAGATCATGGTCTATAGATTGGAAGTAAGTTAGAGGTATGTTTGAGGATGCTACATTTGAGGTCTAGGCTATTCACATGAAGATCTAAGTGAGTTGTGTTCACCAGAGTGAAGCCTATTTTGTCTGTAAGTTTAGTTGAGACAGGAAGACAGTATTTGGCTCCACATTCCTCTGCAAGAAAATATTTTGTTATACAGTTCTAGAGAGAAGTCTGGAATGATCATAATTGCCTACAGTTGCAATGGTTCATGGTTTGGTGGTCCGCAAGCTATCTTTCTTTTATGACAGTTGAAGACAGTAAAGCTCATGTGTTCCAGTGAGAAAATTCCTATGAATAAAGTGGTTAAGGTTCATACAATTACTCTTGATGATTATAACATGCTTGTGTATGTCTCCTAATCATGTTCCTATCTAGACTTTGGTCTGCATTAAGAAATTGAGATGGTGTGTGAAGATTTTTCCCAGATAACATAGCGTGTAACCAGTCTTGGCTGACCTAGTTGATCCCAGTGATTGCAAAGATCTCTAGAAGATTGTGGAAGCATGTTGTTGCATGGAAGATTATGTTTGAGTCCTAGCTAAGGCATGACATCATCCACATTTCATTCCCTTTGCATAATGTTGCAATAGGTCATGACCTATTTTGTAAATGTTTGTAATATCAACCTTAGAGATTGTTCCAATGGTTGATGTCAACCTTGATGATCATTCCAAGGTTGACGTAGTGTATAAATTCTTGTAGTTGACTTGTGGAAAAGTTGTCCTTGATAAAAAATGAGAATATATTAAGAAAGGTCCAAAGGTAGAGTAGAGAAGAGATAGAGCAAAGAAGAGAGAGCAGAGTAGAGGAAGACCAGGGTAGAGGAAGAGCAGAGCTGAGGAATTGTTTATTCACAATAAAGAAAGGTGTTTGATTGTAACAGTGAATCTAGCAGTAAGCCACTAGTAGGGTTTAATAGCCCTTATTGTAATATTGCTAGGTTTAGGGTTGAGGCAGTGAGTCTGCTAGACCTACTTGTTCTTCATGGCAGTAAGCCAGTATGTTTAGGCCCGTGGGGTGACCAAGCCTGAACATCACTATTTCAAGATTGTAATATATATTGAGAGTTAATCCTCTCCATGGTTTTTCCCCACCTTGGGGTTTTCCACGTAAATCTAGTGTCTCTTTTGTTTGATGTTGTTAAGTTTTTGATTTCATGCACTCATTAAATCATAATAATTGTGGATAAGTGATGAATGTTTAATCACAGAAAGTGTTTAAGTTTTTGTGACAACTAATTCACCCACCTTCTCATTTGTTCGGCACATATCAATAATTGGTATCAGAGCCAAGTTCCTCTAAAGAAATTTTAACAGCTTGAGGAAGATCCAAATTGTCTTACAAGAAGGAAGCACTACATTTTGATGGAACTAATTATGTTCTCTAGAAGGCTCGGATGAAAAGCCATCTTCTTTCTCTTGGTATCAAAGTTTGGAAAGCTGTAGAAATAGAATACACCATACCTCAAAATGGCCTAATGACTAAAGACAAAATCAAAGAATAGGAGATAGATATCAAGGAAAGGGATGCTCTGCTAAGCTCATTAACTTACTCAATACTAATGAAAGTGGTGGATCTTGAAACTGCAAATAAGGTATGGGAAAAGTTGAAAAATCTATATGAAGGAGATGACTCTGTGAAGGAAACCAAGATACAAAGTTTGAAAGTGAAATACGAAAGCTTGAAGATGAACAATGATGAAAACATATCAACGTTTATGCAAAGAGTTGATGAACTTGTTATAGGGATAAAAGCCATAGGTGGAACTCTCGATGAAAAGGAAATTGTCACAAAAATACTGAGATCTCTACCCAAGTCCTACTGTCACAAGGTGGCCATGATAGAAGAATTCATGCAAGTAAAAATAGTTAACAGGGATCAGTTGCTTGGTAAGCTTACTGCTTTTGAAATGAGAGAGTTAGATGATGCTGTACCAAAAATTGAGACTGCTTTCAAAGCTAGTACTCCTAGAAGTACTTCTAGATTAGAGAAGTATAAGGTAGAATCCAATGATGAGATAGATGAAGTTGAAGCTAACTTTGTGGATAGCCTGCAAAGAGGATCTAGTAAGTATAAAGGCAAATTACCTTTCAAATGTTTTTCCTATGGTAAAGTAGGTCATTTTACTTCCTGATGTCCTAAAAGAATTGAAAGAAATAAAAGAAGATATGAGAACAGGCCTAGGACCCAAAAGAAGTGTTATTATGTTGAAGATTTTGATGATGATGGAGTATCAGATAATGGTGAACCAGATAATGCTAATTCCTCTGTAAGTGAATGCTTGTTCATTGCTATTAAGGAAGATCTTGTGTCTACTAATTCTTCTAGCTGTATGAAGGAAGAAAAATTAGTGGAAAGTGCTTTAGCTGCTCAGGTCATCAAGGACAAAGATGAATGGGTTATTGATAGTGGTTGCTCTCACCACATGATTAGTGACTAAAGTAAGTTTGTAAGTTTGGAAAGATCTGATGGTGGATTGGTTAGGTTTGGAGATGACACAACTGGTAGGATTTGTGGAAAATGATCTATTTCTTATTATGGCAAGCATAATACTAAAGATGTCTTGTATGTGAAAGGATTAAAGCACAATCTTCTGAGTGTGGGTCAGATGTGTGACAAGGGATATGACTTAAGCTTCAAGGACAATAGATGCAAGATCAGGGAAAGCTTCAGAATAGTTGTTGCAATTGGTAAGAAGATCAGAGGTAATATCTATCACTTGAAAGGAACTGAGAACTATGGCTTGTTGACTCTGAAAGTTGGTTATGGCATAGAAGGTTGTGCCACATGAATTTTGATAATATTATGAAGATAACTACTACACAGATTGTTAGAGATTTGCCTAATCTTGTGAAGCCTGCTAATCCGGTTTGCAAGGAGTATCAACTTGGGAAATAGACAAGAACAAGTTTCAAAAGTAAGGATCAATCAGTTGGAGGACTACTTGAGCTAGTGCATACAGATTTGTGTGGACCTACTAGAGTAAGAAGTTTTCAAGGAGACAGGTATTTCATGCTACTCATTGATGATTATTCTAGAAAAAACTGGGTCACCTTTTTGAAAGAGAAAGTTGAAGCTCTAGATAAAATCAAGGCATTTAAGGCAATGGTTGAAAATGAGATGGATTTAAAAATGAAATATTTGAGATCTGATAGAGTAGGAGAGTTCACATCAAATGAGTTCAATTTCTTTTATGAAGAGCGTGGAATAAAGAGACTATTATCTACGACCAAAACTCCACAACAAAATGGAGTTATTAAAAGGAAAAATAGAACAGTTCAAGAAGCTGTTAGAACCATGATGAAGGAAGCGCATCTTCCAGAAGCATATTGGAGAGAGGCAATTCACACCACAGTATATATCCTAAACAGAGTTCAAGTAAAAGGTAATAGTTCAAAAACTCCCTATGAATTATGGTATGGTAGAGTTCCTACTATGAAATATTTCAAAGTCTTTGGTAGCAGATGTTATATCAAAAGAGAAGAAGATTTAGGCAAGTTTGATGCTAGATGTGATGAAGGAATCTTTCTTGGTTATTCCACCAAGAGTAAGGCCTACCAGTTCTATAATAAGAGGCTGAATAAAATCATTGAAAGTGCAAATGTCAAAGTTGATGAGTGTAAAGAAAGGTCTTCAGAACCAAGTGGATATGAGTCAGATAATCCAGATGTTTTAAAAGTGGTACAACATGAAGATAGCATAGATGAAGAAGAACAAGCTCTGGTAAGTTCACCAAAACTCCAAGATATGTAAGAATCAGTCATTCTAAAAATCAAACCATAGGAGATAAGAACAAAGGGATCTTAACCAGAAGAAAAGTTGTAGAAGAACAAGTAAATTTATGTCTGATCTCTAAGATTGAACCTAAAATTGTGGATGAGGCATGCAAAGATGAGAAATGGGTAAAGGCCATGGAAGAAGAATTGATCCAGATAGAGAAGAATCAGACTTGGGATCTTGTTCCTAGACCAGCACACAAGAATGTAATTGGTACAAAATGAGTCTTCAGAAACAAAATGAATGAGAATGGTGAAGTGGTAAGAAACAAAGCAAGATTGGTATGCAAAGGATACGCTCAAGTTGAAGAAATAGACTTTGAAGAAAATTTTTCTCCAGTAGAAAGGATTGAAGAAATAAGGATGTTTCTAGATGTTGCAACATACAAGGATTTCAAGGTTTATCAAATGGATGTGAAGTCTACCTTCCTAAATAGAGAGTTGGAAGAGGAAGTCTATATTGAACAACTGGAAGGATTTCAGTCATCAGAACAAGGGGACATGGTATGCAGATTGAAGAAAGCATTGTATGGATTAAAGTAAGCTCCCAGGGCATGGTATGCATGATTGGATAGGTACCTGATATAGATAGGGTTCAGTAAAGGTACAATAGGTAGTAACCTCTACTTCAAGATCAATGATGAACAAACTCTGATTGTTGCAGTTTTTGTTGATGATATTATTTTTGGAGGCAATGAAGGTATGTGCTCAGTTTTTACGGGAGAAACACAAAGTGAATTTGAAATGTCTATGTTTGGAGAGATGAACTTCTTTTTAGGTATGCAAATAAGTCAATCAGATAAGGGTATCTTCATTTCTTAGTCTAAGTATGTGAAAGAGTTGTTAAAGAAATTTGGAATGGAAGAATCTAAACCAGTATGCACACCTATGATAACTGGTTGTAAGTTGAGCAAAGATGATAATGCACCCTTGGTAGACTAGAAAAAGTATAGATCTATGATTGGAGGATTACTTTATCTGACTTAAACCAGACCTAACATAATGCATGCAGTGTGTCTTGTGGCAAGATTTTAGGTAGAACCCAAGGAATCACATGTGATGGCAGTCAAGAGAATTCTGAGATATTTAAAAGGTACAATAGATTATGGTTTGTGGTACCCCAAGGATAGTGACTTTGTTCTAAGTTTATATACTGATGCAGATTGGGCCAGAGATGTGGATGATAGAAAAAGTACAAGTGGAGTTGCATTCTTCTTGCTAAAAAGATTAATATCTTGGTTGAGCAAGAAATAGGATTCAATATCCCTGTCTACTACAGAGGCATAATACATTGCAGCAGCATGCAGTTGTGATGTAGAGGTAGGGGTAGCTCACAAATGCAAGGTTTCATTTACCACTTGACTGTTCACACATTGTCTTGACTGTCCTCTTAGAATGCATTATTTTAAGACTAGGAAAAGATGCCATTTCATGGTTTGAATGCATAAGCTACCCACCAAACCTCCCAACCACCTTGGAACACACTAAATGACTAGGGGATACTCACCAAACTCACAAAACAACTTAGTAATTTGTTGTTCCTATTGTCCCTTCACAACTAGGTCAACTTTGCTTATAGCCCTTGGAATAGAGTTTTTGGGGCATAACTTGCAAAATCTAAGACAAACCCATGAAAAAATTCCCTTTTTAAATGCTCATTAAGCCCTTCCACAACATATCTAACATGAAGGGTAGGTTGTTTTGGACCAAAATCCTCAAAAATGGACTGTACCTACTGTTCTTAGGCCTAATTAGGACAACAAATGAAGTATTTTTGGCATAACTTTCTTAAAAAGACTCAAACCCATGAAATAAAACCTTTTTTGAGTACCCATTATCCCCTTACATAATATAACTTTCATGCAAGTATGATTTTTTTGTAACATAATGCCTTAAAAATGACTGGTAATTCTGTTAATAAGCCTAATTAGGCCACTTTTACAAAGGAGGTGCCTCAAAATCACCAAATTTTTACCCAAAATAAATGGAAAGTCTTTATTTATGTATTAAAATAGAATAATCCACCATTTGTTTGATCATGACCCTCACTTATTTCATCAAATTCAAACATGCAAACTAGAAACCCTCATTCTTCCTAAAAAATAGGAAATTACAGCAATAAGAACTTTTCAAAACACCAAGAAAACTTATTTGTTTGCTCCACAAGTGAAGACATCATTTGAAGGACTTAAAAACCTGTCATTCCACCATTTTTTGTCATTTTGGCATGGTCATGGCACTCAAAAACATAAAATTTCTCTCTAGGACTGTCAAAACCTAGGTTATTGGACTATTTTTAGTAAAATGAGCATAAAATCCACAAAACTTGATACCAAACCATAAAATTATATGTAAAAGAAAGGTAATCCAATACCCCATCCAACCATGTATGTTTTAGGGTGCTATAGGTTTGTACTAGACCGTACAAGTGCAAAGAACAACAAAAAATGCAGAAAACTGTCAAAAACACAGTTAGAACAACAAAAAGAATCATTTTATCTTATTTCCTTCATCCCAAAAGATTCATATCATTCTTCTACGACCTATATATGATACAAAAAAATATTTTTTACAATATATAACTTCACTCCACTCCTCCTCCGTCTAGAAAACTCAAAAATAAAGGCTAAAAATAGCGTCTCCACTAAGGCTACCAAAATAGAAAATACTAAAATTTAGCAAAAACTTAAAGAACCTAGTCCTATAATTACCCCCACTACAAAAATGCCTTAAATAGGCTTTATTACAATAATAAATGGTCTTTTAAGACCTTATTTTATGCAAAACTCAACATTAAAGCCTAGATTTTAATAATTGTCCATTTTTGACAAATGGTGCTCTTGCACCATACACCCCAATTTTGAAGTTTTCCAAGTCTCTTGGAAAAAGTACTACATCTTGTGCTCCTTTGTGTTCATGGCTCTGACCTTCACTCTTTCCTATAATAGGTTCACTATGTACTTGACTATGACTATCCTTGACATTCTTCCATTTAGCTTCCCTTGAAACATGCTCTAACTGTGTGTACTATTTTGTGGGGTGTTGTTCCACCTTATCACCAAACTCTGATGTCAAATCTTCCCTTACCTCTACATACAAGCTTTCTCCTACTGCCATCACTTCCCTCTTCTCTTCTTGTTTAGACCATTGTCCAATGCTCATGCTATTTGCATATTTTTCACTGTCAATTGACCTTTCTTCTCTGCCAGTCTCCTTAACATCTATAGCAATATATTTGGTGGTCTTTGTCATATCTACACCTACCTTTTCCACCGTCCAACTAGCATCCCAATCCACTATCCTTCTATCCGCATGATTCACCATCCTCTCTTTCACTGCCCTACAAGTTTCAACATCACTAGGTTACCTTACCACAGGACACATGACTGTCCCTATCAATATGCCTTCCTGTACTTCAAACTTGCTCTCCTCTTTCCATACAAAAACATTCTTCTTCATCTCTATCTACACATTGTGTTTTTCCTTCTTATTTGTTGTCCCAACAACATCAAATTGTGACTTGGCTGCAAATTTCACACTCTCACCTTCCTCATTGCTCATATATTATTTTCTCCCTATCATGATGATCTCACCTTTCTCTCTTACCTCTTAAACCAATGGAGTTAGAATGAATGATCTCCCATCATTTTCAATGTTATATGTATTTTGTCTCCCATTATACATTGCTGACCTGTCAAACTGCCAAGGCCTTCCAAGTAAAACATGGCAACAACTCATAGGTATAATATCACAAACGACTTTATCTCTATATTGACCAATTTGAAATTCAACAGTAGCTTGTTCACTCACCAAAATGGTTTGATTTTCACTAACCCAAGACACTTGATAAGGTTTTGCTATAGGCACTCTTTGCAAGTTCAATTTGTCCACCATATCACTAGATACCATATTATCAGTGCATCCAGAATCAACTACTACTTTACATACCTTATTTTTGCATCTATAGGCTATCCTAAAAAGGGCTCTTCTTTGAATTAGCTCTTTCTCCCTAGATGTCTTCAAGAGTTGTCTTCTCACCATCAATGATTCACCCACCTCTGGTGTAGCATGGACACTTTCTCTTTCATCTTCCTATACAATTTGGACTCTCTTTTCACCTCTTTTTTCACCTCCACTTGAAGTAGTACCAATCTTGTTAGGGCACTTATAGGCTAGATGACCAAACTCACCACAGTGATAGCACTTTCCATTAAACACATTTGAACCTCTTCCTTGATCTATATATCTGCCCCTAAAACTTGTTCTTCCACCTCTCCATCCTCCTCTAGACTCAGGTGCTTGTTCTTTACTCTTATCAGCGTCTTCAAAATCTTCTTTGGTTTGTCTTGGTGTTGAAAATGTACCTCTACCCCTAGAAGTATTGCGTCTTCCTCTTGTTGCCTTCTCTTGTCTCCTCTTGAGTTTTTCTTCTACTCTTATTGCCATTTGAAAACATTGTTCCACTATTTTTGGTGCCAACAAACTGATTTCATCTTGAATGTTATACCTTAGGCCATTGAGATATCTAGCCACTCTTTCTTCCTCATCCTCCTCATGCTTTGTCCTTATACTTAACCTATAAAACTCCTCAGTGTATGCTTGCACATCTAAGTCCTTTTGCCTAAGATTTTGTAATCTTTTCAGTAATTGAACATTATAGTCACTAGGAAGGAACTTACCTTTCATTTTTGCCTTCATTTTCTCCCAAGAAGTGATCTTGTTCTTCCCTTGTTTCTGTCTTTCCTCTAGCACAAAGTTCCACCACAGCAAAACATGTCCTTTCAGTTTGGTTTTAGCCTTCCTCACCTTGTAATCTTCATCTATCTCTTCACTTTCAAAGTAATTTTCCATGGCTCCTATCTAGTCAAAGAGTTCTTCACCGCCTAGTTTGCCTCCATACATTAGCAAATCCATTTTGCTATGTCCATCACCGTTGACAGCTTTCAAAAACTTTACCATCCTCACATCCTCTAGATCCAACACTTCTTCTTCAGACTCACTTTCACTCATGGTGCCTCTAGCTTTAGACTTCAATGCAACAATCTCCTTCTTCAAGACTTCTAGCTCTCTAGCCTGTTGATCAATCTTTTTTCCAACTAAACTTCCTTTAGGAGACATCTTGACTTCTCAGATTCCACTTTTCTCAAACTCCAACCTTCAAATTTCAAGAGACCTACTTCCTATGCTCTGATACCACTTGATGTAGAGGCAGGAGCAGCTCACAAATGCAAGGTTTCATTTACCACTTCACTATTCACACATTGTCTTGACTGTCCTCTTAGAATGCATTGTTTTAAGACTAGGAAAAGATGTCCTTTCATGGTTTGAATGCATAAACTACCCACCAAACCTCCCAACCACCTTGGACCACACTAAAACGACCAAGGGATACTCACCAAACTCATAAAACAACTTAGTAACTTGTTGTTCATACTGTCCCTTCACAACTAGGTCAACTTTGCTTGTAGCCCTTAGAATAGGGTTTTTGGGGCATAACATGCAGAATCTAAGACAAACCCATGAACAAATTACCTTTTTGAATACCCATTAATCCCCTCCACAACATATCTAACATGTAGGGTAGGTTTTTTTGGACCAAAATCCTCAAAAATGGACTGTCCCTGTTGTTCCTAGGCCTAATTAGGATAGCAAATGAAGTATTTTTGGCATAAATTTCATAAAAAGACTCAAACCCATGTACTAAAACCTGTTTTGAGTACCCATTATCCCCTTACATAACATATATTTCATGTAGGCATGATTGTTTTGTAACATAAGGCCTTAAAAGTGACTGGTCATTTGTTAATAGGCCTAATTAGGCCACTTTTACAAAGGAGGTGCCTCAAAATCACCAAATTTTTACCCAAACTCAATGGAAAGTCTTTAGTTATGTATTAAAATAGAAGAATCCACTATTTCTTTGATCAAGACCCTCAGTTATCTCATCAAATTCAAACATGCAAACTAGAAACCCTCATTCTTCCTAAAAAATAGGAAATTACAACAATAAGAACTTTTCAAAACACAAAGAAAACTTATTTGTTTGCTCCACAAGTGAAGAAATAATTTGAAGGACTTAAAAACCTATCGTTCCACCATTTTTTGTCATTTTGGAATGGTCATGGCACTCAAAAACATAAAATTTCTCTCTAGGACTGTCAAAACCTAAGTTATTGGACTGTTTTTAGTAAAATGAGCATAAAATCCACAAAACTTGATACCAGACCGTAAACTTATATGAAAAAGAAAGGTAATCCAATACCACATCCAACCATGTATGTTTTAGGGTGCTACAGGGCTGTACCAGGCCATACAAGTGCAAAGAATAGAAAAACTGTGAAAAACACAGTTAGAACAGCAAAAAGAATCATTTTATCTTATTTCCTTCTTCCCAAAAGCTTCATATCCTTCTCCTATGACCTTTATATGATATAATAAAGCATGTTTTACAATATATAACTTCACTCCACTCCTCCTCCATCTAGAAAACTCAAAAAGAAAGGCTAAAAATAGCCTCTCCACTAAGGCTACCAAAATAGAAAATACTAAACTTTAGCAAAAACTTAACGACCCTAGTCCTATAATTACCCCCACTAAAAAAATGCCACAAGTAGGATTTATTACAATAATAAATGGTCTTTTAAGACCTTATTTTATGTAAAACTCAACACTAAAGCCTAGATTTTAATAATTGTCCATTTTTGACAAATGGTGCTCCTGCACCAAGTTGCACTCAAGTGTTATGGATGAAGAAGACTTTGAAGGACATCAAAGTTGTGTATGAAGAACCTATTTCAATCTTTTGTGACAATAGAAGTGCCATAAACATATAAAAGAACCTAGTGATGCATTCAAGGACCAAGCACATATCCATTAGCTATCATTTTTTGAGAGAAGAGGTGATAGAGAATGAAGTGAAGTTGGAGTATGCTTCGACCAAGGATCAAATTGCAAACATTTTTACCAATCCTTTGGCCAAAGATACTTTTGAGTATCTCAGAGAAAAGTTAGGGGTCATCACCCCTCTAGCTCTAAACTAAGATGCACAATGGTACATCATTCCGGAGGTGTTCAGAGGTCCAGATTGATGTTTTTTAGGACTACTTCTAAGGGGGAGTAGTTAGAAAGTTCAGAGGAGAGATTAGATCAGAGCAGAAGAGTGCAAGTATGTGCCCTTTACCATTGATGTCAAAGGAGGAGAGAAGTCATGTGAAAAACTTAGAGTGTAGATGTGTAAGCTAAAGGGGGAGAACCTTGGAGAAAGAAAGAGTGCAGATGTGTAAAGAGAAAGGGGGAGAATCTTGTCTTGATGGTTGTTGCAGTTTTTCACATCATATGTTGCCATCAATGACAAAGGGGTAGATTGTTGCAAGTATGTGCCTAATCAATGTTGTCATTGATGTCAACATATTCTTGTTGTCATTGGTGTCAACTATGTCCTATTCCATTACTTGTTTAGAAGACTTGTATGTTGAGGATATTAAGAAAATTAGCCTCTCCGAAAGAAACAAGTAAGCCACAGAGAAGTGCAGTATAGACAGTGAGTTGTTGTAAGAAAATGAGAGCATCAGAACATATTTCTAAGAACAATGGTGTCTTCGACAGATTTAAATTTCATTAGATTGCCTCAAAAAACATGCACAACTATGCCACAAAGTGGAATCAGACATAGTTCATTCCCAACATTAACCCTTAGAGAAAAGTACAAGCAACATTAACTAGTTTCAATAGCAAGAATATTAAACATGAAAGATAGAACAAAAACATAGATTTACATGGGGAAAACCCTTACGGGTAAAAAACCCCACACTCCAAAAGCCTAGATTGCCATTGTATTATTCAGTAATAAAAAATACAGTTACAATACAAATTTGGCACTAAGCCTTTCATGGAGATTAACATCCTATTCCATCTGGAGAAAATTCGATAGTCTCTCCTCTCATATCTTTCTGTCTTTCGTGGTTCTAGGTATCACACTCATCCAGCATTCAGAACTACATATCCATGCATGAGTGTTGAGACTACTCTTCTTGTCTCTAATAACCAACCAAATAGAACAGCCCGAACTCTCTCACTCAGGTCTTCTTGTCACATCTCACATTATAGAAATAGAACAATCAGTTATTATCTCAGACTGTTACAACTTCCAAAAGGTTGACAGTTTATTTTTAACCATTCATAACCATTCATATTCATGAGGACTAAATAGTCCCACATGCATCTGTTAATAGACACAACAGTAGTACATATCCACAGACACACGGTAAGTCTATTGTCGGTGCTTTTGCTGCCGATGACCCCAGCCAGTCAATCATCAATGAACCATCGGAGTGACCAAGACCTTTAGTGTGACTTCATCTTTCTTCATCGACAAAGTTCCTTCTACCAATGCCAAACTCCATTGGATAGACCAAGCTCATCAAAGTAAGAATTTCACCGAAGGCTGATAGCGTTAGTCCTGCCGATACCAAACCTCCATCAGTAACACACATAACAGTCAGAGTGACATCTTAGAGCTAGGCCAAACACCTTTCCATCAAAGAGACACCAACTATCACAGAGACTACACAAAACTTCACCGATAGTTATAGTTAGACCGATCGGTGTAGCACAGGTGATCGGAGAGAGAACTTAAGACAAGGCCAATAGTGATAGTCAAGCCGATGGATAGAACACCATAAGTGAAACATACTCCATCACTGGAACACAAACAAGTTACACTGATAACAAAGGGCAATCAACCAAGAACAAGAGATTGCTGAGACAAAGAGAAGCACAAGCCGATGCCTATAATCTGAGTCACAAGTACTCAACATTCTCCCACTTGACGAAGGAATTATAGGAAACCATCAACGCTCTAGGTCACAGAACCAAAGTTGATATTACCTCCACTCCACTATGCTTACAAGCTACACAGAAGCTACAACATAACCAACTTCAAAGCTTCTAGAACACAACCATGAAACCATCCTCCAGAAATAGGATAGAATATTAGCTAGAACAATAATCATAAAACTGACTGCACCCATCCAACTGAACAAAACCCACGTGACTAAAAATAGCACACACAGTAAGTGCTAATCCATCCAATCATCCATACCTTGAAGGTATTCATATCAGCAGACTCATGCCACCTACATATACACCCATCAACTACAAATACAAGCTCCATGTGTCAACCAATCAAAAAAGACCAAACACATCCAAGAACTCCCACTACATGGGTAATGCAGATCTGAAAAAAAGATCATGGCATACAAAGTCCACCAATAGAACCATATGGTAGGTGTAATAACACCATCATGTAGTACCAAGGAATCATCCACAATGATATGTAAAACTTGTAAACAAAAATCCTGCAACAATTCTCCCCACCAATCCAGAACTCTCCCAAATTCTCCACACCCAACAAAGGAAAAGAGATAACAGAACCTCCATGTCATCACCCAAGAGCATAAGTGAAAACACATGACCACAAACTAGTGATCACCTCAGCTCCAATCAAACCTCAAACCAATGTAGTGTGAAACGAACCATCTAGGAAGATAACTAGGACCATAGAGAGTAACTCTGCACATCATATACCTATAGACAATCCTTCTACATACACCTCTGAATGCCAACTGTGTCAAGTATGATCTCCTTCAAAACACCCCAAAGAGAATAGCATAACAACAACCACCCATTCAATCTTCAAGATCAAATACAACATATATATCATGTAATTATAAATATGGATGTAAGCTTCTCTAAGAAGATCAAACTACTCCATTTCCCATTTTAGGAAATCAGCCCATAAAACCATCTCCTAACAATCCTCATCAATGAATTATATCTTAAACTCAATTGCACAAGGAGACTAATCATGCTATCCATCTCTCACAATGAATCCTCCAGAACCATCTATGAGCAGTTCAAGATCCATGTCTATGAAAGAAAGCATAAAACACTTGAGAGAAACAATGGGCAATACCTCTCAAGTAATAAACTACCGAGTAGACCATGAGTGGGGATAAGAATTCTCCTCCAAGATATACAAGCCATCATGACTCCTGCAAGAGCAATCTCCTCATAAGTCTCTGTTGAACTCACATCCAACCAAGGTGTAGGCTCCTCAGACTTTCTGCTGAAATCTTCATCAAGAGTAACCATCAACAACACTTCTCTTATCTTAAGAGAATTACAACCTCACCTTATTCTCCATGTACCCATGAGCATCTGCAAATAATCATTTCATGCTAAACTCCAAATGCATCACTACACCAACATGAAGTAATCAAGCAAAAGATCAATGCACCCAACACAGAGAGAATCACCAGACCACTGTCAAAGCTCAAATCATCTAAATTAGGAACTTATCATGACATCATGATCTTACCATCTCCCTTTGGAGATTCCATGCTCCAGGTGAACATAACCATGGTCTCAAAGAGCAATGTATCATGCAAAAACTCAAAAAATAGAAATCAAGAAAATATCATGACATGAAACAAACCAAACTCTAAACCAACATCACCTGTCAAGCACCACCAACACCTCAGCCAAGGATTTCATGAATCTTTCATGACTCCAAGATGTTACATATCCTCAAATAGTGCCCCTACAAATGTGACAGAACCCTTCTACAACAACAGGATCTAAGAGCTCCTCCTAGTAACATCTACAACACTAAAGAAGATCATTCACCACTAAGTGATGAATGCACAGTCAACACTAACGCTCCCATTGAACCGTGGCAACTGATCTTTTTAGGCATCATAACCAAACATCTAATCTAAAAATCTTCCAGGTCCACACATTAATATGTCCATGTGACAATAAAACCAAGTGGCACCAAGATCTCCAAACCAAGGAAATACACTATCACTGTCAATAGATTACACAAACCTGTGTATCCAAGCTATTCATGATATCATGATACACATGCTACAAGTCCCCTTAACTGACTATTCAGGTACTTTACAACATCCATCCTCTCATTTCAAAGTAGTCAAACCAATGCACAAGTGACCACAGACAAGGCCAGCTAACAAGTCTGCATAGTCACATGATCAATCTTGTGGATATAGACCGTCCACTTCTGAGTTATCCCACTGCAATCAATAGGCTGTACACACCTAAAAAAATGCATAACTTGTAGATCCAATATACTGAAACATGCAAACCTAAGATCTCAAGGAATAAAAAATATCATGTAGATAACATGACTCAAATACCAGATTACATACAAATCTGATTTGCCAAACATGTCCACAACCTGAGCACCATAGTCTAGAAAACTAGAAGCATTACCACAAAAATGCTAAGTGTCATATCACATACCAGCACTCCCATGTAGAGAAAGCATTTCACCTCCTCACACCAAGCACGTAGTATGCAAAACTACAACTATATCATCCAACAACACCCCAAAAGCCAGTCTAAAAATAGCTTAACTGTAGCTTCACAAAACCACAAGTTTTTCTCTTGACTGTGTAAAACCTACAAAACCCCTGTGTTTGAAAAACACCCATGTACATCCATACCCACTTCACATCTGGAAGACCAAGAATATGAATCAAGAAACACCATAACAGTTAAACCAGAAAAATGGATCATCATGAATATGCATAACCATAGATTTTAAGAAAAAACTATGAAATCCCTCAAAACCAAGGAACATGATTCTGAGACATGCAAGTACAAAGCATCCACTAAAGGAAACAACAGTTCAAGAACTTCAGGCCCACTTGTAGACCAACCCCACAACCACCAACTTGCACATGCATCTGAGAGAGATAGGCTATTACAAAAGCTCTCAGACCATCCAATGATCAACTCCATAGCCTACATGCAATCAGGGTAATAAAAATCATGCCTTCCAATTCTAGGACAAAACACCCAACATAAGCACATTTCTCCATAGCTAAGAAACAACCCAAGCTTCTCCATATCATCAGGGATCCTCTCACATAGACACCCAATAGAGAGATTTGCTACATCTCAACCATAGAGTAAAGTATTCCACCCCAAGCATCAGGATTATACCGCTGCCAACTAGGAGCCTCAAATGACATCATTTCAATATGACCAGCTCCAGATTCTCCATCTTCACCATCCTTCAAGCACCTATTGTAACATGAAGACAATATCAACTGCAAGACTTCCACTCAAACAAGGATCAATTCATTAGATGATTCCTTCAAATTTTCTCAAGCCTGTCACACTAAGAAATCATCACAGAAGAAATACCTAGACCTTATACACCAAGAACTCTTACATGCAAACACATGCAGCACACAAATGTACATGTGTGAGCAACAAAGAAGATCCTAGAAGAAGGCTTTGATACCACTTGTAAGGAAATGAGAGCATCTTAGAATGTATTTGTAAGAATAGTGGTGTCTTCGATAGATTTAAATTTCATTAGATTGCCTAAAAAAACATGCACGACTATGACACAAAGCAGAATCAGACATAGTTCATTTCCAACATTAACCCTTTGAGGAAAGTACAAGCAACATTAACCAATTTCAATAACAGGAATATTAAACATGAAAGACAGAACAAAGACACAAATTTATGTGGGGAAAACCCTTACGGGTAAAAAACCCCACACTCCAAAAGCCGAGATCGCCATTGTATTATTCAGCAACAGAAAATATAGTTACAATACAAATCTAGCACTAAGCCTTTCATGGAGATTAACATCCTATTCCATTTGGAGACAATTCGACAGTCTCTTCCCTCATATCTTTCTGTCTTGCCTAGTTCCAGGTATCACACTCATCCAGCATTCAGAACTACATGTCCATCCATGAGTGTTGAGACTACTCTTCTTGTTTCTAACAACCAACCAAACAGAACAACCCGAACTATCTCACTCGTGTCTTCTTGTCACATCTCACATTATAGAAATAGAACAATCGGTTACTATCTTAGACCATTACAACTTCCAAAAGGTCGACAGTTTATTTTTAACCATTCACAATCATTCGTATTCATGAGGACTAAATTGTCCCACATGCATCAATTGACAAACACAGTAGTAGTATATATCCACGAACATGTGGTAAGTCTATCGTCGGTGCTTTTGCCGCTGACGACCGCAATAGGTCAATCATCAATGAACCATCAGAGTGACCAAGGCCTTTGGTGTGACTTCATCCTTCTTTGCCAACAAAGTTCCTTCTGCCAATGCCAAACTCCATCAAACAGACCAAGCTCATCGGAGTAAGAATTCCACCGAAGGCCGATAGTGTTAGTCCCACTGATACCAAACCTCCATCGGTAACACACATAATAGTCAAAGTGACATCTTAGAGCTAGGACAAACACCTTTCCATCGAAGAGACACCAACTATCACATAGACTACACAAAACTTTGCCGATAGTTATAGTTACACCGATTGGTGTAGCATAGGTGATCGGAGAGAGAACTTAAGACAAGGCCGACAACAATAGTCAAGCCAATGGATAGAACACCATCGGTGAAACATACTCCATCATTGGAACACAAACAAGTTACACTGATAGAGCCTGTCAGGCTGATAACAAAGGTTAATCAACCAAGAACAAGAGATCGTTGAGACAAAGAGCAGCACAAGCCGATGCCTGTAATCTGAGTCACAAGTACTCAACAGTTGTATGCTGAAGAATAGTCTGGTGAACTGCTCTGCATTTGTTCTTGCTTGATGATCATGGTCTGTGGATTGGAAGTAAGTTAGAGGTATGTCTGAGGATGCTACATTTTAGGTCTGGGCCATTTGTATGAATATCTAAGTGAGTTGTGTTCACCAGAGTGAAGCCTACTTTTTCTGTAAGTTCAGTTGAGATAGGAAGATAGTATTTAGCTCTGCATTCTTTCGCAAGAAAGTATTTTGTTATACAGTTCTAGAGGGAAGTCTGGGATGATGATAAGTGCCTACAACTATAATGGTTCACAGTTTGGTGGTCCGTAACGTATCTTTCTTTTATGATAGTTGAAGACAGTAAAGCTCATGTGTTCCGGTGAGAAGATTCCTATGAATAAAGTGGTTAAGGTTCATGCGGTTGCTCCTGATAATTATAGCATGCTTGTGGATGTCTCTTAATCATGTTTCTATCTAGACTTTGGTCCACAATAAGAAATTGAGATGGTGTGTGAAGATTGTTCCCAGATAATGTAGCATGTAACAAGTCTTGGCTGACCTGGTTGATCCCAGTGATTGCAGAGATCTCTAGAAGATTTTGGAAGCATGTTGTGGCATGGAAGATCATGTTTGAGTCCCAGCTAAGGTATGACGTGATCTACATTTCATTCCCTTTGCATAATGTTGCAATAGGTTAGGACCTATTTTGTAAATGTTTGTAATACTAACCTTGGAGATTGTTCCAATGGTTGATGCCGACCTTGATGATGTTGGCAAGAGACACATTAGAGCTTCATGATTTTTGTCATTATCAGCAACAAAGATCATCCCACACATCCACAGGACATGGTGTGCCTATACCGGAAGTCAGATTGAAGAGTGTTGTGGTCCGGTAAGCAAGAACAGAGTATGTGGCAAGGTTCAATAGTCAGGTCCAGATCTCTCAGAGGAAGTATCTTTAGAAAGTGTAGACTTGGGGAAGGAAAGAGGAATACCTTGACTGATAGATTCTAGGAATTGAGCCTCCGGTGATAGAAGAGTAAAGAGATATAAGCTGTTAAGTATTGGGGTCCAGTTTGATAGAACAGACAGAGGAAGAACTAATAGGCAGAGCATCAGAAGTTATTCCAGATGAGATGTTGATGGTGATAAAGATTCCTAAGGTATCTTTCATTATTGGCCAACTTATTAGATGACTTCTATAAGTTTCTTTTTGATCCGCTTCACTTGGGAAGCAAGGATTCAGCCGACAGACTAAAGTTTGAGATAATATTGACTATTCCGGATCCTGACTAGAAAAGTGTTAAAATCACTTGTGCAGATATATATACAAGATGAATTTAGATGTGAAGGTGTGTGTTGTGTATAGTGGTGTGTGAAGAAAAGCAGAAGAGCAGAGTGAAAGTAGTAAGGAAGGTTCGGTATGTAAAAAGACAGTAGCACATAAGAAGAGGAAGGATGAAGTGCAGTAGATCAGTGTATTGAGCCTAAACCGGAACTAAACCTCAGCATATGTGGATGCTTCTCATCAGTTCAAGGATCTTGTTATTCTTCTTACATCTTGTAGATAGTGAGTCTCTTATAGACAGTGAGCCTCTTGTGAGCAGTGTGCTCAGGCAATGAGCCCTAATTGGCATGTGCCATTTTGTTCTTTCTATTCTTTTAATAGAGAATACATTCTTGGGTTAATCACCCCGTGGTTTTCTCCCTTAATAGGGTTTCCACATCAAAAATATTGTGTCATGTGTATTTCCATTTCATGGTTATGTTTGCTTATTTGAATTGATGCTGCATTAATTATTAAGAAAGTTCAGAAAGCTGAAATAATTAAGATAACTGATTCACCCCCCCTCTTAGTTATCAACAATTGGTATCAGAGCCAATTTCCTCTCAATAGAGCCTAACAACTTGAGGAAGACCTGGGAATTCAAATGGATATGTATGGTATGAGGGAGCAACTTAAGTTTGCCCTAGATGATCTTGAGCAGTCAAATTCTAAAATCAATGAATTAAAGGAAAGACTCAAATAGGCTGATGATTTCATAAATGAAATAAAAGAGAAACTTAGTCTCTCTATGAAAAAGAGAAAGGAGCTACTTCAGCAACTAGCAAGTCAAGGTGAAGCCAATAATACAAATGGAGATATGAAGGAGAAAACCAAGTTATGTGAAAAGTTATCAAAATAAATCATTATGGTAAGACATGAAATGGAATCAGGAGTTATGAAATTTACGCAAGAGGTTGAAGAGAAAAGAAAAACTAAAGATGATCTAAGACAATCTCTCAAGGAGAAATCAGAAGATTGCCACAAGATGGATAGAATCATCAGACATCTTGAATCTGATCTTGAAGATGCTAAAGATAATGAAGAAAAACTTGAGGATCAAATTGTCTCTCTTAAAAGGGATCTTCAAATAGCAAATGAATATAAAGAGAAATTCAAGATAAGTTCTGCTCAACTTGAAGTTCTTCTTGAAAGTCAAAAGAGGGTAGATGACAAGTGTGGTTTGGGATATGAGAAAGGAGAAAGCTTCGGATCTGGTCAGAAGAATTTTAGATCAGAAAATCCAAGGAACAGGCCTAGAAGACCTCTGGTAAGGTAGCCTAGTGCTCAAATATATCCATCCTTCAATGGATATTACCACAACTACAATAACTTTGGTCATAGAGCTAATCAGTGCAGAAAGAGAATAAATCAGACTAATACATCCTTCTCTAGATAGTGTTTTAAATGCAAAAGGTATGGTCACAAATCTCATGAATGCAGAAATATGCAAATGAACAATTCATTCAATGGTAGATGCTTTGCATGCAATAGAATGGGTCACCTGGCTAATCAATGCAGATCAAGAGGATATCAATCAAATATGCAAAGAAATGTTGTTTGCCAAATTTGCAATAGATCCGGTCATATTGCCAAATTCTGTAGAAGCAAGAATCAAGACAAAAGAGGTCCAGTACATCATAATCAGAATCAAGACAAGGGAAAACAAAAAGTGAATGCGGATGAAGTTCAAAGTGAGATGAACAAGATTTGGGTGAAGAAAAGTACAGAGAATGTAGGGGATGGATCCGCACTAGACTCTGGTGCTGATATTCCTTCCAGAAATTAAAAAGTGAGCTTTGGTTCAGGGGGAGACATAAAGAAAACCACTTTCCCCCAGCTAGTCAATTGGTGCCAGAACTGACACAAGGAGAGTTGTGGATTAAAGGGTTCATAAGAGAAACATCTAAATAAACTATGGTTAAGATATGGAAGATCTGCAAGATGATTAGATCAAGATTGATTCGGCTCTTCAAGTCATCCAAATAAGGAAAACAAGGCAAACCGGAATGACTTATGTCAAGCATTTATTGCAACTCTTTATTAGGGTTTGCGGAGTAGTATAAGGGTTTCTATTATCAATCATTTGTTCATTTTACACTCAAGAAGAAGCGAAAAGAAGCTCTTCAACCGAAATTCCTCAAGCCCATCAAAAATCATCTACAGAATCTGTTTCTTCTAGCAATTGATCCAGCTCTCTCTGTGAAACCTAGAAGCGCAAAAGGTATTTTCCATTCTCAATATCTCTCTGTAAATCTTTGAAAGATGAGTACTCCAAATATAGTGAAGATTTCTGATAGGCCATGACCTAAATTTAAGAAGCATCCATATAAATCCCTAGAAGTTGATCCCCTCGGCACGTTTTCAAGCATTCCGCATGGGGTTCTGCATGTAGAAGATGTTAGGGCATATATTCATGCGAATATTGAAGAATTTGGGGAATCTAAGCTGGCTGATATTTATCACAATTAGTTAATAGATGATTCTTTTGAGCTCAAACCTCAGTTCAAGGCCATCGGGATAAGCATTTTGCATAGTGCATTCATTTCCCCTGTTTTGAAGAAGATGAATGGGTCCGGTATGTGTTGAGTAGAGTACATGATAACTTCCTATGGTTGAATAGACCATTTAAGATCACCAAAGATGCAATTAGGGCAGTAACTGGTCTACATTCATCTGGTGGGATACCTATTCTCAAATCTATCAAGAATCAGACAGTGAGTGATGCAACCGGATCAAAATTTGACGAGAGCTATGACAATTGAAGATATCACTAATCCAAATATCAAATTTGCATCCATGATAATTGGTTACAAGATTTATCACTCCAGTAGGGAAAATTCAGTACCAAGAACTCCAGTTTATACAGCTTATTAGATGCTAAAAGAAAATACTGACTATTTTTTGTGTGAACTTCTTCTAAACCAACTATTTGAGAATCTACAGAAGATCAAGAAGGATAAGAAAAATTCCTTCAAGTATGGTGGGCTGATAATGTGTCTTTTTTCTACTTCATGAGTGAGTTGCCCGGATCAAGTGGTTGGGTTTGGCAGAATGACAAACCTATTGCAATCCAAATCAGAGACTATTTGCATGGGCTTGGAGATGCCAAGACAAGAAATACAGCTCTATGGGGTTATTTCAAGAACTTCCAAAATTTGATGCAAGCAAGAGAGAGAATTCCCAAATCTCTAGTTGAAAAGTATAAGGATACAGTTTGTTTTATGGTTGAAACTAATCAGTGCCAAATGGAAGCTGTGGAACCAAGGATAGTCTGGAGCATGCCGATGGGGTATGAGGTGGATGAGAAACTTGTGGAGCTACATGTCCAACACATGCTTAGTCAACCCAACGATCCCAAAGTAGAAAGGTTTGGAACCTTTGAAGAATTGAGTATAAAAATTCATGTGGAACTTAGACAACCAAAGGTAAAGAGAAAAGTGAGAAAAGAAGTAGAGAATATTGCCAAAAGATATATCATATCAAAAGAAGCTCTTGATGCCAACAAAGAAAAGGTGGAAAGGGTAGAGAAAGAGAAGGAAGAAGGAGAAAAGGAAAGTGATCCGGTAGAAGCCCCCTCCCAGACCAGATCCTCTAAAAGGGTTGCACCTATCTCTGATAAAAGTTTAAAGACATCAAAACTGGAAGTCCAAACATCTAGAAAAGGAGAAAAGAGAACAAAGAAAAAGGCAACAAGATCCTATGTTAGCTTGAAGGATTATGAAGAAATTGAATCAGACGAGAAGGTGAAGAAAATGAGGAAAAAGAAGAAAATATCCAGTGAAACCAAGGAGGCAGAAGCAGAAGAGTTTGTTGAAAGGACCACCCTGTCCTTAGATGATATAGTTAAGGCAATCACTGTGGATGGAAATTTGAAGCCATTAACATAATTTTATGATGAATATAGTGAAGCTGATCAAAAGATTCTGCAGGATGCCACAGTTAAGTATCTGAACATTTACAACAAGTCTTTCATTGAGATTGTATCTTTAATTCCTAAAAGCCTTGAGAAGGAACTTGAATTGAGGAAGAATAATGCCAAAGAGAAGGATATGGAGATCTGGGAATAGTTAGCTATTCATCTTTATCCTTCCATCACTCCTAAGCAGAAGAGTATGATCTTCAAAGATTGTAAGGATGAATTCCAGAGCAAAGCTAGAATGAATCAGCTATGCTCGGAAAAACTGATGAAGTAGCAAAAGAGACAAAAGAGATCATCCAGAATGCATACAAAAGATTCAACATTCCTATTATAGAGGACTTAGTTGATGATCCCTTAGCTACAGATATTAAAGAAGAAGCTACTGAGATAGTAGCAGAAGAGGTTAAGGAGACAAGGGAAGATAAAGGTAAGGACTTGGAATCCTCTGCTCCAGAAGAGGTGGCCCATGAACAAACAAATATCTCTCCTCTGGTTTCCCCTACAGTCTCCAGATCTAAAGGAAAAGAAAGAATAGAGGAGAAAGAAGAAGTGAAAGGAAGAGAAGAAAGTCAAGCTGAGAAGAACATAAGTGACAGTGCAGAAGAGAAGAAATCTCTGTCTCTGGCAAGAGACACTGCAAAAACTGTCAAGGACGTCTTGACAAAAGAAATGTTGGAGATTAATGAACCAGAGTTACTTCAAGGTGCATTTAACTTTGACTCTCTCTCCCCAGTTCAAACAATGAAGATATCTTCATTTGCTAAAGCAAAGGCAAAAGAAAAACTCTTGAAGTCTCACATGGAAGACTATGAGCTAATAGAAGCTACATCTGGTGTTTTAGAAAAGATCATGCCATCTTTTTAGAAGGATTCCTTAGCCTCCTCATTCGGTAATATCAAATCTCTAGTCAATAGTGTTAGCACACATTTTGATTCCCTAGACAAGTCAGTAGAAGATAAGGTCCGGAAGGAATTCTTGGCAAAAATATTATCAGAGGTACAAGGGTTAATAGCTAATGATAGGAGAAATATGAATATTGGGATAAAGAGCTTGGAAAATGCTCTTAAGGATGGAGGAGATGTATACAAATTTTGTATATCCTGGACCACAGTAACAACGGATATTGAGAAGAAAGTAAAAGAACAGGAGGACAAACTGACAAATCTATCAAAGAATTTTGATCCTCTCTCATCTTCCATAATAAATCAAGAATGTCAGACTATTGCAGTCTTGAATGAAATCAAGAAACTGGAGAAGGAAAAGAAAAATAGAATAAGCAGGTTGGGTGCACTCAGAGGGATAATTATCATTAAGTTAGAGGCCATGCATGAGGCCATAAAAGAAGCCCAGATCATAGCCTGGACTAGTTATCTGATAGATCTAAAAAGGGCAGATGCATTTACATTCCTGTAAAGTAGTCATATATCAATTTTGGATAGAATGAAGCAAAGTTGGGCAATAGAATTTGTCCAATTGAAGAGAACTTTTGCAGACATTCTTTAGTATATGTAAGTATTCCATATGTATATACTTATGTGGCCAAGTATAGTTGAAATTTTGAAAATTTTGGTATACAGATCCTACCCTTTTCCATTGATGTCAAAGGGGGAGTGAAGAGTAGTGAAAAATGAGGAATTCAGCTAAGGGGGAGCTCTAGAAAATGTACATAGAGATAGAGCATCAGCTAAGGGGGAGTATAGTATAACACTTAGTCATTTTTCACTAAGTGTTGCCATCAATGCCAAAGGGGGAGATTGTTGGCAAGAGACACATTGGAGCTTCATGATTGTTGTCATTGATGGCAACAAAGATCATCCCACACATCTACAAGACATGGTGTGCCTATACCAGAAGTCAGATTGAAGAGTGTTGTGGTCTAGTAAGTAAGAACAGAGTATGTGGCAAGGTCTGACAGTCAGGTCCGAATCTCTCAGAGGAAGCATCTTTGGAAAGTATGAACTTGGGGAAGGAAAGAGGAATACCTTGACTGATAGATTCTAGGAATTGAGCCTCTAGTGATAGAAGAGTAAAGAGATATAAGCATTTAAGTATTGGGGTCTGGTTTGATAGAACAAATAGAGGAAGAACTGATAGGCAGAGCATCAGAAGTTATTCCGGATGAGATGTTGATGGTGATAAAGATTCCTAAGGTATCTTTCATGATTAGCCAACTTATTAGATGACTTCTATAAGTTTCCTTTTGATCCACTTCACTTGGGAAGCAAGGATTCAGCCAACAGACTAAAGTTTGAGATAATATTGACTATTCTGGATGCTGACTAGAAAAGTGTTGAAATCACTTGTGCAGATATATATACAAGATGAATTTAGATGTGATGGTGTGTGTTGTGTATAGTGGTGTGTGAAGAAAAGTAGAAGAGCATAGTGAAAGCAGTAAGGAAGGTTCAGTATGTAAAAAGACAGTAGCACATAAGAAGAGGAAGGATGAAGTGTAGCAAATCAGTGTATTGAGCCTAAACCGGAATTGAACCTCAGCATATGTGGATGCTTCTCATAAGTTCAAGGATCTTGTTATTCTTCTTACATCTTGTAGATAGTGAGTCTCTTGTGGGCAGTGAGTCTCTTGTGAGCAGTGTGCTTGGGCAGTGAGCCCTAATTGGCATGTGCCATTTTGTTCTTTCTATTCTTCTAACAGAGAATACATTCTTGGGTTAATCACCCCGTGGTTTTCTCCTTTAATAGGGTTTCCACATCAAAAATATTGTGTCATGTGTATTTCCATTTCATGGTTATGTTTGCTTATTTGAATTGATGCTGCATTAATTATTAAGAAAGTTTAGAAAGCTGAAATAATTAAGATAACTGATTCACCCCCCCTCTCAGTTATCAACAGATGATCATTCCAAGGTCGATGTAGTGTATAAATGCTTGTAGTTGAGTCATGGAAAAGTTGTCCTTGAGCAAAAATGAGAATATATCAAGAAAGGCCCAAAGGCAGAGCAGAGAAGAGGCAGAGGAAAGAAGAGAAAGAGCAGAGCAGAGGAAGAGCAGGGCAGAGGAAGAGTAGAGCTAAGGAATTGGTTATTCACAATAAAGAAAGGTGTTTGATCGTGATAGTGAATTGGGCAGTAAGCCACCAGTAGGGTTTAACAACCCTTATTGTAATCTTGCTAAGTTTAGGGTTGAGGCAGTGAGTCTACTAGACCTAGTTGTTCTTCATGGAAGTAATCCAATATGTTTAGGCCCGTGGGGTGACCAAGCCTAAACATCACTATTTCAAGATTGCAATATATATTGAGAGTTAATCCTCTTTGTGGTTTTCCCCACCTTGGGGTTTTCCACGTAAATCTGGTGTCTCTTGTGTTTGATGTTGTTAAGTTTATGATTTCATGCACTCATTGTTAAATCATAATAATTGTGGATAAGTGATGAATGTTTAATTGCAAAAAGTGTTTAAGTTTTTGTGACAACTGATTCACCCCCCCTCTCAATTGTCTGGCACATATCTACAAAAATTATAATTGCATTAAGCATAGTAGGACTTTAAAATCATTTTTAGATCTAAGCTAGGTTGTTTTGCATCATAAAACTAATTAGAATTCATTTACATATCATTTTGCACATATTCATGCCTTAATTTCACAACTAGGGTTTGAAAAACTTGTATTTCTCACTAAATTTTGACTTATTTTGCATATAGAATTGCATTATAGGTGTGTTGTGAAGGATATTGATGCATTATTGGACTGATATATAGCTTATTATTCACTTCCCCTCATCAATTTCCTTACAACACCTCTTCTTTTAGGTATTTGCATTGAAAAAAGTGAAAAAATCAAGCATTTTAGGTCATAAACTTAAATAATTTTGCACTTGTTCCTTGCATAAGTTTTGAAAATCTTTTGAAATCTGATTTTACATTGATTTGAAAACATATATACATGGCTTCTAATCACAACAATAACACTAGGTTCGCTCCTAGGCCTTATATGAAAAGAAAGGTCCCTGAACCTGAAATTGTATTTACACCTCATGATAGAACAATTGGAGAAACTAAAGGACCTCTTTATATCACTATGAAGATAATGGACAATCTAGTGGATGGAACACTTGTGGATCATTATTGCATGACTAATGTGGCAACAGAAGAGTTCCTTTATTCACATGGTTTGGTATAAGACTTCTATGATCCTTTTGACATGATGATTAAGACACATAATGGAGCTTTTATAAACACTTCTGGGAAGATATCTTTATTGGTCACGGTATTTGAAAAATTTGTAGAACTTTTTGATGTCATCCCTCTATCTAACCCTTTTTGCATAAAATGAGGACACCCATGGTTAAAAGCTATGAGAGTTGTCACTTCAATGATTCATAATTGTGTAAAATTTCCTTTGAACGGACAAGTGCATACTATTCCTCACAACATATATAAGCCGTTGGTTACAAGACAACACTTCAACCTTGATTACTTCTGGCCATGATTTAATCAGGAACTAGAGCCATGAATAGATTTTAACTTCTTGGGATATAGAAAATATAAAGCAAAACTATTACATCAAGTGGCCGGTCCTTCTATGCAAGAAACAATAAGAGAAGAACAACCCGCATAGGAAGAACTTCCTAGGGAGAAAGGTAAAGGACTCTATGCTGAGGTTCCTCCCCCACCATCCTTAAGAGGATTGAGAGATACTCATCAAGAATAGGGTATTTCATCAAGAAAAATCAGATTTGAACAAGCTTCCTCCTCTAAGATACAAAAACCAATGGAACAAGATGACAACACTTTTAAAGATATAAGCAATTGAACAAAAAGAAATCGACAAGAAAAAAAAAGGAGGAAGATAAGATAATATTTTGCCTAATGAAATGCATCTCAACAAGAAAACATTCCACCTAACATTGAATCAAACCAAGAAGAGCTTAAGAATGAACAATTTTGATGCAGGAGCATCCCTGGTTCAAGAGAAATCTTGCATCAACCAAAAACATTTGCATTTCAGTTTGTTTGCAGTTCAGTTTGTTTCTTTCATTTTCTAGTTTAGTTCAAGGCAATTTAGTCAGAAGCAGTTTTAGCCTTTGGTCTAATATTTGGCCACAATTGCATTTCACACCTTGAGGATCTAGACTTAGCATATACATTCATTCATCTACATCATATCCAAAATTCAGAGCATTTGGAGCAATTACTGGAAAGTTATCACCATTAGAAGATCAAATGTTTTCTCAAACCAGAGCATCCTAATAGTCTTAGACAATCAGCTAAAGGAGAAGGCTTGCAGATCATCCCTTGACTTGCGGATCTTAATGATGCATCATTCAATGATCTTTGGTTTGTTGCCAACCTTCCTCTAGGGTCCGCATGTTATTCTATTCATTTGAGGAAGTGTTCTATGCATTTAGGTCTGACCTATTTGTGTACACATTATAGCTCTTCATTGGAGTTTGTGACCTTCCTTGGTTGACATGGAGGAATCTATTGGTCCGAAGATGATATATATTGATGTAATAGATCCTTAGGAAAGTAGTTCATAAGTTATCAATAAGTTCATGGTGCAGTGCACCTAGGACATTTTATGTCTTTTATTTAAAATGTTAGTGTTAAAAACTAAATGAGTTTCAAAAATAAATGTAATAGAGCCTTAAAAAGGCATATGTTAGTAAGTTGAGGATGATTTTAGTCATTTTATGTTAGTGGAGTTTCAAAATAGTTTTGTGGGTCTGCAATCATAAAAAGTATGACAATCTATATTTAGAAAAAGTAGTTTTTAGTAAAAAAATTCAAAGTTTAGGCCATTTCTAAGCCTTTTCCCATGATGGGAATCTTGTAAGGGGATAAAGACATGTAAAAGGCATTGTAAAAGGTAGTGGTGGTCGGATATTGTGATGGAGATGGAGTTTGAATGAAAAACAAGAAAGAATATGACTATTTGCTGTCCCACTTTCACAGTTTTATGAAATATTGTTGTTCCTTTGCATTTTCATGGCCGTACAAGTACTGTGATGATTCCTTATGCATGGAATGATGAAATAGACTATCTTACCTTTGTTTTGGACAAGGTTTCAAGGATTTTAATGGAGATTGAAGCATGTTTACACCGGTTTCTTTGAAACTGCCCTGTTGTTTTCCAGTTCATGACTATTTTTATTGTTGTTCCTCATACATGTACCCGACTATATAGGGTTCTCAAGACTGAAAATGTAAATGTCTAGGTAGAGGATCGAGTCACCTCTCATTTAAGTCTTGTTGGAGGATTTAAGAGTGTAGAATAAGCATTTTATGACTGTTTTTGTACAAGTAGGTCTTAAACTAGGCTTTTTGAAGCTTTTTTGGAGGGTTTCATGAAATCAATGGATAGAGGACTCCCCACACTTGCACCTTGAATGTAAATGACTGTAATAAATTTGGTTTACATGTTTGATAAGTGGGTTTTGTGCAAGAATGGTGGAGTTGGTGTGAAAGGATAGATTTGTGTTTCTTGAAGTCTAAATCCTCTATGTCTTGGATAGTCCAAGCATGGTGGGAGAGTGGTTTTGAAGGGAAATGGAGAAATTTGGCACAAAACCTCTGAAAACAGAGTATTTAGACCTTTTATGATCTATTTGATACCTTGGAGTGGGTCTTTGTAATTGGAAATAAGTTTTCTAGCCTTTTGTCATGTTTAGGAGGCCTAATTAGCCCTTGGGACAGCAGGGTACAGTCAAGTTTTGGATGTAGTGTTCCAAATAAACCTATGTTTCATGTTTAATATGTTCAAGAAAAAGGTAATGGGTAGTCAAAAAGCCCTTGATAGTTTGGAGAAGAGGTTTGAAACAAAAGTTATTGCATGACAGTCCTAAAAGAGGGCTACAAGGAAGTGGGTGGGTTTGTGAAGGAAGTGGTACAAGGATGTACCCTCAGTACATTTTGTGAGTTTTGTGAGCTTGGGGCAGTCAAACCTAGTTATTTTAGGGTCCCTAGAAAGTTCAAGAAGATCCCCATATGTCTGAACCTATAAATGGTGATATTGTGTTATGTTGAAGCCATGGAGTGTGAGTGGACAGTGAAGTCCAAATTGAAGTCAAGTGTTGCTGTTTGGTCCACTGAGGCCTAGATGAGTTGTTTACCCTACTATCCCCTATATCCCCTTCCTCCTGTGTTGTTATTTTGATCCCTTTGTGGTCTTTTTTTAGTTTTCTCTACATTAGTTCATAGTTTAGATTTTGCGAAGGAGCTTCAAAGCTTTATCTTGTGCATGTATGTAATCAAGCCTTTGAGCCCTAATTGTAAGCTTGCATGTTGCCATCTAAATTGCATTTGGATTCTATGATATACTAAATGACTGGATCTACATTTGCTTCATTTCATTGAGTTGTTTCCATTGTGTTTACTCTTGCTACACAGTTTGGACAGTTCATTTTGTGAACCCTCCTACCATGACTGTACCAAGTGGTATCAGAGTGAAAGTTTGAATCTTTGGGAGTGAATTGACTGAATTGAGTGAAGTTGGTGAAAGAATTTTGTAAGATCTTATTGTGGACAGATCGTCGAATTGAGACAGGTTACTTGTGTCACAATCGATCACCGATTGAGAGGCAATTGTCACCTTGTAGCATGATCGCTGAACTTGAGGTAGTTTCCACTTGATCCTAGGAAGAATTCTGCTGAGGATAGTTGATGCTATTGGAATAATGACTGGAAGAATGGATGAGATGATGGAGATGATGAAAATAATGCAAATTCGTTTGGATGCTGTCGAAGAAGATAGACGAAGAGGATTGACACCAAGACCTAATGTTGAAAGTGATGAGGAAGAAGAATTTCAATATGCTGAACAAATTGGCAAAACCCTAGGAGGTGATGAAGAGGAATAATTAGATCAAGTAAAGATGTTGTGAGCTATTTCAAAGATTGGAAAGAGGCCTAGAGTTGATGTACCAAACTATACTGCTAATTTGAACCCTGAAGAATTGATTGACTGGATAAATGACATGGAAGAATACTTTAAATATGAGGAAATTAAAGACCTAAAGAAGGTGAAATTTGCAAAGAAAAAATTGAAAGGACATGTTGCTATATGATGGAAACAAGTTTAGTTGGAAAGAAACAGGAGAGGAAAAGAAAAGATTACAAAATGGGACCAGATGGTGACAAAGTTGAAGAATCAGTTTATACCTGCTAACTATGAGTTAGAACTGTTGAAGAGATTGTAAAACCTGAGACAAAAGGATAAATTTGTGAAGGAGAATACCAAAGAATTTCATAAAATGATCATAAGGATAGGACATAGTGAAGCAAATAAGGAGAAAGTGGCTAGATACATCAATGGATTGAGATTGAACATTCAAGAGGAACTAAGCTTGGTAAGGATGACATCTTTGGAAGAAGCATATCAGTTTACCTTGAAAGTGGAAGACAAGATGAATAAGAGGCATGATTAGAGATAGAGAGGTAGAGGAGGTAAATTTCATAGAGGTATAACATTTTTTGGAGGAGACAGATCATATCCAGAGTAGAACAAGTCTGACAGCCCATTTAAGAAAGATGACAGAGATAACAATGCTTACCGGAGAGATGACAAAAAATTTTATCAAAGAGGAAACCCTAGTACATACTAGAATGAAGGATACAGAAGAGAAGGAAGATGACTTGATAAGAGAATATTTAGAGGTACTTGTTTCAAGTGTGAAGGTGAAGGACATAGAGCATTTAAGTGTAATCAAGGTAGTAAAAGCAAGAGGACAGAAAATAGTGGAAGAACAACATATGTTGAAGAACCTGTTGAATCACCCAGTTCAGTTGGCAAACCTAAGAAAGGAGAATCATTGGTGATGAGGAGAGCACTATTTCAAGAAGAGACAATGAGGAATGACCGTAGAGGAAGACTCTATTCAGAACTAGATGCAAATCAGGAGGTAAGTGTTGTAAAGTTGTAATTGATAGTGGTAGTTTAGATAACTTAGTTTCAGAGGAGATGGTGACTAATCTGAAGTTGGAAAGATTGAAACACCCTAATCCTTATTAGATAGCATGGATTTAGGATGATCATAAGGTATTGATGAGTGAACAATGTATGGTGAAATTTCATATTGGATCTTATCATGATGAAGTTTTGTGTGATATTATGCCTATGGATGTTTGTCATATCTTGTTGGGTAGATCTTGGCAGTATGATAGAAAAACTATACATGATGGGAGAAAGAATACATACACTATAACAACAAATGGAAAGAGAATAACCTTGATTCCTTTGGAGGATGATCCTAAGAGTGAAGTATGTGGGAATGCTAGAATCTGTTTGGTAGATGGAAGAAAATTTCTAGATAGTTTAAGACATGAGAATATGTGTTATACCTTGATTCCTAAGAAGTCTAAAGCATTGAAGAAGGAGACTGAAGAATCACAACCGAAGGAGATAAGAGAGTTGCTGATAGAATATGAAGACATCATATCAGATAATGTACCTAAAGGATTGCCACCTCTAAGGAGTATCAGTTATCACATGGACCTTATACTGGGAGCAAGTTTTCCTAACAAAGCAACACATAGAATGACACCAATAGAGAATGAAGAATTGAATAAACAGATACAAGAGCTATTGAGGAAAAGTTTGATCAGAGAAAGCTTGAGCCCTTATGCAGTACCTACAGTGCTAGCACTAAAGAAGGATGGAGAATGGAGAATGTGTACTAACTCTAGAGCAATAAACAAGATCACAGCTAAGTATGGATTTCCTTTACCTAGGATGGATGATATCATGGATTGTTTGAGTGGAGCAAGATATTTCAAAAAGATAGATTTGAAGAGTGGATACCATTAGATCAGAATCAGAGAAGGAGACGAATAGAAGACTACTTTTAAGACAAATGAAGGATTGTATGAGTGCTTAGTGATGCCTTTTGGATTGACAAATGCACCGAGTACTTTCATTAGATTGATGAATGAAGTTCTGAAGAAATTCTTGGGTAAGTTTGTTATTATGTACTTGGATGATATTTTAATTTTTAGTATGACAAAGGAGGAACATTTGTGGCATATTAGACAAGTTTTGCAGAGGTTGAGAGAAGAGAAATTGCTGATAAACATCAAGAAGTGTAGTTTCATGAAGGAGTTGGGGTATATTTGGGATTTGTGATTTCTGCAGAAGGATTGAAGATGGACCCTGAGAAAGTGAAAGCAATTATTGAATGGCCTACACCGGAGAGCATTGGAGAGGTTAGATCATTTTATGGATTGGTTAGTTTCTACCAGAAGTTCATCAAAAATTTCAATTTAGTATGTAACCCTATGATAGAGACAATGAGAGGTGACATAAAAGATTTCAAGTGGACATCAGCAACAGATAAGAGTTTTGAGTTGTTGAAGCAAAAAGTGACAGAGCAACCTATTTGGGAATTACTAGATTTCAATAAGGTATTTCAAGTTGATTGTGATGCAAGTGGAAATGTAATTGGAGTAGTATTAAGTCAAGAAGGTAGACCTATAGTATATTTTAGTGAGAAGTTGAATGATACAAGGAGAAGATATTTAGTTTATGATCAAGAGTTCTATGCCATAATTCAAGCCTTGAAGAAGTGGAGCCATTATTTGTTGCCTAAGGAGTTTGTGTTGTATACAGATCATTAAGCTTTGCGATATTTGAACAGTCAAGATAAGTTGATTTAGAGACATATTGTTAGATTTAGGGCATACAACTGAGAGGGGGTGAATCAGTTGTACACAAATTTCTCCAATTAAACACTTAAGTCTTCTTAGTGATTAGCTGTATATTAATCATAAACCATAACGCATTCTAATCAAGAGCAGAAAACATATCAACACATAAGACACCAAGATTTTGACGTGGAAAACCTAGTTAAGGGAAAAACCACGGGGTGATTAACCCAAGATTGTATTCTCTGTTAGAAAAATAGAAAGAACAAAATGGCACATGCCAATTAGGGCTCACTACCCGAGCACACTGCTCACAAGAGGCTCATTGCCTACAAGAGACACACTGTCTACAAAGAAATAAGTATCACATACATGAACTGGAGAATAGCATCTTCACCATGCTTGAATCAGTTCCATTTAAGCCCAATACTTCTACTCTGTCTTTCGCTCTCCTCCTTACTACCACACACTCATCACTCAAAAACACACTTTGGAAAGACTTCACAATCCCTTATTTATACAAGGCATCGACTTAGGAATAATCATCTAAGTCAGCAAACATCTAAAAGAACATCCGCAAGACATGTAATACATCCGGTTGGCCAGTCTCAGGAAGAACACCATCATCTAGTGGTTATTCTTCAAATGTACATTCTAACTTCAATGTGGACCACGAACATGAACTGGACACAATCCAAGGATCACCACAACCTTTCCCAAATCACTTAAGAACATCCACACTTCATCTCCTTGCTGGAATTCTTCTCTCCTTCATCCAGAGCTTTAAGAACATAGTTTGTCATTACTGTCACAAAGGAATAGGTTCTTCTGACCTTCAAACCATGAACCAATCAAGTTGACACTTCACATGGACATCCTCAACACTCCCTCAAATCTGCAGAATGGGATAATGCATTACCGGACCTATCTGTGTCACTCTATCACCTCTGAACACCTACTGGAGCTGGTTCTACTTGAGCAACCATAACTTCTTCAGATCTTCATGCGGACCTCTGAAAACTTGATTGGATCATCTCAAGACTCATATCTACAAACCCTTTGAACCATAACCTCTGATCTACATCTTAGCTGGGATCTCCACTGCACTGTCTCCATTGCTCCTCTATGCTCATCTAATCCTTCTTATCAATGCAACATGAGTATGTTGACATCAATGACAACACCGGTTAGGCCCATACTTGCAACAATCTCCCCCTTTGTCATTGATGGAAACATATGATGTAAAAAACCATCAAGACAAGAACTTTTCCTTACTGTTACAATTCTCCCTATCAGCAACAACCATTCACATGTCTTCTCTTCCTTTACTTCTCCCCCTTTGATCATCAACCACTTGTTTTTCACATGTCTTCTCTCCCCCTTTGACATCAATGGAAAAGGGCTCATACTTGCAATTCCAACACTATAGAATCATACCTGCTGCTCCCCCTGAGTAGCAACTCCCATCAATCTGGATCATAAGATATGACTGTGATATCTACCAGACTGATGCACCTTAGTGTACCTTAGTTCATCACCGGAGGGGCAATAACCCCTAACTTCTCCCTGAGATACTCAAAAGAGTCCTTAGGAAGAGGTTTAGTAAAGATATCTGCAATCTAATCCTTAGAGGGCACAAACTCCAATATGACTTCATTCTTGTTCACTTGCTCTCTCAAAAAGTGAAACTTGATAGATATATGCTTAGTCTTAGAATGCAACACTGGATTCTTAGATATATTTATTGCACTTGAATTATCACAGAAGATTGTGATAGGCTCCTCATACTCTACTTCAATATCTCTTAGCATCTGCTTCATCCACAACACTTGAGTCCAACTACCTGCTATTGCTATATATTCTGCTTCAGTTGTAGACAGGGATATTGCCTCTTGTTTCTTGCTTAGCCAAGAAACCAATCTCTTTCCCAAAAAGAATGCTCCACCACTGGTACTCTTCCGGTCATCCACATCTCCTGCCCAATCTGCATTTGTATATGCATGAAGAGAAAAATCATGATGTCTAGGATACCACAAACCATACTCAACTATTCCTTTTAGATATATAAAGATCCTCTTGATTGCCATGACATGAGATTCTCTGGGATCAGCTTGGAATCTAGCAACAAGACCAACAACTTGCATAATTTCTGGTCTAGTTTGAGTGAGATACAACAATCCTCCAATCATTGATCTGTACTTTGGCTGGTCTACCTTAGGAGAGTCATCATCTTTGCTCAACTTACATCCGATTGCCATGGGAGTATTCATTGGCTTTGAATCTTCCATCCCAAATTTCTTCAACAATTCTTTCACATATTTGGTCTGAGAAATGAAGATTCCTTTCTTTGTTTGAGTAATTTGCAGACCCAAGAAGAAATTCATTTCACCAAGCATAGACATCTCAAACTCACTTTTCATTTGATTTGCAAACATTTTACACATACTATCTCTTCCTCCAAAGATGATATCATCAACAAATACTTCAACAATTAAGATGTTTTCATGATCAATTTTGAAATATAAGTTACTGTCAATAGTACCTTTGTTGAAACCAATCTTTCATACCAGGCTCTTGGGGCTTACTTTAATCCATACAGTGCCTTCTTCAAGTTGCAAACCATATCACCATGATCAAACAACTAAAATCCATCTAGTTGCTCTATATACACTTCGTCTTCCAAGTCACCATTTAGAAAGGCAGATTTGACATCCATTTGATATACCTTGAAATCCTTGAAGGTAGCAAAGGCAAGAAATAATCTGACTGCTTCAATTCTTGCCACCAGAGCAAAAGTTTCTTTAAAATAAATTCCTTCAATTTGAGAGTAGCCCTTACAGACCAATCTAGCTTTATTTCTGATTACTTCACCAACTTCATTTAGTTTGTTCTGGAAGACCCATTTGGTTCCAATCACATTCTTGTTTCTAGGTCTGGGAACAAGATCCCAAGTGTGATTTTTCTTTATTTGCACCAGCTCTTCCTCCATTGCTTTAGTCTAGTTTTCATCATTGCAAGCTTCATTCACTATCTTAGGTTCAATCTTTGAAATCAAACAATACTCTTTTGAATCTTGAGCAATTCTCCTTCTTGTCAGTACCCCTTTGCTTTTATCACCTATGATCTGATCTTTAGAGTGGTTCAGTCTTACATACCTGGGAACTTTAGCAATTTCTTGCACTTTTAATTGTTGATCAGGTTCATTGAAACTTATTTCTTCTTCCTGGTTTACCGGATTAGCTTGAATCTGACTAACAGATGAGGCTTGGGCTCCTTGAGTCAGAACACCATTCTGATCATCTTCATCATATTCATAAAACCTTGAGGGTTTCTCAATTCCCTCATCAACCTTCACATTTGTATTTTCTATCATCTTTCTCAATCTTTTGTTATAACACCGGTATGCTTTTCTTTGAGTAGAGTAACCCAAGAATATTTCTTCATCACTTCTAGCATCGAACTTTCCTAGATCTTCATCTCTTTCAATATAACATTTGCTACCAAAAACTCTAAAATACCTTACAGTAGGAGTGATGCCAAACCAAAGTTCATAAGGAGTCTTACCAGTATTGCTTCTAATTTGAACTTGATTTAGAGTATAGACTACAATGCTGACAACTTCTCTCCAATAGATATGAGGAACATTTGCTTCCATCATCATGGTTCTAGAAGCTTCTTGTATGGTCCGGTTCTTTCTCTCCACTACTCCATTCTGCTGTGGAGTCCTAGGAGCAGACAACTGTCTCTTTATTCCATGTTTCTCACAAAACTCTAAGAAGTCACCGAATGTGAATTCTCCACCTCTATCAGACCTCAAACATTTCAATTTCAATCTAGTTTCATTCTCTACCATAGCCTTGAATATTTTGAATTTCTCAAAAGCTTTTGATTTCTCTTTCAGAAAAGTTACCCACATCATCCGAGAATAGTCATCAATTAGTAACATGAAGTATCTATCACCTTGCATACTCCTGATTCTTGATGGGCCACAAAGGTTAGTATGGACTAAGTCCAATAATCTAGTAGAAGATAGTTCCTTGCTCTTGAATGTGATTCTTCTCAGCTTACCCAACTGACATTCTTTGTACAAGCTATTGGTAGGTTTCACCAATTTTGGAAGATCTCTTACAGCCTCAGTATTGCTTATCTTGATGATATTATCAAAATTCACATGACACATTCTCCTATGCCATAACCAACTCTGATCAACTTGAACAAATAAGCAACTTTTACCAGTGCCAACCAAGTGGAAGATATTACCTTTAGTTTGGGTACCGAATGCAATCTTTATTTTAGAGCTTTCAAAGATCTTGCATTTTCCATTCTTGAACTGGAGATTATAGCCTGTCCACCAACTGTCCAACACTGAGAAGATTTTGATTCAAGCCTTTAACATATAGAACATTACCAATTTTGTTCCTTCCATCAAAAGAAATAGTTCCTCTTCCTCTGATTCTACCAGCAGAATTATCACCAAACTTCACCACTCCTCCTTCATACCTTTCCAAATCTATGAACTTATTTTTGTCACCTGTCATATGGTGAGAGAAACCATTGTCAATAACCCAATCATCCTTTTCTTCAAATTGGGCAGCCAGGGCTCTTTCTACAACTTTATGATTGATAGATACAGAGGATATTGGTTCTTCTTCCTTGATGGCAATAAACACCCATTCACTTCCGGATTTGTTTTCAGTCTCTGATTCATCATCTGTTACTCCTTCATTATCATCTTCTTCATGAACATAGTAACAATTCTTTTGGAACCTTGATCTATTAGGATTTGGCCTTGAAAATCTTTTGGGACATTTTGAGGCAAAATGACCAATCTTATTGCAGTTAAAACACTTAAAAGGCAATTTTCCTTCATACTTACTGGATCCTCTTGGTAGTCTCTTTGCAATAAGGGCTTCAAGTTGAGCAGTTTCTACTTCTTCTTCTTCTAGGTCTTTTCTTTCTTTTTCATACCATGATAGTTTCTTTGATGAGTTCTCTCCCAGATCAAACCTTTGTTTACCTTTTACAGAGGCACTAGCTTTAAATGCAAATTCAGTCTTGGGGGGATCATCTCCAAACTCAGTCATTTCAAATGCAGCCAATTTGCCAGCCAATTGGTCTCTTGTGACAGTTGTATGGGCTTTGAATTCATCAATGGAAGCAACCTTTATTTTGTAAGAGGCAGGAAGGGATCTGAGAATTTTTCCAACAATCTCATTTTCATCCAAGACTCCACTAGCATTTCTAATTTCACAAACAAGCTCATTTACTCTTGGCATAAAAGAAGTAATATTTTCATCATCTCTCATCTTCAGTTTTTCAAATTTCCCTTTCAAACTCTGTAACCTTACACATTTAACGTACTGGTCTCCTTCATGCAAAAGTTCCAATTTTTTTCAAAATATCAAAAGTAGTTGGAAGGTCAATAACATTTGAGAGCTTTGAATTAGATAATGCGCTTAGAAGAGCTTCTCTAGTCCATAGATTGTTTTTAGCATCTGTGATTTCATTTGTAGCTTTTGTACCACCCTGTGGAGGTACATACTGTGTTGTAACCATGGTCCAGTATGCTATTCCCATGCATTGCAAGTGACACTTCATGCGACCTTTCCATAGATTTAAATTGGTTCCATCAAACTTCAGACTATCCTTCTTGTAGGATGACATCCTGGATCTCCTCAAGTGGTTAATCTCTTTTCGAGGAACTTAGCTCTAATACCAATTGTTAGACTTAGGGCATACAACTGAGAGGGGGGGTGAATCAGTTGTACAAAACTTTCTCCAATTAAACACTTAAGTCTTCTTAGTGATTAGTTGTATATTACTCATAAACCATAATGCATTCTAATCAAGAGAAGAAAACATATTAACACATAAGACACCAAGATTTTGACGTGGAAAACCTGGTTAAGGGAAAAACCACGGGGTGATTAACCCAAGATTGTTTTCTCTATTAGAAGAATAGAAAGAATAAAATGGCACATGCCAATTAGGGCTCACTACCCGAGCACACTACCTACAAGAGACACACTGTCTACAAAGAAATAAGTATCACATACATGAACTGGGAATAGCATCTTCACCATGCTTGAATCAGTTCCATTTAAGCCCAATACTTCTGCTCTGCCTTTCACTCTCCTCCTCGCTACCACACACTCATCACTCAAAAACACACTTTGGAAAGACTTCACAATCCCTTATTTATACAAGGCATCGACTTAGGAATAATCATCTAAGTCGACAAATGTCTAAAAGAACATCTGCAAGACATGTAATACATTTGGTCGGCTAGTCTCAGGAAGAACACCATCATCTAGTGGTTATTCTTCAAATGCACATTCTAACTTCAATGCAAACCACCAACATGAACTGGACATGATCCAAGGATCACCACAACCTTTCCCGAATCACTTAAGAACATCCACACTTCATCTGCTTGCTAGAATTCTTCTCTCCTTCATCTAGAGCTTTAAGAACACAGTTTGTCATTACTATCACAAAGGAATAGGTTCTTTCGAACCTTCAAACCATGAACCAATCGAGTTGACACTTCACATGGATGTCCTCAATACTCCCTCAAATCCGCAGAATGGGATAATGCATTACTGGATCTCACCGGACCTATCTGTGTCACTTTGTCACCTCTAAACACCTACGAGAGCCGGTTCTACTTGAGCGGCTTCTACTTGAATGGCCATAACTTCTTCAGATCTTCATGCGGACCTCTTAAAACTTGACTGGATCATCTCAAGACTCATATCTACAAACCCTTTGAACCGTAACCTCTGATCTGCATCTTAGCTGGGATCTCCACTTCACTATCTCCATTGCTCCTCTATGCTCATCCAATCCTTGTCATCAATGCAATATGAGTATGTTGACATCAATGACAACACCGGTTAGGCCCATACTTGCAACACATATGAGATGGGTAGAGTTCATGCAAAGTTATACTTTTGTGTTGAATCATAGGAGTGGTAAATCAAACAAAGTTGTTGATGCATTGAGTAGGAGAAGAAACCTCTTGACAGAAATGAGAGTTAAGGTGTTGGGTTTTGATGAGATGAAGAACATGTAGGAGGGAGACACTAATTTTGTAGAACCTTGGAAAGCATGTAAGGAACCTATTGTGATAGATAGGAGTAAGTGGTTGGACTATTTCATTCAAGAAGATATGTTGTTCAAAGGAAGTCAGTTGTGCATACCTAGAAGTTCAATGAGAGATAATTTGATCAAGGAGAAGCATAGTGGTGGATTGGCAGGACATTTTGGCATTGATAAGATAGTGGCTTTGGTGAGTGAAAACTACTTTTAGCCTTAGATACATAAGGATGTTAGGAGATTTGTGCAGAGTTTGTCAAGTTACAAAATCAAGTAGTTAGAACACTAGATTGTATAAACCTTTGACAGTACCAGAGAGACCTTAGGAAGACATAAGCATGGATTTGCAATGGCATTTCCAAAGACATAGAGAGGACATGATTCAATATTTGTAGTGGTTCACAGATTTTCAAAGATGGATCATTTCATACCTTGTAAGAAGACAACTGATGTAGTACATGTAGCAGACCTATTTTTCAAGGAGATTGTGAGATTGCATGGATTATCTAAGAGTATAGTTTTAGACAAAGATACAAAGTTTGTTGGATACTTTTGGAGGACACTTTGGAAGAAGATGAAGATAGATTTGAAGTTTAGTTCAACTTTTCATCCATAGACCAATGGACAGACAGAGGTAGTAAATAGGAGTTTGGGAAACTTGTTAAGATGTTTGGTTGGAGAGAAGACATGAAGTTGAGATTTGATTCTATCACAAGAAGAGTTTGCATACAATAATTAAGTAAATATGAGTACCAGAAGAACACCTTTTGAGATTGTGATTGGAGTGAATCCTAGAGGAGTAGCAGAATTAAGAGATATCAACATGGAAGAAAAGAGGAGTGCAGAAGTAGAAGAATTTGCAGATCACATGAACACAGTGCATAATCAGGTGAGGAAGCATTTGGAGGATATGAACAGTAAGTATAAGGGAAAGGTAGATGAGAAGAGAAGACATAAGGAATTTGAAGTAGGAGATGAAGTGATGGTGTACTTGAGAAAATAAATATTTCTAGTTGGGACTTATAACAAGTTGAAGATGAAGAAGTTTGGACCTTGTAAGATACTCAGAAAATTTGATTCAGGAAATGCATATGAAGTAGAGTTACCAGAGACCTTGGGTATATCAGCTATTTTCAACATTGCAGACTTATATCAATATCATGAAGTAGAGTTTAAGGACAACATGAGAGAAGACTTGAAGAAGTAGTTACCACAACAAGCACCAAAGTTAATCGAAGACATCTTGGACAACAAGATTAGATGCAACACTAGACGAAGACAATACAAAGAATATCTTGTGAAGTGGAAAGGTAGACCGGAAGAAGATTCATCTTAGATTTCTCAAGCTAAGGTGGACCATCTTGGTTCTCCCATAGCCCCAGCAAAGTGAGGGACTCATTTTTTCAATAACCCTGAATGTCTGATGTAGGAGCATCCCTGGTTCAAGAGCAACCTTGTATCAACCAAAAACATTTGCATTTCAATTTGTTTGTAGTTTAGTTTGTTTCTTTCATTTTCTAGTTCAGTTCAGGTAGTTCAGTCAGAAGTAGTTTCATCCTTTGGTCTGATATTTGGCCACTATTGCATTTCATACCTTACGGATCTAGACTTAGCATCTACATTCATTCATCTACATCATATCCAAAATTTAGAGCATTTGGAGTAGTTACCGGAAAGTTATCACCATTAGAAGATCGACTATTTTCTCAAAGCAGAGCATCCTGACAGTCTCAGACAATCAGCTGAAGAACAAGGCTTGCAGATCATCCCTTGACTTGTGGATCTTAATGACACATCATTCAATGATCTTTGGTTTGTGGCCAACCTTCCCTAAGGGTTCATATGTTATTCTATTTGTTTGAGGAAGTGTTCTATGCATTTAGGTCTGACCTATCTGTGTACACGTTATAACTCTTCATTGGAGTTTGTGACCTTCCTTGGCTGACGTGGAGGAATTTATTGGTCCGGACATGATATATATTGATGTAATAGATCCTTAGGAAAGTATTTCAGAAGTTATCAATAAGTTCATAGTTTAGATTTTGTGAAGGAGCTTCAAAGCTTTATCTTACGCATGTATGTAATCAGGCCTTTGAGCCCTAATTGTAAGCCCGCATGTTGTCGACCAGATTGTATTTGAATTCTATGATATATTGAATGATTCGATCTACATTTGCTTCATTTATTTGAGTTTTTTCTGTTGTGTTTACCCTTGCTGCATGGTCTAGATAGTTCATTTTGTGAACCCTCCTATCGTGACAGCACCAAATTTAAAGATAAAAACAAAAGTTGGGCTATGGTACCTTTGTTGTTATATGGAGCTTAATCAAAATCGAAGGTTAAATTTTCCCCACTTTTATAGGTGTGGTTTGCCCCCAAATTATTTAACGAGGGAGTATAGGGGGCATCGGGAGTTATTTTTCTATTAGCCGACATAAAAAACCCTATTTTGTAACTAACATAAGTTTTGATAAAAATGGCTAAGGGTTAGGGTTTCCGTCGATATTGTATTGTAGCATTTGTAGCAGTGTTGAGTTGCAAGGATTGCTGGTTGTAATTGGTTTGATTTATCGGATAATAATATTGGATTCTATGTTGGTTGATGTAGCCTGAGTTTGGGTGAACCATGTTAAAATTGTCTCTCGCTATTATTATTTCTGTGTATTTTTCATTCTTCTGTTTAATCTTTATTTGCATTTAATTGACATCTTCTGTTGGCTAATCCTAACAAGTGGTATAAGAGCGAGTTGTGTTTGATTATCATCTATAAGAAGGTCTCGCAGTTGAGTGGGAGTCTCACAATTGAGTGGGAGTCTCATGGTTGAGTGGGAGCAATGGCGGATGAGGGTAAATTGAAGGTAGACAAATTCAATGGGCAGAACTATCAGTTATGGAAGATGCAGATGGAGGATTATCTCTATCAGAAGGATTTACAGAGGCCATTGGAAGGAATAGCCAAGAAACCAACAATAATGACTGATGAGGATTGGGAACTTCTAGATAGAAAGGCACTGGGAGCCATTCAGTTGTGTCTGGCACCATCTATGGCATTCAATATAACAGAAGCGAAGACAACAAGTGAATTGATGAAAGCTTTGGCTAAATTGTATGAAAAACCTTCAACCTCAAATAAGGTATTTCTCATGAAGCATTTGTTTAATCTAAAAATGATTGAAGGTGGATCTGTGATAGATTATTTAAATGAGTTTAATACGATTACCAGTCAGTTAACTTCTCTAAAAGTGAAATTTGATGAAGAGATGAGGGCTCTCTTGGTTTTATGTTCTTTACCAGAAAAATGGAATAGCTTAGTAATGGCTATAAGTAACTCTATCTCTAGTTTAGACACTTTAAAATTTGATGATGCATTGGTCTTATCCTTAGTGAGGAAATGTGAGAAAAAAGGTTGGGAGGGCCCACATCAGCTAGTGTTTTGAATGCAGAAAGTAGGCGCAGATCAAAGGAGAGAGGAAACGGTTTTGGAGGTCATGGGAAGTCATGAGGAAAATCAAAGGACAAGAGGTCCCAATCCAGAGGAAAGAAGGATTGTTGGTACTGTGGGAAACCAAGTCATCTGAAGAAAGATTGTTTGTCTTGGAAGAATAAAGAAGGAGACAAACAAGAAGGCAATAAGGAGGCAAATGTGGTAAGTAATAAATCTGAAGATAATGCTTTGATTCGTTCCCTAGATAATGATGAAGGGGGTAAATCACAAAACACACAATAACAGATATTAAACATAGCAAATAGAACTTTCTTTTATTGAACTGGGCAACTCATTACATTATAGAAGCTCAATTACAATCAGAGGATAAATCCTCTACTAGCTGCAACACATTACAGCTTTCCCAACCTCAAGACTCTAGAATCTTCAGCCTTCTGTAACCCCAAATCAGCTAGGGTTTCAATTTTCCCACTTATTCTTGACTCCACACTGGCCCACCTTGACTCTACTACTACCTAGGGCTCCCAAAATAGTCATAAATAGCACTTTTTGGCAGCCTCTAGCTAAATTTTGAATTTTGCAACTCCCTCCAAAAGTAGGTCAACTTCTGAGAAGCATAACTTTTGATTCGAGTGTCTGATTGACGAACTGTTTTAAGCGCCGGAGCTCACGATGTAAACTATCACGCTGAAAATTTGTAAATGGATTTCCATCAACTTTTTGAGATGTTATGAGAAGTTTTAGTGCCTTATATCTTGTTCCGTAAAATTTTAGGGGCTTTTCAGAAAACAAAAACTTTAATATTTTTCATCTCACAAATGATCTTTACCTGATTCCTTCGCCAAAGATCTTATATTTCTATTATGTAACTTTCTGGAAATTTTTTGCTTCATTACATGCCCAAATGCAAACTTTCTAAAAATAGCAGGTACACTTTCCTAAATAGGCGGGTCACTATTTTTAGTAGTTTTGGAAAAACTGAAAGTCCTACATTATTATTATGGATATTATGGAACTAAAAACACTAATTATGGGAAGAAATGAGAATAACTACAATGGTTTTGAATTAACTTCTTTTTGGGTAATGCAAGATTGCCCTTACACCTCTAGATGCTCCTGCATCAGACACCCAGGGTAATTTGAGAAGTGACCCTGTCACATTTCAGGTGTTTGTGTGAGGAAAACCCAAATGGTCAACCTCTGCCTTAGACAACCAAGAAGAATCTTCAATAGGCCTTCCTTTCCATTTCACTAGATATTCTTCGTATTGATTGTTCTGAGTGCTCCTTCCCACATGGCTATCCAAAATCTCTTCTATCTCCTCTGTTGAAGTAGATGTCGGAATACTCCACTGCAGTTCTGTTGGTCCATCCTTTGTTCCACCTTCATGATATTCTGATAAATCAGCAATGTTGAAAATAGGAGAAATATTGATCCCACTTGGCAGCTCTACCTCATATGCATTTCCTGAATCATGCTTCTTCATGATTCTGCATGGTCCAAATCTCTTCATTTTCAATTTATTTTATGTTCCAACTGGGAACCTTTCTTTTCTCAAGTGAACCATGACTTCATCTCCCACCTGGAACTCCTTATACCTCCTCTTCTAATCTGCTTTAGCCTTGTACTGAATATTCATCTTATTAATGTGCTTTCTCACTTCTTCATGCAATTTCTTCAAATGTTCTACAAAGTCTTTGGCTTCAGCACTTTTCTTTTCTCCATTGTCCAACTTCCTTAACTCAGAAGCATTTCTCAGGCTATTACCATATACAATCTGGATTGGTGATTTACCAGTACTCTTATTGATAGAATTGTTGTAGGCAAATTCCGCTTGTGGTAAAATTGAATCCCATCCCTTGGGCTTATCTCCTACTAAGCATCATAGTAGGTTACCCAGACTCCTATTCACCACTTTTGTCTAGCCATCAGTCTATGGATGGTGTGAGGAACTAAACTTCAAGTCTGTCTTCAACTTCTTCCACAATGTCCTCCAGAAATAACCAACAAACTTGGTAGCTCGGTCTGAAACTATGCTTTTTGGTAGACCATGTAGTCTCACCACTTCCCTAAAAAATAACTCTGCAATATGAACAGCATCATTAGTCTTCTTACAAGGAATAAAATGTGCCATCTTTGAGAATTTGTCCACCACCACAAAAATAGAATCATGCCCTCTCTGTGTCCTTGCTAAGCCAAGAATAAAATCCATACTAATATCATCCCATGGCTTCTTTGGTACAGGTAATGGTTGATACAACCCTGTATTTTGACTTGTTCCTTTTGCCATCTGACACACTCTACAACTCTGTACAAATTTCCTCACATCCTGTTGCAACTGTAGCCAATAATAATTTTCATTGACAATGACAATGGTCTTATCTCGACCAAAGTGTCTAGCTAACCCCCCACTATGCTTCTCCTTAATTAGGTTCTCTCTCATGGAACACCTTGGAATGCACAATTGGCTTCCTCTAAATAACATGCCATCTTGGATTATGAAATCCAACCATTTTGTTCTATCCAAAGTAACAGGTTCCAAACAAGCTTTCCAAGCCTCTGCAAAATCTGGATCTTTAGGATAGAAACTTTTGAGCTCATTGAACCCAACAACCTCTATCTTCATTTCTGTCAACAAATTTTGCCTTCTGCTCAAGGCATCTGTAACTCTATTGGACTTCCCACTCCTGTGCTTCAAAACAAAGGTATAACTCTGCAACAACTCAACCTATTTTAAGTGCCTTTCGTTCAACTTCCCTTGACTATTAATATATTGCAAAGTTTGATGATCACTATATAAAATAAACTCTTTTAGCAACAAATAATGTCTCCATTTCTTCAAAGCCTGAACTATTGCATAAAATTCCTGATCATAAACAGAATACTTTTTCTTGGCATCATTAAGCTTCTCACTAAAATAGGCAATGGGCTTACCTTCTTGGCTAAAAACAGCTCCTATACCACTACCACTAGCATCACAATCTACCTGAAATACCTTATTAAAATCTAGAAGTGCCAAAACAGGTTGTTCTACGACTTTCTGCTTTAATGTGTCAAAGCTCTTGTCTACTCCTTTAGTCCATCTAAACTCTTTTCTATCCCCTCTCATTGTCTCAGTTAGGGGTGCACAAATGCTACTGAAATTCCTGATAAACTTTCTGTAAAAACTTGCCAAACCATGAAAAGATCTTACCTCTGTTGCACTCCTTGGCATAGGCCACTCAATGATAGCCCTTACTTTTTCTGTGTCCATCTTAAGACCTTCCTCTGAGACAACAAATCCTAGGTATATCAACTCCTTCTTTGCAAAACTACATTTCTTCAGATTAATCAACAACTTCTCTTCCCTCAACTTCTCTAGAACTCTTCTGATATGCATCAGATGCTCATCCCAAGTCTTACTGAACATTAAAATATCATCCAAATAAACATTAACAAAACTTCCCAAAAATTCTTTCAGTACCTCATTCATGAGCTACATGAATGTGTTCGGTGCATTGGTTAGCCCAAATGGCATGACTAACCACTCACACAAACCTTCCTTTGTCTTGAAAGTTATCTTCCATTCATCTCCTTCTCTGATACGGATCTGGTGATACCCACTCTTCAGGTCAATCTTCGTGAAGTACTTGGCTCCACTCAAACAATCCATGATGTCATCCATTCTTGGCAATGGAAATCTATACTTGATCGTTATCTTATTGATGGCTCGAGAGTCTGTACACATCCTCCATTCTCCATCCTTCTTTGGTGCTAGTACTGCAGGTACCACACATAGACTTAGGCTCTCCCTTATCAGTCCCTTCCTCAACAACTCCTGAACTTGTCTGTTTAGCTCTTCATTCTCTACAGGGGTCATTCTATGGGCTGTCTTGTTTGGCAAACTGGCTCCTGGTATCAAATCCATTTGATGACTTATCTTCCTTATTGGTGGTAAACCTTCTGGTACATTATCAGAGATAATGTCCTAGAACTCTTCCAACATATCTGAAACTTCTATAGGTACATCTTCACATTTCTCTTGACTAATCTTAGGAATCAATGCAAAGCAATGACGCTCATGCTTCATACCCTCCAAAAATTTCCTACCATCTACTAAGCAAATTCTAGCAGTACTACATACCTTTTATTCCACCTCCTTCAAGGGCTTCAACTTATGATGAACTCTATCCTTTGTTAGGGAATATGTGTTTGCACGGCCATCATGAACAACACTCCTATCATACTGCCATAGCCTCCCTAATAGCATATGACATGCATCCATCAGTATGATATCACACAACACCTCATCATGGTAGTCACCAATCTTGAACTTCACTAAACACTGCTCATTGACCAAAGCTCTATGGTCCTTCTACAACCATGCAATCTGATATGGATGTGGATGTTTTCTTCTCATCAACTTCAACTTGTCAACCATCTCCTCTAAAACAAAATTATTAGTGCTTCCACTGTCAAGAATAATATCACAACACTTACCTTCACATTTGCACCTTGTGCGGAATAAACTCTTCCTCTGATTGGGTTCTCTCCCCTCATTCAAGAAAGTTCTTCTGAGAACTAGGGTTTCTCCCCTTTCAACATCTTCAGAATGCTCAGACTGTGCATCTTCATCTACATGTGCAACTTGTGCATTACCTTCAGGTCTTCTATTTGTCCTTCCTTGATATTGTGGACACTCATATGCTTGATGCCCTTCTTCTCCACATTAGAAACAGGTTCCTCTAAAACCTCCTCTTCTAGGTCCTTGCCTAGGTCTGCCTCTTCCTCTTTGCTCACCATTGTTCTGGTCACGAGGGTGGTAGGTATTGTCACCTCTCTGATTTCGACCGGTGCCAGCTTCTTCATTTTTCTTTGCTTCTTCATTTTGGCCCCCATAGGGTCTTCCACCAGTCCTTCTACCTTGACCTCTTCCCCTTTGCTTTCTATCAAATCTTTTATTCAGCTTCTCTTCCACCTTCAGGGAAAACTGGTACACATCTTCTATGGTGTTCATTCTGACCAGGCTCAACTCCTCTTGAATACTCGGCCTCAACCCATTAATGTAACGGGCTACCTTCTCCTTGTTGGGCTTTGTATGGCCTGTCCTAATAGTAATTTTATAAAACTCTTCTGTATACTCCTTAACAGACTTGTTACCTTGCTTCAGTCCTTGTAGCTTCTTCAGCAACTCCATCTCATAGTCCACAGGAATGAACTGCTTCTTTAGTTTCTCCACCATCTGATCCCATCTGGAGATCTTTCCTTTTCCTCTTCTATTTCTCTCTAATTAGACATCCTTCCACCAAATATTGGCATGGCCCTTCAACTTTGTTTTTTCAAACTTAACTCGATCTGGGTCCTCCACATCTTCATACTCAAAATACTTCTCCATATCATTGATCCAATCAATAAGCTATTCTGGATTCAAATCTCTAGAATATGTAGAAACTTCAATCCTGGGCCTCTTTCCAATCTTTGAAATGGCCCTCAACAACCTAACTTCTACAGGATCTCTAGTAGCTTCTTGTTCTTCCTCAGATAGCTCTTCTTCATCTTCACCTTCACTTTCTTCTCTCGTCCTCAGCTCAAACCCTCTTTGTAGCTCCTCTTGCAATGCATCAATTTGCCTTTGTAGGGCTCTAAAACCCTCTTCTATCAAAACATTCCTCCCAACATGATTTCTTTGTGGAGGCATCTTGGTCTCTGTAGCAAACCCACAACCTCAGGTCCTAGTGCAAACTGCCTCATAGTCGGTGATCTGTCTACACACTCAGGAACCCTCGCTCTGATACCACTTGATGAAGGGGGTAAATCACAAAACACACAATAACAGATATTGAACATAGCAAATAGAACTTTCTTTTATTGAACTGGGCAACTCATTACATTATAGAAGCTCAATTACAATTAGAGGATAAATCCTCTAATAGCTGCAACACATTACAGCTTTCCCAACCTCAAGACTCTAGAATCTTTAGCCTTCTATAACCCCAAATCAGCTAGGGTTTCTATTTTCCCACCTATTCTTGACTCCACACTGGCCCCCTTGACTCTACTACTGCCCAAGGTTCCCAAAATAGTCATAAATAGCACTTTTTGGTGGCCTCCAGCTAAATTTTGAATTTTGCAACTCCCTCCAAAAGTAGGTCAACTTTCGGGAAGCATAACTTTTGATCCGGGTGTCTGATTGACGAACCGTTTTAAGCGCCGGAAAGCTCGCAATGTAAAATATCATGCTGGAAATTTGTAAATGGATTTCCATCAACTTTTTGAGACATTATGAGAAGTTTTAGTGCCTCATATCTCATTCTGTAAATTTTCAGGGGCTTTTCAGAAAACAAAAACTTTAATTTTTTTCAGCTCACAAATGATCTTTACCTGATTCCTTTGCCAAAGGTCTTATATTTCCATTATGTAACTTTCTGGAAGTTTTTTGCTTCATTACATGCCCAAATGCAAACTTTCTAAAAATAGCAGGTACACTTTCCTAAATAGGCAGGTTGCTATTTTTAGCAGTTTTGGAAAAACTGAAAGTCCTACATTATTATTCTGGATATTATGGAACCAAAAACACTAATTATGGGAAGAAATGAGAACAACTACAATGGTTTTGAATTAACTTCTTTTTGGGTGATGCAAGATTGCCCTTACACCTCTAGATGCTCCTACATCAGATAATGCTGATGATTCATGGGTTTTAGAGTCAAGGGCCTCATTTCATGCTATGCCCAATAGAAGTTATTTTCTTGATTATGTCCAAGGGGATTTTGGGCTGGTTTATTTGGGAGATAATGAACCCTGTTAGATTGTTGGAAAGGGAAGAATCAAGATTAAGTTGCATAATGGGAATCATTGGCTACTAGAAGAGGTAAGGCACATTCGAAGGCTGAGTAGGAATTTAATTTCAGCAGGGCAGCTAGCTAATGAAGGTTGCATTGTTATATTTACTGATAAAAATTGGAAGGTTACAAGAGGTGCCTTAATAGTAGCAAAAGGTGTGAAAGTAGGTACCTTATATCTTTGTATAGGTCATACTATTCCTTCTACTTTAGTTGTTGCAGAGAAAAACTAAACAAGTTCAGGAACAGTCATTGAAAGTTCACAAGAAGAGACTAAAACAGTTACTGTAGGTTTTGAGACAACACTGTGGCATAACAGACTTGGGCATATGAGTGAAAAAGTTATGAAGATACTTCATTCTAAGAAATTTTTACCAGGTCTAAAATGTATTAATATGGATTTGTATGAAAGTTGTGTGTATGGTAAACAAAAGAGAGTTTTCTCAAGGATGGGAAGCAAAAGAAAATGAAAAGTTGGAGCTTGTGCATACAGATGTATGGGGACCGGCTCAGGTATCTTCTCTTGGTGGCTCTCGGTATTATGTTACATTCATAGATGATACAACTAGGAAGGTTTGGATTTATTTCCTCGGGAAGAAATTTGATGTATTTGAAACATTTAAGAAATGGAGAAGCTTGGTTGAGAATGAGACGGGTAAAAGATTAAAATGTCTCAGATCTGATAATGGTGGTGAGTATTGCAGCAAAGAATTTGAGGATTATTATTCTTTTAATGGAATCTATAGGCAGAAAATGGTTCTAAGGACTCCACAAGAGAATGGAGTGGCTGAGCGCATGAATAGGATAATAATGGAGCATGCAAGGACCATGAGATTACATGTTGGGCTGCCTTTAAACATGTGGGTAGAGGATATCAACGTTGCTATATATTTAATTAACAGAGGTCCTTCAGTTCCTTTGGGCTATGGTATTCTAGAGGAAGCATGGACAGGTAAGAAGGTGAGTTATTCTTTTCTCAAAACCTTCAGATGTGAAGCATTTGCACATGTAGATTCTGAAAATAGAACCAAGCTAGATGCAAAATCAAAAAAATGTACCTTTGTTGGATATGGCATTGATGAATTTGGTTATAGGCTTTGGGATTTTAAAAATCAGAAAAATGTGAGAAGCAAGGATGTTGTATTCAATGAGAAGGTATTGTACAAAGATCAATTGCAGCAGCATGAGAAGAAAGAAAAGGATTATGTGGTGCTAGATGATACTCCAAATAGTGATGTTCTAGTGGTTCCTCATGCTTTGCAACAGCAACAAGAAACACCACAAACTCCAGTGAATGTTAGATGGTCAATAAGGCTAAGTAGACCTCCTAAAAGGTTTTCTCCCTCTTTGTATTCTATTTTTTTAACAGATGCTAGTGAACTAGAAGGGTATGATGAAGCTATGCATGTGGATACAAAGGTTCAGTGGGAGCTTGTAATAAAAGAAGAAATGGACTCCTTACTGAAAAATTAGACTTGGGAATTATGTAAGTTTTCTGCAGGTAAAAAAGGCTTTACCAAACAAATGGGTTTATAAGATAAAAGAGGAAGATGGAGGTAAGAAAAGATTTAAAGCCAGGTTAGTTGTAAAAGGATTTGCACAGAAAAAGGGCATTGATTTTGATTAGATTTTTTCTCCAGTTGTTAAGATGACTTCTATTCATACTGTTTTAAGTATTGTGGTTGCTAAAGATTTGCATTTGGAATAGATAGATGTGAAAACTTCCTTATTCCATGGTGATTTGGAGGAAGAGATATAAATGGAACAACTGCAAGGATTTGAGATCACAAGTAAGGAGAAATTGGTGTGCAGATTGAAGAGTTTGTATGGCTTGAAACAAGTACCTCGGTAATAGTATTTGAAATCTGATAGTTTTATGGCTGAGCAAGGCTACAGTCAGTGTAATTCTAACCATTGTGTTTATTTTAAGAGGTTGGATACTGATAGCTATATTATTTTATGTTTATATGTTGATGACATGCTTGTAGTAGGGTCTAACATGGATCACATAAGAGAGTTAAAATAGCAGTTAGCACAATCATTTGCTATGAACGATTTGGAGATAGCAAAACAAATCCTTCGTATGAAAATTTGTAGAGATAGGAAGATTAGAAAATTGACTCTATCTCAAGTTGATTATGTTGAAAAGGTGTTGTAGAGATTCCATATGGAGAATGCAAAAGCTATCAGTACACCTTTGCCTAGTCATTTAAAATTAACTAATGAGATGTGTCCTAAGACACAAGAGGAGGAAGAAAAAATGTTCAAGGAATTGTTGATGATTGTTTTTACACATTCATAACGAAAGTTAAAATTCACAAAATGAACCTAAACTATCTTGAAAGATATGAAGAAATCACTTAAGAGTTCTTAATTCCAAGTTTCTATATGCTTAGGTCTTGACCTTGTGGACAATTCAACAGGTTGATGTGAAACTGTAATATTCAAGGGGCCTTACTTGATTTAAGACGATCATTGACTTACTGGACTCAGACTATGTAAATTGTTGCAAATATCAACAAAGTATTCATTCTTTTGCATGAATTCACTACTGTAATACAAAGCTTTGTATGAATTTCTATGAAATAAGCTATCTTTCAAAATTAATATGAAAATTGCCAAATATTAACACAAATTCTTCCTACTTCTTTCAGATGTAAGACAATTTCCTTAACATTTAAGCTAATTATTTCAAATGTTTGGGGAAAAGTTAGAGAAAATTATGTTAAGAATCATTTCCTACAAGATCTAAATGTTCTGTTACTCACATCTTTAAGAGATACAACACAATAATCAAATCAATACTAAATCTTCAAATGCAAAGTCCTGAGTATTTTCATGAATGTACATCAAAGATTGCAAGCCTTCAAAGGATAATACTTCAAAATACCAGTAAGAGTTAGAAAACACTCTGTAGTAGATGCATAATTCCAAGTTTACTTGTATTTCAAGCACACAGTCATATAAAATTTACAATTCATGAATGACCTTTTGTTTCATTAACCAAATTGCCAAAGGACTTACAAATGTTTTTAGATATACAATAAGGAAACAAGACATTCTGTGCATTCCTTAGTGTAGACACAGGCGACCTCCTCCTCTAAACTAAATAAATATTCCTCTATTCAAATATTGAAACAAATTACAAGTGCAAGCTACAATTCTAAAATCCCTATGTAACTAATATACAAGTAGCAGATCTTCTTATATAAAATTTGAAGCGTCATATTTCTATGGCTACAAAATCCAATCTACGGTTAGTATTCATCTATTCTTGATCAAGGGTGTACATTTGTTCTTAACCATTTCTCAAAATATCTTTATGGTATCTTTTCTGCCTCAAAGGATGCCATTGGAATCTTTTCAAAATAAGATTCCCCCCCTTTGACTTTTGTTTTCCTGTTGACCTTGCTTGTAGATATCTTTCACTTGACTCTTTTATTAGTATTGTTAGCTCTTTTCAATACTTTCCTACTCTTTCAGTTATTCTTTGAAGTTATTTGTTACACCTTCTATAAAGGTAGGATTTCCCCCTGGACTCCTTGGCCATACATATTCCTACATTGTGACTCCTTCTTTTAGTTTCTTTTCTTCTTTACCCGAACCTTCACTCTTCTTTTTGTATTTCTTCATCTTGGCACTAGCCTCCATTACTGAATCAATCATTTGTTTACTTAGATATACTTCTAGATTCTCCATATATGGTGTAAAAATGGCCTTGAATTCTTTTAATTCTCTTTTAAGTTCATATGCTAGTACATCCATACACTCATGGTCTAAGAGCCTTTCAACTATCCTCTTATGCATCCTAATCATGCTGTCACCTTTCTCTTCTAAACCCTGAGTGACTACGATGCACCTTCTAAGATTATCATCTTCAAATCTTAATTCCAACCTTGCCTATGGCACTTGATTTGCCATCGAAGGAGTAATGACTCCTTCATTTATTAATTCATCTACTCTTTCTTCAATTTCTTCCAACTATTCTAATTCAAACTTGCACTCTTTTTTTCTAAATTGACCATTATATACAAGTATACTGCATTTATTCTTTTCTATTGTAGCCAATTCCCATCCTTTCACTGCTTGTTTGATTACCTCTTCTCCTTGCATGAATTCTTTGAACCACTCTTCAAAAATATTAGCCTTAAGCCTCTTATTTTACATATCTTTCACCTCATCTTTAGACAAAACTACTATTTCATTAGGCAACTTAGGGATTGTAGTCTTGGGATCAAATATTCCCCTAATGAATTTCTGTAATTGGACCATGTGTCCTTTTAAATATTCATGTTTATCTTTACCCCTCTTTAATACCTCTATTGTAGCTTGGTGCATATCTTCCCATTCAATTATGTGTTGCTCCCTTGTAGTGTGTCCTAGGTCAAAATTAAGTATTTTATAGTCATCTAATGTTATTTCTCCTTTAGCCTTCTCATTTTGTGGTATGACCAAGTTCAATTTCTTGGATCCATCTGGACACATTTTTATTGCTGACATGGTTCTGGCCGTCCTATTTTCTTTTCTTGGCATTGTATCGCCTAATAGACTTTTGATGTCTATAGGTACTAACTATACCTCCACCTTTTCTTTCCTTATTTCTGCACCTAACCAAGCTAGAGCCTCTTTTGTGCTTTTAGTAGTCTTTTCTTCATTAATTACCTCTTCTTGAGGCCTTTCTACTTCTCCCTGCTCTTGTTGTTGCTGCTGTTGTTCCTGTTGTTGTTGTGGAGGAGGCTGCTATTAAGGGGCTGGTTCCTGTATCATTGGATCATTTTGTTGTGTAGATTCACCCTCATTATCTTCTTCTTCAATTTCTATCTCCTCCACCTTCATCCTCTTCCTCTGGACCTTCTTTCCTTGATGATTCTTTTTCTTGGTCTTCCTCTTTATTTACTTGTTCCACATTTTTCATGTCCTTATCCTTGGTTTTCTTTTCAAATGTCTCCCTCAACATTTTCTATGTTTTCTTTGCATTCAGGTTTATTTGTTGATTCCTTTGCAGTTTAACCTTCTTGTACCTTTTCAGGCATGTTAACTTGCCCTATATGTGAAGGTGAACCTACCATTGCATCATCCTCTTTTGTCTCTTTTCCCTGTTCCTTTCTTCTTTCTATATTCTTTTCTTCTTCACTTTGTTCTCCATACATGTTCAGAATATTTAATACATCTACACAAGAGGTACCAGCTCCTGTTTCTTCTTTAGTTTGAGCATATGCTTCCTTTATTGTTTCCTCAAGTGCATCCTCTTTTTTAGATTCTTCAATTTGATGTGCTACATCTTGCACATCCTTTATCATTTCAGGAGAAACCGATGTACCAAACGGATCCACTACTCCTAATTCCTCTTGTACATTTTCCTTTTTAGACACTAAACCTTGTTCAACTTCCATATCAGCTTGAGTGTCTTGCTCCTCTTCTTCACTTAAATATTCACTGGATTCGTCTTCTTCCATGCCAACTTCTTTTCTGGAATCCACTTCTCTCTCTTCACTTTCACTGCTGTCATCTTCAATGTTGACAATCTCAACAACTTGTTTGGCTTCATGCATTTTTGACCCATGCAGCATTTCTTCAGCCAGTTCTATTTTTACCTTAGCATATAATTGTCTTTTCTCTATTGAGGTAGATGCACCAGGTATATAACTCAACTTAGCACCTACCTATTGTGCTCCTATAACTTCACTTTGTTTTTAAGTTTCTCCTTTGGATATGTTTATTGGTATTGCCTTCATGACCTTTTGCCCTGTTAACTCTTGAGCAGCCTGTGCTGGCTCTGCACTGGTATCATGGCTCAATGATTTTGCTTCTACAAATGTACCTAATGATACTTATGTTGTCACCCCTATCACATAAGGATCCATTAATGTAGCATTTTTATATTTCTCCACAATCTTTGCTTCTATAATCTTTCTTTTCTTTTCATAAAAGCATTGGAGATTATCTTTATGCTCTCTCACTCTCTTTTTTTCCTTTCTTTGGATATGTGAGCTCAATTCCCTTAGCCTTAGCTCCTGAATCCTGTCCTTCAACCATGTGTTGAAGAATAAAATAATAGGTGTGGACAATATGTCCAAAGATGTATTCCATGGTTGTGACCAATCAGGCTCTCCAATGGGAGCAAGCCTAGCACTTTCATAATTATGATGTAATAATTTACCATCATCTTTAACCTTTGGAGGAACATAGATGTCTCCCATAGACCTCATTTGATCTACTGTCAGCCTCTTGCGAGCTCTCTTTCTTACTTCTCTGTCATTCTTACAATCTGACCAAAAATCTTTAGTGTGTACTTGATGTTTAAATTTAGGATCAATGGTATTTTGGATCCTGTGAAAAGGATCAAATCTTCTTGCTAGCTTGAATTCTTCAAACCAATAAAACCTTAACTCTCTTTCTGGATAGCCAACAACTTCTTCTGGTGCAGGAGCACCCCTACAAGACAGGATATTGTCCGCATGACAGGACAATTAGTCTATTTTTAGCATGTTTGACTTCATAATGTAATAAGGTCCATTGGACCAATGCATATGTATTAGATCAGCCTAGGAGAGTGTGCAGGCAGTTAGAGCTCGTGATCAGGTAGTATGCGCTGTCCTCTCCCAGCCGCTTGGAAGCTCTCAGCCGCTGGGAATTGAGTTGGTAGTACTCGTAGGATATTGCTATAAATAACTCAGATCAGTTAGGGTTTGAGAGGAGGTTCAGAAGAGTAGTAGTTGTGTTATGTAGTACTGATTGAGTGAGATCTAGAGATCAGTCTAGACATTGTGAAACATTGTAGAAGTAGGACATTTGTGTTTCATCTGAATAAGATCTCATCAATTGCATTATCTGGTTTATCAGTTGTTTATGTTTTGAATTTCTGTTTTGATTACAGGTTAATGGATTCGTTCAACCCTTCCACCGGTTGATTCTGTGAATCGGTGGAATGGTCATGTATGATAGTTTAGTTTGCATTTTAGTTTTCTGTTTATGCATTTCATTGTTTGGGAGATCGATTGGTAGCATGCTGTGAATCAACCTAGCATCCTCATGTGCTAGGATTTAGGAAGAAAAACTGTTAAGTTTTGATCTGAAGGTGATCCGGCCCGATCATCATATTTTCTTTGTGAACTTGTGCGGTTCTGTGAGTTTGCATGCAGCTGACGGATATACAGGGATCTGCATGTGCTTTTCCAGTTGGAGTGAATCGCATCGTCATCTGTGAGTATATCGCTATCCAGATTGGGTTATGAAGCTGACAAAAATTGCATGTTTCAAGTGCCTCAGGATGATATAGGTTGGATATATACTTAGTGTATATATCGTCGTCAGGATCATTTTTCTTCCGCATGTCGCTATCGCATGCAGGAGTGAAAGTTCACTTTTTGGCTAAGGACAGGAGAGGTCATCATCAGGATATTAAGAGATCACCCGGATATTCATTATCATGTTGCGGAGGATATAAGTGTCTTATATCCTATTGACATCATCATCAGGTGCATTTGACGTCATCATCAGGTGCATTTGACGTCATCGTCATCAAGATATTGCGAATATCACCCTATGCAAGTTTATCCTGCTGTCGCTAACTGTTTTAGCATCGGCGTAAGTCATCAGCATAAAGTTTGGTTAACATCATCAGGATGTTTCAATATGACTGGATAAGTCATATCCTGATGTTGTTGTTTGAGTAGTCAGATATCGGGGTGATGTAAGCATCAAAGGAAAAGTGCTTGAAGTTGTCGTCATCAGGATATATCGGAGGAACTGGATATTTTATATCCTGCTGATGAAGATGATGCTGAACATCATGATGATGATGCTGATGACAGGCGAAAGGCGAAAGGCGATAAGGAAGTGAACAGTGGTCAGCAGGAGGATATTTCATGTCCCTTCGAAAAATGATGATGCTGTCTGTGTTAGCAAGAAATATGATGATGATGATGAGCCGATAGGATTATAACATGCTGGTTGTGTTAATGACTCCTCCTTCCCATTTGTAAGCTCCCGTTGCGTTTACCTTTGCATCATAGTGGTATCAAAGCAAAGGAAGGATCTTCTGGAAAAGATAAGGATATAGCAGGATGTCAGGTGACGAAGGAACATCTGAGGTTCCGGCAAGGATGGCCAACGTTGAGTTGGCAGTTCTGGTGAAGAAACAGATTGCAGAGAGCAAGGCCGTGAAGGCTCAGAATCAGGAATTGAAGGATGAGTTAGCGAAGTTGAGGAGCAGAGTAGGTTTTGGTAGAGAAGAAGATAGGGAAGAAGAAGAGATCCCTAGTTGGAACGAGAAGGTCGTTCCTGCAGACCAGAGACCACTGTTGAACGCCCTCAAGGCCATGGAGAGGAGAACCATGGATGTGAAACTAGATTTGCCAGTGTTTACAGGAAAGATGGAACCTGATTCAGTGATGGAGTGGATAGACTCCTTGAACAATTTCTTTGAAACAGAGGAGATACCAGAACAACAGAGGCTGAAAATAGCCCAGTCAAAAATGAAAGAAGCTGCCTTGACATGGTGGAATTTTGTCCAAGATGATAGAGTACAGGAAGGAAAGCGTAGAGTCACTACATGGAAGAAAATGATGGCATTAGTAAAGGAAGCTTATGTCCCATTGGATTACAATATCCAATTACACAAGAGGAAGCAAAACCTGAAGCAGAAGGAGCTAGATGTCAGCTCATATACAGAAGAATTCATGAAACTCTATATGAAAACAAAGGTAAAGGAAAGTGAAGAAGAGAAGGTAGCCAGATACCTTAATGGATTGAGGTTCAACATTCAGGAAGATTTAAGTCTGCATAATCTAGATACAGTTCAGAAATGCTTTCAGTTGGCATTGAAAGTGGAAGAGAAGTTAAAGAGAAAACAAGAACAACACAATAGAGGAAGAGGAAGACAACAAAGGGGTGGAAGAGGTCCTTTTAGAGGTAAAGGACATGGACATGGATATCAAGGAGAATTCAGTCATGACAATAGTAAGGGAAACAATAGTCAGAACCAGGGGGAAAATTACAGTCAACAAGGAAACTTCAGCGGTAGAAGACCTTTCAGAGGAAGATCCCAGGGCAGAGGATCCATCAGATGTTATAACTGTAACAAAGAAGGCCATATAGCCAGCAGATGTCCAGAAAAGGCCACAAGCTCAACAGGAGAAAGGAGAATAAATCTGATCCAAGAACCTGATAATCAAAGTATGATAGGCTCTACTTCTTTTCAGAGTGTGAATGCTCCTGATAATTATGGATACCCAGAAAGTGGAGAGTCTCTAATGATGAGAAGAACAATGAATACCATGAAGGTACCTGACAAAGAATCCCCTCAAAGAAAGTCTCTTTTCAGGACTATTTGCAAAGCAGGAGGTAAGGCATGTAAAGTTTTAATTGATTTTGGTTCTACTGAAAATTTTGTGTCTGAAGAAATGGTGACAAAGCTTAAGCTTAGGAGATTGCCTCACCCATCCCCATATAAAGTCTCATGGCTTACCCAAGGTCAGCAGACAACTGTAGAAGAGCAGGCTTGGGTAGAATTTCAGATTGGAGCATATAAGGATAAGTTGTTGTTTGATATTACCAAGATGGATGCTTGTAATCTTTTATTTGGTAGACCATGGCAGTATGATTTGAAGGCACAACATGATGGTGTTAGAAACATCTATAAAATCACTAAAGATGGTAAGGATATAAAGTTACTACCATTGATAGAGAAGGAGGAGAAATCTAAAGGAAAAGAGGTGAAGGTAATGCTGATGGAAGGTAAACAGTTCAAGAAAGAAGTAGCAACAGAAGGTGCAGTTGCATATGCCCTAATTCCATGTATGAGGGTGAATAAAGAACAGCAGCAAGAAGTCAAGGAAGAGAAGAAGCAAAGGTTCATAGACCCAGCTATCCAAGAGCTATTGGATAAGTACAAAGGTATCATCTCAGAAGGAATGCCAAGATCCCTACCACCTGTCAGGGATATCAGTCACTGCATAGACTTAATTCCAGGGTCAACACTTCCAAACAAAGCAGCCTATAAGCTAACTCCAAAACAGAATGCAGAAGTAGCCAGATAAATTGAAGAATTATTGGATTCAAGTCTGATTGGGAAAAGTTTAAGTCCATGTGCAGTACCAGCAGTACTAGCACCAAAGAAGGAAGGTACTTGGAGGCTTTGCACAGATTCCAGAGCTATTAACAAGATCACAATCAGGTATAGGTTTCCAATCCCTAGGATAGAGGATTTACTTGATTGTTTGGGAGGTGCTAAGTATTTTACAAAAATAGATTTGAAGAGTGGATATCATTAGATCAGGATTAGGCCAGGAGATGAATGGAAAACAGCATTCAAAACTAATGAAGGGTTATATGAGTGGAAGGTTATGCCTTTTGGTTTATCTAATGCACCTAGTACTTTTATGAGGTTGATGAATGAGGTTTTGAAAGAGTTCATTGGTAAGTTTGTCATAGTATATCTAGATGACATTTTGATTTTCAGCAACACAAAAGCAGAACATCTCAGACACATAGATTGGGTTCTTAAGAGGTTACATGAAGAGCAGCTGATGATAAATTTAGACAAGTGTTTGTTCATGCAAGAGGAGATCACATATTTGGGTTTTGTCATTTCACAAGGAAAGTTACAAATGGATAAGGAGAAGGTAAGTGCCATATTGTCTTGGCCAACCCCAAAGACTATGAATGATGTCAGAAGTTTCCATGGGTTAGCAACCTTCTATAGGAAGTTTATAAGAGGGTTTAGTCATATTTGTGCACCCATACTTGATACCATCAAAGGAGGACATAAGTGCAGATTTGTTTGGACTCAAGGAGCAGAGGATTCTTTTGAAACATTGAAGAAGAAGGTGGCACAGCAACCAGTCCTTGCACTTCCAGACTTTAACAAAATCTTTCAGGTGGAATGTGATGCCAGTCACATGGCCATTGGAGCAGTACTCAGCCAAGAAGGTAGACCTATTGCATTTTTTAGTGAGAAGCTCAATGATGCTAAGAAGAGGTATTCCTCATATGATTTGGAAATGTATGCTTTAGTCCAGTCACTCAAGAAATGGAGGCATTACTTGATGCCCAAGGAATTCATAGTATTCACAGATAACCAGGCTCTGAGTTTCATAAACAGCCAGGAAAAGCTGAACCACAGACACATGAAATGGGTAGAAATCTTACAAGCTTTTACTTTTACATTGAAGCATAAGAAAGGAGTCAAGAATAAAGTTGCAGATGCTTTGAGCAGAAGAGTTCTAACAGTCAACCAGATTCAGTTAGAAAGTGTTGGCATTGATTCACTAAAGACCATGTATGAGACTGATGAAGATTTTGGGGAGATATATCATGTATGTACTTCTTTTGGAGAGAAATATCATGCTGAATTCTCTGAATTTTTGATTTAGGATGGATTGTTGTTTAAAGGTGGACAGTTATGTATTCCAAGGTGTTCTATGAGGTTAAACATCATTAAGGAGAAACATTGTGGAGCTATGGCAGGTCATTTTGGTCTAGATAAGACTCTTGATCTTGTCCGAAGACATTACTTTTGGCCTAAGTTACAATCAGATGTCCGAAAGTTTGTAGAGACATGTGTGATATGTCAGAAAGCTAAAGGCAGGTCAACTAATGCAGGTTTATATCAGCCCTTACCCATTCCTTCCAGACCATGGGAAAGCATAAGTATGGATTTTGTCTTGGGTTTACCAAGGACAAGGAAAGGGTTTGACAGTGTTTTTGTTGTAGTGGATAGATTCAGCAAAATGGCACATTTCTTGCCATGTAAAGCCACTGCTGATGCTTCATACATTGCAGATTTGTTTTTCAGGGAGATTATCAGAATCCATGGATTGCCATTGAGTATAGTGTGAGATAGGGATGTGAAGTTTATTGGTCACTTCTGGAGAACTCTTTGGAAGAAACTTGGAACAAATTTGTCTTTTTCCTCTGCATATCATCCTCAAACGGATGGACAGACTGAAGTAGTGAACCGTTCCTTAGGAAATTTGCTTAGATGTTTGACAAAATAGCATGGAGAAAAGTGGGATAATATTCTATCTCAAGCTGAATTTTCCTATAATGATACTGTCAATAGGAGCACAGGGAAATCACCTTTTCAGATAGTTTATGGTATGCATCCAAGAGGAATTTTGGAATTGAGAGATCTACCTACAGTAGACCCTGTTAGTGCAGAAGGAGAAGCTTTTGCAGAAGCCATCAAAGATGTTCATGATCAAGTCAAGACCCAACTACAGTTTGATGTTGGAGATTTGGTATGGGTTCATTTGAAGAAGGACAGACTTCCTAAGGGAAAATATACTAAACTCATGCAGAGAAAAGTTGGACCATGTCAGATCTTGCACAAGCATGGACAGAATGCTTATGAGATACAACTCCCACCTGATCTTGGTTTATCCCCTATATTCAATGTATGTGATTTAACTCCATACAAGTCTTATCCAGATGCAGATCAGGATCTCCTATAGGATACAGTCCATGATAACATTCCCAAGCATGATCCTCCACAGTTGCAGAAGGTTTTGGACACCAGAATGGTCAAACAGACCTGGAACAAACAGTACTTGGAGTATCTAGTATCTTGGAAGGGAAAACCTAATTCTGAAGCAGTATGGATGACTGAAGAGCAGATCCAAAAACATGGTGCAGATCTTCATACTCTCATCTCAAGTTGACTTGAGATTTCTTCTTCTGGGGAGTATGGTGCAGGAGCACCCCTACAAGACAGGATATTGTCCGCATGACAGGACAATTAGTCTATTTTTAGCATGTTTGACTTCATAATGTAATAAGGTCCATTGGACCAATGCATATGTATTAGATCAGCCTAGGAGAGTGTGCAGGCAGTTAGAGCTCATGATCAGGTAGTATGCGCTGTCCTCTCCCAGCCGCTTGGAAGCTCCCAGCCACTGGGAATCGAGTTGGTAGTACTCGTAGGATATTGCTATAAATAACTCAGATCAGTTAGGGTTTGAGAGGAGGTTCAGAAGAGTAGTAGTTGTGTTATGTAGTACTGATTGAGTGAGATCCAGAGATTAGTCCAGACATTGTGAAACATTATAGAAGCAGGACATTTGTGTTTCATCTGAATAAGATCTCATCAATTGCATTATCTGGTTTATCAGTTGTTTATGTTTTGAATTTCTGTTCTGATTACAGGTTAATGGATTCGTTCAACCCTTCCACCGGTTGATTCTGTGAATCGGTGGAATGGTCATGTATGATAGTTTAGTTTGCATTTTAGTTTTCTATTTATGCATTTCATTGTTTGGGAGATCGATTGGTAGCATGCTGTGAATCAACCTAGCATCCTCATGTGCTAGGATTTAGGAAGAAAAACTGTTAAGTTTTGATCTGAGGGTGATCCGGCCTGATCATCATATTTTCTTTGTGAACTTGTGTGGTTCTGTGAGTTTGCATGCAGCTGACGGATATACAGGGATCTGCATGTGCTTTTCCAGTCGGAGTGAATCACATCGTCATCTGTGAGTATATCGCTATCCAGATCGGGTTATGAAGCTGACAAAAATTGCATGTTTCAAGTGCCTCAAGATGATATAGGTTGGATATATACTCAGTGTATATATCATCATCAAGATCATCTTTCATCCGCATGTCGCTATCGCATGCAGGAGTGAAAGTTCACTTTTTGGCTAAGGACAGGAGAGGTCATCATCAAGATATTAAGAGATCACCCGGATATTCATTATCATGTTGCGGAGGATATAAGTGTCTTATATCCTGTTGACATCATCATCAGGTGCATTGACATCATCATCAGGTGCATGTGACATCATCGTCATCAGGATATTGCGAATATCACCCTATGCAAGTTTATCCTGATGTCGCTAAGTGTTTTAGCATTGGCATAAGTCATCGGCATAAAGTTTGGTTAACATCATCAGGATGTTTCAATATGACCGGATAAGTCATATCCTGATGCTGTTGTTTGAGTAGTCGGATATCGGGGTGACGTAAGCATCAAAGGAAAGGTGCTTGAAGTTGTCGTCATCAGGATATATCGGAGGAACCGGATATTTTATATCCTGCTGATGAAGATGATGCTGAACATCATGATGATGAAGATAGAGTTTGGTGCTAGATGAACAGTGAACATCAGGAGGATGTTTGCGCTTGCTGAGTATCATGATGCTGATGACAGGCGAAAGGCGAAAGGTGATAAGGAAGTGAATAGTGGTCAGCAGGAGGATATTTCATGTCCCTTTGAAATATGATGATGCTGTCTGTGTTAGCAAGAAATATGATGATGATGAGCCGATAGGATTATAACATGCTGGTTGTGTTAATGACTCCTCCTTCCCATTTGTAAGCTCCCGTTGCATTTACCTCTGCATCATCTTCGCTGGAACAAGTATATCTACCAATTGACCAAAGGAGTTTAAGATTTCCCCTGCTATATTTCCTTTTGTACATTCGGAAAGCATTTAAGTTCTATCTTGAGAACTCTAGAACAATCAATTTGTTGGAAGGATATCTGGGCAACATGAAAGGTTTTCCTTCAAATCCCTCAATCTTGATATAAGTAAAGTTCTAGAATTAGATATACCATGAACTGTCTGAACCAATTGTATCCTCTGCATCTACAGACAATCTCTTATCTGGCTCTTCCCTTAAAATTCTGACCATGTATGTATAAAATACATCATTCACTAAAGCATACTTCCTCAATGCATTCTCCTCCTATAAATCAGGATAATGTTCATATACTAGCTTCTGATCTGGGCCATTTCCTGAGGTTCCAACCCTGTCGATCCCATGTCTATATGGTTGAACCATTGCTGCACATGAATATAATACATATGAGGACAAATATAAAGGCATCAATTTTTATTTTCTTGACATTGCTTGCCTCCATATGGTTGTGCTAATAGCTTTAGCCCAGTGAATTTATCCTTGTTCTTTCTTTGCTTCCCTCATGAGTTGTATCACAATGAACATCCAAGGCTCACATTTAGTGTCATCCCTCAACCCTACCAGTCTACTTAACATTGTAATCATCAAATATATTTCTTCCTTAAAGTATATTCTTTGCATATTCTTATGCACTCTTGCCATAGCCTTGGGCTTATTTTCTGCACTATACCAACTGTAGAAGATCTTGCTTCTACAATCCTTCTCATTCTCAATGAAATCTTCATTATACTGGTCAATATCAATATCTACCATTTTCTCATGTATTTCTAGACCAAATGTTCTTGCAATCCCTTCTGTGGATAAGTCTGCAATGAGCCTATCATGGAACATTATTTTTCTGGTAGCTGGGTCATACAAGCATATGCAATCTAGACATAAATCCTTAGCTTCCATATCTAATTGGAAACCTACAGCCCTCTATAATCCACTCTCCCATATACACCTCATATCAGGTGTAGCATCGGCTACTGTGATCTTCTGCAAAACATCATTTGCATCATAGCTCCCTATGTTAGTGTTTGTCCCCACTTCGCTTGTGCCTATCAATGAAGGATACCCTTTGTATATTGGTAACTCCTCTTTCTCAGTTTCTTTATAGGGTTTTCTCTCTTTTTTTAATCTTTTCTTCACCTCTTGTATCTACCTTTTATTGTTTTGGGACCATCCTGTAAAAAATGCATTTTTTTAACTTGCTGTTTTAACTTCTTACCTAGGGTTTTACCATGAATTTTCTATTTTTTTTTACATTTACCCTAACCTGTATGTCTTTTCCCATTTTGACTTCCACATTGTTTAACCTAAACCAGCTAATTAACAATTAAACATAGTAATTTAATGCTTGCTTACATTTCAAAATGAAGTTACTGAAATTTACTTTGCATTTTAACTAATTGAACTGTAAGGGTGTTTAAGATAAATACATGTATCTTTCAACAGCTCAACCTTACAATGTTGACTTACTTTACCATTTCTACTCTATTCCTACCTCTGGAATTTTGTCTTGTGATGAGTTTGTGTTCAATTTTCATAGCAATTCCTCTTTCTGCAATTTTAATTTTGACAATACAAATCTAAAAGAAAAATAGCTTTTAATTTACCCTAACCCGTTAAATTTTACTATTTTCAGTGTTAGATTGACATTAATTACAACAATTAATGCGCCTATGGCTTCAATTTCTTATTTCAATGTTTTATTTTAAACCTTCTATCCATTAGCTTATTTTCTACATACATTGCATTTTCTTGTATCTTTCCTTGTATATTGTTCTTTATATGTCCATTTGCATCTTTTCAATATACAAGCATATATGCAATGAGCCATAAACAATGTTACCCCTTTTCCTTTATATCCACGCTTGTATCTGTTGGATCTAGGGCATACAACTGAGAGGGGGGGTGAATCAGTTGTATAAAACTTCTTGTTTTTCCAAACACTTGATTCTTTTTAGCATCATATCAATTAATCATCCATGAAAGCATAATACATAAACACAAGAGCAGATAAGCATCAACACATTGAACACCAAGATTTTGACGTGGAAAACCCGGTTAAGGGAAAAACCACGGGGTGATTAACCCAAGAATTATTCTCTGTTAGAAGAATAAAGAAAAATGAATGGCACATGCCAATTAGGGCTCACTGCCCGAGCACACTACTCACAAAGAGGCCCACTGCCTACAAGGAGACACACTGTCTACAAAGTGATAAAAATCACAGTCTTGAAATGGAGAATGACATCTCTACCATGTCCGGATCAGTTCCAATTAAGCCCAAAAACCTCTGTTCTGCCTTTCGCACTTCTCTTCGCTATGCCACACTCATCCACACACACCTCCTTGCGAAATGAACTCACAGACTGTTATTTATACAAGACATCGACTTAGGATCAAACATCTAAGTCAGCAAACAATCATAAGAGTATTCACAAGATGAATAACACATCCGGTCGGCCACCACAAGAACATTCGCAGGATGAACAACTCATCCGGTCGGCTAAACAGAGCAAGAACTTCATCCGGAAGAATAACTTCAATTTCGGGCTCTACTATCAATGCAGATCAACAACACAACCTCAACACGATCCAGAAAACTTCACAAGCCTGCCTGAATGTCCGGATACATCCGCACTTCCTTTACTTGCTGGAATCTCTTGTCTTCCTCATCCGGAACTTCAAGAACACAGTCTGTCGCCACTGTCATAATGCAAGAGGTACTTCCAGACCTCCAAATCATACACAACTCGAGATGGCACATCACAAGGACATCCCAAATACACTTTCCAATCTACAGATTAGGATTGTACAATTCTAGACCTCACCGGACCTTTCTATGATCCTCTGTCACCTCTAAGCACTTGCCGGAACCGGTTCCACACAGACAGCCATAACTTCTTCAGGTCTTCATGCGGACCTCTGAAAACTTGACTGAAGCATCTCAAGACTCATATCTGCAAACCCTTTAATCCGCATCCTTTGGTTCTCAACCTATCCAATATATTTGCCTTCTTCTCATCACTGTTCTTCACTGTTCCTGACTGAGGGTAATTTTCTCAATATCCTCAACACACAGCTCATCCAATCCTTCTTGTCAATGTAATATGAGTATGTTGACATCAATGACAACACTGGTTCACCTCATACTTGCAACAATCTCCCCCTTTGTCATTGATGGCAACATATGATGTGAAAAACCATCAAGACAAGAACTTCTCCTTTCTGTCACAGCTCCCCCTATCAACAACAACTTTTTACATGTCTTCTCTCCCCCTTTGATCATTAACCACTTCTTTTTCACATGTCTTCTCTCCCCCTTTGACATCAATGGCAAAGGGCTCATACTTGCAATTCTAATACATCAGAATCATACCAGCTGCTCCCCCTTAGTAGCAGCTCCCCATCATCAATCCGGATCACAAGATATGACTGTGATATCTACCGGACTGATGCACATCAATGCATCTTAGTTCATCACTGGAGGGGCCATGACCCCTAACTTCTCCCGGAGATATTCAAAAGATTCCTTGGGAAGAGGTTTTGTAAAGATATCTGCAATCTGATCCTTGGAGGGAACATACTCCAATCTGACTTCTTCCTTGTTTACTTGTTCTCTCAAAAAGTGAAATTTGATAGATATGTGCTTAGTCTTAGAATGCAATACTGGATTCTTAGAAATATTAATTGCACTTGAATTATCACATAAAATTGTGATAGGCTCCTCATATTCAACTTTGATGTCTCTTAGCATCTGCTTCATCCATAAGATTTGAGTGCAACTACCTGCTGCTGCAATGTATTCTGCTTCAGTTGTAGACAGAGATATTGCATCTTGTTTCTTGCTTAGCCAAGAAACCAATCTCTTCCCCAAAAAGAATGCTCCACCACTAGTGCTCTTCCGGTCATCCACATCTCCTGCCCAATCTGCATCTGTGTAAGCATGAAGAGAGAAATCCGGATCTCTAGGGTACCATAGACCATACTCAACTGTTCCTTTCAAGTACCTAAAAATTCTTTTGATTGCCATAACATGAGATTCTCTAGGATCAGCCTGGAATCTTGCCACAAGACCAACAGCCTGCATTATATCTGGTCTAGTTTGAGTGAGATACAACAATCCACCAATCATTGATCTATACTTTGTCTGATCTGCCTTTGGAGAATCATCATCTTTGCTTAACTTACATCCGGTTGCCATAGGAGTGTTCATAGGCTTTGAGTCTTCCATACCAAATTTCCTTAACAATTCTTTCACATATTTGGTCTGAGAAATGAAGATTCCTTCTTTTGTTTGAGTAATTTGCAGACCCAAGAAGAAATTCATTTCACCAAGCATAGACATTTCAAACTCACTTTTCATCTGATTTGCAAAAGTTTTGCACATACTATCTCTTCCTCCAAAAATGATATCATCCACAAACACTTCAACAATCAAAATGTTTTCATGATCAATTTTGAAATATAAGTTACTGTCAGCAGTACCTTTGTTGAATCCAATCTGCACAAGATGCTTATCCAACCTTTCATACCATGCTCTTGGGGCTTGCTTCAATCCATACAAAGCTTTCTTCAACTTGCAGAACATATCATCATTATCAGACAATTGAAATCCATCCGGTTGTTCAATGTAGACTTCTTCTTCCAGATCACCATTTAGGAAGGCAGACTTGACATCCATCTGATATACCTTGAAGTCTTTGAAGGTAGCAAATGCAAGAAGTAATCTGACTGCTTCAATTCTTGCCACCGGAGCAAAAGTCTCTTCAAAGTCAATTCCTTCTATTTGAGAGTAGCCTTTGCAGACCAATCTAGCTTTGTTTCTGATTACTTCACCAGCTTCATTTAGTTTGTTCCGGAAGACCACCCACTTGGTTCCAATTACATTCCTGTCTCTAGGTCTGGGAACAAGATCCCAAGTATGATTTTTCTCAATTTGCATCAATTCATCTTCCATTGCTTTGGTCCAGTTTTCATCATTGCAGGCTTCATTTATTGTTTTAGGTTCAATCTTTGAAATCAGACAACATTCATCCTGATTTTGAGCAACATTCCTTCTAGTTTGTACACCTTTGCTTCTGTCACCTATGATCTGATCTTCAGAGTGGTTCAGTCTTACATACCTTGGAATTTTGGGAGTATCCTGCACTGCTGCTTCTTGATCAGGCTCATTCAAACCTATCTCTTCTTCCTGATTTACCAGATCAGGCTGACTCTGTCTTACCGGAGAGGATTGAGGTCCTTGAACACTGTCTTGGTCATCTTCATCAAACTCATAAAATCTTGAAGGCTTCTCAATTCCTTCATCAACTTTCACATTGGTGCTTTCTATCATCTTCCTCAATCTCTTATTGTAACACCGGTATGCTTTGCTTTGAGTGGAGTAACCCAAGAAAATTCCTTCATCACTTCTAGCATCAAACTTTCCTAGATCTTCATCTCTTTTAATATAACACTTACTACCAAATACTCTGAAATATTTCACAGTAGGAGTGATGCCAAACCAGAGTTCATAGGGGGTCTTACCGGTGTTGTTTCTGATTTGAACTCGATTGAGAGTGTAGACTGCAGTGCTGATAGCTTCCTTCCAAAACATTTGAGGAACATTTGCTTCCAACATCATTATCCTGGCAGCTTCCTGAATGGTCCGGTTCTTTCTCTCAACCACTCCATTCTGTTGTGGAGTCCTAGGAGCAGACAACTGTCTCCGTATACCCTGCTTCTCACAAAAATCAATGAACTCACCAGATGTAAATTCACCACCTCTATCAGACCTTAGACACTTTAGTTTCAATCCGGTTTGATTCTCTACCATAGCTTTGAAGATCTTGAACTTCTCAAATGCTTCTGATTTTTCTTTTAGAAAGGTAACCCACATCATCCGGGAATGATCATCAATTAACAACATGAAATATCTATCACCTTGCAGACTCTTGATTCTTGTCGGACCACAGAGATCAGTATGTACTAATTCCAACAATCTGGTAGAAGACTGATCTTTGCTTTTGAAAGAGACTCTGCTTTGTTTACCTAGCTGACATTCTTTGCACAAACTATTTGTATGTTTCATCAATTTTGGAAGATCTCTTACGGCCTGAGTATTGCTTATCTTGATGATGTTATCAAAATTTACATGGCACATTCTTCTATGCCATAACCAACTCTGATCAATTTGAGCAAACAAACAACTTTTATTTGAACCAACCAGATGAAAGATATTACCTTTTGTCTGAGTACCGGATGCAATCTCAGTTCCGGAGCTTGTAAAGATTCTACATTTTCCATTTTTGAACCAGAGATCATAGCCTTTGTCCACTAACTGACCAACACTAAGAAGATTGTGCTTCAATCCTTCAACATACAGTACGTTACCTATTTTGCTCTTTCCATCGAAGGAAATAGTTCCCCTGCCTCTGATTCTGCCAGCAGAATTGTCACCAAACTTTACCATTCCTCCTTCATACCTTTCCAAATTCAAGAACTTATTCTTGTCACCAGTCATATGGTGAGAACATCCACTGTCAATAACCCAATCATCCTTTTCTTCCACTTGAGCCGCCAAAGCTTTTTCAACAACTTTGTGATTGACAGATTCAGAGAGTATTGAATCTTCTTCCTTGATGGCAATAAACACCCACTCATTTCCGGATTTGCTTCCTAGTTCTGATTCATCATCTGTTACTCCTTCATTGTCATCTTCTTCGTGAACATAATAGCAATTCTTTTGAAACCTTTGTCTGTTAGTATTAGACCTTGCAGATCTTTCCGGACATCTTGAAGCAAAATGACCAATCTTATTGCAGTTGAAACACTTAAAGGGTAGTTTTCCTTCATACTTACCGGATCCTCTTGGCAGTCTCTTTGCAATGAGGGCTTCAAGTTGAGCTGTTTCTGCTTCTTCTTCTTCCATGTCTCTTCTTGTTTGATCATACCATGACATTTTCCTTGATGAGTTTTCTCCCGGATCAAATCTTTGTTTGCCTTTCACATAGGCACTGGCTTTGAAAGCAGATTCAGTCTTGGGAGGATCATCTCCAAACTCGGTCATTTCAAATGTAGCTAGTTTGCCAGCCAGTTGTTCTCTTGTGACAGTTGTGTGGGCTCTGAATTCATCAATGGCAGCAACCTTGATTTTGTAGGCAGCAGGAAGGGATCTTAGGATTTTGCAGACAATCTCATTTTCATCTAAAGTTCCACCAGCATTTCTGATTCCACATACCAGCTCATTCACTCTTGGCATAAAGGTAGTGATGTTTTCATCATCTCTCATTTTCAATCTTTCAAATTTCCCTTTCAGACTTTGCAACCCTGCACTTTTGACAAACTCATCTCCTTCATACAGAAGTTCCAGTTTAGTCAGGATCTCATATGCAGTTGGTAGGTCAATAACATTCGAGAGATCTGAGTCATTCAATGCGCTTAGAAGAGCTTCCTTGGTCCGCAGATTGTTTTCAGCTTCTGTGATTTCATTCAGAGTTGTCGGACCACCTTGTGGAGGTACATATGGTTTTGAAACCATAGCCAAGTATGCTTTTCCCATACATTCCAAATGACACTTCATGCGACCTTTCCAGAGAGTGAAGTTGGTTCCATCAAACTTCGGACTATCCTTCTTGTATGACGACATCCTGGATCTCCTCAAGCGGTTAAGCTCCTATCAGAGGAACTTAGCTCTGAAACCAATTGTTGGATCTAGGGCATACAACTGAGAGGGGGGGGGTGAATCAGTTGTATAAAACTTCTTGTTTTTCCAAACACTTGATTCTTTTTAGCAGCATATCAATTAATCATCCATGAAAGCATAATACATAAACACAAGAGCAGATAAGCATCAACACATTGAACACCAAGATTTTGATGTGGAAAACCCGGTTAAGGGAAAAACCACGGGGTGATTAACCCAAGAATTATTCTCTATTAGAAGAATAAAGAAAAATGAATGGCACATGCCAATTAGGGCTCACTGCCCGAGCACACTGCTCACAAAGAGGCCCACTGCCTACAAGGAGACACACTGTCTACAAAGTGATAAAAATCACAGTCTTGAACTAGAGAATGACATCTCTACCATGTCCGGATCAGTTCCAATTAAGCCCAAAAACCTCTGTTCTACCTTTCGCACTTCTCTTCGCTATGCCACACTCATCCACACACACCTCCTTGCGAAATGAACTCACAGACCGTTATTTATACAAGACATCGACTTAGGATCAAACATCTAAGTCGGCAAACAATCATAAGAGTATTCGCAAGATGAATAACACATCCGGTCGGACACCACAAGAACATTCGCAGGATGAACAACTCATCCAGTCAGCTAAACAGAGCAAGAACTTCATCCGGAAGAATAACTTCAATTCCGGGCTCTACTATCAATGCGGATCAACAACACAACCTCAACACGATCCAGAAAACTTCACAAGCCTGCCTGAATGTCCGGATACATCCGCACTTCCTTTACTTGCTGGAATCTCTTGTCTTCCTCATCCGAAAATTCAAGAACACAGTCTGTCGCCACTGTCATAATGCAAGAGGTACTTTCGGACCTCCAAATCATACACAACTCGAGATGGCACATCACAAGGACATCCCAAATACACGTTTCAATCTGCAGATTAGGATTGTACAATTCCGGACCTCACCGGACCTTTCTATGATCCTCTGTCACCTCTAAGCACTTGCCAGAACCAGTTCCACACAGACAGCCATAACTTCTTCAGGTCTTCATGCGGACCTCTGAAAACTTGACTGAAGCATCTCAAGACTCATATCTGCAAACCCTTTAATCCGCATCCTTCGGTTCTCAACCTATCCAATATATTTGCCTTCTTCTCATCACTGTTCTTCACTGTTCCTGACTGAGGGTAATTTTCTCAATATCCTCAACACACAGCTCATCCAATCCTTCTTGTCAATGTAATATGAGTATGTTGACATCAATGACAACACTGGTTCACCTCATACTTGCAACAGTATCTTGGGTTTGTATCCTTGCTTGTATCTTCTATTTGTATATTGTAATGTATGTGACATAGATACAAGTGCACATACAAACAACCCATACAAACCCTCTTTTACCTTTTACCTCTTCGGTGATGTCCTTCATTTCTTTATACATCGGGATTGTATATCATTAACATACAATCGCCCAAACATACAAAGCCTTACCTTTATTTAATTTCTTTTAAAATCCATCTTGCATCTTTTGTTTGTATCTTTGCTTGTATATCAGCTTGTATATTCATTTGTTGGTTCAATATACAACTTTGAGATCCAACCTGTGGGATCCACTTTACCTTGACACTTGTATCTCGATGAACAACAACACTTGTTTCTCCTATTAGATACAAGCCTCCATACATGCAAACTCTTTTGTATAATCATCCCGGACTCCCCATCTTTCCTAAACCATATGGCATAACCTTTCGGCTCCACACATGTATATAAAGGGAATGCATCTTTTCAAATATACATTAAGGTATGATACACCACTTATATCCAATTTAATTCCCTTTTGACATCCGTGCTGTATATATACTGAAAGGTACAAACTTGAAACATGCAACATACTAACCATGAAACACACTTTAATAAAACCAAATTTCATATTCTCCTCAGGTCCGCGACATGTATATCGTGTTGTATATCACCTTGTATCTTTCTTTTCCCCAAACATACAACCTGAGATACAACCTATGGACATAACCAATTATCCATTTTACTTCCAAATTACATCAGGTCTAACTTGAATGTAAAGAATAAAACATTAACCACATGCATACAAGTACCACGACTCATAAACCCGACCACTCCGTGCGACTAATACAACAACTCCACATACAAACGACCTTGTACATGCAACATACAAACCTTCCTATAATGCATTTTACCAAAAACATGCATATCTTACAGAATATTGGGAATTTTGAAATGGTTCAAAAAGCAACCCTTATTCATTTTTGACAAAGAATTCACCCCTATTTTGCTCTGGTACTTAATGCTAATTTTTTTCCAATTTTCAACAAGGTTTGTAACCTTTACCTCTTTTCCCTTTACCACCAAGCAGACTCACACACAAGCAAAAAGCCATAGCCACAGTAGGGGTCCTCATTTTGCTAAGAAGTAAAATGGGGCGTGTTGTGAACATCACAACAACTAGCAACCAAACAAAACAATTACATTAAAACCATTAAAGAAAACTAAATGAAATAAATTCATAACTTCCAACTTTGTTTTCTGCAGATCATTATTTAACCTAAAACCTAATGTATTCAATAAGGTGCATGAATCTCCCAATTGAGTTTAAGTGGGTGCATGTGATTAATAATCCTCATCTTGAAAATAAGTTGAATAAACCAGTGACTGCTATTAAATTACATAGTGAATGTCATTCTCTCATAGCCAAACAGATAGAGCCTTGTTGCCAGTAGACATCTATAGCCTCGACAAAGTTATCATTACAATTCTCCTAAGTAGAGCCCCACTGCCAGCAAGCGTCTATAGCCCCAGTAGAGTTACTTAGATGGCTTAATCTAGATTTTTAGTAAAATCCATTTTATTTATTTACTTATTATTATATATTTTTTATAATTTGTGTAAAATAGAGACTTTATAAGATATTACCATTGTAACTTCATGATGCAAGGTGTGGTCACTTGCTAAAATTAAGCTGAGAATTGTAATGGTAGCAAGGGTGACCTCTGATTTTTCACCCAACACCTACACTAGTATGTTCAACAAACCCAAGGATTTTAGGTGTGTCATTGTGAGAAACCTCTCTTGAATACTCAACCCACAGTTATTCAATATAAAATTTCACAAGCCAAACCATCTTCTACATTCATGAAAGTTACAAGTTATGCATAAGTTTCAAATAATTAACCTAAATATTTTAAATTTTCTATTGTTTTCAATGGTTGCCAATCTGCTATTGTATACTTCAAAACAAAACAAACATCCATACCAAGGAAACACAACACATAGACCAACACAACAAAATAAAATAAAAAACAAAACAAGACAAAACCCAACAAAACTGTACATTATTTACACTATGATACATAGCATACCAACCACCCTCACCTCAAGCTTGAAAGTAATGTTTCAAATGTTGGCCATTAATAGGTAATGACACATCTTCCCCAGTCAAAGTCTTGAGCATGAACATATTATCTCCTATTATCTCTGCGACCTGTAATGTACCTAACCATAATTTGTCAAACTTTCCATGATTTCTTTTCTTTCCATGTGCTTCATCCCAACACAACACTAAGTCTAATATTCTGAATGTTTTGACTCTTGCTCTTTTGTCAAACCATGTTTTGACCACTGCTTGCTGTTTGGAAAATTTCTTAATGGCTTGATCTCTTTTCTCATCCAATTGTAATATTTGGATTATCCTGGCTTCTTTGTGATCATCAAACCCTAAATATTCATTAGCAAACTTTCATATAGCTATTCTTAAATTCACTGGAAGTATGGGATTAGTCCCATAAACTAGGTGACAAGGTGCATTGCCTAGGGCTGACTTAACCTTAGTCCTATCTACCCACAACACATATGTTAACAATGTATTCCATTCTTTGGGATTTTTTACAATTAGTTTCTTGATTATATCCAATAAAATCTTGTTTGTGGAATCAGCTAAACCATTCCCCTAAGGATAATAATTAGAATAAAATTTTAAAACTATCCCATATTCAAATGCCCATTTAGAAAATTTTAGAAAAGAAAATGCAGGGCCATTATCACATACTAGCAAATATGGAGCTCGAAACCTTGTTATGATGTTTTCTTCAAGAAATTTGATAACCACCTCAATAGTTGAAAACTTACAACATGTAGCTTTAGTCCACCTTGTACAATAGTCAGTCACTGTCAATATAAACTTATGTCCTATAGATGATGGAGGATTTATAACTCCAATGAAATCTAAGCCTCACTGTGCAAATGGCCTAGACTCAATGACTGTCTGTAATGGATTAGCCTGATTCCTTCTCTTGTCTACTGTAGTTTGATAGGTGTGACAACTTTGAATATGACTCTCTGTATCTTTAAACATTGTTGGCCAATAGTATCCCTCTCTTAATATCTTATGCATAGTAGTAAATGAGAACCATGAACAATTCCATACTTATCATGCAACTCTGACAATACATTATCTGCTTCACTTCTATTTAAACATCTTAAATATATACCTTCATGATTCTTCTTGAATAGAAGACCTCCTTGTACCATGTATCTCTGTGCTTTAATATTTAAAGCTCTCCTCTGAGAAGACTTCATCTTACTTGGATATTTACCTGATATCAAAAATGTATTCAAATCATCATACCAGCCTAATACCTCATTAGAGTTTAATACATACTGCTACTTTACCAAATTTGGGTCTGTGTTTGCTATGGTCTGTACTAATGCTTGTCCTCGAACCAACTTCATTGGAATAATCTCCATATCAAACTCTTGCAATATTGTAATCCATTTGGCTCTTTTCTCTCTAGGCTCATTCTGCATTAGCAGCATTTTTATTACTCCATCTGGTGCTATGGCCTTAACTTGACTTTGTAAGATGTAATGTCTAAACTTTTTAAATGCCCTTACTAATGCAAATGCTTGTCTTTCCATGTCTAGATATTTTAGTTGTGCATCTTTCAGAGGTGCACTCATGAAAGCTATGGGCTTTTCTTCATTATCTTCTCCTTTTTGTGTCAAGGCAGCTACAATTGAATGTGTAGATGCAAAAGAATATATGTAAAATAGTTTGGTATAATTTGGACTTACTAACATAGGAGCATCAAAAATGGACTCCTTAATATCTTTAAATGTAGCTTTAGCTGTTGGTGTCCATTCTATCTTTGCATCTTTCTTGAGCATTGCAATTAATTGTTGCACAATCTCTGCAAACCCTGTAATAAACATCTTGACAAAGTTAATCTTACCAAAAAAGGATTTTAATTCCTTCTTACTATTAGGTAATTACAATTTTCTTATTCCTTCTACTCTGTTGGGATCGATGGATATCCCATTTTCAGAAATGACATGTCCTAACAATTTTCCTTCAGTTACACCGAATGAACATTTCTTTGGGTTAAGAGAAATCCCATACCTTTCACATCTTTTAAGTACCCTTCTCAAATATTCTATATGAGTGGATGCATCTTTAGAGTATAGAGTTAAATCATACATATAAATAACAACGCATTTACCTGATAATCCATGAAACACAATGTGAATGGCTCACTGAAAAGTGGCACTTGCATTGATTAAACCAAAAGGCATTCTCCTATATGCATAATTACCCCACTTGCAAGTAAAAATAGTTTTCAACCTATCTTCTTTATCAACTAAAACCTAGTTATATCCTAAAAATCCATCTAAGAAGGACATCATCTTAGCCCCATTTACTGCTTGTAGTACTTCATCTATTGGGGGCAAGGGATAATTATCTTTTTCAGAAGCTTTGTTCAAATTTCTAAAGTCAACACACAATCTAATGTCTCCACTTTTCTTTCTCATGGGTACCAAATTAGCTACCCAGGTTGAATGTGTTACTAGGAAGATTATCCTGGCAGACAACAATTTCTTCACTTCCTCAAAGATTAAAGGTTCCAAAATAGCATTCACAGGCCTTTGTTTCTGTCTAAACAGTTTAACTTCTAGTTTCAAGGGCATTACATTCTTAATTTCTTTTCTTAACTTCTCAGAGCAAGCCTTTCCAATTAGTACATTTTGTGGACTTTGCTCTATTCCTAGGTTATATGGATCACATTTACCTCCTTCAGTTTTGGGCAAATCTTTCTGTCTAACTACCCCATCAAAGTCAAAAAACTTTTCCAACTTAATTACCCCTTTAGGTAAGAAATTACCTTTCAAGTTTATTATGTCTTCTTCATCCCAAGACACATTAGGCCTCTCCCATTCAACAATGATTTGAGCTTCAAACACTTCATTACAATTGAGAAAATCTACAATTTGCTAATCTCCTTCAAATACTTGAAAATGAGTAACATTATCTGGTATGCTCGAAACATTTACTAATTCAACAACAAATCATTTTAAACCTGACAATGTTAAGGGCTCCAAAGTACTAGCAGCAACTGCCAATGCATCTGGTCTATGATTCAATTCCCTAGGGATACATTCTATGTTAAAGGCATCAAATAAATCTATTAAATCCCACACCCTATGCCTATAACAAACCATCTTATAATTGCATGCATATGGCTTTCTCACTTGTCTGACCACTAACTCAAAATCTGAAAATACTTTGATCATTTTCACCTTTTTCTTGATAGCCATAACAAGTCCATAAATCAAAGCTTCATATTCTGCTACATTATTAGTACAAGGAAATTGCAGCCTATATGCTACTAGAAATGACTTACCGTTAGCATCTATAAGTTCAAATCCTACACCTACACCCTGTTTAGATTTGGACCCATCACATTTTAGTGTCCACATGCCTTCCTTATTCCTTTGACCTTTTATTTTGCCATGTCTCACCCTTTCTATTACTTGTGTTGTAATGTCTTGTTTCTTCATGGGTGATTCATTTTGATCTATTTGCAGATTTATATTCTTAATTTGTAAATTAGAATGATAGACTCTTGTCCTTTGTTTCTTTCTCTAGATCCAGAATTAATAATCCATGTTATCATGAAAGTATACCTCTATTTTTTTAGGATTAACCTTTCCTTCATGCAGTTTCATCCCTTTTGTGCACTTTATGTATTGATATTCTATAATGTCTCTACACATTCCATAATTCTCTTCAGAATGAGGCTTATTATGGACTCTGTACATGCTTTTGTACAACTTGCACTGAACTAGAATTTTTTGTTCAATGCACTTTTCTATTTCTTGCCTAATGACCTGACCAAAACTATTCACTACATTGTCTTCCTCATCAGAAGAATTGCAATCAGACTCAATGAACACTATTGTTTCTTTATTGATATGTTTCTCTCTAAAATTCAGCATCAGGATTTCTTCAATTTGTACTCCCTTATTAGTGACTCTATAAACATCAAGTTCAACAGAAGCATATAATATCTCATTAGTCCTATTATATTCTATAATCATGTGTTTCATTCTGGGTTTAGCTTCTATCCTGATTTGATTTGGAACACCTCTCCAAGGTAACCACATGTGTGAAAAATCAGTGGCCATATATCTATTTAATGTTTTGGACCAGTCCCTACTCAACAACATCTCGTAATTCATAGGTATATCCACTACTTGAATGTCAATAAACTAAGTCACCCTAGGATCAAAGGCTAACTACATTTGAATATGCATTAATTCTCCTATCACATTGACCTTAGTTTTGTCTAATTGTGTAACAACCTTGGGAGATTTGGTGGGAGTCAGCCCTAAAGTTTTGCATATCCGTAAAGACATTACATTAGCTGATGCACCAGAATCTACCATGCAATTATGTAGTTCTTTCCAAACATTCTAATAGTTAACAAGAAAGGAGGGGCTTCTCACTTATCTGCATACATGACCACGTTAGTGTTGGAAGGCTGTTTAGTTTTCTTACTCTTTTCTTTAGACTGTGAATCTTTACTAGGAACATTCATATCAATAGAGACCTCACTTATCATAGATGTATCCAAAGACTTTATGAAAGCATTTCTGACCCTTGGACTTTTCAACAATTCACATAAAGGTATATTGACCTTATTTTTTTATCTCTTCAGACAAAGTAACTTATTAACCTCATTGTTTCCACTGTCTCTGTTTTCCCTGTTTAGACTTTTGATGCTACTGTCCCACTATTCACATGATGACTAGCCTTTAGTATAGCATGGTTATTATTGGTGTGTTGATCTGGAGGAGTATTAAAATTGTTGGGCAGAGTGGAAGTAGTGAAAGGACCTCCAAGCCTAGTGTTACTTCTCAAATTGTAGGTATGATTTTTGTTAGACTATTGAAAATCTTGTACCTCCTCTATTTCATATAACACTTCATTTTTAGTTTCAAAGGGAAACTAAAATGCATTCAATACTAAGGTTGATTTAGGTTATAAGTTCTCACAAAAGTAAAGCTCATCTTCTAATAGCAAATCCTCTTCCTCCCTAGTTGCGAAGGTAAAAGTCTCTAAGACTAAAGCGGTCTCAAATTCTAAGGGCACTATTTCATTACCTTTGGGAATGAGAAACTTAGAGGTGGGAGCCTATACATCGACATTGAAAATAGTAAATGCTAGATGAAATTGAGGGCAATCTAGTTTAGCATGTGCACTGGTATTATGAATTCTGCACCAATTTTTTAATGCCACGTTGGCCATTTGAATTTTGGATGTTTGTTTTGTCTCCTGATTATCCAAATTCTCAAATGGAGAAGCTAGAGTGTCATTTGTTATTACCCTAGGTCTTGTTATCTATAATAGGTCCTTTGTTTTGCATTGCTTGTCCCTGATTATGATTTTAACCTTGATTATAATTCTAGTTTTGGTTTGAACCCTAACCCTAGTTATGATTCTAGTTATGATTCTAACTATATCCTTGAATATTTCTACCATAGATATTTTCATTTCTTAGTTGTGTCATTTCAGTAGTCAATCTTCTCAGGTGTGCAGTAATTTCTTTGATTTCTTCCCTATCCTCTTGTGCTTTTGCCACAAATGTATCCTGAGGAGGCTGGAAGAATGACTGACCATTACTCTGACTATTATTGGTACTATTACCAGTATAGGGGACTATAGTTTGGATTGGGCAAGGATTATACATAGGTGTGTATGTAGGAATTGGGTTTAATAATGGAGTATTATGCATAGGAACTCCATTCCAATTTTGTGCTTGACTTTGCATCCTAGGGTTTCCTCCATTAAGAAATGGATTATAAGTTGTTTGCCTCATTTCCTAATTTACTGAGGTTGCTTCCTTATAAGCTTTGGATATGGTATCTATATCAACTTTCCTTTTGACAAACATAGCAGTTAGTGGATCAAGGGTGACATAATACATGGCTAATAAGGCATCTATAGTCGCTGTGTAAGGAGCCACTAACCAGGAATAAGACTTTTGAAACCTATCATTAAAGTTATCAATCAGCTCTCCTTCACCTCTCTTAATTGCAGCCAATTTATGATATAAGGTGGAATGATCTACTAGTCCCCTAAACCTAGACAAAAATGCTTCTTCCATAAGTGCCCAAGAAGAAATATAACCATTAGACAAGTTGACATACTAGTTAGAAGCTTGCTCATTAAAGGTGTAAGGAAACAATCTACACACAACATCCTCATATTCTACCCTGGCCCTAAAGCATGCCTCCTTGAATATCCTAATATGATCTTCTGGATCCTGATGCAATTGATATTTAGGACATATCTTTTTAGGATTTTTTGGCATCTCATGATAATCATTGAATGTTAAAGGAGAGTTGACATTGAAATAAGCCATTACAGGGCCATGTCTTGGAGAATAAAATAATAGATGTGGACAATGTGTCCAAAGATGTATTCCATGGTTGCGACCAATCAGTCTCTCCAATGAGAGCAAGCCTGACACTTTCATAACTATGATGTAATAATTTACCATCATCTTTAACCTCTGGGGGAACATAGATGTCTCCCATAGATCTCATTTGATCTACTTTCAGCCTCTTGTGAGCTCTCTTTCTTACTTCACTATCATTCTTACAATCTGACCAAAAATCCTCAGTGTGTACTTGATGTTTAAATTTAGGATCAATGGTATTTTGGATCCTATGAAAAGGATCAAATCTTCTTGCTAGCTCAAATTCTTCAAACCCATAAAACCTTGACTCTCTTTTTGAGTAGCTAGCCACTTCTTCGCTGGAACAAGTATATCTACCAATTGACCAAGGGAGTTTAAGATTTCCCTTGCCATATTTCTTTTTGTACATTCTGAAAGTATTTAAGTTCTATCTTGAGAACTCTAGAACAATCAATTTGTTGGAAGGATACCTAGGCAGCATGAAAGGTTTTCCTTCAAATCCCTGAGTTCTGATATAAGTAAAGTTCTGGAATTGGATATACCATGAACTGTGCATACCAATTGTATCCTTTCCATCTGCAGACAATCTCTTATCCGACTCTTCCCTTAAAATTCTGACCATGTATGTATAAAATACATCATTTACTAAAGCATACTTCCTTAATGCATTCTCCTCGTGTAAATCAGAATAATGTTCATATACTAGCTTCTGATCTGGGCCATTTCCTAAGGTTCCAACCTTGTCGATCCCATGTATGTATGGTTGAACCATTGCTGCACATGAATATAATACATATGAGGACAAAGAGAATGGCATCATTTTTTGTTTTCTTGACATTGCTTGCCTCCATATGGCTATGCTAATAGCTTTAGCCTAGTGAATTTGTCCTTGTTCTTTCTTTGCTTCCTTCATGAATTGTATCACAGTGAACATCCAAGGCTCACATTTAGTGCCATCTCTCAACCCTACCAGTCTACTTAACATTGTAATCATCAAATATATTTCTTCCTTAAACTATATTCTTTGCAGATTCTTATGCACTCTTACCACAGCCTTGGGCTTATTTTCTGCACTATACCAACTGTAGAAGATCTTGCTTCTACAATCCTTCTCATTCTCAATGAAATCTTCATTATATTGGTCAATATCAATATCTACCATTTTCTCATGTATTTCTAGACCAAATTTTCTTGCAATCCCTTTTGTGGATAAGTCTGCAATGAGCCTATCATGGAACATTATTTTTCTAGTAGCTGGGTCATACAAGTATATGCAATCTAAACATAAATCCTTAGCTTCCATATCTAATGGGAAACTTGCAGCCCTGTATAATCCACTCTCCCTTATACACCTCATGTCAGGTGTAGCATCGGCTGCTATGATCTTCTGCAAAACATCATTCGCATCATAGCTTCCTATGTTAGTGTTTGTCCCCACTCCACTTGTGCCTATCAACGAAGGATACCTTCTGTATATTGGCAACTCCTCTTTCTTAGTTTCTTTACGGGGCTTTCTTTCTTTTTTTATCTTTTCTTCACCCCTTGTATCCACCCTTTTTTGTTTTAGGGCCATCCTGTAAAAAATGCATTTTTTCAACTTGTTGTTTTACCTTCTTACCTAGGGTTTTACTATGAATTTTCAATTTTTTTTACATTTACCCTAACTCATATGTCTTTTCCCATTTTGACTTCCGCATTGTTTAAGCCAAACCTGCTAGTTAACAATTAAACATAGTAATTTAATGCTTGCTTACATTTCAAAATGAAATTGTTGAAATTTACTTTGCATTTTAACTAATTGAACTGTAACAGTGTTTAAGCTAAATACCTGTATCTTTCAACAGCTCATCCTTACAATGTTGACTTACTTTACCATTTCTACTCCATTCCTGCCTTTGAAATTCTGTCTCATGATGACTTTGAGTTCAATTTTTGTAGCAATTCCTCTTTCTGCAATTTTAATTTTGACAATGCAAATATGAAAGAAAAATAGCCTTTAATTTACCCTAACCCATTAAATTTTACTATTTTTGGTGTTAGATCGGCATTAATTATAGAAATTAATGCACCTACGGCTTCGGCTTCTTATTTCAACATTTTATTTTAAACCTTCTATCCGTTAGCTTATTTGCTACATACGTTGCATTTTCTTGTATCTTTCCTTGTATATTGTTCTTTGTATGTCAATTTGCATCTTTTCAATATACAAGCATATATGCAATGAGCCATAAACAATGTTACCCCTTTTCCTTTATATCTGTGCTTGTATCTTGGGTTTGTATCCTTACTTTTTTCTTCTATTTATATATTGTAATTAATGTGACATAGATACAAGCGCACATACAAACAACCCATACAAACCCTCTTTTACCCTTTACCTCTCTCGCGATGTCCTTCATTTCTTTGTACATTGGGATTGTATATTGTTAACATACAATCGCCCAAACATAAAAAGCCTTACCTTTATTTAATTTCTTTTGAAATCCATCTTGCATCTTTTGTTTGTATCTTTGCTTGTATATCAGCTTGTATATTCATTTGTTGGTTTAATATACAACCTTGAGATCCAACCTGTGGGACCCACTTTACCTTTACACTTTTATCTAGAGGAACAACAACACTTGTATCTCCTATTAGATACAAGCCTCCATACATGCAAACTCTTTTGTATAATCATCTCAGTCTCCCCATCTTTTCTAAACCATATTGTATAAGCTTTCAGCTCCACACATGTATATAAAGTGAATGCATCTTTTCAAATATGCATTAAGGTATGATACACCACTTATATTCGATTTAATTCCCTTTTGACATCTATGTTGTATATATACCGAAATGTGCAAATCCGAAACATGCAACATACTAACCACGAAACACACTTGAATAAAACCAAATTTCATATTCTCCTTGGGTCCGCGACATTTATATCATGTTGTATATCACCTTGTATCTTTCTTTTCACCAAACATACAACTTGAGATACAACCTATGGACTTAACTAATTATCCATTTTACTTCCAAATTACATCGGGTCGAACTTGTATGCAAAGAATAAAACATTAACCACATGCATACAAGTAACATGACTCATAAACCCGACCACTTCATGTGACTCATACAACAACTCCACATACAAATGACCTTATACATGCAACATACAAACCTTCCTATAATGCATTTTACCAAAAACATGCATATCTTATAGAATATTAGGAATTTTGAAATGGTTCCAAAAGCAACCCTTATTCATTTTTGACAAAGAATTCACCCGTATTTTGTTCTAGTACTTAATGCTAATTTTTTCCAATTTTCAACAAGGTTTGTAACCTTTACCTCTTTTCCCTTTACCACCAAGCAGACCCACACACAATCAAAAAGCCACAACCACAGCAGGGGTCCTAATTTTGCTAAGAAGGAAAATGGGGCGTGTTGTGAACATCACAACAGGTACCATATGCTTCAGCTGTAGGAAGTTTAATGTATGCCATTGTATGCACAAGACTAGATATTGCACATGTTGTAGGATTTGTAAGCAGGTATATGAGTAATCCTAGATTGGAGCATTGGAATGTGGTAAAATGGATTCTCAGATATTTGAGAGGTACATCTAATAAATGCTTATATTTTGGGGGCTCTAATACTGATTTAGCAGGTTATGTAGACTCAGATTTGGCAGGGGATATTGATATCAGGTGAAGTACTATAGGTTATGTCTTTACTATAGGTGGGACAGCGGTGAGTTGGATCTCTAGGTTGCAAAAGGTGGTTTCTTTATCCACCATGGAGGTAGAGTATGTAGCTACAATAGAGGCAAGCAAGGAAATGATATGGCTGCAATCTTTCATGGAAGAATTGGGCAAACAACAGGCTAATAGTTATTTGTTTATAGACAGCTAGAGTGCCATACATCTTGCAAAGAATTCTACCTTACATTCAAAGACCAAACACATACAGTTGAGGTATCACTTCATTCGATCGGTGTTGAATGATGGACAATTACATTTGGAAAAGATACATACAGATGAAAATCCAACAGATATGTTTACAAAGGCAATGACAAGGGAGAAGTTGAGCTCCTCTTAAGCTTCGATTGGTCTTCAAGACTAAAAACAATAAAACTAGAACAACAGAGTCCAGGGTGTTTATTTCCAGTGGGAGCTACGAGGTCAGTGGTGTTATGATCAGTCTCCAAGTGAGTGATGATATGGTGTAGAGTCTGATCAGTCTCCAAGTGGGAGATTGTTGTTATATGGAGCCTAATTAGACTCGGAGGTTAAATTTTCCCCACTTTTATTAGCGCAGCTTCCCCCCAAATTATTTAATGGGGGATTGCAGGGGGGCATCAGGAGTTATTTTTTCTATTAGCCAACATAAAAAACCCTATTTTGTAACCAACATATGTCTTGATAAAAATAGCTAAGGGTTAGGGTTTCTATTGATATTGTATTGTAGCATTTACAGTGGTACTAAGTTGCAGGGATTGCTGGTTGTAATCAGTTTGATTTATTGGATAATAATATTGGACTCTCTATTGGTGGATATAACCTGAGTTTGGGTGAACCATGTTAAAATTGTCTCTCTCTTTTATTATTTCTGTGTATTTTTCATTCCTTTGTTTAATCTTTATTTGTATTTAATTGATATCTTCTACTAGCTAATCCTAACAACCTTATGTACCTTTCTCCTCTAACATTCAAGATTGGGAAGATGATGATTTGCTTGACGATAACCGCTAGTTCGATTGTCCCTACAGGTAAGTATTTCTAACCCTTTACCTCTATGTTGTGTTTCCCCCGTGATGTGTTATGTGTTGTTTAGGCCTCCTTGGATGACCCTTGATACTCTTGTAATGTCAAGGATACCAGGAGACTACCTCTATTGTGACCCTTCTTCTATTTGTATCATCATTCTTCTAACTCACTTCTCCTCTATTTTCATTGTTGTGTATTGTGTCCCAAGGGCATAGCGTTGCAGTTGGTGACCTGGGGGCACCTTCCTATGTGATTGTTCCTAAGGCACTTACTCTCCTCTCTTGATTTATTACTTACCTTCTTCTAGTGGTTCTATCAAGCTAGCAGATGACGAAAAACAAATAATACTAATACGGACCACATGTCCCTTCAACGAGTAAGAAAAAATGGACCTAGTCCAAACTCCATACATGACGGGGTTGATATATATTATCCGATGCTTGACTAGTAGAATCACTCCGTGTGATATTTTGATGTTGTCTTATCATACTAACAAACTATAACAATACATATGTTCTGTGTACTTTGTTTATCTTTGAATCTCACCTTGGTTACACTCAGTTTTGAGATCTTTCTAGCATAGCCCCACAGTTATACTTGGTCTCCAAATCTGTAGTATAGCCTTGGCTCTTTATGTGAATTATTACATGCATTGCTTTTATCATGTGATGTGGTTATTATCTTAGAGAAACATTTCTAACCTCTCTTCTTGCAAGAAATTGTGTGTTTGTGGGAACATTCGGTGATCGTAAAGAACATGTTATCTCTGGGGGCATGGGATTTGTGAAAGCTCTTGTTCCCTTGTGTGTTTTCTCTCTACCTTAACATGCTTGATATTGGTACATGATATTAACCACCTTAAGGTGGGGGCATATATAAGGTAAGCTATCTGATGATTTTGGTACTAACGAAGCATGTTTGTAAGCCCTCTGCAGAGGCGGGATGTTGTATCTCTACACAAGTGCACATCTTTATCTTATATTGCAATGAGAAAGCCCTCTATAGAGGTAGGATATTGTGCATATCCTTTTATTTTAAGCCCTCTGCAGAGGTGGGATATCGTGCATATATTTTTATTTTAAGCCCTCTGCGGAGGTGGGGATGGTGTATCTCTTGAGCTAGTGCACATCCTTTTTATTTCAAAAGTCCTCCGAGTAGGCAGGGTTGGTGTATCCTCCCTTAAGCGTGTCTTTGGAGGTTGTTGTGGCATAAGACCAACCATCAAGTGTGCTTGTAATGTGCCTGAGATGGTGGGGGCTTAGTAATAAGTTCCTTCCATCACCTTGTTTGTCATGTTTTAGACATATAGTATGTCTTTGGAGTACTATACGGCACTCATATTTTTCATGTGTCTTCCATGTGTTTGTTCCCAAGTATAGTCCAAAGAACATGGCAAAATGCCCCTCCTATGCTTTGGGATTTTAATGGCATGTTTGTTCCCAAGTATAGTCCAAAGAGCGTGGTGAAATGTCCCTCCTATACTTTGGGATTTGTATGGCATGTTTTTCCTCAAGTGTAGTCCAAAGAGCATGGCGAAATGCCCCTCCTACATTTTGAGATTTTGTATTGCGTGTCTATTGCCTCATATGTAGTCCAAAGAACATAGCGAAATGCCCCTCCTACATTTTGGGTGGTGTGTTGTATTTTTACTTTCCATGCATATGCATCTGCATTCATTTATATAAGAAAATGAAAAAAGAAATAAACACTGCATTCACTATATTCATTATGTTTTACATGTCTTCAATGTTGTATTCTCTATGTTTTGCATGCCTGTTACTATCTTCTCCATGTTTTGCATGTCTATTGCGGTCTTCATTGTGTTTGGCGTGTCTAGAATGTGTCTTCTCTAATGTCTACTTGAGACTGGGGGCTAGAAATAGTTCCTCAATCTTTGTGTATACATTAGCTCTAAGTGTCTGGTGTGTTTGCTATGTTTGTTGACCGTACTTTAATGCATGTATGGGCCTTGTATTCATGCATACATTAAAGTGGGGGCTAAATGTTACTCAGAAAATGTGTCCCTAGGACTTTTTCCCTCCTAAGTTTAGCTCCCAGGTCCTTAGAATTAATCATGCATATTTATTTTTACTCCCAATGGAAAATCCCTAAAAACCCATGTTAAAATGGACCTAGGGTATAGTGATGAGCTTGACCCTACCTTGAAAATGGGGCTAAGAGCTTGGGCACCCTTGCCCTAGTCTTGTCCTATTTAGCAGGGTCCCAAATTTTAAATGTTAGCTATGTGACCATTAGAAGTGTTTGTTGCTGACATCTCAAGTTTGAATTACAAAATTAAAGCGAGAATGTGTTTAGTTACATATATAAGCATGTTTAGGGATTCATTTGTAAACTAGAAGATGATTATGAACTTTTGGTGCACTTATGATTTTAGAGCATTAAAAGTATTCATTGTTGCAGAGCAGACTTGTCTTGTTATTATGTTTGTTATGTAGATTTGGCTTCATCTTATCATGATGTGAAAGATTTTCATCTACATGCAAGCTACACCTCTGAGGTGACATTTATTTGTGTTTTCAATCATTTATTAGTTAGTTTTTGCCTCTATCCTATAGGGATATGCACTCTCTATCTAACAACGGTGTTTGGAAGACTTGAATGTCCTTTCGGGACTTGACTGAGGCAAGCTCCTAGACACCACAACCCCCAACCCCCTTTTTTGTGATTGCAGATTACAGGTGCAGAAGCAAAAGAAGCAGAGTTGTAGGGAGGCATAACAGAGTGTCAGAATTGCAAATCTAAGAAGAAAACTAGGACCTGGACTTGGGCACCTACTCTTTAGTCCTTTAAATCCCCAAAGTAGAAAACCTCTATGACAATGGTGATTAGTTGCAGACAAGTTCCATAGATCCCTAAAGAAACTACCACCTTGGACTCGGGTGTCCGCTCTTTCATCCTTGGATTTTCTAGATATAGAATCTGAAAACCTAGTATGTATCTAATTGTCATTTGATATCTTTGTGTGTAAGAATTTGTCATGATTCATCTATTTATTTATGATTTTACAAAATTAGGGTTTTAAGCATAATTGGGCTTTAATTAATCCATTAATCATCAAATTCCAAGTTTCCTCTTCGTTACAAGTGACACTAAATCTGTTGTAGAACACTCTTGTTAAGATTGTGGCTTGACTCGATTTATGTCCTTGAATGTAAGGTGTGAAAGGAGGATTTAACCCACACACTCATTGAAAACCCCTCTTTTTACATGAAACAAGTTCAAGCATAATACATAGGATTCTTTGCCAAATAGATAGTACTCTGGCTATCACAACCAATCTGATTGATCCTGTAATCAAATCCAATACATGTACATAGTCTCCTCAGCCAAACCGCTTCCTAGAGACATGAGTAGCATCCATATACTCTACTTCCATGGTGGACAAAGCAACTGTGGGTTGCCTCTTACTCATCCAACTCACTGCTCCTCCAAATAGAGTAAACACATAGCCACTAGTGGACCTTTGACTATCCAAGTTACCTGCCCAATCTGAATCAACAAAACCCTATATGTCCAAAGATTTATTAGTACTATTAGTATCAGAGTAAACCAAACAATAATTAGGAGTACCTGCAAGATATTTAAGTACCATCTTTGCATAATTTCAATGCTATCTACCAGGGTTAGACATAAATTTGCTCAAAACTCCCACTGCTTGAGCAATATTTGGCCTAGTGCAAACCATTGCATACATCAAACTCCCTACAATACTAGCATATGTCACATTAGACATATTCTCAAGATCATCCTCAGTCTTTGGTCACATATCTAATGAAAGCTTAGTACCAATGGGTAAAGGAACTCTAACTGGGTTACAATCTTGCATACTAAATCTCTGCAAAATGGTATTCACATACTTACTTTGTGACAACCAAAGCTTTCTGTTACCTCTATCCCTTCTAATCTCCATTCCCAAAATATACTTGGTAGCTCTAAGATCCTTCATGTCAAATGCACCTGAAAGTTGGGCTTTAAGCTCACTGATCATTCCCTTAGTATTGTTGAAAAATGTCATCAACATACAATGCAATAACCAGTATAGAATCATCGATACAATGAATGTAAACATAGTGATTCTCCTTGCTTCTAACAAAACCTAATTTCAACACAAATGAATCAAACTTTTGATACCACATTTTAGGGGACTGTTTCAAACCATAAAGTGACCTCTTCAACTTACAAACCCAATGTTCTTTTCCTTTTACCTCAAAACCTGTAGGCTGTTGCATATAAATTTCTTCTTCAAGATATCCATGCAAGAATGCAATCTTAACATCCATTTGCTCAATCTCCCAATCAAAGGCTGTAGCACTGGATAAAATAAATCTAATAGAAGTCAATTTAGCAACATGAGAGAAAATCTCACTAAAATCAACTCCCTCTCTTTGGCAGTAGCCCTTGGCTATCAGTCTAGCCTTGTACTTCTCCAATGACCCATCTACTCCAAAATTCTTCTCAAAGACCCACTTACAACCTATGGCCTTTCTTCCATTGGGCAAATAAACAAGATCCCAGGTGTTACAAGAGTCTAAAGCCATCATCTCCTCCTGCATGGCTAACAACCAAGACTCATTATCATCTAAAAGAATAGCTTCCCTATAGGATCTAGGCTTATTCTCAGTACTCAATAAAGCAAATATAAAATAGAAATCTGGTGGGCTATACCTGTCAACTAGATTCTATTGTCTTGTGGATCTCCTCAAGGGTGGAGTAAGAGTCTCAACTCGTTCTTCTAAATGATCATTTGTACCAATTTCTTCTGCAACATCTTCATCAGAACTACTCAAATCTTTTTCTTCTTCTTCACCCCCCAATCCATCATTTTGTTCTTCCTGAGGTGTACCTTGTTGCTCTAAATCAAAGTGCACTCTCTTTACCTTTTCATCTTTTTTTTTTGGCTACTCGGGTTTAGAAATAGCTCTAAGTTCCCTGAAAATAACATCTCTAGAATAGATAATCTTACGGGTTAGTGGATTCCAAAGCTTATAAACTTTGACATTATCACCATATCTAATGAATGTACACTTTTCAACTTTTGGATCCAACTTAGATCACTTTTTTGTTGGATTTAGGATAGACAACTGAGAGGGGGGAGGTGAATCAATTGTCCAAAGCTTTCTTCCAATTAATCACTTAAATCCTTTACTTAATTCAGTAGCATAATGATAAATCAATCGTGGAAACATAATGCAATAATTCAAGAGTAGAAACACATTAACACATAAGACACCAAGATTTTTGACATGGAAAACCTAGTTAAGGGAAAAACCATGGGATGACTAACCCAAGATTGTATTCTCTATTAAAAGAATAGAAAGAACAAAATGGCACATGCCAATTAGGGCTCACTACCTGAGCACACTTCTCACAAGAGGCCCACTGCCTACAGGAGACACACTGTCTATAGAATAATAAGTATTACATACTTGAACTAAAGAATAGTATCTTCACCATGTTTGAGTCAGTTCCATTTAAGCTCAATACTTCTGCTATGCCTTTTCACTCTACTCCTCTCCACCACACTCTCATCTCCACACAATACCTTTGAAATGACTTTACAACTTCTTACTTATACAAGACATCGACTTAGGGATAATCATCCAAGTTGGCAAACATTACAGAGAAAATACATAAATAGAATATGACTAATTACAAAAAGACTTCACATGGAACAACACATTGTCAGCCACATAGATCTGAGTCTTCAATCTTTCTTTAGGAACATGCCATTCTTCACAAAACATCTTCAAGATCATCCGCAGGATGTGTAACTCATTTGGTCATCCAGGCTTAGGAAGAACACCATCATTCGGAAGTAATTCTTTAATTACGAGCTTAATCTTCAATGCAGACCACCAACACAAACTAAACACAATCTAAAGACCTCCACAAGCTTGCCTGAATCACCAAGAACATCCACACTACTTTTGTTCACTGAAATCATTCTCTCCTTCATTCAGAACCTTACGAACATAGTCTGTCATCACTATCATAGTGGAATAGATGCTTGCGGACCTCTATACCATGAACCAATTGAGTTGTCCATTTATATTGACTTTCTAAACACTCCACAAAATCTGTAGAACAAGATATTGCACTACCGGATCTTACCAGACCTATATGTGTCACTCTGTCACCTCTTAACATCTGCCAGAGCCAGTTTTACTTAATTGGCCATAACTTCTTCAGATCTTCATGTGGACCTCTGAAATCTTTATTGGATCATCTTAAGACACATATCTTCAAACCCTTTTAAGTGCATCCTCTCATCTTTGTCTTAGCTGGGATCTTTACCTCACTATCTCCACTATTCATCTCTGTTCCTAATTAGGACTAATTTTCTCAATATCCTTAGCACATAGCTCATCCAATCCTTATCATCAATGCAACAGGAGTATGTTGACATCAATGACAACACCGGTTAGGCCCATACTTGTAACAATCTCCCCCTTTGTCATTGATGGCAACATATGATGTGAAAAACTATTTTAACCATAAGGACAAGAACTTCTCCTTACTAACATAACTCCCCCTATCAACAACAACCATTCACATGTCTTTTCTTCCTTTATTGCTCCCCCTTTGATCAGAAACTACTTGTTTTTCACATGTCTTCTCTCCCCCTTTGACATCAATGGTAAAGGGCACATACGTGCATCACTTCAGAATTATACTAGCTGCTTCCCTTGAGTAACAACTTCCCAGCATCAATCCGGACCACAAGATATGACTGTGAGATCCACTAGACTAATGCACATCAATGCACCTTAATTCAGAACTGGAGGGGTAATAACCCCTAACTTCTCCATGAGATACTCAAAAGAGTTCTTAGGTAGAGGTTTAGTAAAAATATCTGCAATCTGATCCTTGGAAGGCACAAACTCCAATCTAACTTCATTCTTGTTCACTTGCTCTCTCAAAAAGTGAAACTTGATGGATATATGTTTAGTCTTTGAATGCAACATCAGATTTTTAATATATTAATTGCACTTGAACTATCACAAAAGATTGTGATAGGTTCTTCATACTCCATTCTGATATCTCTTAGCATTTGCTTCATCCACAATACTTGAGTGCAACTACCTATTACTACAATATATTCTACTTTTGTAGTGGACAAAGATATTTCCTCTTGTTTCTTACTCAGCCAAGAAACTAATCTCTTCCCTAAAAAGAATGTTCCACCACTGGTACTCTTCCGGTTATCCACATCTCCTACCCAATCCGCATCTATATATGCATGAAGAGAAAAATCATGATCTCTGGGATACCACAATCCATACTCAACTGTCCCTTTTAGATATCTAAAAATCCTCTCAATTGTCATGACATGAGATTCTCTAGGATCGGCTTGGAATCTAGCAACAAGACCAACACCATTCATAATGTTAGGTCTAGTTTGAGTGAGATACAATAATCCTCCAATCATTGACCTATATTTTTTTTTATTAGCCCTAGGAGAGTCATCATCTTTGCTCAATTTACATCTGGTTGCCATGGGAGTATTCATTGGTTTTGAGTCTTCCATCCCAAATTTCTTCAACAATTCTTTTACATATTTGGTCTGAGAAATGAAGATTCCTTTCTTTGTTTGAGTGATTTACAAACCCAAGAAGAAATTCATTTCCCCAAACATGGACATCTCAAATTCACTTTTCATTTGATTTGCAAAGGTTTTGCACATACTATCTCTTCCTCCAAAAATGATATCATCAACAAACACTTCAACAATCAAGATATTTTCATGATCAATTTTGAAATACAAATTACTGTCAATAGTACCTTTATTGAAACTAATCTTGAAAAGATACTTATCTAATCTTTCATACCAGGCTCTTGGAGCTTGCTTGAGTCCATACAGTGCTTTTTTCAACTTGTAGACCATATCACCATGATCAGACAATTGAAATCCATCCGGTTTCTCAATTTAAACTTCTTCTTCCAAGTCACCATTCAGGAAGGTAGATTTGGCATCCATTTGATATACATTGAAATCCTTGAAGGTAGCAAAAGCAAGAAATAATCTAACTGCTTCAATTCTTGCCACTGGAGCAAAAGTTTCTTCAAAATCAACTCCTACTTGGGAGTAACCCTTGCAGACCAATCTGGCTTTGTTTCTAACTACTTCACCATCTTCATTCAGTTTATTCCGAAAGACCCATTTGGTTCCAATCACATTCTTGTTTTTAGGTCAGGGAACAAGATCCCAAGTGTGATTTTTCTCAATTTGGATTAGCTCTTCCTCCATTGCTTTAGTCTAGTTTTCATCATTGCAAGCTTCATTCACTGTCTGAGGTTCAATCTTTGAAATCAGACAATACTCTTCTGAATCTCGAGCAATCCTTCTTCTTGTTTGTACACCTTTTCTTTTATCACCTATGATGTGATCTTCAGAGTGATTCAATCTTACATACCTAGGAACTTTGGGAGTTTCTTGCACTTCTGATTCTTGAACAGGTTCATTCAAGCTTATCTCTTCTTCCTGATTTATTGGATCAGTCTGAATCTAAATTTTAGAGGGAGCTTGGACTTCTTGAACAAAAACATTATTTTGATCATCTTCATCATATTCATAAAACCTTGAGGGTTTTTCAATACCTTCATCAACCTTCACATTTGTACTTTCTACAATCTTCCTTAATCTCTTGTTATAACACCGATATGCTTTGCTTTGAGTGGAGTAACCTAAGAATATTCCTTCATCACTTCTAGCATCAAATTTTCCTAGATCTTCATCTCTTTTAATGTAACATTTGCTACCAAAGACTCTGAAATACTTCATAGTGGGAGTGATGCCAAACCAAAGTTCATAAGGAGTCTTACCGGTATTGCTTCTAATTTGTACTCAATTGAGAGTATAGACTACAGTGCTTATAGTTTCTCTCCAATAGATCTGAGGAACATTTTCTTCCATCATCATGGTTCTAGATGCTTCCTAGATGGTCCAGTTCTTTCTGTCCACTACTCCATTCTGATGTGGAGTCCTAGGAGCAGACAACTGTCTTTTTATTCCATGTTTCTCATAGAATTCTATGAACTCACCAGATGTGAATTCACCACCTCTATCAGACCTCAGACATTTTAATTTTAATCTAGTTTCATTCTCTACCATAGCCTTGAATATTTTGAATTTCTCAAGAGCTTCTAATTTCTCTTTCAGAAAGTCACCCACATCATCTAGGAATGGTCATCAATTAATAACATGAAGTATCTATCACCTTGCACACTCCTGATTCTTGCCAGAACACATAGATCAGTATGAACTAAGTCCAATAATCCAATAGAAGATTGTTCCTTTCTTTTGAACGAGATTCTGCTTTGTTTACCCAACTAACATTCTTTGCACAAACTACTGGTAGGTTTTACCAATCTTGGAAGATCTCTTACAGCTTAAGTGTTGCTTATCTTGATGATATTATCAAAATTCACATGACACATTCTCCTATGCCATAACTAGCTCTGATCAATTTGAACAAATAACCAACTTTTACCAATACCAACCAAGTGGAAGATATTACCTTTTGTTTGAGTACTGGATGCAATCTCTGTTCTGGAACTTTCAAAGATCTTGTATTTTCTATTCTTGAATCAGACATCATAGCCTTTGTCCACTAACTATCCAACACTGAGAAGATTATTCTTCAAACCTTCAACATACAATACATCATTGGTTTGTTCTTTCCATCAAAAGAAATGGTTCCTCTACCTCTGATTCTGCCAGTAGAATTATCACCAAGCTTTACCACTCCTCCTTCATACCTTTCCAAATCTATGAACTTATTTTTGTCACCTGTCATATGGTGAGAGCATCCACTATTAATGACCCAATCATCCTTTTCTTCAACTTGGGCAGCTAGAGCTCTTTCTACAATTTTATGATTGACAAATTCAGAGGGCATTGGATCTTCTTCCTTGATGGCAATAAACACCTAGTCACTTCTGGATTTGTTTCCTGTCTCTGATTCATCATCTGTTACTCCTTCATTATCATCATCTTCATGAACATAGTAACAATTCTTCTGGAACCTTGATCTATTAGGATTTGGCCTTGAAAATCTTTTCGGACACCTTGAGGCAAAATGACCAATCTTATTGCAGTTAAAACACTTAAAACGCAATGTCCCCTCATACTTACTAGATCCTCTTGGCAGTCTTTTTACAATAAGGGCTTCAAGTTGAGTAGCTTCTGCTTCATCTTCTTCCAGGTCTTTTCTTGCTTTTTCATACCATGATAATTTCCTTGAAGAGTTCTCTCCTGAATCAAAGTTTTATTTTCCTTTTACAAAGACACTAGCTTTGAATGCAAATTCAGTCTTAGGGGGTGCATCTCCAAACTCGATCAGTTCAAATGTAGCCAACTTACCAACCAATTGATCTCTGGTGATACCTGAGAAGGATGTGAATTCTTCAATAGTGGCAACCTTATATTTGTAACAATTAGGAAGAGATCTTAGAACTTTTCCAACAATCTCATCTTCATCCAAGATTCCACCAGCACATCTGATGCCACAAACAAGCTCATTTACTCTTGGCATAAATGAAGTGATATTTTCATCTTCTCTCATCTTTAGGTTTTTGAATTTTCCTTTCAGACTTTGTAGCTTTGCACATTTAACATGTCTCCTTCATGCAGAAGTTCCAATTTTTGCCAAATCTCATATACTATTTTTAGATCAATAACATTTGTCAGCTCTGAATGAAATAAGGCACTTAGAAGAGCTTCTTTAGTCTGCAGATTATTTTCAGCATCTATGATTTCATTTACGGTACATGGACCATTCTGTGGAGGATCATATTTCTTTGAAGCCATGATCCAATACTGCATTTCCATACATTGCAAGTGGTATTCCATGTGACTTTTCCAAAGAGTGAAATTGGTTCCATCAAACCTTAGGCTATCCTTCTTGTAGGACGACATCCTGGATCTCCTCAAGCGATTAAGCTCCTTTTAGAGGAACTTGGCTCTAATACCAATTGTTGGATTTAGGACAGACAACTGAGAGGGGGGTGAATTAGTTGTCCAAAACTTTCTTCCAATTAATAACTTAAATCATTTACTTAATTCAGCAGCATAATGATAAATCAATCATGGAAACATAATGCAATAATTCAAGAGCAAAAACACATTAACACATAAGACACCAAGATTTTTGACGTGGAAAACCCGGTTAAGGGAAAAACCACAGGGTGACTAACCCAAGATTGTATTCTCTATTAAAAGAATAGAAAGAACAAAATGGCACATGCCAATTAGGGCTCACTACCTGAGCACACTGCTCACAAGAGGCACATTGCCTACAGGAGACACACTGTCTATAGAATAATAAGTATTACATACTTGAACTGAAGAATAGCATCTTCACCATGCTTGAGGTAGTTCCATTTAAGCTCAATACTTCTACTCTACCTTTTCACTCTGCTCCTCTCTACCACACTCTCATCTCCACATGATACCTTTGAAATGACTTTACAACTCTTATTTATACAAGACATTGACTTAGGGATAATCATCCAAGTTAGCAAAGATTATAGATCGAATACATAAATATTATATGACTAATTATAAAAAGACTTCATGCAGAACAACACACTATCAGCCACACAGATCTGAGTCTTCAATATTTCTTTAGGAACACGCCATTCTTCATAGAACATCTTCAAGATCATCCGCAGGATGTGTAACTCATCTAGTCGGTCAGGCTTAGGAAGAACACCATCATCCGGAAGTAATTCTTCAATTACGAGCTCAATCTTCAATGCGGACCACCAACATGAACTGGACACAATCCAAAGACCTCCACAAGCTTTCCTGAATCACCAAGAACATCCATACTACTTCTGTTCACTGAAATCATTCTCTCCTTCATCTGGAACCTTAAGAACATAGTCTGTCATCACTGTCATATTGGAATAGATGCTTGTGGACCTCTAGACCACAAACCAATTCAGTTTTCAATTCATATTGACTTCCTAAACACTCCACAAAATCCACAGAACAAGATATTACACTACCTAATCTTACCGGACCTATCTATGTCACTCTATCACCTCTGAACATCTACTAGAGCTAGTTTTACTTAAGTGGCCATAACTTCTTCAGATCTTCATGCGAACCTCTGAAATCTTTACTGGATCATCTCAAGACACATATCTTCAAACCCTTTTAAGTGTATCCTCTGATATTCATCTTAGCTGGGATCTTTACCTCACTGTCTCCATTGTTCCTCTTTGTTCCTGATTAGGACTAATTTTCTCAATATCCTCAGCACATAGCTCATCCAATCCTTATCATCAATGCAATATGAGTATGTTGACATCAATGACAACACCGATTAGGCCCATACTTGCAACATTTTCCTTAGGCACATGAACAAAAGCCTCACAACAAAAAACCCTTAAATGTGAAATAGAAGGTTTCTTACCTGTCCACACTTCATAAGGTGTCAAATCAAGAGCCTTACAAGGAGATCTGTTAATCAAGTAGCATGTAGTACACACAGTCTCTGCCTAAAAACATTTATCTAACTGTGCATCACTCAACATACTTCTGGCTCTTTCCATGATTGTTTGGTTCATCCTTTCTGTAACACCATTCTGTTGTGTTGTATACAGAGTTGTCTTTTGTCTGATAATACCTACATGCTTGCAAAACTTATCAAATTCCTTAGAGGTATATTCCCCTCCATTGTCATATCTTAATATTTTTATCTTTAATCCTGATTGGTTTTCAACTAAGACTTTAAAATCCTTAAAATTAGTGAAAACTTTAGATTTGTGTTTCATAAAATAAATCCAAGTAAATTTGGATACATCATCAATGAAGGTAACAAAATAAGGAGATTTTTTGATAGAATCATTATCCACAAGTCTAAACACATCAGTATGATTAATCTCTAACTTCTCTTTTGCTCTATTGCTTCCTAAAGGAAATGATTTTTTGTTATGTTACCAAACACACAATGCTCACATAAATCAAAATGTTCATCAGAATAAGAAAAACCATCCAACAAATCTTTATTCCTAATAATTTTCAAAACATTATTACTTGTGTGACCTAATCTATGGTGCCACAACATACATGTATTTTTAGTACTAGCCTCAGATAAATAGGAGGCATTACAAACTATATTGGCTTCAATCTTGAACAGGTTTCCTAATCTCTTCCCCTTTGCTACCACCAAGTTCCCTCTCACCAATCTACAACCATGCTTGTCAAAAGTTACATGCATTCCCAAATCATTCAACTTTGAAACTGAAATTAGATTTCTAGCTAATCTAGGAACATGCAAAAGACTAGGGAGGGTTTTAATCCTCCCATCATTGAAATAGAACAATACCTTGCCTTTCCCAACTATCAGATATGTAGAGTTGTCTCCAAGGTAGATATTACCTCCATCATAGTCTTTGTATGTGGAAAACCATTCCTTATGCAGGGTCATTCGAAATGAGCATCCTAAGTCAACCAACTAGTGATCATTAGAAACAACATTACATGCAGAAAATAAAACATCTTCACCTACATTGGAGGACTTATCCAAAGCACTCTCCCACTATTTCTTTAGGTTTTTACACTCCTTCACATGTCCCCTTTTACTACAGTTCCAACACTTAACTCTGTTCTTCTTTCCAAGAGTCTTAGATCGGCCCTTAGACTTTCCCTTAGCCCCTTTCTAATTTCCTTTCGGTCCTCTTTCCTTAGACCTTCCCCTGAACTATCCGAACTCTTCTTCCTCAATTCCTATGATAGTAGAACTAAAACAAAGGCATTCAACTTTAGATCTATGAGGTTAGCAGTGATAGAAAGGATAACATTCTCCCAAGACTCAGGTAAAGAACAAAAATGTAATTTACATTTATCTTCCTCATCAACATCAACATCTACAGATGCATGCTAACTCAACAACAAATTAAATGAATTTAAATGCTCTACAACTGAATCACCCTCTCTCATTTTCATGAAAAATAATTTTTGTTTTAAATAAAGTTTATTTACCATACTCATGGCTTGGTAGATCTCACCTAACCATTTCCACAAACTATGTGCAGTCTCTTCCTTTGTGACATTCAGCAAGATAGAATCTACAATACATAAATGTTCATGGTTCCCTGTGCCTTTTTATCCAACCTTGCCCATTCGTCTAGAGAGACATCATTGAGTTTCTTCTTATTTTGAACAGCCAACCACTAGTTTCTTTCTTCCAACAAATCTTCCATTTTCAGCTTCCACAACTCATTCCTCATTCAATTGAACTTCTCAATGTCCAAATGAGAGGTTGATGCAATGGTGGATGCAACCATAATAACAACTCAAGATTTGCAAAGCAAACATAACCAAATCTCCCACTGCAGCCACAACTTCCACACTACCACCCAAGAGTCAAAGCTAGCCAGGCTCTAATACCAAATGTTAGAAATGAAAGCACAACTACCCAATGGAAATCTGATTCAAATATATGTTTAACAATCTTTAACTGTGCATTATCAATGGAGATTGAAATATAGATAAGAAACTATGCAACACAGAAACATAAAAATAGAAAACTAAACACACAACACAATGTTTACATGGAGAAAACCCTTTCGGGTAAAAAACTCCACATAGGAAAGAGGCCCAAGTTTGTATTAATCTGAAAAAGATTGTACAATACAACTCAACAACTCTTTCCACCAATCTTCAACCTGACAGCATTCCGGCAGCACCTGAGTATCTAAAATATGTTTTGCAGCAACAAATACAATGGAAAATACTTATAGAAGTGTTTTCCCTCCATTCTAGGTGTCCACTTTCTCTCTCCAAGATTCCCCCACGTGCAAGCATTAAATGTTATCATACATGCAACATCCAAGTGGCAAAAACTTACCCATCCAAAGTTGGGCACCCATGTCCAAGAATAGCATGTAATAGCATCTTATGATGCATCATAATGGTCATAGATACCACCAACAATAAATCTTCCCAAGATGGGTGTCTGGGGCTAAAGATAGCAATTTACAACTAATAATGAGTGTCATATGCATCATAGAAGTATGGAATCTTATGACAACTTGCAGCTGCCATAAATCCACTTACACCACATTATGACAAGTTGTCATACATGCCAAAAATAGTATATTCCTCAAGGGTGGCACCTACCCTCATTTACTCATGAGTTTTACAATTGCCAACAGTAGATGTCACTCCATAACTATCATCGGTAACTCTGGAATTACCACTGCTAGTGAAACTACCTCATTTCCTCATGGGTAATTACAAATTACAAGCTAAAAATGGAATAAAATACAATATTGGAATTTACAAGGTTAATGGCACCTTATTCCAACACGTGTTTTGCTAAAAATCTCAAGGTTGGCCTTTAATTTGTCCCCCATTTTGATGTACTTACCCCCTAGGCATTACAACTTAATGATAAAACTAGTTTATGTATCAACTATCTCTTAATCAAATTTTCCTTATGCCCACATGCTTTCTTATTTGGAGTAGGTTCAAAATAATCCTATTATCCCTAGTGTATCACAACCTTCTAGAAACTTATTTTTTGAACAATAGATACTAAATCAAGTCCCAATGACCAATGTGCAATTAGTAAATCAAACATGACCTTCTCAAATGGTGTACATTCAAATCAAGACCAAACTACCCGTTTGACATTAGAATTAGAGGCATTGAAGAAGACAATTGCACAAGTAACAAATGAGATGACACAAATAAAGATTAATCCTCCTCAAGTACATAATCAAAAGAACTTTCATAATTAGAGTAATCCTTAGAATTAGAACTTCTAAAATAGAGGGTTAATCATCAGACCTAATAGGTAGTGGAACACTAGGCCTAATAATAGGGGTGTCCCTAGCCCATTGGATAATGCAAATTAGACATTGGGGAGTTATTCCAACTCTATGAATCTCACTAAACTAAATCCATACCTAGATGATGGTTACTCCATGACACATTTGCTCACTAAAACTTGAATTGCCTAGAAATTGAGAAAATTTCTAGAATAGCCTAGGTTGATCAACAAGCTAGGAATGATGGTGGTAGTGGAAGTGGACAATATAGAGACATGGGTACTACAATGGTGTTGGATAAATATGTGTTTCTATGGAAGAAGATAATGAAACAATACAAGAGCATGATGAAATCTAGGATTTTCAACAAGCTAGAAGTAATTTCTTCTTGAGGAATAACAAAAATAAAGAACCTCTTACATCCTTTATTCCTCCAAGAAATATGCCTACTCCACCAAATCCAAATGCTAATAACCATTCAACATCTCCTAAGGGTCCCCAAGAGGGATCATTTAGATAGAATATTCCTATAGCCACTAAATAGTATGTCCTAGTAGATCACACTTATCATGTTACTGAAGATTTGAAGAAAACTAAGGCTAACATGTATTTCTTCAATGTCCTACAAAATTGTCTAGCCTAGAAAGAAGCATTGATCCATTCTTTAGAAAAGGGTGAGAAGGCTATTGTATCATAGAAGGATAATGGGAAGGCAACAAGTATTGCAAATGCATTCACTATTATGCACAAAGGTATATTAGATTCCCCACCCTTTTTGTTGGGTGTTAGAATCTTTGGTAAGAATTGAGAAAAATTCTAGATCTCCTTAGGAGAAGCAGGAATAATCCTTCATGGCCAATTCTCTTGAAAAGGAAAAGAAAAAGACTGAGGATCAAGAGAAAACTGAGGATCAAGTGAGAATGGCTCATTAATTCAATATTTCTTCTCAGTCATCATATAACGAGGCAGGAATTGAGGATGGTTTATGGACCCTCATTCAAAAGGGAAGGATAGCTCTTTCAAGTCCCCACAAAATGCTCCCTCATTTCCAAATTCCATTGAAGGGGGGAAATAAAGTTTAATGTAGCCTAGTTGGGCATCTTTTATCAATTTGTTTCTAGTTTCCTATGCCTAGCTCTTTCTTTATCATCTTTTTCTTTCATTAATAAATTGTATAGGTGGATTTTCACATTTTTCCTAAACAAAGAATTTACATAATAATCTAGTTGATTTAGGTAAATCTAGAAATTTCATACCACATTCTATTTGCAAAAAGTTGGGGCTGGTCCCTACCAAGACTAATAGAACTTAGGTAATATAATTGGACAAGACCAAAGTCAATGTTGTGGGTGAGTTGAAATATGTTCACATCCAATTAATGTCAAATCCATGCATCCAATGGTGCATTGATATCCAAGTAGTAGAAATTCTAGAGATCTATGATATGTTATTAAGTAGAGATTGGACAAAGAATCTGATGGATATTTTGCTACTAACTTCTCCCACCTATGGTTTTCATGGAAAAGAAACTAGAATCAGATCAGGATTAAAAGTGAGCCAAGACTAAAACACATGATCATTAAACATAATCACCACAATGAGATCACTTATGTTGAAGTTGAACTAGGGGTATATAGAAGAATAGATGAGATCATGACTACTTTTGTCACTCTAGATCAAGGCAATACTAGTAAAGAAGTGTATGATGAATCTTCTCATAAGGTACAACCTGATCTAGACTCAAACCTTTATGAATTTGTGAAAAAGTTGACTAATGAAAAGAAATTTCTAGGAACTAAGGTATGTACCTCTGATCTGATGATTCCTAATTATTGTCAAGTCCATGGTGATTTTCATTTAGAATTTTCTTATTTAGCATGCTTGGATGCTACTTGGAAAGTATATGCTATTGTTTTGGAACTAGACCCAAATATTATCATTAAGGATGCTTCAGAGATAGAAGATTCTCCCATACCAAAATCCTAGGTGATAAAAGTGGATGTTGTTGAAGCACCAAAGGATCCTCCAAATAAACCAAAACTAGATAAACAATCTAGAAGGGAACCCAAAGTTTTAGATAATAAGCTTATGTGGAATCTATGATTTGATGGATCAAAATCTAAGAAAAGATGTGGTGTAGGGGTAAAGTTAGTTAATCCCAAAGGGAAAGCACTCTTGGCATCTTATAGGTTACAATTTACTTGCACTAATAATATGGTAGAAAATGAGGAATTTAGAAGGGGATTGATCTTAGCACATTTGAAAAGGGATAAACAATTACAAGTCTAAGGAGATTTCAAAATTGGTGATCAAGCAGGTCAGAAGTCAATATGCATGGAATGATAAAAGACCTATTTCATATAGAAATAGGGTTTGGGAAATGATTGAAGACGTTGATGATTTCAACATTACAATTATTCCAATAGGGAAGAATTAGATTGCAAGTGCAATGGCACTAGTTGTTAGCACTTTGGAACCAATGGTCAATTCAAGGTTAAGGAAATTTTTATTAGAGTTGGTGCTCATAAATACTATCCTAGATAATGTCAAAAAAATTTGGTATTTGAAGATGATAAGCACATTCTATATTTTATTACTAATTTAGGTGTTTTTGAGACTCAAATTATTGATGAATCCAAAAGAGATCCTTTTGAAATGGATGATGTAGGAATAGTCAACTTGAAGACTAATACTCCTAAAAGGGGTGGTGGCATTGGAAAGGCTATTTGATATGGATTAGATGGGAAGATAGAGAGTATCATCCAATTCAAAGGGAGGTAAGTATAATGCATATAATCTAGGAGATGAACAACAAATAAAGAGCGTGTTTGTGGGAAAAGCATATACTCTAGAAGAGAAAGATGGTATAATTAATGTATTAAAAGTTTATAGAGAGGTGATTCATTAGGGATATGAAGATCTAAAAATGTTTGACACCTCAATCATTACTCATATCATCCCATTAGAGACTAGTGAAAATCATTTTAGGCAAAAACAATGGTCAGTGAATGCCTTGTTGGAACCTTTGATCCTTAAGGAGGTGAAAAAAACTACTATCAGCTAGAATTATATTTCTAGTTAGGTACCCAACATGGGTTGCTAATCTCATCCTATTTTGGAAGAAAAATGGAGAGATAAGTTTGTGAGTTGACTTCTAAAACCTCCATAGGGCATCTAAAAAGGATAATTACCCTCTACCTTCTTTGGATTAGGTGTTGCATATCATGAATGGATCCCAAATGATGTGCTTTCTTAATAGACATTTAGGGTACAATCAAGTTATGGTGAAGTATGAGGACAGGCTAAAGACTATCTTTACTACAAAGTGGAGCATATTTTCTTATTGAAGTATGCCTTTTCGCTGAATTAATTTAGGTGCTACCTTTCAGAAGGCCATGAATATTTCCTTCAAGGATCTTCTGGGAAAGTATATTATTATTTACATGGATGATTTGATAGTATTAGTACGAGTATTGTATGGAGTTTCTTTGAATCCTAAGAAGTGTCTCTATGGGGTTATTGAGGCTAGGTTGTTAGGACATGTTATTTTTGAAAAAGGAGTTTCTATTGATCCAAAAGAGTTGAGGCCATTAAAAATTGTCATTGTCAAGGAGTAAGAAAGAACTTAAGTCATTCTTTGGTAAAATTAACTTTGTGAGGAAGTTTATCACTAGTTTTGTTGAAACAGTTAGACCCTTGAATTATATGCCTAAGAAGGAATCTAAGGTATAATGAAGTGCTAAGGCCAAACAAGCCTTTTCTCATATCAAAGAGTCAATTTCTAATGCTCTTTCTATAATCAATCTAGATTATAAGTAGCCTTTCATATTTACTCTTTTACATCAAAACATTCATGTGCTACTATGATAACTTGTTGGTCATGATGTTAGTCATTCGCAAACATAGAATAAAAGTTACACAACAACCTTTACTCATCTTGAAAGATACGATGAATTCAAAGAATCCATGATCCCAAGTCTCCGTTGATTAGGTCTTAATCTACTGACGTTACTCAATGGTTGATGTGTATTGCTGTTTTCCATTCAGGGGCCTTACGTGTTTCTGCACTGTTCATCATCATCATCATCTTCAAATATCCTGCTCTGGATGTTTGCTCTGCATAAGTCTCCAACAATTCTACCTCTGCACTGTAAATTTAGTCAAATAATGTGCCTACAGGCTGATATTTGCATGATTGCTACCATTATTTATGATTCTTTGCATGATATTTTCAATACTACATGCATTTAACCTAATATGCTAATGATCTTCAGTTACCTACGGGATTTCAGCATATTTCACTATTTCTGCTTGTTATTTATCATGATTTGCAGTTATGGAGATGAATTAATGAAATTGAAAAAAGGGAAAAGGGTTAAAGAATGAGATTCCCAAAACTACTGGACTTAGATCACTGATTCACATACAAGCTCCCATACTTGCAATGAAAAGAAGGAAAACTAGAAATCATACTTCACCAGGACAATCCACAAATCCGCATGATCTAGTGCAAAGCTTCAAAGGAAAGTTGACAACAACATGTAATGAAATGAAAGCGCTTCCAGTTGAACACAGCATTCACCAGTACATATCCAGAAATCAACAGAAAGATTACGTAAAATTTACAATTAAGATGTAATCTGGAACTTCATCTTCATTCAGTATGCTCAAGAACAGGTACATTTACAGTGATCTGAAGAAAGAACCTTGACATTTCAACAATTCTATCCTCATTAGTCTTAGTAATCCAATCTCTTAATTGATTCTACAGTAATTGACTTTTTGCGCCAGATGCGTCTGTGTATTCCAATGTATTTCCCCCCTTTTAAAATGACAAGCTCTGTTCCTTATATAGAACAACCGCCAAAAAAAACGGTTACAACGATCCAAAGATCAGGATCCTCTCATAACAAACAATAGTCCAGACGAAAAGCACATGCTTCATCAGTCGGCAAATGCACAGCTGGCACAGAATATTCCAGCATCTTCGACTTGATTCGGTCTCCAGCTGGCAAACAGCATATTTGACAATATCCTCTTCATGTCTGGCCCATGTTGACTCCATGCGTAACTTTGTAATTATCAGCTTCAGCAGCATCATGACTTCAATGTTCAGCTTCAGCAGCATCATGACTTCAATGTTCAGCTTCAGCAGCATCATGACTTCCTGCAAATAAACAGACAAACATTAAGTTCATCATCATGTGGATAAACAACAGGAAGTAAACATTTTATTAAACATACCTCCCCATGTGCAGCTACAGGCAATCAGGCTTTACCTGTGGAAAATATGCACTAAATGCATAAACAGCATAAAAACAACCAGGTCAACCCTCGTTGACCAAAATCAGGCAGTCGGGCTTTCAAATTTCTATCGCTTCATGTTTTTGCCCATTTTCTTGTATATCGGGTTCAAATATGATCAGGTATGTCAAAATATACAAGGAAATAACTACCCCTAACAAATTACTTCATACCTGGCTTTGCATGCTCTGTTTGAATGTTTTGGGTCATCATCATCATGTTCGCATCAGTGCAACCACACATGATCAGGTTGACAATATTGGACTTGGCCGACGGCAACAGTTATACCTACGCCGAAAATCATGATGATGCCCAACTCTATGTCTTGTATCTAGCCGCAGGATATTGTGAAATATGATGCTCCTCGCCTCCGAATGCTCTGAGGAAAAGCACATCAGGATGTTTTGTTTTTGCATATTCGGGAAAGAAAGACATCGTCATCATCATCATGATGAAGACAAACAGGAGGACTTGGAAAATGATCCTGCCGCTGAGGAAAATCATGATGACGTCATCGTCATCATCAGGCTTGGTTAAAATGCAAAGGGATGACGTCACCGTCATGTTCCGTTAAGATCAGGAGATAACTGGAATATCGGGTTCCCCCCAAGGAAGATGATCGCGTGGATGAATGCAATATGACCCTTTTCGGCCAAGGCTATCCGCTCGAAAGATCAGGATGATGAACATCATCATCATCATATCCGCATTGGGTGATTTAGAATATGATCCTGCTGAAAGTCCTGACGACGTCATCAGGATATCTGCGGCCTTCATTAATCTTCGAACATGACGTCATCGTCATCATCATATTGGCGAAATGGATCACGCCTTGGAAAATATCCTGCCGAAGGAGAAAGGTGATGGTGACGTCATCGTCATCATCATATTTGCAAAAGGTTACTCTTGTCGGCAGGATGATACTACGAACTGTCGGGAAAGACTAACAAGATCATGATGATCTTGTTCAACAAGGTTTGGGAAAGGAAAATCATCCTCCGTTTCGAAAGATAAGGTGATCATCATGATCACGCAAAAGGAGATCAGGAGGATATTAGGAAATGTCGGGTCCTGAAATATCATGATGATGACCACCAAGACTGTCGTGCGCGCGCAAATTATGCAGATGGCAGATTTCTCTAAGTAAGCTGATATTATAATATCAGCATGATATTATAATATCGGGTGATGTTGGAATATCATGATGCTCGCAATGTTTCCAAGGTTACTCGACGGGTAAAACACACTAGCACTTAAGATTGACGTCCGGATGTTTCGGGACTGCATGATTTTTATCAGGTGATAGAGTAAGATCATGATGATGACCTTTGGCGATACAAAAGACCGCCTGACGGGAAAGGATTATTACGACTTAAACTTGACGTCCAGATGTTTCGACCTCAAGATATTATTGGGGGCTTTTCAAATATCATGATGATGATGTTCATACAGCAATTATCAGGTTTGACCAAAACTTTGACTGCTTACAACTCCTTCATATGGACGAATTTTCAAGTGATGCAAAAGGCAAACCTGCATGAAATTTCAAGCTCTTTCTACCCATGAAGTCATAGAAACAAAATATGAACTTTGACAAACTAACCTCATGATGATGACCTACCTCATCCCGACCTTCATGATGATGATGCACCTGACTTATTTTTACCAAACCGCCAGAAACAGACAACACAAGCCAAAACAAAAGTTGGGTCCCTGTTTTGCCAAGTCAAAATGGGGCGTGTTGTGTAACCACACAACAACTTGCCACCAAAGAAAATAACAAAATTCAAATAATTCAAGTGATGTGATCACATTTATCTATAGTGTTCTAATTCTGTCTAAGTAAAATCATCATGATCTTTGAATGATAAAATTTCATTATGGTGACAAAGCTAACAAAGGATCAGGTGTGTGCAGATGATTAATTATCCTCATCTTGAAAGCAAGTTGAAAACATAAGTAACTGGTGTTAAACTACATAGTTGGAGATCATCCCTCATAGCCAACCTGGATAGAGCCTTGCTGCCAGCAGGTGTCTATAACCCCGGCAAGGTTATCTATACAATCTCCCTAAGTAGAGCCCCACTGCCAGCAGGCGTCCATAGCCCCGGTAGAGTTACTTAGATGGCCTAATTTTATTTCGTTTCTGATTTTCCTTTAAAAATTTAAATTTGATATCATCATGTCTGCTCATTTGTACAAGGTGTAGTCACTTGCAGCTTTAGGTTGGAAATTGTATTGGTAGCAAGGGAGTCCCTTTAGATTTTTCACTTAACACCTATACTCATATCTTCAACAAACCCAAGGCTGTTAGGTGTTTCATTGTGTTTGATTCACTTTGGACAAGAAAAAGTACCCTGATGAAAAGACATCATAAACCTGATCATGAACACTTCTTAGAATGAATCATAACCTATATTTAAACGTGATCTCATCACTTGAATTCTAACAATTTAACTATTTTCTTAAGGTGATGAAGTGCATCATCCTGACTTAACAGAACAAGGTCCCAACCAACAAAACAACAACAGCAACAAGCAAACTGTACAAACAACTATACAAATATACAATATGATACACAAGACTGTCATGAAGTCACTCAGGCCTGGAAATAATGTTTGAGGAATTGTCCATTGACTGGCAACGGGACATCCTCACCTGTCAGGTTCTTAAGCCTATAAGTGCTGTCTCCTAAAATTTTAGAAATCTGAAAGGGACCTATCCATAGTCTATCGAACTTACCATGATCACCTTTCCTTTCATGGGCTTTATCCCACATCAGGACTAAATCTGATATCCTGAAAGCTTTAATTCTGGCTCTCTTGTCAAACCAGCGTTTGACAACAGCCTGATGTTTTGCAAATTGGTCAATCGCTTGGCTTCGTTTTTCTTCCAGATGCATCAACTGAAGCAACCTGACTTCCTGTTTATTATCTATGCCTAGATAGTCTTGGGCAAACTGCAGAGTAGGAATTTTCAAGTTTACAGGGAGGATAGGATCTACCCCATATACTAGCTGGAAGGGTGAGTTTCCCAATGCAATTTTCATTCTAGTTCTGTCTACCCATAAGGCATATTTCAGAAATGAGTTCCATTCCCTGGGATTTTTCTCTATCAATTTTCTTATGATACTCAGTAAATTCTTATTGGTGGATTCTGCTAATCCATTTCCCTGGGGATAGTAATTGGATGAGAACTTAAGTATGATCCCATGATCAAAAGCCCAACTTGACAATTTAGTGGAAATGAAGGCAGAACCATTATCACTTGCCAATGCATAAGGAATCCCATACCTGGTGACAATGTTGCTTTCCAGAAATTTAATGACATCATCAGCAGTACAAGTTTTGCTGCTGATAGCCTCAGTCCATCTGGTACAATAATCAGTAATTGTTAGGACATACCTCTGGCCTGAAGAAGACGGAGGATTGATTGGTCCTATGAAATCCATGCCCCACTGTGCAAATGGGTGCTCTTCCATCACTGGCTGCAACGGTTGTGCAGCATATTTCTCTCTGTTGGCAGCAACCTGGCAAACATGACAACATTTAACATGATCAGTTGTGTCTTTAAAAATTGTAGGCCAGTAATATCCTGCTATGAGGATTGCATGTGTGGTGGCCAACGCTGATCCGTGGGCAGTTCCAAACTTGTCATGTAACTCTGTCAAGACTTTATTGGCTTCTGGTTTCTCTAAGCATCTCAGGTATATCCCTTCATAATTCTTTTTAAACAGGGCTCCTCCCTTCATCATATATTTCTGGGATCTTATCTTTAAGGCTCTTCTCTATGAGGCTTGCATCCTCGAAGGACATCTTCCAGTGATCAGGATGTGCCTGATGTCTGAATACCATTCTTTATTGTCTTTCTCATCGATTACATACTGCTGACTGATGATGTTTGGATCAGTTTCAGATATCATCTGGCTCAGAGCCTGTCCTCTTACTAGCTTCATGGGTGTGATCTCCATGTCATATTCCTGTAATACGGTAATCCATTTGGCCCTTTTTTCACCAGGTTCACTCTGCATCAGCAGCATCTTTACTACTGCATCTGGTACCACAGCAATCACCTTACTTCTTAGTATATAATGTCTGAACTTTTTTACTGCTCTGATTAATGCAAGTGCCTATCTTTCAACATCTACATATCTCAACTCAGCATCCCTGAAAGGACAGCTCATGAAGGCAATTGGTTTCTCTTCTTTATCTTCATTTCTTTGAGTTAACACTGCTGCAGAAGTATGTTCTGAAGCAAATGAGTAGATGTAGAAATCATTTGTATAATCTGGACTAATGAGGATAGGAGCATCTGAAATGGCCTTCTTTATATCTTCAAAAGCAGCTCTGGCTTCTGGTGTCCAGTCAATTTGTGCATCTTTTTTCAACATGGCATTCAGTGGTCTGACAATCTCAGCAAAGCCAGTGATGAACTTCCTCACAAAATTTATCTTACCAAAATAAGATTTAAGCTCCTTTTTGCTTCCTGGAAGTGGTAATTTCATAATAGATTCCACCCTGTCAGGATCAATGATAATCCCATCCTCTGTGATTAGGTGGCCTAGTAACTTTCCTGTTGTGACCCCGAATATGCACTTCTTGGGATTCAAAGATATTCCATATTCTTCACATTTCTTCAGTACATTTCTGAGATCAGCAACATGATCTCCTCTTTCCTTGGAGAATACTGTCAGGTCATCCATGTAGATGACTATACATTTTCCTATTAAGCCTCTGAAGGCTATGTCCATTGCTCGCTGGAATGTAGCTCCAGCATTTATCAGTCCAAATGGCATACGTCTATATGCAAATATCCCCCATTTTGTGGTGAAGGCAGTTTTTAATCTGTCAATTTTGTCCACCATCACTTGGTTGTATCCTGAAAAGCCGTCCAAGAAGGACATCATCTTAGCTCCATTTACCATCTGCAGAACCTCATCCAAAGAGGGCAAAGGATAATTATCCTTTTCTGATGCTCTGTTCAGGTTCCTGAAATCCACACACAATCTGATGTCTCCATTCTTCTTCCTGACTGGTACCAGATTTGCCACCCAAGTGGAGTGCCTTACAGGAAAAATTATCCGGGCATTCAACAATTTCTTGACCTCTTCAAGGATGATGGGCTCAAGCAGAGCATTGACTGGCCTCTGCTTCTGTCTAAAAGGTTTTGCATCTGGCTTGAGAGGTATAGTATGAGTTATGACAGAAGTGTCATACGTCTTCAGCTCGTCATAAGTCCATGCAATTACATGTATATAATCCTTAAGGGCCTGAGTTATTCCTTCTAACTCTTCAGGTGTACAAACCTTACCCAACAAGACATTCCTCTTGTCATCAGCCTGTCCAATATTCACCTGTGAATATTGACCTCCATCTGCCTTAGGCAGATCCTTATGTTTGAGCATATTATCCAGATCAAAGGCTCTTTCTAATTCAATCATACCTTTGGGAATTGTGTTGCTAGGCAACTCTAATATCTCATCTTCTTCCCAGACATGATCTTCCATACCATTTTCATCTATGATCTGAGCTTCAAATACGCTTCTGTTTGATATGAAGTCCAGGATGTGCTTATCATCATCAAACACTTGGAGATTAGTCACATTGTCAGGTACCGAAGGTACTGACACCAATTCTACTGAAAATCTCTTCAGACCAGATATAGACAGTGGTTCCAGTGTACTGGCGGCCTGAGCAAGTGCATCTGCCCTTTGGTTCTGTTCTCTTGGCATGTGAACGATGTTGAAGGCATCAAAGTCTTCCATCAGGTCCCACACACGATGTCTATAATTTGACAGCTTTCTGTAGTTACAAGAGTAAATTCCCCTTACTTGTCTCACAACTAGTTCTGAATCTCCAAAGACATGCAGGATCTTCACCTTCTTCTTATGGGCAAACAACAGTCCATGAATCAGAGCTTCATACTCTGTGACATTATTAGTGCAGGGGAACTGTAATCTGTAAGCTGCTAAATAGGATTTTCCTGATGGATCAACAAGGTCAATTCCTACCCCAGAACCCTGCTTAGATTTGGATCCATCAAACCTCAAGATCCAAGGCATATCTTCAGCAGGACATTTGCTTGAGCTTTCTTTTTTCTTTGCAGCTCTGGCTGCTGCTCCACCTGATATCCACTTTAACTTAGGGGTGTCATCTTCAAGTTTCTTCTTTCCTTTATCTGATGAGCCTGATGGCTTTTCTATTTTCTCTTCCATCCTAGCAGGAGGATGATGTTCAGCACATACAGCTGCATGCTTCTTCAAAATGTGTAAGCACAGTGAGCAAGTGGTTTCTGAGTGAGGCGCCTCATGCAGCCTACACCAACCTTTAATTAAAACCTCCTGGGGAGATCTACACTGTTGTGTCATTTTTTTTATTTCTTTGACCAGAAATTCTTTGAACTTCGTCAGGTCACTGCCTTTATCCTCATCAGACAACTCATAATCCGGTTCCATGAAGCAATCACTACCAGGAGTGATCTTTTCCTTTCTCGCATCATTCGTCTGATTGGACACCAGGATCTCCTCTATTTTTTGGATATGATCCTCATCAGGATCCGTCGACTCTTCTGTTCCTACAGAAGACAAATAAAAATTAGTATCATCATCATCATCCGATGTAGCACTCACCTCGGAATATGATGATGATGCTTCACTATACGTCTGCTCCAGCATGATCATGTCTAAGCATGGTTCGCAAGTCTTTTCCGAGTGTACTTCGCCATGCAATCTGCACCATCCGTCAATCAAAATATCATTAGCAGGTATATTTAATAATTGACAACGTTTTATCTGAGTAGATAAATGCATCTGAAAATCCCTGAAGCGATCTATTTCGTTGTCATTATCAGGATCATTATTAAGTTCTGCGACTGGCATATCCTCATGATAATCATCATGATGATGATGATGAACATCAAGCATCAGGACCTCTTCTATTTGGACAGTTTGCGGCCTGATGTGATAAACTCCAGGTTCTACGTTTACATACATGATCGCATTTGTTCTGTTGTATTCCGTGATCATATGTTTCATCCTAGGCTCAGCGTCAATCCGGATCTGATTAGGTATACCTTTCCATGGCAACCACATGTGACTGAAGTCTGTGGACATGTATCCGTTAAGCGTTTTAGACCAGTCCCGGCTAAGCAACATCCCGTATGTATCAGGTATGTCAACCACCTGAATGTCAATGTAATATTGGATCCTAGGATCAGACGCTAGCTGCATGTGAATGTGAGTGAGTTCTCCTACGACACTTACTTCTGTCTTGTCCAGTTGAGTGACCTTCTTTAAGGATTTAGCAGGATGCAGTCCTAATGCGTTGCATATTGACAAAGGCATAACATTAGTTGAGGCCCCTGAATCAACTAAACAGTTGTGCAAATTCTTACTGAACATTCTTATGGTGAGGAGAAACGGAGGTGATTCAGTTTTGTCTCTGTACAAGGTCATGTGAGAGGTTTCAGTAGCTTGGACTGTGGCTGACACTTTGGGCTTGACAGTATTATCTTTAGCAGTATGGTCTCTGCTATTGGATTGACTCGAAAGGTGATTATCCTCTTTAGAAGCAGGATCATCCAGCGACTTCATGAATGCCCTTTTGATGGCAGGAGTTTTCAGTAACTCAGATAGGGACAGGCTGATCTTGATTTTCTTCATTTCATCAGCCAAATAGCTGACTAACTTGTCAGACTCATGAGGTGCATTTGCAACTTTTGTTACTGTGTTTTGAGGAGACAAGTATTGAGCATTCACCTTAGGGAACCCAGGGTTATTGCTAGCCTTAGGATCAGGAGGTGTGTTGAAGTTGTTTGGAGGTAGAGATGATGTCAATGGACCGGCAGGTCTGTTGGCATTACTCCTCAGGTTATAACTATGCTTACCAGGGTATTGCTGCTGGTATGCATGTACTTCCTCATGCTCTCTTGTAGGTTCGTTTTCATCCTCAAAAGGGAAGACATAGTTTGCTTCAAAGGTTAAGGCAGATTCTTCACAGGTCTGATTATATTCCTGATGAGGCTGATTAGTGTATGTTTCCAGCACAAAAGCTGAGTCATATCCACAAGGAACTATTTCATTTCCTTCTGCCTGAGGTGGATTTCCAGAAGTATTAGACACTTCAGTCTGAAAGATGCTGGCAGCAATCCTAAATTATGGACAATCTAATTCTGCATGTGCATTGGTGTTGTGAATCCTGCACCAATTGGTAAGGGCTGCCTCAGCAAGATTGACTCTAGTAGTCTGTTTGGCTTCACCAGGAGGCTAATTGTCTAGGGGTGATGGTAATGAACCATTATTTGGCCTGGAGTTCCACACTCTGGGCTGCCTAGGAGGATTATTGTTATTTGCAGCACTACTGTTGAAGTTATTGTTGTATCCTCTGTCAGGGTAATTTGGTCTGTCATTGGAATAACTCCTATTCTGACTTGACTGTGAATAAAACCCTTGATTTCTGAAGTGTGTTACTTCTGTGGTGAGTTTTCTCAACTGAGCAGCAATTTCTTTAATTTCCTCTTTCTCCTCTTGAGCTTTGGCCACTACATTTTCAGTCTGAGGCTGGAAAAAGGAAGATCCATGGTTATTGTGGGATAGATCTGTACCCTGAGGTGTCTGAGTATGTGCAGGATATTGTGGCAATTGGCCATTTCCATTAGGAGGAGGCATGATACTCAATGGAGGTACTTGCAAAGGTGCAGGCATGATTGCTGGGGGTATCACTGCTCCATTTGGATATTGTGCAGGATATTGTGAAGGATAAGCTGCAGGATACTGTGCTGGATATTGTGACTGCATGCCAGGCAAAGTAGGGAAAGCTATATTTGGAGTAGGAGCAGGTATCAGCTGCTGATTTACCTTGATAGCTTCTTGAAAAGCTCCTGTCAATGTGGTGATCTCAGGATGTGTTCTCCTGATGAACATGGCGGTTAATGGATCCAGGGCTGAATAATAAATACTTCTAGCAGCATCATCAGCCACCACATATGGGGTAACTAGCTTGGACAACATTTTCTGGAACCTAGCATTGAAATTTGCAATAGGTTCATGCTCAAATCTCTTGATTGTGGCAAACAGGTGGTAATTCATGGATGGATCAATAGGGACCTTGAATCTGTCAAGAAAGGCCTTCTCTAAGACAGCCCACGAACCCACAGAAGATTGACCAAGACTGATGAACCAATTATAAGCCTCTTCCCCTAAGGAAAAAGGGAATAATCTGCACACCACATCCTGATGCTCTATTCTGGCTCTGCAGCAAGCTTCTTTAAACGTCCTGATATGATCATCCGCATCCTGATAAGGATGGTATTTTGGACAAAGTTTGTCTGGATACTTTGGTAACTCATGATACGCATTAAAGGTCAATGGTGATTCCGCTGCAAAGAACGACATTGCAACCTGAGGGGGCTGAACTGGTGGTGCAGTTGGCTGAGGTTGGACTAAAGGTATACCCTGAGGTTGAACAGAAGGTGTCACAGGTATACCGGAAGGTATTTGCAAACCAACAGGAGTTACAGGAGGAGGTCCTGGTGAAGTTCTGGACGCACTAGACTCTGGAGTATGGTGAACGTCTACAGTCTTATGTCTAAAACCTCTGACAGGCAATTCTTTGAAAATTTCACTATGTCTAGACCTGGTATTTACCCTGTGAGCCAGGATTTCTTGATTTGGAGGCCAATTAGCTGAAACTTTGCAAATATTGGCTGGATTCCACCGGACGAGGTGATATTTGCGGTCAACTTGCAAATCAGACTGAATATTTACGCGATATTTGCGAAGACACTGCAAATATGACAGGATATTGGGATATTTAGACCGGTAGCACCAGATCTCGCGTGTCTAAGGCTCAAATTCTCAAAGCTTGAACAAATTTATGCATCTTTGGCCAATATTTAGTGAATTTAAAGAAATCTACTGCAAAGCTTGCAATATTTATGTGAGATTTGGAAATCTTTACACAGAATGTGCATATACAAACTTGTCGCAGCAAATATTTACGCAATATGATGAAATTCACAAATGATCTGAAGTTACCTTACTCTGAGCGTCATCAAACCTGAAAGTACTGATGATGAATGTGATCTTCTGGACTCAAGGCCCTCCTTCTAGCGTCAATTTATGTTGGTCATGATGTTAGTCATTCGCAAACATAGAATAAAAGTTACACAACAACCTTTACTCATCTTGAAAGATACGATGAATTCAAAGAATTCATGATCCCAAGTCTCCGTTGATTAGGTCTTAATCTACTGACGTTACTCAGTGGTTGATGTGTATTGCTGTTTTCCATTCAGGGGCCTTACGTGTTTCTGCACTGTTCATCATCATCATCTTCAAATATCCTGCTCTGGATGTTTGCTCTGCATAAGTCTCCAACAATTCTACCTCTGCACTGTAAATTTAGTCAAATAATGTGCCTACAGGCTGATATTTGCATGATTGCTACCATTATTTATGATTCTTTGCATGATATTTTCAATACTACATGCATTTAACCTAATATGCTAATGATCTTCAGTTACCTACGGGATTTCAGCATATTTCACTGTTTCTGCTTGTTATTTATCATGATTTGCAGTTATGGAGATGAATTAATGAAATTGAAAAAAGGGAAAAGGGTTAAAGAATGAGATTCCCAAAACTACTGGACTTAGATCACTTATTCACATACAAGCTCCCATACTTGCAATGAAAAGAAGGAAAACTAGAAATCATACTTCACCAGGACAATCCACAAATCCGCATGATCTAGTGCAAAGCTTCAAAGGAAAGTTGACAACAACATGTAATGAAATGAAAGCGCTTCCAGTTGAACACAGCATTCACCAGTACATATCCAGAAATCAACAGAAAGATTACGTAAAATTTACAATTAAGATGTAATCTGGAACTTCATCTTCATTCAGTATGCTCAAGAACAGGTACATTTACAGTGATCTGAAGAAAGAACCTTGACATTTCAACAATTCTATCCTCATTAGTCTCAGTAATCTGATCTCTTAATTGATTCTACAGTAATTGACTTTTTGCGCCAGATGCGTCTGTGTATTCCAATGTATTTCCCCCCTTTTAAAATGACAAGCTCTGTTCCTTATATAGAACAACCGCCAAAAAAAATGGTTACAACGATCCAAAGATCAGGATCCTCTCATAACAAACAACGGTCCAGATGAAAAGCACATGCTTCGTCAGTTGGCAAATGCACAGCTGGCACAGAATATTCCAGCATCTTCGACTTGATTCGGTCTCCAGCTGGCAAACAGCATATTTGACAATATCCTCTTCATGTCTGGCCCATGTTGACTCCATGCGTAACTTTGTAATTATCAGCTTCAGCAGCATCATGACTTCAATGTTCAGCTTCAGCAGCATCATGACTTCAATGTTTAGCTTCAGCAGCATCATGACTTCCTGCAAATAAACAGACAAACATTAAGTTCATCATCATGTGGATAAACAACAGGAAGTAAACATTTTATTAAACATACCTCCCCATGTGCAGCTACAGGCAATCAGGCTTTACCTGTGGAAAATATGCACTAAATGCATAAACAGCATAAAAACAACCAGGTCAACCCTCGTTGACCAAAATCAGGCAGTCGGGCTTTCAAATTTCTATCGCTTCATGTTTTTGCCCATTTTCTTGTATATCGGGTGCAAATATGATCAGGTATGTCAAAATATACAAGGAAATAACTACCCCTAACAAATTACTTCATACCTGGCTTTGCATGCTCTGTTTGAATGTTTCGGGTCATCATCATCATGTTCGCATCAGTGCGACCACACATGATCAGGTTGACAATATTGGACTTGGCCGACGGCAACAGTTATACCTACGCCGAAAATCATGATGATGCCCAACTCTATGTCTTGTATCTAGCCGCAGGATATTGTGAAATATGATGCTCCTCGCCTCCGAATGCTCTGAGGAAAAGCACATCAGGATGTTTTGTTTTTGCATATTCGGGAAAGAAAGACATCGTCATCATCATCATGATGAAGACAAACAGGAGGACTTGGAAAATGATCCTGCCGCTGAGGAAAATCATGATGACGTCATCGTCATCATCAGGCTTGGTTAAAATGCAAAGGGATGACGTCACCGTCATGTTCCGTTAAGATCAGGAGATAACTGGAATATCGGGTTCCCCCCAAGGAAGATGATCGCGTGGATGAATGCAATATGACCCTTTTCGGCCAAGGCTATCCGCTCGAAAGATCAGGATGATGAACATCATCATCATCATATCCGCATTGGGTGATTTAGAATATGATCCTGCTGAAAGTCCTGACGACGTCATCAGGATATCCGCGGCCTTCATTAATCTTCGAACATGACGTCATCGTCATCATCATATTGGCGAAATGGATCACGCCTTGGAAAATATCCTGCCGAAGGAGAAAGGTGATGGTGACGTCATCGTCATCATCATATTTGCAAAAGGTTACTCTTGTCGGCAGGATGATACTACGAACTGTCGGGAAAGACTAACAAGATCATGATGATCTTGTTCAACAAGGTTTGGGAAAGGAAAATCATCCTTCGTTTCGAAAGATAAGGTGATCATCATGATCACGCAAAAGGAGATCAGGAGGATATTAGGAAATGTCGGGTCCTGAAATATCATGATGATGACCACCAAGACTGTCGTGCGCGCGCAAATTATGCAGATGGCAGATTTCTCTAAGTAAGGTGATATTATAATATCAGCATGATATTATAATATCAGGTGATGTTGGAATATCATGATGCTCGCAATGTTTCCAAGGTTACTCGATGGGTAAAACACACTAGCACTTAAGATTGACGTCCGGATGTTTCGGGACTGCATGATTTTTATCAGGTGATAGAGTAAGATCATGATGATGACCTTTGGCGATACAAAAGACCGCCTGACGGGAAAGGATTATTACGACTTAAACTTGACGTCCAGATGTTTCGACCTCAGGATATTATCGGGGGCTTTTCAAATATCATGATGATGATGTTCATACAGCAATTATCAGGTTTGACCAAAACTTTGACTGCTTACAACTCCTTCATATGGACGAATTTTCAAGTGATGCAAAAGGCAAACCTGCATGAAATTTCAAGCTCTTTCTACCCATGAAGTCATAGAAACAAAATATGAACTTTGACAAACTAACCTCATGATGATGACCTACCTCATCCCGACCTTCATGATGATGATGCACCTGACTTATTTTTACCAAACCGCCAGAAACAGACAACACAAGCCAAAACAAAAGTTGGGTCCCTGTTTTGCCAAGTCAAAATGGGGCGTGTTGTGTAACCACACAACATAACTTAGAAAAAGGGAGAAGGAGATGCGAGAACCATAACATTCATGATATCTCCTTTTAAAAATGCAAAAATTAGGTACCCCTATATGGAAAAATAAGCTTTCGCATTAGTAAGAGCAATAAAGAAATTTAGAAATTATATTTTAAGAAGTAAAGTTTTTGTGATAGTTATTGATCAAGAAGTTAAGTCCATGTTGATGAAAAATGAATTAGGGGAATGACGTGGAAAATGGATGGCCATTTTGTAGGAGTTTGATTTGGAGATTTACTGATGAAGCTAGTTAGAGAAATAGGACTCTCTAAGTCCTTAGCTAAGTTGAGTACACACTTGATTTTCTAGTAATATACTGTAGAGACCATTACAAATGATGAAAGGTTCAAAGACATTGTTTATTACTTACTAAACAATAAGTGTCCAAAAAATTAAAATTCAATTAAGAGAAGAGAATTATAGATGAAAAGTAGTAGTTATATATGTATACATAAGAAAATGAACAAAGGAAGCAAGCTAAAAAGATATTAACCTATTTCTTTCATAATCTAATGCAACCTCATGATAGATCTAAAGGAATGCAAACATAAAAGGAAGATAACTAAGTAAATACAATGTAAACCTTGATCTTTGGATGTGCTCTTGATGTCTTGATATGTTAATTTCTCCTCAAAGTAGCATCATATCCTTGCATAACATGGAGAATTAGTTGAAGTTGAATTTATAGATTTTTGGGATGGTGGATGGAGGGTTGAGATTGATTTGGAAGATCAATGGTTGAGTATTGTTGAGAGGATTGGGTTGATGAGAGGCAACCAAGTGGCATGATTGGATTGGAGGACAAGAGGAGTCCTTGGATTGAGGGGAAATCAATGGTGGAGGATGGTCTTGGATAAAGTGGATGGAGAGGATCAAAGGAGGGCCAAAGGATCGTTTGTACAAAGGACTTTCCCATCCCTTTGTAAGAGATCCATGTGGTCATGTACAAAATCCCATCCCTTTATACATGTTGGAGGATGTGAGGGGTTTGAATAGGTTAATGATGGGTTAGGAATGTACAAGCAAGAGATTAAGTTGATAAAGTGATTTTAACCAATTTAATCAAAAGAACACCAAATAGGGAATTAAATAAATATGGAATTATTTATTTAATTTTGGATGAGGATAGGGATATTAGATTAATGAATATTTATCTAATGTTAGACTATAGAAACATGATGAGAAATGATTAATTTGATCATTATGCTAGGGAGAGGTATAGATGAATAGTGATTTAATAATAAAATATTATTTAATCATTGTTGGAAGGGGACTTGGAGAATTAATTACCTAAATAGGGATTTGAATAAATTATAGAAGAAAGTGGTCTAGTGATGTCCTAATTGTTGTGATGTTCACAACACACCCCATTTTACCTCTTAGCAAAATGAGGACCCCTGTTGTGGCTGTGGCTTTTTGCTTGTGTGTGGGCTTGCTTGGTGGTAAAGGGAAAAGAGGTAAAAGTTACAAACCATGTTGAAAATTGAAAAAAATTAGCATTAAGTACCAGAGTAGAATAGAGGTGAATTCTTTGTCAAAAATGAATAAGGGTTGCTTTTTGAACCATTTTAAAATTCCCAATATTCTGCAAGATTTGGTAAAATGCATTATAGAAGGGTTTTGCATGACACGTGTACAAGGTCATTTGTATGTGAAGCTGTTGTATTAGTCACATGGAGTGGTCGGGTTCATTAATTGTGGTACTTTATATACATATGGTTAGTGTTTTATTCTTTGCATACAAGTCAGACCCGATGTGTTTCAGAAGTAGAGTGGATAATTGGTTAAGTCTACATTGTATCTTGAGTTGTATGTTTGTCAAAAGGAAAGATACAAAGCAATATACAATGCGATATACATGTTGCAGACCGGAAGAGAATATAAGATTTAGTTTTATTAAGGTATGTTTTGTTGTTTGTACATTGCATACTTCGAGTTTGCACCTTTCAGTATACATACAACACAGATGTCAAAAGGTAATTAAATCAGATGTAAGTGATGCATCGTACCCTAATGTATATTGAAAAGATGCATTCACTTTATATACATGTGTGGAGCTGAAGAGGTAATGCAATACGGTTAAGAAAAGTTGTATCTCGATGTTGTATATTGTACCGATAGACACATATACAAGTTGATATACAAGAAAAGATGCAAGGAGCCACGATACAAGATGGATTTCAGAAGAACTTAAATAAAGGTAAGGCTTTGTATGTTTGGATGATTGTATGTTGACTATATACAATACCGATATACAAATAAATCAAAGACATCATCAGAGAGCTAAAAGGTAAAGAGGGTTTGTATGGGTTGCAATTGTATAAGTGCGTGTATATATTTTATATACAAGCCAATATACAAACAAAAGATACAAGGGTAGATATAAAGAAAAAGGGATAACATTGTTTATAATTCGTTGGATATAGGCTTGCATATTGAAAAGATACAAATGGACATATAAGAAATAATATACAGGGAGAGATACAAGATAATGTGATGTATGCAGAAAGTAAACTAACGGATAGAAAGTTTAAAAATAAAACATTGAAGGAAGAAGCCAAAGATGTAGGTGCATTAATTGATGCAATTAATGTTGAACTAACACTGAAAATGGTAAAATTTAATGGGTTAGGGTAAATTAAAAGTTATTTTTCTTTTAGATTTGCATTGTTAAGATTAAAATTGTAGAAAGAGGAATTGTCGCAGAAATTGAACAAAAGTTCATCACAAGATAGAATTTTAGAAACGGAAGGAATTGGAAAATGGTAAAGTAAGTCAATGTTGTAAGGTTGAGTTGTCAAAGATATAGGTATTTACCTTGAACACTATTACAGTTCAATTAATAAAAAACTATAATGTGATGTTCAGTAATTTCATTTTTAAAATGTAAGCAAAAGTTAAATTATTGTGTCTGATTGTTTTTTTTTAAGATAATGCTCTTGGTAAACTTTTTAATGTGACTGGTGACGTTGGTGTGACACGCCCTCTGGCTCCACACAATGCTTTTGCCCGGAGCTATGAACCAGTGAGGCCACAACATGGGGGACCTCATCCCCAAGAAAGAACACTTCAAACCCATGAGCTCGTTGGCCCAGCGAAGGCGTAACGCCTTGCGAGCTCATTGGCCTAGCAGGGGTTTGAACTCTAGTGGCCACCACTACAACCGAGCGACTTAACCACCGAACCACGCCCTTATCGGCAATTGTGTCTGATTGTTAATTAGCTGGTTTGGGGTTAAACAATATGAAAGTCAAAATTGAAAAAGACAAACATGGGTTTAGTGTAAATGTAAAAAAAATGGAAAATTCGTAGTAAAGCCCTAGGTAAGAGAGTAGAACGGCAAGTTAAAAAATGTATCTTTTTACAGGATGACCCCAAAGTAGAAAAAGGTGGATACAGGAGGTGGAGAAAAGATTAAAAAGGAAAGAAATCCCAGTAAAGAAACTGAGAAGGAGGAATTGCCAATATACAAAGGGTAACCTTCGTTGCTCAGCACAAGCAGAGTGGGGACGGACACCAACATAGGGAATTATGATGGGAATGATGTTTTGCAGAAGATCACAACAGCTGATGCTACACTTGACATGAGGTGTATATGGGAAAGTGGATTATATAGAGCTACAGGTTTTTCGTTAGCTATGGAAGCTAAGGACCTATCTCTAGATTGCATATACTTATATGACCCAGTTACCAGAATAATAATATACCATGATAAGGTCATTGCAGACTTATCTATAGAGGGGATTGCAAGAACATTTGGTCTAGAGATACATGAAAAAATGGTAGATATTGATATTGACTAGTACAATGAAGATTTTAGTGATAATGAGAAGGATTGTAGAAGCAAGATCTTCTACAGTTGGTATAGTACAGAAAATAATCCCAAGGCTGTGGCAAGAGTACATAAGATTTTGCAAAGAATATACTTTAAAGAGGAGATATATTTGATGATTACAATGTTAAGTAGACTGGTGGGATTGAGGGATACCACTAAGTGTGAGCCTTGGATGTTCACTGTTATACAATTCATAAGGGAAGCAAAGAGGGAATAAGGACAAATTCACTGGGCTAAGGCTATTAGCATAGCCATATGGAAATAGGCAATGTTAAGAAAACAAAAATTGATGCCTTTCTAGTTGTCCTCATATGTATTATATTCATGTGCAGCAATGGTTCAACCATACATACATGGGCTTGACAGAGTTGGAACCCTAGGGAATGGCCCAAATTAAAAGCTTGTATATGAACATTATCCTAACTTATAGGAGGAAAATGTATTGAGAAAATATGCTTTAGTGAATGATGTATTTTATACATATATTGTTAGAGTTTTAAGAGAAGAATAGGATAAGAGATTGTCTGCAGATGCAGAGGATACAATTGGTTTGTATAGTTCATGGTAAATTCAATTCCAAAATTTTACTTATATTGGAATTGAGGGCTTTGAAGGAAAACATTTCATGCTACCTAGGTATCCTTCTAATAGGTTGATTGTTCTAGAGTTCTCAAGACAGAACTTGAATGCCTTCAGAATGTACAAAAAGAAGTATAACAGGGGGAATCTTAAGCTCCCTTAGGCAATTGGTAGATATAACTGTTCTAGCAAAGAAGTGGTTGGTTACTTAGAGAGGGAGTTAAGGTATTATGGGTTTGAGGAATTTGAGTTAGCAAGAAGATTTGATCCTTTTCACATGATCCAAAATAATATTGATTCTAAATTTAAACATCAAGTACACATTGAGGATTTCTGGTCAGATTGTGAGAATGATAGAGAGGTGAGAAAGAGAGCTCACAAAAGAATGACAATAGATCAAATGAGGTCCATGGGAGACATTTATGTCCCCCAAGAAGTTGAAGATGATGGAAAATTATTACATCATAGTTATGAATGTGCCAGGCTTGCTCCCATTAGAGAGCCTAATTGGTCACAACCATGGAATACATCTTTGGACATATTGTCCAAACCTGTCATTTTGTTCTCTAAAACATGGTTCAAGGATAGAATTGAGGAGCTTAAGGCTAAGGGAATTGAGCCTACATATCAAAAGAATAGAAAAAAGATAGTGAGGGAGCATCAAGATGATCTCCAGTACTTTTATGAAAAGAAAAGAAAGATGGTAGAAGCAAAGATTGTTGAGAGACAAAAATGCTACATTGATGGATCATTATGCATTAGGGATGACAATAGTGGTATCATCAGGCACATTTGTAGAAGAAAATTCATTGAGTCATGATACCAGTACAGAGAAAGCACAGGCTGCTAAAGAGTTAACATGGCACAAGGTTATGAAGGCAATACCAATAGACGTATCCAAAGGGGAAACTTCAAAATAGAGTGAAGTTATAAGAGCAGAGCAAGTAGGTGCTATATTAATTAACATACCTAGTGCATCTACCTCAGTAGAGTAAAGAAAAGCATATGCTAAGGTAAAAACATAATTGACTGAAGAAATGCTCCATGGGTCAAAAATGCATGAAGCTAAACAAGCTACTAAGACTGTCAACATTGAAGATGACAGCAGTGAAAGTGAAGTCAAGGAAGTGGATTCAGGGAAGGGAAAAGAAGTTGGCATGGAAGAAGAAGAATCCAGTGAATATTCAAGTGAAGAAGAAGAATAGGACACTCAAGCTTATATGGAAGTTGAACAAGGTCTAGTGTTTGAGCAAGGAAATGTACAAGAAGAATTTAAGGTAGTAGATCCATTTGGCACATTGGTACCTCTGGAAATAATAAGAGATGCGCAAGATGTAGCACATCAAATAGAAGAATCTGAAAAAGAGGATATGCCTGAAGAAGTAGTGAAAGAAACACCTGCTCAAACTAAAGAGGAAACATGAGCTGGAACTTCTGCTGTGGATGTGTTGAATACTTTGAACATGTATGGGGAACACAATGAAGAAGAAAGGAATGTAGAAAGAAAATATGAACAAGGAAAAGAGACAAAAGAATCTGATAAGTTAGTAGGTTCACCTTTACATGTGGAGCAAGTTGACAGGCCTGAAAAGATACAAAAGGAAGGTGAAACAATAGAGGAAACAATAAATAAACTTGAAAGCCAAGAGAATATAGAGAATATTGACAGAGATAAATCTAAAAAGCAAACAAAGGATAAAGACATGGCAAATATGGAACAAGAAAATAAAGAATAAGATCAATAAAAGGACTCATCAAGAAAAGAGGGTCCAGAGGAAGAAGATGAGAGTGGAGGAGACACCGAAATTGAAAAAGAGGATAATGAGGGTGAATCTAAACAGGAAAATGATCCAATGGTATAGGAAATAGCCCCACAAAAACATCCTCCATAGCAACAACAACAACAATAGCAACAACAACAACAACAACAACAACGAGAAGAACAACATCAGCAACAAGAACAAGAAGTAGAAAAGCCTCAAGAAGAGGTAATCAATGAAGAGAAATCCATTGAAAGCACAAAAGAGGATCTAGCCTGGTTAGGTGCAGAAATAAGGAGAGAAATGGTGGAGATATAGTTAGTACCCATAGACATCAAAAGTGTATTAGGCGATACAACGCCAAGAAAAGAAAAGAGGAAGGCCAGAACCATGTCAACAATACAAAGGGGTCTAGACGGATCCAGAACACTAAATTTTACCATACCACAAAAAGAGAAAGCTAAAGGAGAAATAACAGTAGATGATTACAAGATACTTAATTTTGACTTAGGACACACAACAAGGGAGCAACAAATAAGTGAATGGGAAGATATGCACTAGGTTACAACAAAGATGTTAAAGAAAGAGAAGGATAAACATGAATATTTGAAAGGACACATTGTCCAGTTATAGTAATTCATTAGGGGGATATTTGATCCCAATACTACAATACACAAGTTGCCTAGTGAAATAGCAATATTGTCAAAAGATGAAGTGAAGGATATGGAAAATAAGAGGTTTGAGGCCAATATTTTTGAGGAGTGGTTCAGGACATTTGTGCAAGAAGGAGAAGAGGTGATCAAACAAGCAGTAGCAGGATGGGAATTGGCTGTAACAGAAAAGAATAAATGCAGTGCGCTTATATATAATTGTTAGTTTAGAAAAGAAGAATGTAAGTTTGAATTGGGACAACTAGAGGAAATTGAAGAAAGAGAGAATGAATTAATAAATAAAAGAGTCATTACTCCTTAGATGGAAAATCAAGTACCACAGGCCAGATTGGAGTTAAGGTTTGAAGATGATAGCCTCAAAAGATGCATCATAGCCACTCAGGGTTTAGAGGAGAAAACAAACAACATGATCAGGTTGCATAAGAGGATAATTGAAAAACTCATAGATCATGAATGTATGGATGTACCAGCATATGAACTCCAAAGGGCATTAAAAGAATTCAAGGCCATCTTCATGCCATGTTTAAGTAAACAAATGATTGATTCAATAATGGAGTCGAGTGCTAAGATAAAGAAATATAAGAAGGGTGAAGGTTCAGGTAAAGAAGAGAAAAAATTGAAAGAGGGAGTCACAACGCAAGAATATATATGGAAAAGGAGTCTAGGAGGAAATCACACCTTCATAGAAGGTGTAATACATAATTTCAAGACATATCTGAAGGAGTAAGAAAGTATAAAATGGGAGAAAATAATATTAATGAAAGGGTCAATTGGAGGGTATCCGCAGGCAAGGTCAACAAGAAAGAGGAGGTCAAAAGGGGGGAATCTTATTTTGGAAAGATACCATTGGCATCGTTTGAGGCAGAAAAGATACCACAAAGATATTTTGAGAAACAATTAGGAATAAATGTACATCCTTGATCAAGAAAGTATGAATACTGACCGTAGATTGGGTTTTGTAGCCATAGCAGTATGAAGCTTCAAATTCTATATAAGAAGCTCTGCTACTCGTATATTATTTACATAGGGATTTTGAGTTGTTGCTTTCACTTGTAATTTGTTTGAACATTTGAATAGAGAGATATTTCTTTAGCTTAGAAGAGGAGGTCACCTGTGTCTACACTAAGGAATGCACAAAATGTCTGGTTTCCTTACTGTATCTGTAAAAACGTCTGCAAGTTCTTTGGCAATTTGATTAATGAAACAAAAGGTCATTCATACATTGTAAATTCTATATGATTGCATGCTTTAAATAGAAATAAACTTGGAATTCTACATCTATTACAGAGTGTTTTCTGACTCTTACTAGTATTTGAAGTATTATCCTTTGAAAGCTTGAAATATTTGATGTGTGTTCATGAAAATACTCAGGACTCTGCATTTGAAGATTTAATATGTGGATTTGATTAATTTGCTATATCTATTAAAGACGTGAGTAACAGAACATTTAGATCCTATAGGAAATGATTCTTAACATGATTTTCTCTAACTTTTCCCCAAACATTTGAAATAATTAGCTTAAACATAGAAATCTTAAGGAAATTGTCCTACATTTGAAAGAAGCATGAAGAATTATGTTAATATTGGACAATTTTCATATCAATTTGAAAGGCAAAGCTTTTTTCACTATAAATCATACAAGGCTTTGTGATACGGTAGTAAGTTTATGTAAAGGAATGAATAATTTGTCTATGTTTGTAACAATTTGTATAATTTGAGTCCAGTAAGTCACATATTATCTTAAATCATGTAAGGCCCCTTGAATATTACAGTTTCACATCAACCTGCTGAATTGTCCACAAGGTCAAGACCTGACCATACAGAAACTTGGGATTAAGAACTCTTAGGTGATTTCTTCATATCTTTCAAGACAGTTTAGGTTCATTTTGTGAATTTTAACTTTTGTTATGAATGTGTAAAAACAATCATCAACAGTTTTTGGTGCTAGAAGGAGGGCCTGATAGGAGTTAAGGTAGGATTTAAGCAAAGATGGCTCATAATAGTGGTAGGGTGACCAGGTCTAAATCTAGTTCAGAAGATATCTTTGTGCAATTACCTAATAGAAGGTAGAGTAAAGGTCCTTTGATTTGGAATCCTAGAATATCACATGTAGGAGGCTCATCTGGAACACCTCCTAGATCACCTTTTAACATCCATAACATAGCGAGTCCTGACAGTTCTTCATTTAGATTTTTAAATCTTGGTTCAAGTCCTCCTAGAGGTCCTAGTCCACCTAGAAATCTAGGTACTCCCAGAGGTGCAAGCCCACCACGTGGCCCTGAAATGGCTTATTTCAATGTTAATTCTCCTATAACATTCAACAATTATCATGAGATGCCAAAAAATCCTAAAATGATATGTCCTAAATATCAATTGCATAAGGATCCAGAGGATCATATCGGAATATTCAAGGAGGCATGCTTTAGAGCTAGGTTAGAATATGAGGATGTTGTGTGTAGATTGTTTCTTTACACCTTTAATGAGAAGACTTCTAACTGGTATGTTAACTTGCCTAATGGTTATATTTCTTCTTGGGCACTTATGGAAGATGCATTTTTATCTAGGTTTAGGGGACCAGTTGACCCTTCCACCTTATATCATAAATTGGCTACAATTAAGAGAGGTGAAGGAGAGCTGATTGATAACTTTATTGATAGGTCTCAAAAGGCTTATTCCTGGTTAGTGGCTCCTTACACAGTGAATGCAAATGCATTATTAGCTATGTATTAGGCCTCTCTTGATCCACTAACTTCTATGTTTGTCAAAAGAAAGGTTGATATAGATACAATATCCAAAGCTTATAAGGAAGTAACCTCAGTAAATTAGGAAATGAGAAAAACAACTTATAATCCATTTCTTAATGGAGGAAACCCTGGGATGCAAAGTCAAGGACAACGTTGGAATGGAGTTCCTATGCATCATACTCCATTACTGAACCCAATTCCTACATACACACCTGTGTATAATTCTTCCCCAGTCCAGACTATAGTTCCCTATACTGGTAATAGTACCAATAATAATGAGAGTAATGGTCAGTCATTCTTCCAACCTCCTCAGGATACATTTGTGGCAAAGGCACAAGAGGATAGGGAAGAGATCAAAGGAGTTACTACACACCTGAGAAGATTGACTACTGAAATGACACAACTAAGAAATGAAAATTTCTATGGTAGAAATAATCAAGGATACAGTCAGAACCATAACCAGAATTATAACCAGGGTTAGGGTTCAAACCAAAACCAAAATTATAATCAAAGTCAAAATCATAATCATGGACAAGCAATGCAAAACAGAGGACTTGTTGTAGATAACAAGACTTGGGGCAATAACAATACAAATCAGAATCAACCAAGGCCACCTAAGACATGGAACACAAGTCCAAATAATGGCACTCTAGCTTCTCCATTTGAGAGTTTGGATAATCAAGAAACAAAACAAAAACCAGAATTCAAATGGCCAATGTAGCATTAAAAAACTAGTGTAGGATCCACAATACCAGTGCGCATGCTGAATTAGATTGCCCTCAATTTCATTTGGTGGCTAGCATTTTCAATGTGGATATACAAGCTCCCACATCTAAGTTTCTCATTCCCAAAGGTAATGAAATAGTGCCCTCAGGATTTGAGACTGCTTTAGTCTTAGAGACTTTTACCTTTGCAACTAGGGAGGAAGAGGATCAGCTGTTAGAAGATGAGCCTTACTTTTGTGAGAACTTATACCCTGAATTAGCTTTAGTATTGAATGCATTTTAGTTTCCCTTTGAAACTAAAAATGAGGTGTTATACGAAACAGAGGAGGTACAGGTTTTTCAACAGTCTAACAAAAATCATACCTACAATTTGAGAAGTAATACTAGGCCTGGAGGTCCTTTCACTACTTCCACTCCTCCCAACAATTTCAAGACTCCTCCAGATTAGTACGCCAGTAATAACCCTGCTATACTAAAGGCTAATCATCATGTGAATGGTGGGACAGTAGCATTAAAAGTTCAAACAGGGAAAACAAAGACAGTGGAAACAATGAGGTTAATGAGTTACTTGTCTGAAGAGATAAAAAAAATCAAGGTCAGTATACCTTTATGTGAATTGTGAAAAGTCTAGGGGTCATAAATGCTTTCATAAAATCCTTGGATACATCAGTGACAGGCAAGGTCTTTGATGATATGAATGTTCCTAGTAAAGATCCACAGTCCAAAGAAAAGAGTAAGAAAACTAAATAGCCTTCCCACACTAACGTGGCCATGTATACAAATAAGAGGGAAGCTCCTCCTTTCTTGTTAACCATTAGGATGTTGGGAAAGAACATACATAATTGCATGGTAGATTCTAGTGCATCAGCTAATGTAATGCCTTTAGGGATATGCAAATCTTTAGGGCTGACTTCTACCAAATTTGCCAAGGTTGTTACACAATTAGACAAAATTGAGGTCAATGTGATAGGAGAATTAATGCATATTCAAATGCAGTTAGCCTCTGATCCTAGGGTGAGTCAGTTTATTGACATTCAGGTAGTGGATATACTTGTGAATTACAGGATGTTGTTAAGTAGGGACTGGTCCAAAACATTAAACGGATATATGGCCATTGATTTTTCACACATGTGGTTACCTTGGAGAGGTGTTCCAAATCAGATCAGGATAGAAGCTGAACCTAGAATGAAACACATGATTACAGAATACAATAGGACTAACGAGATATTATATGCTTCTATTGAACTGGGTGTTTATAGAGTCACTAATAAGGGAGTGCAAATTGAAGAAATCTTGATGTTGAATTTTAAAGAAAAACCTTCCAGTAAAGAAACAATAGTGTTCATTGAGTCTGATGGCAATTCTTCTGATGAGGAAGACAATGCAATAAATAGTTTTAGTCAGATCATTAGGCAGGAAATAGAAAAGTGCATTGAACAAAAAATTCCAGTTCAGTGTAAGTTGTACAAAAGCATGTGCAAAGTCCATAGTAAGCCTCATTCTGAAGAGAATTGTGGAACGTGTAAAGACATTATAGAATATCAATACATAAAGTGCACAAAAGGGATGGAACTGCAAGAAGGAAAGGTTAATCCTGAGAAACCAAAGTTATACTTACATGATAACACGGATATATTAATTCTAAATCTAGACAAAGAAACAAAAGATAAGATTGTCTGTCATTCTGATTTACAAATTAAAAATATAAATATGCAAGTAGGTCAAAATGAATCACCCATGAAGAAACAAGATATTACAGCACAGGTAACTGAAAGGGTGAGACATGCCAAAAAAAAGGTCAAAGGAATAAAGAAGGCATGTGGACACTGAAATGTGACTATTCTAAGTCCAAACAAGGTGCAAGCGCAGGTGTTGAACTTATAGATCCTAATGGTAAGTCATTTTTAGCAGCATATAGGCTACAATTTCCTTGTACTAATAATGTAGCAGAATATGAAGCTTTAATTTATGGACTTGTTATGGCTATCAAGAAAAAAGTGAAAATGATCAGAGTATTTTTAGACTCTGAGTTAGTGGTTAGACAAGTGAGAAAGTTATATGCATGCAATTATAAGAAGATGGTTTGTTATAGGCATAGAGTGTGGGATTTAATAGATTTATTTGATGCCTTTAACATAGAACATATCCCTAGGGAATTGAATCATAGACTAGATGCATTAGCAGTTGTTGCTAGCACTTTGGAGCCCTTAACATTGTTAGGTCTAAAACTATTTACTGTTGAATTAGTGAATGTCCCAAGCATACCAGATAATGTTACTCATTTTCAAGTATTTGAAGGGGATCAACAAATTGTGGATTTTCTCACCTGTAATGAAGTGTTTGAAGCTCAAATCATTGATGAATAGGAAAGGTCTGATGTGTCTTGGGATGAAGAAGACATAATAAACTTGAAAAGTAATTTCTTACCTAAGGGGATAATTGAGTTGGAAAAGATTTTTAACTTTGATTGGGTAGTTAGACAGAAAGATTTGCCCAAAACTAAAGGGGGTAAATGTGATCCTTATAACCTGGGAACAGAGCAAAGTCCACAGAATGTACTGATTGGAAGGGCTTGCTCTGAGAAGTTAAGAAAAGAAATTGTGGATGTTTTGAAAGAATATAAATATGTAATAGCATGGACATATGAAGATTTGAAGACGTATGATACATCCATCATAACTCATGTAATACCCTTGAAACTAGAAGTTAAACCATTTAGACAGAAATAAAGGCCTGTGAATGCTATTTTGGAGCCTTTAATCTTTGAGGAAGTGAAAAAATTGCTCTCTTCCAGGATAATCTTCCTAGTAAGTCATTCAACCTGGGTAGCTAATTTGGTACTCGTGAGAAAGAAAAGTGGAGACATTAGATTATGTGTTGACTTTAGAAATTTGAACAAAGCTTCTGAAAAGGATAATTATCCCTTCCCTCCAATAGATGAAGTATTGCAAGTAGTAAATGGGGCTAAGATGATGTCTTTCTTAGATGGATTTTTAGGATATAACCAGGTCTTAGTTGATAAAGAAGATAGGTTGAAGACTACTTTTACTTGCAAGTGGGGTAATTATGCATATAGGAGAATGCCTTTTGGTTTGATCAATGCAGGTGCCACTTTTCAGTGAGCCATGGACATTGTGTTTCATGGATTATCAGGTAAATGCATTGTTATTTATATGGATGATTTAACTATGTACTCTAAAGATGCATCCACTCATGTAGAAGATTTGAGAAGGGTACTTTAAAGATGTGAAAGGTACGGGATTTCTCTTAACCCAAGGAAATGTTCATTTGATTTAACTGAAGGAAAATTGTTAGGACATGTCATTTCTGAAAATGGGATATCCATTGATCCTGACAAAGTAGAAGGAATAAGAAAATTGCAATTACCTAACAGGAAGAAGGAATTCAAATCTTTTTTTGGTAAGATTAACTTTGTCAAGAAGTTTATTATAGGGTTTGCAGAGATTGTGCAACCATTAAACTCAATGCTCAAGAAAAATGCAAAGATAGAATGGACACCAATAGCTAAGGCCACATTCGAAGATATTGAGGAGGCTATTTATGATGCTCCTGTGTTAGCAAGTCCAAATTATACCAAACCATTTTACATATATTCTTTTGCATCTACACATTTAGTTGCAGCTGCCTTGACGCAAAAGGGAGAAGATAATGAAGAAAAGCCCATAGCTTTCATGAGTGCACCTTTGAAAGATGTACAACTGAAGTATCTAGACACAAAATGACAAGCATTTACATTAGTAAGGGCAGTTAAAAATTTTAGACATTACATCTTACGAAGTCAAGTCAAAGCCATAGTACCAGATGCAATAGTAAAAATACTGCTAATGCAGAATGATCCTGGAGAGAAAAGGGCTAAATGGATTACAATATTGCAAGAGTTTGATATGAAGATCATTCCAATGAAGTTGGTTCAAGGACAAATATTAGTACAGACCATAGTAAACATAGATCCAAATTTGGTAAAGAAGTAGTATGTATTAAACTCTAATGATGCATCAGGTTGGTATGATGATTTGAATACATTTCTAATATCGGGTAAATATCCAAGTAAGATGAAGTCTTCTCAAAGGAGAGCTTTAAAGATTAAAGTACAGAGATACATGGTATAAGGAGGTCTTCTATTCAAGAAGAACCATAAAGGTATATATTTAAGATGTTTAAACAAAATTGAAGTAGATAAGGTATTGTTGGAGTTGCATGATAAGTACGAAACAACTCATGGTTCTCATTTAGCTACTATGCATAAGATATTAAGAGTAGGATACTATTGGCCAACAATGTTTACAGATATAGAGAGTCATATTCAAAGTTGTCACACCTATCAAACTACAGCAAACAAGGGAAGGAATCAGGCTAATCCATTATAGCTAGTCATTAAGTCTAGGCCATTTGCATAGTGGGGCTTAGATTTCAATGGAGTTATAAATCCTCCATCATCTATAGGACATAAGTTTATATTGACAGTGACTGACTATTGTACAAGGTGGACTGAAGTCACATGTTGCAAGTTTTCTACTGCTGAGGTAGTTATCAAATTTCTTGAAGAAAACATCATAACAAGGTTTGGAGCTCCATATTCGATGGTATGTGATAATGGCCCTGCATTTTCTTCTCTAAAATTTTCTAAATGAGCATTTGAATATGGGATAATATTAAATTTTTCTTCAAATTATTATCCTCAAGGGAATAATTTAGCTAAGTCCACAAACAAGATTTTATTGGATATAATCAAGAAACTAATTGTAAAAAATCCCAGAGAATGGAATACATTGTTAAAATATGTGTTGTGGGTAGATATGACTAAGGTTAAGTTAGCCTTAGGCAATTCACCTTATCACCTAGTTTATGGGACTGATCCCATACTTCTAATGAATTTAAGAATACCTATCTGGAAGTTTGCTAATGAGTATTTAGGATTTTATGATCATAGGGAAGCTAAGATAGTCCAAATGTTACAATTGGATGAGAAGAGAGATCAAGCCATTGAAAAATTTGCCAAACATCAAGCAATGGTCAAAAGATGATTTGACAAAAGAGCAAGAGTCAAAACATTTAGAATATTAGACTTAGTGTTGTGTTGGGATAAAGCACATGAAAAGAAAGGAAATCATGCAAAGTTTGACAAGTTGTGGTTAGGTTCATTACAGGTCGCAGAGATAATAGGACATAATATGTTTAGGATTAAGACCTTGACTGGAGAAGATGTGCCATTACCTATTAATGGCCAACATTTGAAACATTACTTTCAGGCTTGAGGTGATAGTAGTTGTTATGTTAAGTATCATAGTGTAAATAATGCACAATTTTGTTGGGTTTTGTTTTGTTTTGTTTTGTTATTGTGTTGGTCTGTGTGTTGTGTTTCCTTGGTAGGGATGTTTATTTTGTTTTGAAGTATACAGGAGCAGATTAACAACCACTAAAAATAATAGAAAATTCTAAACATTCAAGCTAATTATTTGAAACTTATGCATAACTTGTTGTGACTATCATGGATGTAGAAAATGGTTTGGCTTGTGAAATTTTGTATTCAATAACTATGGGTTGAGTATTCAAGGGAAGTTTCTCACAATGGCACACCTAAAATCCTTGGGTTTTTTGAACATACAAGTGTAGGTGTTAAGTGAAAAATCAGAGGTCACCCTTGCTACCATTACAATTCTCAGCTTAATTTTAGCAAGTGATCACACCTTGCATCATGAAGTTACAATGGTAATATCTTATAAAGTCTTTATCTTACACAAAATAAGAAGTATATAATAATAAGTAAATAAATAAAATAGATTTTACTGAAAATCTAGATTAATCCATATAAGTAACTCTACCGAGGCTATAAACGCTTGTTGGCAGTGGGGCTCTACTTAGGAGAATTGTAGCGATAACCTTGTCGGGGCTATAGACGCCTACAGGTAGCAAGGCTCTATCCAGTTGGCTATGAGGGAATGACATCAATTATGTAGTTTAATATTAGTCACTGGTTTATTCAACTTATTTTCAAGATGAGGATTATTAATCACATGTACCCACTTAAACTCAATAGGGAGATTCATGCACCTTATTGAATACATTAAGTCTCGAGTTAAATAATGATCTGTAGAAAATAAAGTTGGAAGTTATGAATTTATTTCATTTTGTTTTCTTTAATGGTTTTAATTTAATTGTTTTGTTTGGTTTCTAGTTGTTGTGATGTTCACAACACACCCCATTTTACCTCTTAGCAAAATGAGGACCCCTGTTGTAGCTATGGCTTTTTGCTTGTGTGTAGGCCTGCTTGGTGGTAAAGGGAAAAGACGTAAAAGTTACAAACCATGTTGAAAATTGAAAAAAATTAGCATTAAGTACTAGAGTAGAATAGAGGTGAATTTTTTGTCAAAAATGAATAAGGGTTTCTTTTTGAACCATTTTTAAATTCCCAATATTCTGCAAGATATGCGTGTTTTTAGTAAAATGCATTACAGAAGGGTTTTGTATGCTGCATGTACAAGGTCGTTTGTATGTGGAATTGTTGTATTAGTCATATGGAGTGGTCAGGTTCATGAATCATTGGTGCAGGAGCACATTCTTTGTAGTGCAGGGTCAGCTTTTCTTTTGTTTTCTCATAAGGCTCTTAAGCCATTTCATTTTGTAATAAGGGTCAATTTGGTCCCATGAATGTAATTGTGCAAGGCACACATGTAGTTTTGCTTGTATGAAGGGTAACCAATGGCTAACTGATTTAAAAATTAGTTTGCACGGTTGGAGGGGATAACTGCTGTCTCTACATCTTCTTTAGAGGCAGGTTGTATGTCACACGGAGCAGAGAGAGAAGTGTGTATTACAACAAGTTCTTTTTGATAACTGAATAAAGAGAGTTCTGGGTATGATCTGTGTTGATTTTCTTGGTTGTTCTTAGTGATTTGATATCTTTATCCTGATTTTGTAATTGGAACCCTAACCAGATGCTATCTGTCAATCCATAGTGACTCTGTAGTGTGCAGACGGTGTAAAACCCATGGTTCCACAGTGGCTGGTTCGTAACCTAGGAGTAGGGTTTTGATTCATACATGGAGGCCCTTTCCTCTGTCCACTGAAGCCCTGTATAGTATCAGTGTGATGGGGGAAAGACTTTTCACGTTTGTTGTTGTTGAATTCTTACCCAGGAAGCCAGCGAACTCAGTCAAGTTCGACTAGACATCGTCATGTGGCTAGTCAGGAAATCGGAGTGAAATTGGATAATTTTGTTGTGGGATCAGATTGCTACAAGTGGTCGAGGGTTTGACATATGAATCGGCCAAATTCCATTGTTCTGTCGAAAGGAATCTGAGTTCGACGTCACAGAACAGTTGGGAGTCTATCGGCGTGAGATCAAGTGTCGGAATAGCTTTTTGAAGGACCACCGATAGACTATGTCTAACCGATGAAACTAACATCAGTGTGAAATACTCTCCGTCTTACCGAAGATTGGTATAGTGTCGGAGACACATACCATCATTGTTCACATCGGCGAGAGAAACGATATCGGGCTAAGGAAAATACACTTAGCCGACGGTACAAGGTTTCACCGATCGATGAGACATCCTCGGAGTGTCACCGATAAAGAGTATCGGCGTGAGGAAGCACCGTCGGGAGAAGACTTGGAAGTCCCACCGATGAGCGAAGGTCATGCCGATAGTAGAAGACATATCGGTGTGAGAGTTATTATCGGGAGTTTAAGTAGAAGTCTGACCGAAACAAGAGGTCTTACCGACGATTAAGTTCAACGCAATGCACATCGGTAAGAGTTTGTATATCGGATAACTAAAAGAAAGTTATACAAATAGTATCGGTCTGGCCGATGTACCCGACAGTATCGGTGAGAACTTGGCCATCAGGACAAAAGAATAAGGAGCGGCCGATAGTTCATGTCTTTCCGATAGAGAAGACATCCTTGACTTCGGCGAAACATTGGAGGATCTCTTGCCGATAGGGAAGATATAGGCAAATCTTCATTCGCTTCTACTGGCACTCTGCATCAAATTGGTATCAGAGCCAATATTCTGAATCACAGCTGTGTATGTCAGACGAAGAATTGGAGATAGAAACAGAGGCTAGCACAATGCCTCCCAAGACGATGAGCAAAGCAGCCATCCAGAAGATGGTGGAAGAAATGCTCGAAGAGAGACTGAAGGAAGAAAGATCCAAAGAGAAGGATGGAAGCACTTCTGAGTCAGAAGAGGACAAAGAAGGAGAAACTGGGGAGAATCCTCAAGGAGAAGGTATGACTGCTGATCAAAAGGCATTTCTGAACGCACTCAAGGGTCATGGAGATAGTGGTGATCCGAAAATGGATGTTCCCACGTTCAATGGGAAACTAGATGGAGATACTCTGGTGGACTGGATTGAAGCCATAAGTAATTACTTTGACTTCAAAGAGTATAGTGACAGTAAGAAAGTAAAGTTTGCGAAGACCAAACTGAGAGGTTCTGCATTGGTTTGGTGGAACTACACTCAATGTGAAAGGGAGAAGGTTGGAAAGAGTCCAATCACCAAGTGGAGCAGAATGGTGGCCATGCTGAGAGCCAAATTTCTACCATGTGATTATGATCTATAGACTATCAGAAAGTTTAATCATCTTAGGCAGAAAGATATGGACGTGGCTACATACACTGAAGAATTCCACAGATTGAGCATGAGAGCCAATCACAGAGAAGAAGAAAAAGAGATGGTGGCCAGATACCTGGATGGACTGAGGTACAATATACAGGATGAGTTCAGTATGGTGGTTCCCAAGACTGTGGATGAATGTTTTCAGTTAGCCTCTAGGGCAGAGGATAAACTGAAAAGGAGAGGTGATCAAAATAACAGAGGAAGAGGTGGCAGGAACAATAGAGGAAGAGGTAATTTTGGCAAAGGACAGCCAAACAAAGGTGAAAGCTCAAGTCAACAAGAATCATGTTCTGATACAAAACAAAAAGGTGGTGGTTTCAGAGGTTGGAGAAGACCTAATGGCAGAGGTAGAGGTGGTGGTGCAGGCAGAGGACGTGGAGTCTTCACTGGAAGATGTTACAATTGCAATCAAGTAGGCCACACTGCAAGTAAGTGCCCTGAGAAGGCATCTAGCTCTCATGATGGTGGGAGAAGGAACCAACTATTGCAGGAGGATGATTGTCAAAGTGTAAACTCACCAATTGGTAGTGCTGCACCAGTGCTTGAAGGAGAGAATATGATGATTAAGAGGACCCTCGTGAAGATGCCATTGAAGCAGGAGCCCCACAAAGGAAGAATCTCTTCAGAACCCAAGGAATAGCATATGGTAAGCTCTGTAAAATCATTATTGATTCAGGTTCTACTGAAAATGTAGTGTCTACTGAAATGGTAGAAAAGTGTAGACTGAAAAGATTACCCCATCTTAATCCTCACAAAATATCTTGGTTGAATAAGAATCAGAACTATTTGGTGGAAGAACAAACTTGGGTAGAGTTTGAACTAGGTGATTATAGGGATAAGGTGTTATGTGAAATTATTCCTATGGATGCTTGTCACCTTCTTCTTGGACGACCTTGGCAGTATGATGTGAAGGCACAGCATGATGGTGAAAAGAATACATATATGATCACCAAGAATGGTAAGAAGTTTCAGATGGATCCCTTACCAGAGCAGGTTGGAGAGAAGAGCAATGACAATAGTGTCATGTTAGTGAGTGGCAAAGAGTTCCTACAACTCATGAAGGAGGAGGATACCCAAGGGTATGCACTGATGATGAAGCCTGTATCCAATCAGCAAAGCAAACCGCAGAAGGAGATTCCATTGGAAGTGCAACAATTACTGGATAAGTACCAAGATCTTGTGGTAGAGGACACTCCTAACTCCTTACCACCTATGAGGGACATAAGTCATCAGATTGACTTGATTCCTAGAGCCACATTACCCAACAAAGCTGCCTACAAGTTGACACCACAGCAGAATGAAGAAGTAGGTAGACAGATTCAAGAACTTTTGGAGAAAGGTTTGATTAGGAAAAGTCTTAGTCCATGTGCAGTCCCTAGTGTACTTGCTCCTAAGAAAGATGGCAAATGGAGATTATGCATAGATTCAAGGGCTATCAATAAGATCACCATAAGGTATAGATTTCCTATGCCAAGAATTGAGGATCTGTTGGACTATCTTGGTGGTTCATGTTACTATTCCAAGATTGATTTGAAATCTGGTTATCACCAGATCAGAATAAGGCAGGGAGATGAATGGAAGACTGCTTTCAAAATAAATGAAGGCCTCTATGAGTGGCTTATCATGCCATTTGGACTCAGTAATGCTCCAAGCACATTCATGCGGTTGATGAATGAGGTACTTGTAGAATTTATTGGAAAATTTGTTATTGTTTATCTTGATGACATATTGATTTTCAGCAGGACCAAAGAAGAGCATGTGAAGCATCTTGGACAGGTGTTAAAGAAACTGCATGAGAGTAAGTTGATGATCAACTTGGATAAATGTGATTTTATGAAAACTAAACTAGTGTATCTTGGATTTGTGATTTCCAATGGCTGTTTGAAAATGGATCCTACAAAAGTTGAGGCTATTCTCAATTGGCCTACTCCTAAGACAATAGGAGATGTAAGAAGTTTTCATGGTTTGGCAACTTTTTACAGGAAGTTCATTAAAGGGTTCAGTCACATAAGTGCTCCTATTCTCAATACCATCAAGGGTGGAGTGAATTGTAAATTTCAATGGACAAAACAAGCAGATGATAGTTTTGAATTATTGAAACAGAAAGTGGCCGAGTTACCTACGTTGGTACTCCCTGATTTTGACAAAGTATTTATTGTGGAATGTGATGCAAGCCAATAGGCTATAGGTGCTGTTCTTAGTCAGGAAGGACATCCAGTAGCATTCTTTTCAGAGAAGTTGAATGAGGCCAAACAGAGGTATTCTACCTATGACCTAGAGTTGTATGCAATGGTGCAAGCTCTGAAAAAATGGAGACATTATTTACTTCCAAAAGAGTGAATTGTTTTTACTGACAATCATGCTCTTAGCTTCCTAAATAGTCAAGAAAAGTTGAATCATAGGCACGTCAAGTGGATGGAACAATTTCAGGCCTATACCTTCACTATTAAGCATAAGAAAGGTGTTGCCAACAAAGTGGCAGATGCTTTGAGTAGAAGGGTACTGGTCATACAGGAAGTACAAATGGAACATATGGGTCTAGAATGTCTGAAGGAGTTGCACAAGGATGATGCAGATTTCAAGGCTGCCTATGAAGTGTGTGCAAGTTTGGCTAACACTTTTCATGGTGAGTATTCTGATTTTGTGCTGCAAGAAGGGCTCCTATTTAAAGGTAGTTTGTTGTGTGTTCCTAAATGTTCAATGAGGGACAATATCATCAAGGAGAAGCACAATGGAGCCTTAGGAGGACATTTTGGGTCGGACAAGACTTTGGAACAAGTCACCAAGTTCTATTATTGGCCCAAGGTACAGACAGATGTGAGGAGATATGTTGCAAGCTGTACCATATGTCAAAAGGCCAAGGGTATGTCTTCTAATGCTGGTTTGTACCAACCACTACCCATTCCCACCAGACCTTGGGAAAGCATTAGTATGGACTTTGTGCTTGGTCTTCCTAGGACAGCAAGGGGTGTAGACAGTGTTTTTGTCATTGTGGATAGATTCAGTAAGATGGCTCATTTTGTGCCATGCAAATGCACAAATGATGCATCTCATATTGCTGGTCTCTTTTTCAGAGAGGTGGTCAGAATTCATGGTTTACCCCTATCAATTGTTACTGATAGAGACTCCAAATTTGTTGGTCATTTTTGGAGGACCCTATGGAGAAAATTGGGCACTCAGTTGTCTTTTTCATCAGCCTACCATCCCCAGACTGATGGTCAGACTGAGGTTGTTAATAGGTCCTTGGGAAACCTTTTGAGATGCATTACCAAATAGCATGGATTGGCATGGGATTTAGTGATCAGTCAAGCTGAATATGCTTATAATGATTCAAGAAACAGAAGTACTGGGAAAAGCCCTTTTGAAATAGTTTATGGTTTCCACCCAAGAGGACCACTTGAACTCAAAGACCTCCAAGGATGGGATAAAAGGAGTGCTCTAGGAGAAGACTTTGCTGCTACCATGAAAATAGTACATGATCAGGTCAAGCTTCAGTTGGAGAAAACTATCTCCAAGTACAAGGATAGGGCAGATCTGAAGCGAAGGGAGGTACACTTCAAGGTAGGAGATTTGGTGATGGCCTACCTCAGAAAGGAAAGATTACCTAAGGGGCAACCAACCAAATTGTTGATGAAGAAGATAGGACCTTGTAAGGTAGTGCATAAATTTGGTCCAAATGCATATGAGATAGAATTACCATCTGGCCTTGGTATCTCTCCCATTTTCAATGTTGCAGACCTGTTCCCTTTTAGCCCTCCATTACATGCTGAAGATGGCTCAGATGCTGTGATTGAAGATGAAGACTAGATCAGAGATTTACCTCCAAGTAAGCCTTTGAAATTGGAATGCATTTTGGATTCCAAAATTGTCAAGAAGACAAGAAAAGGGGTATACAAAGACTACTTGGTCAAGTGGCAGGATCTTCCTGATTCAGAGGCAACTTGGATGAGTGAAACGGATATTCTCAAGCATGGGAAGACACTTTAGCAGTTAGCAACTCAAGGGACTTGAGTTTTTCCTGCAGGGGGAGTATGGTGCAGGAGCACATTCTCTGTAGTACAGGGTCAGCTTTTCTTTTGTTTTCTCATAAGGCTCTTAAGCCATTTCATTTTGTAATAAGGGTCAATTTGGTCCCATGAATGTAATTGTGCAAGGCACACATGTAGTTTTTCTTGTATGAAGGGTAACCAATGGCTAACTAATTTGAAAATCAGTTTGCACGGTTGGAGAGGATAACTGCTGTCTCTACATCTTCTTTAGAGGCAGGTTGTATGTCACATGGAGCAGAGAGAGAGAAGTGTGTATTACAACAAGTTCTTTTTGATAACTGAATAAAGAGAGTTCTGGGTATGATCTGTGTTGATTTTCTTGGTTGTTCTTAGTGATTTGATATCTTTATCCTAATTTTGTAATTGGAACCCTAACCGGATGCTATCTGTCAATCCATAGTGACTCTGTAGTGTGCAGACGGTGTAAAACCCACGGTTCCAGAGTGGCTGGTTCGTAACCTAGGAGTAGGGTTTTGATTCATACATGGAGGCCCTTTCCTCTATCCACTGAAGCCCTGTATAGTATCAGTGTGATGGGGGAAAGACTTTTCACGTTTGTTGTTGTTGAATTCTTACCCAGGAAGCCAGCGAACTCAGTCAAGTTCGACTAGACATCATCATGTGGCTAGTTGGGAAATCAGAGTGAAATTGGATAATTTTGTTGTGGGATCAGATTGCTACAAGTGGTTGAGGGTTTGACATATGAATCAGCCAAATTCCATTGTTCTGTCGAAAGGAATCCGAGTTCGGTGTCACAGAACAGTTGGGAGTCTATCGGCATGAGATCAAGTGTCGGAATAGCTTTTTGAAGGACCACCGATAGACTACGTCTAACCGATGAAACTGACATCGGTGTGAAATACTCTCCATCTTACCGAAGATTGGTATAGTGTCAGAGACACATACCATCGTTGTTCGCATCGGCGAGAGAAACAATATCAGGCTAAGGAAAATACACTTAGCTGACGGTACAAGGTTTCACCGATCAGTGAGACATCCTCGGAGTGTCACCGATAAAGAGTATCGGCGTGAGGAAGCACCGTCGGGAGAAGACTTGGAAGTCCCACCGATGAGCGAAGGTCATGCCGATAGTAGAAGACATATCGGTGTGAGAGTTATTATCGGGAGTTTAAGTAGAAGTCTGACCGAAACAAGAGGTCTTACCGACGATTAAGTTCAACGCAATGCACATCGGTAAGAGTTTGTATATCGGATAACTAAAAGAAAGTTATACCGATAGTATCGGTCTGGCCGATGTACCTGACAGTATCGGTGAGAACTTGGCCATCGGGACAAAAGAATAAGGAGCGGCCGATAGTTCATGTCTTTCCAATAGAGAAGACATCCTTGACTTCGGCGAAACACTGGAGGATCTCTTGCTGATAGGGAAGATATAGGCAAATCTTCATTCGCTTCTGCTGGCACTCTGCATCAATCATTGTACTTTATATGCATATGGTTAGTATTTTATTCTTTGCATACAAGTCAGACCCGATGTGTTTCGTAAGTAGAGTGGATAATTGGTTAAGTCCGCATTGTATCTTGAGTTGTATGTTTGTTGAAAGGAAAGATACAAGGCAATATACAATGCGATATACGTGTCGTGGACCCGAAGAGAATATAAGATTTAGTTTTATTAAGGTATGTTTCATTTTTTGTATATTGCATACTTCGGGTTTGCACCTTTCAGTATACATATAGTGCAGATGTCAAAAGGTAACTAAATCAGATGTAAGTGATGCATCGTACCCTAATGTTTATTGAAAAGATGTATTCACTTTATATACATGTGTGGAGCTGAAGAAGTTATGCAAAATGGTTAAGAAAAGATAAGGAGTCTGGGATGATTGTACAAAAGAGTTTGCATGTATGGAGGCTTGTATCTAAGAGTAGATACAAGTGTTGTTGTTTTATCAAGATACAAGTGAGAAGGTAAAGTAGGTCCCATAGGTTGTATCTTGATGTTGTATATTGTATCAACAGACACATATACAAGCCGATATACAAGAAAAGATGCAAGGAGCCTCTATACAAGATGGATTTCAGAAGAAACTAAATAAAGGTAAGGCTTTGTATGTTTGGACGATTGTATGTTGACTATATACAATCCTAATATACAAAGAAATGAAAGACATCGTCAGAGAGCTAAAAGGTAAAGAGGGTTTGTATGGGTTGCAATTGTATAAGCACTTGTATATATTTTATATACAAGCTGATATACAAACAAAAGATACAAGGGTAGATATAAAGAAAAAGGGATAACATTGTTTATAACTCATTGGATATAGGCTTGTATATTGAAAAGATGTAAATGGACATACAAGAAATAATATACATGAAGAGATACAAGAAAATGCGATGTATGCAGAAAGTAAACTAACTAATACAAGGTTTAAAAATAAAATGTTGAAGGAAGAAGCCAAAGCTGTAGGTGCATTAATTGCTGCAATTAATGTTGAACTAACACTGAAAATGGTAAAATTTAATGGGTTAGGGTAAACTAAAAGTTGTTTTTCTTTCATATTTGCATTGTTAAGATTAAAATTGTAGAAAGAGGAATTGTCATGAAAATTGAACAAAAATTCATCATGAGACAGAATTTCAAAAATGGAAGGGATAAGAAAATGGTAAAGTCAACATTGTAAGGTTGAGCTATCAAAGGTACAAGTATTTACCTTGAACACCGTTACAATTTAGTTAATAAAATAATGCAATGTGATGTTCAGTAATTTCATTTTTAAAATGTAAGTAAAAGTTAAATTACTGTGTCTGATTGTTAATTAGCTAGTTTGGGGTTAAATAATATGAAATTCAAAATTGAAAAGACAAATGGGGGGTTAGGGTAAATGTAAACAAAACAAAAAATTTGTAGTAAAACCCTAGGTAAGAGAGTAGAACGGCAAGTTAAAAAATGCATCTTTTTACATGATGGCCCAAAGCAGAAAAAGGTGGATACAGGGGGTGAAGAAAAGATTAAAAAGGAAAGAAAGCCCCATAAAGAAACTGAGAAGGAGGAGTTACCAATATATAGAGGGTACCCTTCATTGCTCGGCATAAGCGGAGTGGGGACGGACACCAACATAGGGAATTATGATGGGAATGATGTTTTGCAGAAGATCACAACAACCGATGCTACACCTGACATGAGTTGTATATGGGAATGTTGATTATACAGAGCTGTAGGTTTCCCGTTAGCTATGGAAGCTAAGGACCTATGTCTGGATTGCATATACTTATATGACCCAGTTACCAGAAGAATAATATACCATGATAGGGTCATTGCAGACTTATCTATAGAGGGGATTTTAAGAACATTTGGTCTAGAGATACATGAAAAAATGGTAGATATTGATATTGACTAGTACAATGAAGATTTCAGTGATAATGAGAAGGATTGTAGAAGCAAGATCTTCTACAGTTGGTATAGTGCAGAAAATAAGCCCAAGGTTGTCACAAGATTACATAAGATTCTACAAAGAATATACTTTAAAGAGGAGATATATTTGATGATTACAATGTTAAGTAGACTAGTGGGATTGAGGGATGCCACTACGTGTGAGCCTTGGATGTTCACTATTATACAATTCATAAGGGAAGCAAAGAGGAAACAAGGAAAAATTCACTGGGTTAAGGCTATTAGCACATCCATATGGAAACATGCAATGTTAAGAAAACAAAAATTTATGCCTTTCTATTTGTCCTCGCATGTATTATATTCATGTGCAGCAATGGTTCAACCATACATACATGGGCTTGACAGAGTTGGAACCCTAGGGAATGGCCCAAATCAAAAGCTTGTATATGAACATTATCCTAATTTACAGGAGGAAAATGCATTGAGAAAGTATGCTTTAGTGAATGATGTATTTTATACATATATGGTCAAAGTTTTAAGAGAAGAACAGGATAAGAGATTATTTGCAAATGCAGAGGATACAATTGGTTTGCACAGTTCATGGTACATTCAATTCCAGAATTTTACTTATATTAGAACTAAGGGCTTTGAAGGAAAACCTTTCATGCTGCCTAGGTATCCTTCTAATAGGTTGATTGTTCTAGAGTTTTCAAGACAAAACTTGAATGCCTTCATAATGTACAAAAAGAAGTATAACAGGGGGAATCTTAAGCTCCCTTCAGCAATTGGTAGATATACCTATTCCAGTGAAGAAGTGGCTGGTTACTCAGAGAGGGAGTTAAGGTATTATGGGTTTGAGGAATTTGAGTTAGCAAGAAGATTTTATCCTTTTCACAGGATCCAAAATACTATTGATTCTAAATTTAAACATCAAGTACACATTGAGGATTTCTGGTCAGATTGTAGGAATGATAGAGAGGTGAGAAAGAGAGCTCACAAAAGACTGACAGTAGATCAAATGAGGTCCATGGGAGACATTTATGTCCCCCTAGAATTGAATATGATGGCAAATTGTTACATCATAGTTATGAAAATGCCAAGCTTGCTCCCATTGGAGAGCCTGATTGGTCACAACCATGGAATACATCTTTGGACATATTGTCCAAACCTATCATTTTGTTCTCTAAAACATGGTTGAAGGATAGAATTGAGGAGCTTAAGGCTAAGGGAATTTAGCCTACATATCCAAAGAAAGGCAAAAAGAGAGTGAGGGAGCATCAAGATGATCTCTAGTGCTTTTATGAAAAGAAAAGAAAGATTGTAGAAGCAAAGATTGTTGAGAAAGACAAAAATGCTACATTGATGGATCCGTATGCAATAGGGGTGACAATAGTGATATCATTAGGCACATTTGTAGAAGCAAAGTCATTGAGTCATGGTACCAGTATATAGAAAGCACAGGTTGCTAAAGAGTTAATAGGGCACAAGGTTATGAAGGCAATACCAATAGACATATCCAAAGGGGAAACTTCAAAATAGAGTGAAGTTATAGGAGCATAGCAAGTAGGTGCTATATTAAGTAACATACCTGGTGCATCTACCTCAACAGAGTAAAGACAAGCATATGCTAAGGTAAAAATAGAATTGGCTGAAGAAATGATGCATGGGTCAAAAATGCATGAAGGCAAACAAGCTACTAAGACTGTCAATGTTGAAGATGACAGTAGTGAAAGTGAAATGAAGGAAGTGGATTCAAGGAAGGGAAAAGAAACTGGAATGGAAGAAGAAGAACATGACACTCAAGCTTATATGGAAGTTGAACAAGGTCTAGTGTCTGAGAAAGAAAATGTACAAGAAGAATTGAAGGCGGTAGATCCATTTGGTACATTGGTACCTCTGAAAATAATAAGAGATGTACAAGATGTAGCACATTAAATAGAAGAAACTAAAAAAGAGGATATGCCAGAAGAAGCAGTGAAAGAAACACCTACTCAAACTAAAGAGGAAATAGGAGGTGGTACTTCTGTTGTGGATGTGTTGAATATTCTAAACATGTATGGGGAACATAATGAAGAAGAAAGGAATGTATAAAGAAAAGATGAACAAGGAAAAGAGACAAAAGAATCTGATAAGATAGTAGGTTCACCTTCACATGTGGAGCAAGTTGACAAGCCTGAAAAGGTACAAAAGGAAGGTGAAATAACAGAGGAAACAACAAATAAACTTGAAAGCCAAGAGAATACAGAGAATATTAATGGAGATTAATTTGAAAAGAAAATAGAGGATAAAAACATGGCAAATATGGAACAAGAAAATAAAGAAGAAGATCAAGAAAAGGACTCATCAAGAAAAGAGGGTCCAGAGGAAGAAGATGAGGGTGGAGACACTGAAATTGAAGAAGAGGATAATGAGGGTGAATCTAAATAGGAAACAGCCCCACAACAACCTCCTCCACAGTAACAAGAACAACAATAGCAACAAGAACAACAACAATAACAAGAAGAACAACAGCAGTAACAAGAACAAGGAGAAGTAGAAAAGCCTCAAGAAGAGGTAATCAATGAAGAGAAAGCCACTAAAAGCACAAAAGAGGCTCCAACCTGGTTGGGTGCAGAAATAAGGAGAGAAAAGGTGGAGGTACAGTTAGTACCCATAGACATCAAAAGTTTATTAGGCGATAGAATGCCAAGAAAAGAAAAGAGGAAGACCAAAACCATGTCAGTAATACAAAGGGGTCTAGATGGATCTAGAACACTAAATTTGGCCATACCATAGAAAGAGAAAGATAAAGGAGAAATAATAGTAGATGATTACAAGATACTTAATTTTGAGTTAGGACACACAACAAGGGAGTAACATATAAGTGAATGGGAAGTTATACACCAGGTTACAACAAAGATGTTAAAGAAAGACAAGGATAAAAATGATTATTTGAAAGGACACATTGTCCATCTACAACAATTCATTAGGGGGATATTTGATCCCAATACTACAATACCCGAGTTGAGCAGTGAAATAGCAATATTGTCAAAAGATGAAGTGAAGGATATGGAAAATAAGAGGTTTGAGGCTAATATTTTTGAGTGGTTTAGGACATTTGTACAAGAAGGAGAAGAGGTGATCAAATAAGCAGTAATAGGATGGGAATTGGCTGTAACAGAAAAGTATAAATGCAGTGTGCTTATATATAATTGTCAGTTTAGAAAAGAAGAATGTAAGTTTGAATGGGGACAACTGGAGGAAATTTAAGAAAGAGAGGATGAATTAATAAATGAATGAGTCATTACTCCTCAGATGGCAAATCAAGTACCATAGGCCAAGTTGGAGTTAAGGTTTGAAGATGATAGCCTTAGAAGATGCATCACAACCACTCAGGGTTTAGAGGAGAAAGCAGACAGCATGATCAGGTTGCATAAGACGATAATTGAAAAACTCATAGATCATGAATGTATGGATGTACCAGCATATGAACTCCAAAGGGCATTAAAAGAATTCAAGGCCATCTTCATGCCATGTTTGGAGAACCCAGAGGCATGTTTAAGTAAACAAATGATTGATTCAATAATGGAGGCAAGTGCTAAGATAAAGAAATATAAGAAGGGTGAAGGTTCAGGTAAAGAAGAGAAGAAATTGAAAGAGGGAGTCACAATGCAAGAATATATATGGATAAGGAGTCCAGGGGGAAATCATACCTTCATAGAAGGTGTAATACATAATTTCAAGACATATCTAAAGGAGTAAGAAAGTATAAAAAGGGAGCAAATAATATTAATGAAAGAGTCAATTGGAGGGTATCCACAGGCAAGGTCAACAAGAAAGAGGAGGTCAAAAGTGGGGAATCTTGTTTTGGAAAGATTCCATTGGCATCCTTTGAGGCAGAAAAGATACCACAAAGATATTTTGAGAAACGGTTAGAAATGAATGTACACCCTTGATCAAGAAAGTATGAATACTGACCGTAGATTAGGTTTTGTAGCTGTAGCAGTATGAAGCTTCAAATTCTATATAAGAAGCTCTACTACTTGTATATTATTTACACAGGGATTTTGAGTTGTTGCTTTCACTTGTAATTTGTTTGAACATTTGAATAGAGAGATATTTCTTTAGCTTAGAAGAGGAGGTCGCCTGTGTCTACACTAAGGAATGCACAGAATGTATGGTTTCCTTATTGTATCTATAAAAACATCTATAAGTTCTTTGGCAATTTGATTAATGAAACAAAAGGTCATTCATACATTGTAAATTCTATATGACTGTGTGCTTTAAATACAAGTAAGCTTGGAATTCTATGTCTATTACAGAGTGTTTTCTAACTCTTATTAGTATTTGAAGTATTATCCTTTGAAATCTTGCAATCTTTGATGTGTGTTCATGAAAATACTCAGGACTATGCATTTGAAGATTTAATATGTAGATTTGATTAATTTTCTATATCTCTTAAAGACATGAGTAACAAAACATTTAGATCCTATAGGAAATGATTCTTAACATGAGTTTCTCTAACTTTTCCCCAAACATTTGAAATAATTAGCTTAAACGTAGAAATCTTAAGGAAATTGTCCTACATTTGAAAGAAGCAAGAAAAATTGTGTTAATATTGGACAATTTTCATATCAATTTGAAAGGCAAAGCTTGTTTCACTATAAATCATACAAGGCTTTGTGATACGGTAGTAAGTTTATGCAAAGGAGTAAATAATTTGTCTATGTTTGTAACAATTTCCATAATTTGAGTCTAGTAAGTCACAAATTATCTTAAATCACCTAAGGCCCCTTGAATATTACAGTTTCACATCAACCTGCTGAATTGTCCACAAGGTCAAGACCTGACCATACAGAAACTTGGGATTAAGAACTCTTAGGTGATTTCTTCATATCTTTCAAGACAATTTAGGTTCATTTTGTGAATTTTAACTTTTGTTATGAATGTGTAAAAACAATCATCAACACTAATTATGGCTAGAAGTGGTAGGATGATGATGAGATGATTTTAGGTGTCTACATTTTAACCCTCTTTGAGATGGTGTTGTGAGGTAGCATCATTTCAAAGAAAGAAAAAAACATAGCACTAGGTTGGATGCAAAGAAGATTTAGGAGAACATGGTTGGATTAAGGATGGAGATGCCCTAGCCACTCAAAGCAAGAGTGATGAGGAGGAATGATGGTAAGGATGATGCCCCTTAAAGAGCATAGGTGTGTTAAAAGAACATGGGTTTGTTCTTTAAATGGATGAAGATATCTGGATTAGAAAGATGAGAGTGGAATTTAAAGAAAATTGTTTTTGGAGGATGGAAGAGATTCAATGTAGGGGATTGGGATGAAAGGGGAGATGGGGGTTAAATGATTAGATAAGGACAATGAAAGGATTAGGGGGAATATATTGATTGGGATGGAAAGATGGATGGGGAAGGGTGGGGTGTAGTTGTGTGTTATGCTACATTGGATTGAGCAATCTTGTTTGATATTACAAAAGACATTATGTACCAAGGTATAAGGAACTAGGGTGATGATGTGTCCCATGCATAGTAGATAAAAGGATACCTCAACACAATACAAGGCATTGGATGACCTTGGTGGATACTGTGATGAGGTAGTTCTGACAAGGTCACAAGCAACCCTATGCCATATAGAACTATGATATGGAAGACCATTATACCATTGTGGCAATTAGGCTACTTGGATTAATGTAGATGCAAGACAAAATGATAATGCACACATATAATCAAGAAATCATGCACAAAATGATACAAAGATAAATATGATGTTTCCCCTAATCAAGCTAAAAAGCCAAAGATTGATGGATTGATGATGGGGGATACTGTTGTTGATGATGAGAACAACATGAGGATTGGGAATGATATATCTTGATGATTATGATTAAAGTTTTATCAAGGCTTGCAACAAGGCTGGGAATAAGACTAATTGGTATGATTAGATGATTTTCATAGATTACTTAGCCAAATATGTGTGGATTAGGATTTCTCTTATGATTTTTAGATTGGTGAGCTATTTGGATCACTTAGAGGGATGAATTGGGTTGCATTTGGGTAGCCTTTAGCTATATATAATTGATAAGGGAAAATCAAGTCTATGGGAAAGGGTGATTTGGATGGGGTGATTGGGTGATAGATAGGGGATAGAGTGTTTAGACCATATCCATGGATGTCAAAACCACATCTAAGGTGGGTAGGGGAGGGGGATGGGATGGGGAGTGTATGATGGTTGGAGTGTGTAGGATAGAAGGAATCATGGTGGATAAGGAGTTTAAGATAAATGGATGGAGGATGATCTCAAAGGACTATGTCACATAGGAATAAGATACCCCATTCTAGTGGTGTCATTCATTCTGAGGCATTGGGATGTGTGGGTGGGATTCTATTATAGGATTTTTTGAAGGATAGGTGTATGCCAAGAGGTGCCCAAAGCATGTTTTAGCATTTTTTCCCCTGTCCTTATTAGGATCGAAAGTAGGGAGGATGGATGATGGTAAGGTAAGAGGATAAATATATGGATGGGATGAGGTCAGATGATTGGATATGTATATACAATGGATGGGAGTGATAGGATAGGCTAGATGAGACTTGCCCCCAAGTGTAGGGTGCTCTTTGATAGTGGATTATGCATGACGTGTGTTAGTGGAAAATGTGGATAATAATATCAATAATCAATAATAACCCAATAACTCAATAGAAATTGCAATAATCAAGATTCAAACACAAATAAAACACCTTGTAAACCTTATTACTCTGTGGCTTCCATTGGTCGCCTAATCTCAAATTGATCTTTCGTGTGAATGAGTCCCTTAGAAAGCACACTTCCTTACTTTTTTTCTTCAAGATGACAATAGAGAAATGACTATGATAGTTCTTGTAATGACGAGGATCTTTAATACAAAAACAATGGTGATTGCAAGCTATGTATATGGTTTTAGGTGCCAAAGGCGTGCTATGATTCCTGCACAGTAAGTTTACTAAAAGTTTGGATGATTGAAATGGAGGAGTATGGGTTATACTTATAGGTTTGAGAGAGAGAAGATCAACGATATAGAATGAATAAGAAGATCAACAGTTGAGGAAGGTTGAGAGATGTGCATGAATAAGAAGAGGACAAGTGTCCTGGTCTTTCATGCATCAGAGGAGTTAACAAAAATAGATTGAGTTAATTGAGAGGACTAATCAGTTAACATAATAGACTAATCAGTTAAGTGAATTGATTGATTAGTTAACTGATTTGAAGTGGAAGAGAAATAGGACATGTGGGTGAGGATAAATGCTAATTAAATATTAAAAAATTTAATTACATGTGCATGTGGATTAATTGAATTATTTTTGGTATTAATTCAATTTTGGAAGAAATAGATAATTTAAATAAATGTTTTGATTTATTTAAATATAGAGGATGTTAAGTTTAGAAGAACTAATTAAATAATTGGGCATTGTCTAATTTAGAATGACTTTAGAATTTAGAAGAGGTAATTAAATAATTTGATATTATTTAATTTAGAGGAATTTTGGAAGAATTAATTAAATAATTTGGTATTATTTAATTTAGAAGAACTTGGAGGATTTTAATTAAATAAATGAATTTATTTAATTTGGAGGAATATAAAGGATTTAATTAAATAAATGATTTTATTTAATTTTGTGGAGGAATGTGAATCAAATAAATAAATTGATTTGTTTATTTATTGATAAAGGAATTAAAATGAAATAAATATTAGAAATATTTATTTAGACAGAGTCGTGTCACTTTTAGGTGTATACATTTTGCCCCTCTTTGATGCAATGTGTTTTATCACGTTGTTTCAAAGAATGATACATGCCCCAGTTTGCCCCTGGTATAGGTTTACTATGCTAGGATGCCCCCTTGGGAGATTGGACGGGAAGGAAAGGTCAAGGGTGTGAGACAAACAATCTCACAATGAAGAAGGTTGAACAATTAGGTTATGGTGAAGAAAATAGGTTATGGCTTGGAAAAATAGCAGAGAAAGGATACGGGAGAACAGGCAGGGTCCCCACACAACTAGTTCAGGTTGCATGTCTATATATAGAAGCAAGGTCCACAATCCTAGTCATTTGCACACTTGTCACTTGGAGAGAGATCTTAGGAGCTTTGCATAGCACAAGAGCAAGAGCAGTCAGTAGAGATATGGATATTCCACATGAGGAGCACTGGTTTGAGAGGGTTTGACGATTCAGACAGACAGCAGAGGTAGGACCCTCGGTATGTACTTAAAAATTTCTAGCCTAGGGTCATTTATTAGGGAAATAAATGCTAGGAAAAGTTGCTTGAATGAATGCACTGTTCTATGTTTCAGTGCATTTGTTCTTCGAAACGGTGCTTTTATTCTACTTTAGCTCATTTAATAGGTCTTCTTGTGCATTTGTTGTTTAGGCACATTTATCATATGTTACTGTGCATATGTCGTGCAACTATGCATTTACCACCTGTAGTGGCACATACGTGACTTATGAACATATGTTACTTTCTGTTGTGCATTCATCATGAAGTTGTGCATATGTTCAATGATTTAGCACATATGTCCTGGATCAGCACATTTGCTTTGAAAAGGTACATTTTCCACTTGTAATGGTGCATTTGCCTTAGGATAATTATTTACTTAGCAAAATTGACTCGATTGGCATCTTGATTAATGCGACAATCGATAAGTGATCTCTGAGATTGATAGAATCTAGACAACAGATGATATGCTTGTTTTGATCAATTTGATATGCTAAGTGAGTTTGATAGGTTTGATAGTTTGAGTAGGTTTTCTTTGATACAGTTATGGTTGATGCATTAGTTTTCTAATTGTAGGAGGACATTTCTGATATGTTCATGTTGCGGGAGCAGTTCCCCATGACGTTACCACAACGATATAGTTAGATCAGACATTTCTCAGCGCTCTCAGTTTGGATTACATGTGCTTCATGCCTAAGGTTCATGCAAACCTCAGTTTGCTAACTGCTTTAGTGGAGTACTACCACAACGAGGATGGGAATTTTCACTTTCCCACTGGTGAGATGACAGTGACATTGGAGGATGTCTATAGGATTCTCCACCTACTAATAGTAGGTGAGCTTATGGAGTACGACTCTCTATATGATGCTGGATTGGCTGAGTGCAGGTAGGTATTCGATGATCCCGGGCTTTGGGGGCCAGTGATCTCTTGGCAGGACATGTACAACTGTTATGACTACTTTCTAGGGATTGTGGCTGGGTTGATCGGGGGTGTTGTATACCCCGATATGTGATCTCATGGGTTCCCAATTGGCTGGGGATGGACACTTGAGCAAATGCTTACTAAGGGCACCTAATTTGCTTGGGGTGTCTATGTTCTAGCACACCTTTACCATGACATGCACTAGGTGGTTTGTTGTGGAGTAGCCAGCTTGTTAGCAAGTGCTTCTCTGCTTCAGTTCTAGGCCTGGGAGCATATTGCGGTTACACGACCCATTTGCACTTTTTCTAGACAGTCAGGAGAGCCCTACTCTTATGGATATGCAGGTGTAGTTTCCCATCATAGGCTAGGGAAGCTAGAGTATTGGTGACATCAACTAGATAATGTGGACACAGTGCTTTGGTGACCTTACATAGATTGTGAGGTTTGGGACGACGAGACCAATGAGCTCCCTTATGTTTTTTAGATGTGGTGGCTGATCGGCAGGATACCACACATTTTGGAGAGACACATAGTCACTCAAGTGCTGAGGTAGTTTAGTAGGACTCAGGATCAGCCACAGGGGCAGGCCTTGTTTGCAAGGACCTATGTAGAGTGACGTCGGTGGGGACCTGTGGCTTCCTATGAGGAGGCTAGGACATAATTTTTGTAGAAACCTTATCAGGCATGGCTGATGAGGAGGGAGAGAGTGGACATAGGCATGACTCAGGATAACAAGGACTGGTTTGCTGCACACCCGTTCGCTAGATATTTGAGACCAAGAAAACTAGCTCCTCTTCTAGAGGAGGTGGAGTCAGAGGAGGAGGGTGATGGAGGTAGATGGAGGGGGAGGCAGAGGAGGATGAGTGGAGATGGCAGAGGTCAAGGAGATGGTGGAGGTGAGAGCTGGGCAAGACAGTGGCAGAGAGTGGGACAGGCCCCACTCCAGTAGGAGGTACAATAGTAGGTTCCACTTCAGTATGTGGTACAATGTAGGTTCCACTTTAGCAAGTGGTACAGTAGCAAGTTCCATCTCAGCAAGTGGCATAGTAGTAGGTTCCATAGGTAGCAGCCCCACAGGGACCACAGGTTCAGGTTCGACCTGTCCTCCAGCAGCAGGGATAGGGGGATGCAGTTACTATGTTATAGGGCTAGTTGAGGCAGGTTAGAGCACAACTAAGAGCCACAGAGTCTCATCGGCAGGCAGATGCAGGGGTTATAGTTGGTCTTACTGTAGAGCAGGACATAGCACTAGCTAGGTTGTGGGCCTTGACGACAAAGAGAGACGTAGCCATAGCGGCCATGGGTACTGACGGGGCTATGACATTTCTGGTGACACAGGTGATGCAGGCTTAGGCCCAGGTGACACAGCTGTAGACTTGGGTTGCATAGATTCAAGGTGAGCTAGGTAGAGCGCAGGCTCAGATGCAGTACTATAGGGGTTTATACCATGGGGTAGTGCCGGCAAACCAGTAGGCATTGAGCTACAAGAGTCAGATAGTGGCTTCATAGAGGGTAGGTGGATCACACTCAGGAGCATTAGTGATGGGCCCATAGCAGTTTGGGTTAGGTCGTGGTGGAGGAGACGGAGGGGACAACACTTGGAGTAGTGTCCCATGACAACAAGGCTAGCTATTACTTTGCACATACATTTTTTATGGCTCATGGATAGCTTGGTATATGTATATATCACTGTTATTTTGTGCAGTTACTAAGACATGTATCATTTATCATTTTGTATATATGTATACACTTGTTATGATTTTGACTCATGGATGATAGATTGATATTGTGCATTTGGACACTTTTATTGTTTATATGATATAGCTTATGACCTACATGTATGTTGCTTATGCTATGACCATGGATCTATTTTTTATGTTTATATGTGATGCACATGTTTATGAAATTTTACATTGTTGGCCTCATTTTCAAGTTGGCATATGATGGATGACAGATACATTGGTCTCTTTAATATATATGCCAGGTGTGAAAGTTAGTTTCAAAACTACTGTAGGCAAATGATAGAAATATTATAAGAAATTATGGTTGCAATTTCCCTTAGACACATGTATACATAATGTACAAGCATAGACAAAGAAAACAAAACGTTTGACAGAATGCTGCAATGATATTTTTTTCTAATGTGAGCATTATAATGCTTGGAAAATCATCTCATGCCATAAAAGAATTGATGTAGGAAAACTTTCTAAAACTTTTGGTTGTTCCTATTGGCCCTGTTTGAAGTTTTAAAAGTGCCCTAAAACACTGATGGAGCTCACATTGAAGCTGATGATACTGATTAAAAAGTGCAAGTTTTAATCCTGGTAGTTATAAAGTTATGGAATACATTATAGTTGCCGATAAAAGGCTTTGGAAACCGTCTTCAACTCCTGATATGGTTTGGTAGAACCACTCAAAATTTTGATGAAGAGCGAAGGAGAGGTAGTTATTATAACTACTAGTATCACCGATTTTATTGCATGGAGTCTCCAAGTTTTCAATGCAATCTGTATATTTTCATCCTAATTTTATAACCTTTGCAAGAATTCTCTCTTCCTATGGGCAATGGACATTTGTAGTTGCAAGTTCCGCAGAAGACATATATACTCCCTATAGAAGCATAGACTTGGTGCCTGAACTATTTGACAGGTAGCGTCAAACCAATGTGGTTTCATGGACTACAATGGTAGTAAGAAATGCATAGAATGGGTGTGCTAAAAAGACCTCAAAAACTTGCAAGCAAATGCACTTGGGAAAATGTAAAGCAAATCTCCAAAACCTTGACAACATTCTCACCTGCCCGTGCCCATAAAAGCACAAGGAAAGAAATTTTTGTCAGACATTATAGTTTGAAATGCTTTGTAGACATGTATGCAAGAGATGGAAGTATAGATAGTGCATTTGAACTATTTGACAATGTGCCTTACAGACTTGCAGTCTCATGTTTGAAATGCACGGATAGACCGACATGCAAAGCGTGGAAGCATAGATGAATGCATATGAATGGTTTAACAAAATGGCTCAAAGAAATGTGGTCTCGTGGGAGGCAATGATTTGCAACATACATGCATAATAGGTTTGTTGAAAAGATGTAGAAACTTATAATCAAATACAACTGTCAGAAATACATGAAATGGATTCATTGAAAAGGCTACAAAAATCTTTAGGCAAATACGACTGGGAGGTGTAATGCTAGATTCAAAGACCTTCGCCAGCATCCTCTCACCCAATGTTTAGCCCATGGCAAAATGGGAGCTTGTGAAACAAGGTATAAACATCCATCGAAACTTTACTGCATGGAAGTTTTATTAGATATGCGTGCAAATTTTGGAAGCATAGACAAGGTCCATGAACTGTTTGATAGAATGCCACCTCAAAGAAATGTCATCTCATGGAATGCTAAGATTGTAGGGTATGGTATCCCATCAAAGCATTGTCATATACTTGGTTGAAAATGCTCTTATACACATGATATGCACCAAATGAAATCTTTGAAATGGTTTATGTTATTTTGGAGAGAGCATCCCATTCAATTGAAGGAAATTGTGTGACATGGAGATTTTATATGGGTGCTATTCATCTGAAGACTGGTGACACTTATTCAAAGTTACAAAATATCTGATAGGTTGAGCATTTTTAGAATAAGGAGTTTGCATCTCAAAATTATATTCCACATATATTATGATTAAAACAAGTTTCAATGCAACACTTGGAACTTCGTATATTCATAATGGAAAGGCTGAATTTAGCAATCACAATTAGTAGATCAGTGAAGTTTTAGTCATTGATTGAGTTAGGCATCTTTGAAGGCCATATTATTGTTGATAGATCTCAGTTCAAACAAGTGGCTCATGGATTGAAATGAGACATGGTGACTACCTCGACAAACCAATAACTTGGTTTTCATTTCAAGCTATAATTGTCAAGTTACCTTTTTTGAAAAAGTGACTTGTTTCACTTATTGTGATTAAAAGTTCAAAATTAAGTTTTCTTCTGAAAAAGGTAGTTATTTTAAGTGCCTAAGTTAGGTAGTTACTCTAAGTGACTATCTTTACAAAAGAAAGTTAGTTATTCAAAGTTAGTGCACTTAGGAAGGTAGTTATACCAAGTAGTTACAAAAAGTGGTTACCTTAAGTGGTTACTAACCTCACCTATAAATACAACAATGTAATTCAATCAAAGGGGTTCCACTTTTTCACATGATAGTGTAATAAAGACTCGAATAATGTTTGAATGTGTGTTCAACTCGATTTGATGTGTTGTTATTGGTATTCATATGTTTCATCGATAATGATCATGTGCTTTCCTTTCAAAGTTGCATTGTGAGAAAGATATTTTGCATCAAGTTTTGGTATCTCTACTTGGATGCATGGAACTTAAATTCATAAGTTTAACTCTTATTTCATCATTAGTGTTTGTTATTTCTTTGTTTTATTTCCTATAATTCTAGAAAATCCAAATACCCCTATCATACAAGGGAGCTATCCCTCTTAAATGCAAAGAGGAATCAACATAGTCCTACGATTCTTCAACTATTGTAAGTAGGTTGTTGTTGATTCAAGGGAGAAATGGAGTTATTCACGAAGGTTATTTAAAAGCAACAAATTTGTTTACCAACATACATGTAGTTATGTTTGGCCTATATGTATGATGTTTATGTGATGATCATGGATGCAGTTTACTTATGATGTATACATGCTGTGTTTTTGATGTTTTTCTGATGGGATATTATGCATGCAGTTATGTTAAAATGACACAAATGTAGATGGATGTTTTAAATGCACCTATATTTATGCCACTATATGCTCACATTCTATGATGATCTAATGCAGACATTGTGATTATAGCTATTTTTTTATGTTTTCTAGTTAAAGGCAATGATATGTTGACTTATGCAGCTATATGTATGCAAATGATTTAATCAAGTTAATGATTAACTCACCTAATATGAAATGCAAAAATGATTACACATGGATGAGTTAATGCTCTTACATGGATGCAAATGATCTAATCCACTTAATGACTATTTCACTTAATGCAAAATGATTATATGTTTTTGATATGTCCAAGTGTACTCAATCAATACAGACGAGACTCGATGAAAGACACAAATGATAGATAGAAATTTGGTTGATAGAAGAATTACTTGACTGAAGGGATCACAAGCTTTTGTAAAATCTAGCACAACAAACAAGATTTTTATTGATGGATGGTATATGTAATGTAATTTGATACTGATGGATGTGGATATTTGTCATCTTTATATTGCAAGTATTTTGAAGTGCTTGGTTCATCATTGGGTGCTTTTTTGTTTCTTTTATCTTTTTGAAATGTTGTAAGAAAATACAAGCATCTAGGTATAATTGAACTGAGATGACCTGCGTATTAATTACATGGATTTTGATATAGCAAGTTAATACAAGCATCTAGTCAAAATTGAATCTAGATGACCTAAGTATTTCTTGCATTTCAACAGACAAGGATTGCCCCTTTTCATGTTTAGACCTTTGAAGTCCTCGATGATCTTTTATTGATCATGTCATTAGACAAAAGCCATTACATTACTAAAGATTGATCCACAAACAATAGACAAAGAAAATGATTATGCCCCCGTCATAGCTTCTCTAGTTTTTGACATCCTCAAGTAGAATAGAAAGACATAATAACAAAAATCAAGACTCTACAAATTAACCTACTTACAAACACAAAACATTCTTGCATTAGATGTGTCTTCTTGCCATAATTTAGATAAAGTCATCTTGAGTGTTTAGGTATTTGTTTGTTTTGCTTTGGATAGGTTGATGTCTTGCAACAAAATTTATGTTTTGGAAGTGGGCTTTGTTGCGTGTGTGCATCATGGTGAAAGGTATCACAATCCTTATTGGTGTCCTCTTAGAACATGTGGCATTCAAGAATCTAATTCTGTAACCAGGTCAAGGAGTTGCCCCTAGTTAGATAAAGGATCGATTTATTATGGATGAACTAACAAATAGATACAAAGAAATGGACCCTAAGGGATTGACCTAGTGCCTCAGGGGCTCATTAGAAAATGGCCTTGCCTACGTGATGACACAGAGGCAATGTAGTTCATGGTGAACTTTGTGGACCTAAGACCTAGGTGATGGGAAATGGTGTGGATGCAGACGGACTAGCGGATGGGTGAAAAAGGTATGGAATGGATGGGCAGGAGCCTTGGGGGCGCATTACTAATGGCCTTGCCTACGTGATAGCTCAGAGGTGATGTAGTTCGACAACAGTTCAATGGATTGGCCCAAGATGAATGACAGCATGGATGCAAGTCTGGATGAATGAGGAATGAGTTTGCAATAGATGGAGGAAGCAGTTTGTCGTAGATAGTACCTGTTACCAGGTTTTCACCACTTGCTTTTATTTGTACAATAGCTAAAATACACATGACGCCTATTTGCTAGGTTTTCATCATGGTATCTATCCAAGGTACTTGTTTGCCAAGTTTTCACCAAAGGATGATTTTTTTGTTGTTTTTCTATTTTTTTATTTTTTTGCTATTTTTTTATTTTTTTGTTTTTTTTTACTCCCTTGCATTGGGGTTTAGGTGTAGAACTTACGAAGATGCATACTGTTGATGGGATCATCAAACAGTTCACCTTCTGATGTAGCCAATTGATAAGCACCTGATCCATAGGCAGTAATGATGACATAAGGACCCAACCAATTGGATTCAAACTTGCTTTTTTCTCTCTGTCTTGCTAATTTTTGGGATTTTCTTTGAGGACTAGGTCACCAACTTGAAATACCTAAAGTTTTACTTTGTGGTTGTAACTTCTGGACATCCTTTATTGATAATCCTTGAGATGGTTAAAGGCCTATTGCCTTCTTTCCTCCAGCTCTAACTCTTGAAGTTTGGACACTCTATATTCTTCATTTGTTATGAGGCCTTTTAACGAAACTCGCAAGGATGGGATCTCGACTTCAATGGGTAAGATGGCTTTAGATCCATAGACCAGGGAGTATGGTGTTGCACCTTTGGGTGTGTGGATACCTGTGCAATAGGCCCATAGCATGAGATTCAATTGGATGTGCCAATCATGGCTAGCATCATTGACAGTCTTTTTCAAGATTTTTAAGATGGTTTTATTTGATGCCTCTGCCTGGCTGTTTCCTTGGGGATAATACTGGGTGGAAAAGCAATGTTGGATATGGAATTTGTCACATAGTTCTTTGACATCCTAATTTTTGAATGGTCATGCATTATTTATGATAATGGATGAAGGGATACCATAGTGGCAAATGATGTAGTTCAAGATAAAAGAGGCAATCTATTTGCTTGTGACATTGGCAAGGGGTATGGCTTCAATCCACTTCGTAAAGTACTCGGTGGTGGTGATTATGAATTTATGGCCACTAGATGATGGAGGGTGGATCTTGCCCACTAAGTTGAGTCCCCATTGACAGAAAGGCCAAGGAATCGTTAAAGGCTACAGCTCCTGTGCTGGTGCATGTATCAGGTTTCCATGGATTTGGCATTTCTTGCACCTCTTTACAAAATGATAGGAATCTTTTTCTATAGTTGGCCAGTAGTATCGCATGTGTATGATTTTCTTGGCTAGGGTAGGACTACTAGAGTGGGTCCCACATATACCATAGTGCACTTCACTCAGGGTTGTTTGATATTCCTCGCTATCAAGACACCTAAGAAGAGTACCATCGAGACCTCGTCGATATAAGGTACTGGCGATAATGGCATAAAAGGATGCTTGATGGATGAAGGTTCACTTTTGGTTATTTGAGAAATCAGGTGGTAGGGTATTCTCTTTAAGATAGGCAAATAATTTTCTATATAGGGGAGAATCAGATCCTATAATGTGGCAAATGATGTAAGATTCAGGAGTGTCGTATGTAGGATGGGACACTAGCTCTACCAAGAACTCATAGAGTGACTGGTTGTTAGGGATGTTGAGGAGAGATGCAATCATTTCCATGGCATCTGTTGCTTTGTTCTCTATCCTTAGTATCTGGTCAAAAGAGATCTCAACAAAGTATTCTTTGAAGTCATCTACCATCCATTTGTATGGTACTAACTTCTCATCCTTTGTTTGGTAGCCATCATCCACTTGGTTGATGACCAGTTGTGAGTCACCATACACCTGAAGTTCTTTGATGTTCCATTCAACTACTGGCTTGATGCCAATGACTAGGGCTTCATACTCCACCACATTGTTAGTACAAGGAAAGAGTAGTCTGTATGATTTTGGAATGGTGTCTCCACTAGGTGTGATCAACAAGATACCTGCCCCAGACCCATGCTGAGTGTATGAGCTATCAAAGCATAGTTTCTAGGTTTTTTTAGTTATGTGGAAGATAGACTCATCTAGAAATTTGAAGCTCAATGGGTTATCATCTGTTAAATGTGCATCTGCTAGCTGATCTGCAAGTACTTGACCCTTTATTACACACCTATCTATATACTCGATGTCAAACTCACTAAGTAGCATGACCCATTTAGACAATCTACCTGTAAGGGCAGCTTTGTTGAGCAAATATTTTAATGGATCAATTTTTGCTACTAGCTTGATGGAATTTGATAGCATGTAATGTCTCCATTTTTGCAAAGTGAAGACTACAACGAGGCATTCTCTTTCACTTGGTGTGTATTGTAGCTTGTAGCCAACTAGTGTTCTACTGATGTACTAAATCACTTGTTCTTTTCCTTCATGATTTTGTTTTGCAAGAAGAACCCCCAGAGCTATTGGTGTTGTGGAGATATAAAGTAGCAGAGGCTTGCCTTGGATTGGTGGTATTAATATAGGTGGGTGTTTGAGATATTTCTTTAAATGTTGAAATGCTTGTTCGTATGAATCATTCCACTTGAAAGGAATGTTCTTATAGAGGAGGTGTGTGAATGGGTGGCACTTATCTACCAATTGAGAAATGAACCTTCTGATAGACTGTAGTTTTCCCTGTAGAGACCTTAATTGACTAAGATTTTTGGGAGGTGACATTTCCATGATGGCTTTCATGTTAGTTGGGTCTACTTCGATTCCATTAGCAGACATGATGTATTCGAGAAGTTTTCCAGATGTGACTTTGAATACGCACTTCTTTGGGTTGAGAAGCACATTGAACTGCTCCAATCTTGTGAAGATCTTGTTTAATACTAACAAGTGTCCTCTTGTGAGTGATTTTGCTAAAATGTCATCTACATAATCTTCCATTATGGTGTGCATCATGTCATGGAAGATTGTAGTCATGGCCCTCTGATATGTTGCCCCTACATTTTTCAATCCAAATGGCATGACACACCAATAGTAGGTGCCTCATGGACATGTAAATACAGTCTTGTGTTGGTCTTCAAGTGCAATTTTGATCTGGTTGTATCCCAAAAAACCATCCATTAGTGACAACATAGTGTGCCTTTCTATGAGATCTACAATAATGTCAATGTTTGGAAAAGGGAAATCATCTTTTGGACAAGCTTTATTCAGGTCCCTGAAGTCATTACATAGTCAAACTCTTCCATCTGGTTTGGTGACTGGCACTATATTTGAAATCCACTCAGGATAGTCTATTGGTTTGATGAACCCGACATCTAGCAGCTTCTTCAGTTCTTTTACCATGATGGCGACATGCGGGTGCATCTTCTTGAGTTTTTACTTAACTGGATTAGCTCTTGGAGCTAAGGACAAGTGATGCATTATGAGATTTGGATCTAGCCTGGCATATCTACATATGTCCAAGAAAAGTTGATTTGTTTCCTTTTGAAGAATTCAGTGAACTCTGGCTTTTCTTGTGCGGTTAAAGACTATGCCATATGAATCATCCCGGGACTATCACCTATGTTGACTTTGATCTGCTGCTGGTTCTATTATGATTGAGGATCTCTCCTGATGTGTTAGATTGGGTAGAGGGTCAAGCCTTCCATCCCTCGGTGCCTTAGAGAGGTTTTCACCGTTTAATACGTCTTTCATATTTTTACTATTTTCATGATCTGACATTGTCATAGAGCTGTTTTCACCATTAGATATTTCTTTCATTTTTACATTTTTGAGACTGCTTCTGCCATCTATTAAAGGGTTGTCATCTGTTAAAGGTGCTTCTGCCAGTTGATCTGCTAGTACTTGTCCCTTTATTGCTTTCCTGTCGACATATTCAATATCAAACTCACTGAGAAGCATGACCCATTTAGACAATCTACCTGTTAGGGGCTGCCTTGTTGAGTAAATATTTGAGTGGGTCTATCTTTGCTATCAATTTGATAGAGTGTGACAACATGCAATGTCTCCATTTTTGTGAGGTGAAGACAATAGCTAGACATGCTCTTTCGATTGGTGTGTATTGTAGTTCATACCCAACAAGTGTTCGACTAATGTAGTAGATAGCCTGTTCTTTCCCATCGTAGTTCTATTGTGCAAGGACAGCTCCTAGAGCTGTTGGTGTAGCTGAGATATACAGTAATAGAGGCTTGCTTTGAATTGGTGGCATTAATACCAGTGGTTTCATGAGATATTCCTTTAGTTGCTGGAATGCCTGTTCACATGACCCGTTCCATTTGAAGGGGACATTTTTGTGTAACAGATGAGAGAATGGGTGGCACTTGTCTGCCAGTTGGGAAATGAACCTTCTGATAGACTGTAGTTTGCCTTGTAGGGATCTTAACTGAGTCAGGTTCTTAGGAGGTGGCATCTCCATTATGGCCTTCACCTTAGCTGGATCAACTTCAATACCATTTGCAGACACTATGTAGCCCAGTAATTTACCTGATGTAACCCCAAACACACACTTCTTTGGATTAAGTCACACATTAAACTGTTCCAACCTATTGAAGATTTTGTCTAAAACTGCTAGGTGTCTTTCTCTAGTAAGTGATTTGCCATAATGTCATCGATGTAGTCTTCCATTATGGTGTGCATCATGTCATGGAAGATTGTTGTCATGGCTCTCTAATATGTCGCCCCAACAATTTTTAGACCAAATGGCATGACACACCAATAATAAGTGCCCCAAGGACATGTAAATGTAGTTTTGTGTTGGTCCTCGGGTGTAATCTTTATCTGGTTATAGCTTGAGAAACCATCCATGAGTGAAAGCATAGTGTGGTCTACCGTGAGATCTACAATCATGTCTATGTTGGGCAGGGGGAAATCATCTTTTGGACAAGCTTTGTTCAGGTCCCTAAAATCATTGCATATTCTGACCCTGCCATCTTGTTTAGCCGCTGGTACTATATTCGAAACCCATTCAGGATAGTCTATAGGCCTGATAAATCTGACATCTAGCAGTTTCTTTAGCTCTTCCTTTACCATGAGGGCCACATGTGGATGCATCTTTCTGAGTTTTTGCTTGACCGGTTTAGCTCCTGGAGCTAGAGATAAATGATGCATGATAAGATTCGGATCCAGCCCTGGCATGTCAGCGTATGTCCATGCAAAGTTGATTTGTTTTCTCTTGAAGAAATCTATAAATGTTGGTTTTTTGTGTTCTATGAGAGCTTTTGCCATGTGGATCATTCTAGGCTCATCACCTGTGCTGACATTGATTGGTTTTGTCAGTTCTATTAAGATCGACGATCTCTCCTGATGTGTAAGATTGGGGAGAGGGTCAAGCCTTCCATCCTTTGGCGCCTTGGAGAGGTTTTCACCATTGGATACGTCTTTATTTTTACTATTTTGATGATCTAACATTGCCGCAGGGTAGTTTTCACTGTTAGATCATTCTTTTATCTTGATATTTTTATGACTGAAAGGCTTGGCACTCTCTCCAAAATAGGCCTTCTCATTGAGTTCAATAGCATAGCCAGCTCTGTGGTCTCCTATAGGTATGTGATTTCTAAGCTCAAGATAATCGATTATGGCTTCATCATTTTCAAAGGTGTCTAGCTCAGGGGTGGTGCCTTCTAGGTCCCAGTCGATAAGTTCAGGGTGTACTAAAGGTAAGGGATCATTAGGTTGGTCTGGTTCAATGGCATTGATGGTTAGGATAGAATTATTAAAGGCCCAGACAAAGTCTGTGATGGTACCCTCTATTAGTGGATCTGTCAAGGGGGGTATCATTCCTTCCTCACGATTTTCACTATTGTTGCTATGCGGGTTAGACTCTAGCGGTCTAGCCCTTGGACCTTGTCTCTCATTGGCATGGGTCGGGTTGTACTCATGGACAATGTCAATATCCTTTTCATCACAAGACATCTTAGAGAGGCTGTCCCATTCATACTCATTAGAATCAGTTTTGTTCCCCATTTGCATTCTCTGAATTTGTTCAACCAGATTGCTAGTGGATGCTTTTGGTTGTTTGCCTTTGTTCTTGGTGATTCTGTTGTTTCTTGATGCTCCAGTGTACCCTAGCTCTGTAGTGTCTCGGCCTATTAAGGTATGAGATTGGATGGGTTCAGTGATGCCATCCTTTCTTGAACCAAGTGGACCATGTCCCTCATACCCCATTTTCTATAGCATTTGAAAGCCTTGACCATATTGTGTCATTTGTATAATGGGATGGTTATGTTGTGTTGAGGAACTACCTTCATCTTTGTATAGCCACTGTAGGATATTTTTTTCATCACTTTCTTCTTCTAGGTTTCCCCATTTCACAAATGGTCCTTTGGTGGTTCTCTCTGCTTTGGGTGTCCTTAGGATGGGTCTCCCATAGGATCTAGGAGATAGAGGTAGTTGTGCCAAATAGAGGGATTGGGAGACCATGTACTTACCCAGGCCCTTATCTTGGAGTTGGAGTTTAGGTTGAGATGCTCCTAAAGAGGAAGAAAGTGTAACTAGATCTACATGAGATGAAGAGGCGGCAGAAGCATGGTTGGTGGGGATTACAACTTCTAGTTTGGGTTGAATAGAGTTGCAGTATTGAAAGGGGTTAGGGTCACCTTGGATGGTGATCTCTTGACCTTCATGTGGGAACTTGATACATTGATGGTATGTGGAAGGTACTGCTTTCAAAGCATGGATCCATGGTTGCCCAGGAAGAATGTTGTATGCTAGCTCCATGTCAAGGAATTGACAAGCTACATCTTTCACTACAGGGCCCACCCTGATTGGTAGGGTAACAATTCCTTTAGACATTCTTTCTTCCTCATCATAGGCTTTTATGGTGATTTTTCTTTTTGGATCGATAGCCTTCTCTGAAAACCCCAATGTAAGGATTACCTTCAATGTGCAGATATTCAAACCAGCCCCTCCATCTATTAGGACTCTTTTGATCTTGTGTTTATGTATGAAAGCTTCGATATGCAAGGAAGTGTTATGGGGTTGAGTGATTGACATAGCATCCTTCTTAATGAATGATAGGGAATGCGGTGAGGTGATGTGACCGACCATGGTTTGGAATTGTTCTTCAGCTAAGTTCATGGGGACAGAGGCTTTTGCTAAGGCTTTGTCAAGTATGGACCTATGAGAAGGAGACAGACACAGAAGTTCTAACATGGAGATGTGTGCAGGTGTTTTGTGGAGTTGATCCATGATACTGTATTGACTAGATGGGGGAGCGGAAGCTCCTCTAAGTGTGACCCTGTTACTATGGGTAGTAAGATTGCATTCCGGATCCTTATTGATAGTGATCACATTGATATGTGAATCACCTTCTGAGATATGGTTAACAACATAGTCAAAGCTGACATTTATGTAGTTTGCGTTGTTAGAGCCACTGTTATTTCTGTTGGAAGGTCCTCCCTGCTCGTTGTTAGGAAGAGGATCCTTGAATGCCTGATGATCGTTGTTGGAGGTATGTTCATGAGATTGTCCGTTAATAGATATTTTGTTTTGCTTTATTAAGTCTTAGATTATATGCTTGAGTGCAATACAATTATTTGTCTTGTGCCCGCTGTTTCGGTGGTATTTGCAGAAGTCATTGTCATTCCACTAGTGGGGTTTGACCTTTGGTTCATACTCTCATGCTAAGGGAAGCATTATGAGATTGTTGGTGATTAGCTTCCGTAGGGTAGTTTCTAGTGACTCATCCAAAGGTGTGAACTTTCTCCTAGGCTGAAAGTTGGTAAACCTAGATTCAGTATTTCTTGGTTTGTTTTACGGGGGGTTATTTTGAGGTGTTGATAGATTGAAAATTGGTTTCTTAGGTGCCACATTTCTGGCATCTACTACCCCATCAGTTACGATGTTTTTATTTTTTTGTCTAGAATCTAGGTTTGTCATTGTTGGTGTTGGTATTAGGAGTGTCTTTGTAGAGCTTGATTTGGCCTTTCGCGATTAGGGCTTTTTCTATGATAAGGCCCATCTCAATGACCTTGCTAAAAGAAGTAGGACATTGGATTTGGATTTGGTAGCTTAGGTCCATTTGCAGATTGTGGATGAACATTTCTAGCATCTGTTTCTCCGGCATTTGGTGTGGGCACTTGCTTGCCAGTTGTCTCCATCTCTGTAAGAAGGCATCAAAAGATTCTCCTCCTTTCTATTTGGTGTTACAAAGATCCAATATTGAGGTGTCGTGCTCAATATTGTAAGAGAAGTGGGTGACAAATTTGTCTACAAGTTCATTGAAGGTTTTAATACCGAGTGGTAGTCTAGAGAACCATTCCATGGCTTGCCCACCGAGGCTTCGTGGGAAGAGTTGCATAAGGTAGGTGTCATTATGTGTGACCTCAAGACAAGAAGCATTGAATTCTCTAATGTGATCCCTTGGGTCACCCTTTCCTCGATATTTGTAAAACTTAGGCACCTCAAATTTTGAGGGGAAAGGTATCATGACCAAGGCCCTATCAAAATGATATGGTGAAATATCCTCTAGGGTGTAATGTTTAGTCGATGCTCCCATTTTCATGTCTGAAATTTGTTGTTGGAGATCTTCATATTTTTGGTTCATTAGACTTAGGGCATCTGTAGCATCAGTGTTGGTTTTACTTTTGTCCGAAGGTGTTTCTTCTTCATGTCTACTTCCCTCAGTTTCCTTGAGAGTCTCTACATCATAATCCTTAGGGAGCTTGACTCCTAGACTTGCCAGATGTAAAAAGAATTTTGTGGGGTCTTGAGCAAGTACTCCTTCTAATAAGCATTGAAATTTTGGGTCGTGCTACGTGTGAAGGATCTCATCCATGGAAATTTCTTCTTCACTTTCGTGAGTGTTTGGAATGATTTTCTCTGCCATTTCAATCTATTTTTGTTTTTGTAATCTTGTTAAGACCATGCAAGGTGGTAAAGAGATGGGATGGAGTGAAAAAGATTCTTTGAGCAAGATGCTAGGATTTTTAGCAAGGTTCTTCTGAGATCTATGTGATGTCAAACAAGTTGGGTATACAAAGCTATAGTCAAAGTAGGGATGTCAAAAATCCAAATACTTGATGTTGACTAGTCTTATATAAGCCACTAGTAGAGTACCGAGAGAAAGGATAAGTAACCCTTGATATTGGACACTTACTAGGTTTGTTTGAGTATTGATTATGATCTAGAATAATCTTGGTTCTAACCTTGTAGGAATTTGGGAAGATTTGGTGAGAATGTGGATGAGCAAGTAGCTATGGTGCGAAAAAGAAGGAGAAATGATTGATTTGCAAGGTCTCAATCAGATTTTGAAAAATTGAAATAGGTTTTTGAAGATGGTTTTTGAAAATTTTTTGATAGTTTTGCTCTTGGAAGGTACTAAATTTTGCTCTCAGGTTTAAATGCGCAATAAGTTAGTTCAAATGCACAACACTGGCAAAGTTTTAAATGTGCCACAATAGATGTCAAATGCACCAAAAGTTGGGTCAAATGCACAATACTGGAAAATGCACCACAACAGAGTTCCGAAGCGTAAAAAATTGAATCAGATGTGCAATACTGGCAAATGCGCCACAACAAAGTTCAGATGCACAAAAAGTCAAATCAGATGCACCACAGGTTGTGGAAAATGCGCAACTCTAGCTTTTGTCTTGTTTTCTTAGAATTTTGGAAAAAATTTTGGAACGTTTTCAGGATTTTTCTGTTTTTGGTTTGAAAAACTTGGTGTTTCTGGATAGTTTGATGTTCAATTATGGCAAAAACACAGCAAACACATAGAATTTTTTCATGATTTTTATCTTTTTATATTTTTTTGTATATATTTTTTTCTTAAAAAATGAGTACAACCTAGGCTGGATGTGACAATATTCGTTGAATCCTCTAGCTGTGCCACTCAAAGCATGTAGCTCTAGGATCTGGTAGCACCGGCTCCCCTCCATAACACTCACTTCTCATGCATACCAGATCTAGGTTTCCTTAAGCTCGTACCCCCACCGAACCTTAGGATTGTCCCTGCTACCTCTACTAAGAGTCACTTGAATCGAGGCCGCTTCAAGGGCTCTACCCTTTGCATCAAAAAATAGGGGTTTTTGGCTTGCTGCACAATTGGTTCTTAGTTAAGGCAACCGTTCGAGTGGTTACACGTGCGGCGGCACTAATCTCCGTTATGGAGTCTCCCAGCCTCAAAGGGTTACACCTATGAGGGTTTTGGGGGAGGTTGGCCGTCGGTGTAACACAGCAGCACTCGTTGCTTGAGGTTTTCACCTCAAGCACAATTTATTTTAAGTGGCTTAGTAGGGCTTGGCTTTAGCTTGTTACCACTCAGGGTCATTCCCACTTGGACAAGCGTGCATCCAAGGGTAGGCCCCCATAAAGGTTTGACAAATAGAATGACAAGTCTAGCACTTTGATCACCCATTTAAGGGGAGAGCATATGCCTATTGTCATTCGCAAGGACATAGTACAATGGTTAATCCAACCTAGTTAAAAATAGAAAAACTAAATGAGCTAATCTACTTGTGCACTCACACGATTGTTAACTTGGAAGTGTTTAGATCATAACATTGTTCATTTTCCCATTTGTTAACTTGAAAGTGATTAAGACATAGCAATGTTCATTTTCCCATTTGTAAAGATAGCAGTGGTCTAATCTAGGAAAATAAATGAACAATGCAAAGATAGCAATTTAGGTCTAGTTACTTCCTTCCTAGTTATGAACTATGTGAAGTTTGTATGAAATGCACTTGCTTACTTCTCTCCTAATTAGTCTAAATGAACTAGGCAAAGCATCTAAATGACCTAATCTAGCTATTAACCCTGTAAAACAACTGTTAGATCCAACGCACAAAATCAAAAACCCTAAAAATAGAAAGTAGAATCAAATGCACTACACTGCAGCCTGAATGTGTAGAAATAGGGAGTGCATGTGGTGTTGTACAAAAGTGCAACAACAGAAGGTAAATGCGCAAAAACTAGAGGTATATGCGCAACTATGATAGATGCATCATTTACAGTGCATATGCACCAAAAGATAGAGTAAATGCGCAACTCGAACACCAGTGCCAAAATAGGGGTCAGATGCACTGTTGTGGGGGTCAAATGCGCCAAAAGGTCAGATGCACTGATTCATGAGGTATATGTGTCACTCTTGGAGTCAAATGTGCTGAATGATCAGATGCGCTAACTCGGAAGGTAAATGCGTCATTTTGGAAGTTATATGCACTAGATACCTCTATCAGAAACCTACTTCATCACCTGTACGGACCTATCACTTAAAAACATTTAATTTTTTTGATTGGTAAGAGGGGCAAGGGCCCCACGGTGGGCGCCAAAATGTGAGGGGGAAAATAGGTTAATCAAATCAATGAAAACAAAACCCAAACATCAATGGAAGTTGAAAGCAAAGAAGATTAAAACAAACAAAAGTAAATGTACTTACAACCTCTTTACCTATCATTTTCCATTGCTTGCCTATCTATTCTTGATCTTGATGGTGAAGCCCACAGAAGCATTTTTGCTCCCTTGCTTGTTGAAGATGACAAAGACAGAATGGCTATGATATTCGTGTGGTTGAAGATGAGCTCCAAACACACTAACAAATGGATATGAAGTGCTCAAAGAAATGGGGGTGCCGAAGGCATGCTGGTATCTCTGCAACATAAGTTTGCACAATGATTGATATCAAATGAAGAAGGAGAGGGTGGTATTTATAGAAAAAGGTGAGAGAAGATCAATGGAGGAGGGTTGTTGAGGAATGTGCAACAAATGGAAGAAAGACATGTGTCATTTGAAAAATAGCTTTGTTGAGTTAACTCCTCTCTTGATGAGGATGAGATTTGATTTTCTTAAATTAGAATTTATTTTTCTAATTTAAGAGAAAGTTTGCTTTAAAGATGCTTTAAAACTACTTTTGCTTTTGTAACTCAGCTTTTGCTTTTATGTGACAAGAGGAAAGTATTTTTGGAAGATAAGAATGATTTTTGTGAAGATAAGAAGGCATAATTAAATAAAAAGATTTATTATTTAATTATTTTGTAGATAATTGAGAGGAATAAATAAAATATAGAAATATATTTTATTTTTGTGAAGATATTTGAAGAATGAAATAAAATATAAAAATATATTTTATTTAGTGGAGAATTTAGATTTTATTTAAATAAAATTTACATTTTATTTAAATTTGGAAGAATAAAAGATTTTAATTAAATAATTGAAATTATTTAATTATTTAGAAGAATGAAGTTGATGTAGATGAATTTAATTAATTAAATAAAATGTAATTTATTTAATTAAATGAGAGGAAGTGAATCAAATAAATAAATAAATGTATTTATTTATTGATAGAGGAATGCGAAGGTGAAATAAATATTTAAAATATTTATTTAAGTAGAGTCATGTCAATTTTAGGTGTATACAGCACTCTCTCCAAAATAAGCCCTGTCATTGAGTTCTATGGCATAGCCAGCCCTGTGATCCCCTGCAGGTATATGGTCTCTAAGCTCTCTATGATGGCTTCATCATTTTAAAAGGTATTGAGCTCAGGGGGAGTGTCTTGTAAGTCCCAATCTATGAGTTATGGATGCAATAGTGGTAGAGGGTCATTGGGTTGGTCTCGTTCGAGGGTCTTGATGGTCAAGATGGAGGAGTTAAGGTGGTCATTATAAGCATTGACAATGTCTACGATGGTACTCTCCACTAGTTGATCTGTCAAGTGCGGTGTCATTCTTTCCTCACGAATCTCACTACCATTATTATGCGGGTCAAACTCTAGAGGTCTAGCCCTTGGACTTTGTCCCTCATTAGTTGCATGGGTAGGGTCATACTCATGGACCACATCAATATCTTTTTCATCACAAGATAGTTCAGAGAGACTATCCCATTCATACTTGTTGGAGTCAGTCTCACTCCATCCTTGCAGTCTGTGAATTTGATCTACTAGGTTAGTAGCAGATGTTTCTGGTTGTTGGTGTTTATTCTTTTTTGGTCCCTTGGTCTTTACTTTGCCGGTGTAACCTAGCCCTGTAGTGTCTCAGGCTATTAATGTATGAGGTTGGATAGGTTTAGTGATACCTTCTTTTCTCAATCTGATGGGCCCATGACCTTCATACCCCATTCTTTGTAGTATTGAGAATCCTTGACCATACTATTCAGTTTACACCATGGAGTGATGGTCCTATTGCTTGGATAGACTATCTCCATCTTTATATAACCATTGTAGGATGTCTTTTTCATCACTCTCATCTTCAAGGCTTCCCCATTTGATAAACAGACCTTTAGTAGTTGCTAATGCCTTGGGTTTTCTCATGGAAGGCTTTCCATAGGATCTCGGGGAGATAGGGAGCTATGATAAGAAAAAGGATTGGGCGATTGTGTATTCACCGAGACCGTTATCTTTGAGTTTGAGGTTAGATTGGGGTGCCTTTGATGTGGAAGGAAGTGAAGTTGGGTCAACACAGGATGAAGATGAAGTAGAGGCATGGTTATGGGGAATCACAACTTTAGGTTTAGATTGAATGGAGTTGCAATACTGAAATGGATTGGGATCACCTTGGATGGTGATTCTATGGCCTTCATGGGGGAATTTGATACACTGGTGATAGGTTGATGGTACTACTTTCAAAGCATGTATCCAAGGTCTCCCAAGGAGAATGTTATACACAAGCTCCATATCAAGGACTTGGCATGCTATATCTGTTGCAAGTATGAGGTGAGACATTGTTGTCATTGATGTCAACATACTCATATTGCATTGACAAGAAGGATTTGATGAGCTGTGTGCTGAGGATATTGAGAAAATTAGCCTCAGTCAGGAACAGTGAAGAACAGTGATGAGAAGAAGGTAAATGTACTGTATAGGATGAGAACTGGAGGATGCGGATTAAAGGGTTAGTAGATATGAGTCTTGAGATGCTACAGTTAAGATTTCAGAGGTCCGCATGAAGATCTGAAGGAGTTGTGACTGCCGGTATAGAACCAGGTCCGGCAAGTATCCAGAGGTGACAGAGGATCACAAAAAGGTCCGGTGAGGTCCGGAATTGTATCATCCTAATCTGCGGATTGGATGGAGTGTTTGGGATGTCCTTGTGATGTATCATCCTGATTTGTGTATGATTTGGAGGTCCGGAAGTACCTCTTGCATTATGACAGTGGCGACAGACTGTGTTCTTGAAGTTCCGGATGAGGAAGACAAGAGATCCCAGTAAGCAGAGGAAGTGCGGATGTATCCGGACAATTCAGACAGGCTTGTGAAGGTTCTTGGATCATGGTTAGGTTGTGTTGTTGGTCCGCATTGATGGTAGAGCCCGGAATTGAAGTTATTCTTCCGGATGAAGTTCTTGCTCTGTGTAGCCGACCGGATGAGTTGTTCATCCTGCGAATGTTCTTGTGATGGCCTACCGGATGTGTTATTCATCTTGCGGATACTCCTATGGTTGTTTTCCGACTTAGATGTTTGTTCCTAAGTCGATGTCTTGTATAAATAACGGTTTGTGAGTTCATTTCAGGGTGTGGTGTGAGGATGAGTATGGTATAGCGAAGAAACGTGCGAAAGGCAGAGTAGAGATTGTTGGGCTTAATTGGAACTGATCCGGACATGGTAGAGATGTCATTCTCCAGTTCAAGACTGTGATTTTAATCACTTTGTAGACAGTGTGTCTCCTTGTAGGCAGTGGGCCTCTTTGTGAGCAGTGTGCTCGGGCAGTGAGCCCTTATTGGCATGTGCCATTCATTTTTCTTTATTCTTCTAACAGAGAATAATTCTTGGGTTAATCACCCCGTGGTTTTTCCCTTAACCGGGTTTTCCACGTCAAAATCTTGGTGTTTAATGTGTTGATGCTTATCTGCTCTTGTGTTTATGTATTATGCTTCCATGGATGATTATTTGATATGCTGCTAACTAACAACAGAGAATTAAGTGTTTGAAAGACAAGAAGTTCTATACAACTGATTCACCCCCCCCCTCTCAGTTGTATGCCCTAGATCCAACAATTGGTATCAGAGCCAAGTTCCTCTGACAAGAGCTTAACTGCTTGAGGAGATCCAGGATGTCGTCATACAAGAAGGATAGTCCGAAGTTCGATGGAACCAACTTCACTCTCTGGAAAGGTCGCATGAAGTGTCACTTGGAATGCATGGGAAAAGCATATCTGGGTATGATTTCAAAACCATATGTACCTCCACAAGGTGGTCCGACAACTCTGAATGAAATCACAGAAGCTGAAAACAATCTGCGGACCAAGGAAGCTCTTCTAAGCGCATTGAATGACTCAGATCTCTCGAATGTCATTGACCTACCCACTGCGTATGAGATCCTAACTAAACTGGAACTTCTGTATGAAGGAGATGAGTTTGTCAAAAGTGCAAGGTTGCAAAGTCTGAAAGGGAAATTTGAAAGATTGAAAATGAGAGATGATGAAAACATCACTACCTTTATGCCAAGAGTAAATGAGCTGGTATGTGGAATCAGAAATGCTGGTGGAACTTTAGATGAAAATGAGATTGTCTGCAAAATCCTAAGATCCCTTCCTGCTGCCTACAAAATCAAAGTTGCTGCCATTGATGAATTCAGAGCCCACACAACTGTCACAAGAGAACAACTGGCTGGCAAACTAGCTGCATTTGAAATGACCGAGTTTGGAGATGATCCTCCCAAGACTGAATCTGCTTTCAAAGCCAGTGCCTATGTGAAAGGCAAACAGAGATTTGATCCGGGTGAAAACTCATCAAGGAAAATGTCATGGTATGATCAAGCAAGAAGAGACATGGAAGAAGAAGAAGCAGAAACAGCTCAACTTGAAGCCCTCATTGCAAAGAGACTACCAAGAGGATCCGGTAAGTATGAAGGAAAACTACCCTTTAAGTGTTTCAACTGCAATAAGATTGGTCATTTTGCCTCAAGATGTCCGGAGAGATCTGCAAGATCTAATACTCACAGACAAAGGTTTCAAAAGAATTGCTATTATGTCCATGAAGAAGATGACAATGAAGGAGTAACAGATGATGAATCAGAACTAGGAAGCAAATCCGGAAATGAGTGGGTGTTTATAGCCATCAAGGAAGAAGATTCAATACTCTCTGAATCTGTCAATCACAAAGTTGTTGAAAAAGCCTTGGCTGCTCAAGTGGAAGAAAAGGATGATTGGGTTATTGACAGTGGATATTCTCACCATATGACTGGTGACAAGAATAAGTTCTTAGATTTGGAAAGATATGAAGGAGGAATGGTAAAGTTTGGTGACAATTCTGCTGGCAGAATCAGAGGTAGGGGAACTATTTCCTTTGATGGTAAGAGCAAAACAGGAAATGTACTGTATGTTGAAGGATTGAAGCACAATCTTCTCAGTGTTGGTCAGTTAGTGGACAAAGGCTATGATCTCCGGTTCAAGAATGGAAAATGCAGAATCTTTACAAGCTCCGGAACTGAAATTGCATCCGGTACTCAGACAAGAGGTAACATCTTTCATCTGGTTGGTTCAAATAAAAGTTGTTTGTTTGTTCAAATTGATCAGAGTTGGTTATGGCATAGAAGAATGTGTCATGTAAATTTTGATAACATCATCAAGATAAGCAATACTCAGGCTGTGAGAGATCTTCCAAAGTTGATGAAACCTACAAATAGTGTGTGTAAAGAATGTCAGTTAGGTAAACAAAGCAGAGTCTCCTTCAAAAGCAAAGATCAGTCTTCTACCGGATTGTTGGAATTAGTACATACTGATCTATGTGGTCCGACAAGAATCAAGAGTCTGCAAGGTGATAGGTATTTCATGTTGTTAATAGATGATCATTCCCAGATGATGTGGGTTACCTTTCTAAAAGAAAAATCAGAAGCTTTTGAGAAGTTCAAAATCTTCAAAGCTATGGTGGAAAATCAAACTGGATTGAAACTAAAGTGTCTAAGGTCTGATAGAGGTGGTGAATTTACATCTGGTGAATTCATTGACTTTTGTGAGAAACAGGGTATAAGGAGACAGTTGTCTGCTCCTAAGACTCCACAGCAGAATGGAGTAGTTGAGAGAAAGAACCGGACCATCCAGGAAGCTGCTAGGACAATGATGTTGGAAGCAAATGTTCCTCAAATGTTTTGGAAAGAAGCTATCAGCACTGTAGTCTACACTCTCAATCGAGTTCAAATCAGAAACAACACCGGTAAGACCCCCTATGAACTCTGGTTTGGCATCACTCCTACTGTGAAATATTTCAGAGTATTTGGTAGCAAGTGTTATATTAAAAGAGATGAAGATCTAGGAAAGTTTGATGCTAGAAGTGATGAAGGAATTTTCTTGGGCTACTCCACTCAAAGCAAAGCATACCGGTGTTACAATAAGAGATTGAGGAAGATGATAGAAAGCACCAATGTAAAGGTTGATGAAGGAATTGAGAAGCCTTCAAGATTTTATGAGTTTGATGAAGATGACCAAGACAGTGTTCAAGGACCTCAATCCTCTCCAGTGAGAAAGAGTCAGCCTGATCCGGTAAATCAGGAAGAAGAGATAGGTTTGAATGAGCCTGATCAAGAAACAGCAGTGTTGGATACTCCCAAAATTCCAAGGTATGTAAGACTGAATCACTCTGAAGATCAGATCATAGGTGACAGAAGCAAAGGTGTACAAACTAGAAGGAATATTGCTCAAGATCAGAATGAATGTTGTCTGATTTCAAAAATTGAACCTAAAACAATAAATGAAGCCTGCAATGATGAAAACTGGACCAAAGCAATGGAAGATGAACTGATGCAAATTGAGAAAAATCATACTTGGGATCTTGTTCCCAGACCTAGAGACAGGAATGTAATTGGAACCAAGTGGGTCTTCCGGAACAAACTAAATGAAGCTGGTGAAGTAATCAGAAACAAAGCTAGATTGGTCTGCAAAGGCTACTCTCAAATAGAAGGAATTGACTTTGAAGAGACTTTTGCTCCGGTAGCAAGAATTGAAGCAGTCAGATTACTTCTTGCATTTGCTGCCTTCAAAGACTTCAAGGTATATCAGATGGATGTCAAGTCTGCCTTCCTAAATGGTGATCTGGAAGAAGAAGTCTACATTGAACAACCGGATGGATTTCAATTGTCTGATAATAATGATATGGTCTGCAAGTTGAAGAAAGCTTTGTATGGATTGAAGCAAGCCCCAAGAGCATGGTATGAAAGGTTGGATAAGCATCTTGTGCAGATTGGATTCAACAAAGGTACTGCTGACAGTAACTTATATTTCAAAATTGATCATGAAAACATTCTGATTGTTGAAGTGTTTGTGGATGATATCATTTTTGGAGGAAGAGATAGTATGTGCAAAACTTTTGCAAATCAGATGAAAAGTGAGTTTGAAATGTCTATGCTTGGTGAAATGAATTTCTTCTTGGGTCTGCAAATTACTCAAACAAAAGAAGGGATCTTCATTTCTCAGACCAAATATGTGAAAGAATTGTTAAAGAAATTTGGTATGGAAGACTCAAAGCCTATGAACACTCCTATGGCAACCGGATGTAAGCTAAGCAAAGATGATGATTCTCCAAAAGCAGATCAGACAAAGTATAGATCAATGATTGGTGGATTGTTGTATCTCACTCAAACTAGACCAGATATAATGCAGGCTGTTGGTCTTGTGGCAAGATTCCAGGCTGATCCTAGAGAATCTCATGTTATGGCAATCAAAAGAATTTTTAGATACTTGAAAGGAACAGTTGAGTATGGTCTATGGTATCCTAGAGATCCGGATTTCTCTTTCCATGCTTACACAGATGCAGATTGGGCAGGAGATGTGGATGACCGGAAGAGCACTAGTGGTGGAGCATTCTTTTTGGGGAAGAGATTGGTTTCTTGGCTAAGCAAGAAACAAGATGCAATATCTCTGTCTACAACTGAAGCAGAATACATTGCAGCAGCAGGTAGTTGCACTCAAATCTTATGGATGAAGTAGATGCTAAGAGACATCAAAGTTGAATATGAGGAGCCTATCACAATTTTCTGTGATAATTCAAGTGCAATTAATATTTCCAAGAATCCGGTATTGCATTCTAAGACTAAGCACATATCTATCAAATTTCACTTTTTGAGAGAACAAGTAAACAAGGAAGAAGTCAGATTGGAGTATGTTCCCTCCAAGGATCAGATTGCAGATATCTTTACAAAACCTCTTCCCAAGGACTCTTTTGAATATCTCCGGGAGAAGTTAGGGGTCATGGCCCCTCCAGTGATGAACTAAGATGCACTGATGTGCATCAGTCCGGTGGCTATCACAGTCATATCTTGTGATCTGGACTAATGGGGAGCTGCAACTAAGGGGGAGCAGCTGGTATGATTCTGATGTATGAGAATTGCAAGTATGAGCCCTTTGCCATTGATGTCAAAGGGGGAGAGAAGACATGTGAAAAACAAGTGGTTGATGATCAAAGGGGGAGCAGTAAAGGAAGAGAAGACATATGAAAAGTTGAAGTTCTTGTCTTAATGGTTTTTCACATCATATGTTGCCATCAATGACAAAGGGGGAGATTGTTGCAAGTATGAGGTGAGCCATTGTTGTCATTGATGTCAACATACTCATATTGCATTGACAAGAAGGATTTGATGAGCTGTGTGCTGAGGATATTGAGAAAATTAGCCTCAGTCAGGAACAGTGAAGAACAGTGATGAGAAGAAGGTAAATGTACTGTATAGGATGAGAACCGGAGGATGCGGATTAAAGGGTTAGTAGATATGAGTCTTGAGATGCTACAGTTAAGATTTCAGAGGTCCGCATGAAGATCTGAAGGAGTTGTGGCTGCCGGTATAGAACCGGGTCCGGCAAGTATCCAGAGGTGACAGAGGATCACAAAAAGGTCCGGTGAGGTCCGGAATTGTATCATCCTAATCTGCGGATTGGACGGAGTGTTTGGGATGTCCTTGTGATGTATCATCCTGATTTGTGTATGATTTGGAGGTCCGGAAGTACCTCTTGCATTATGACAGTGGTGACAGACTGTGTTCTTGAAGTTCCGGATGAGGAAGACAAGAGATCCCAGTAAGCAGAGGAAGTGCGGATGTATCCGGACAATTCAGACAGGCTTGTGAAGGTTCTTGGATCATGGTTAGGTTGTGTTGTTGGTCCGCATTGATGGTAGAGCCCGGAATTGAAGTTATTCTTCCGGATGAAGTTCTTGCTCTGTGTAGCCGACCGGATGAGTTGTTCATCCTGCGAATGTTCTTGTGATGGCCGACTGGATGTGTTATTCATCTTGCGAATACTCCTATGGTTGTTTGCCGACTTAGATGTTTGTTCCTAAGTCGATGTCTTGTATAAATAACGGTTTGTGAGTTCATTTCAGGGTGTGGTGTGAGGATGAGTATGGTATAGCGAAGAAACCTGCGAAAGGCAGAGCAGAGATTGTTGGGCTTAATTGGAACTGATCCGGACATGGTAGAGATGTCATTCTCCAGTTCAAGACTATGATTTTAATCACTTTGTAGATAGTGTGTCTCCTTGTAGGCAGTGGGCCTCTTTGTGAGCAGTGTGCTCGGGCAGTGAGCCCTTATTGGCATGTGCCATTCATTTTTCTTTATTCTTCTAACAGAGAATAATTCTTGGGTTAATCACCCCGTGGTTTTTCCCTTAACCGGGTTTTCCACGTCAAAATCTTGGTGTTTAATGTGTTGATGCTTATCTGCTCTTGTGTTTATGTATTATGCTTCCATGGATGATTATTTGATATGCTGCTAACTAACAACAGAGAATTAAGTGTTTGAAAGACAAGAAGTTCTATACAACTGATTCACCCCCCCCTCTCAGTTGTATGCCCTAGATCCAACAATATCCTTTACTATAGGTCCCACTTTGATAGGCAACATAATAGTTCCCTTTGAAGTTCTTTCCTCTTCATCATAAGCTTTGATGATGATTTTGTTTTTAGGATTGATAGCATTTTCTGAAAACCCCAATGCAAGGATTAGCTTTAAGGTGTAAATATTCAAAGCGGCTCCTCCATTGATTCGAACCCTTTTTATTTTATGCTTGTGGATGAAGGCTTCTATGTGGAGAGATGCATTATGAGGTTGAGTGATTGACATATCATCCTTTTCAGTGAATGATAGGAAATGAGGAGTGGTAGTATAACCTACCATGGTCTGAAACTGTTCTTTAGTGAGGTTTGTGGGAACAGTGGCTTCTAAAAGAGCTTGGTCAAGTATGGCTCTGTGAGATGGGGACAAATACAAAAGTTTCAAGATGGAGATGTGTGTGGGTGTCTTGTGAAGTTGGTCTAGGACGTTGTACTAGTTGGATGGAGAGGATAACTTGGATGGGGCTCCCTTAAGAGTAACCTTTCCACTATGAGTGGTCACATTAGAATCTAGGGTTTTATTTATAGTGATTACATTGATATGTGAATCACTCTCTGAAATGTGCTTAAAAACAAAGTCAAATGATACATTTGTATAATTGGTGTTGTTAGCTCCACTATTGTTTTGATTTGATGCCCCTTCTTGCTCATAGTTGGGGAGCAAATTCTTGAATGCTAAGTGATCATCATTAGAGGCATGCCCATCAAATGATACCTTTTTTGGTCCAACAAATCTTGAATGGTGTGTTTGAGCACTATACAGTCGTTGGTTTTGTGTCCCTTGTTTCGGTGAAATTCATAGAAGTCAGTATCATTCCACCAAGGAGGTTTGACCTTTGGTTCATAATCCTACACCGTTGGAAGTGTTGGTTTCCAGATTAGCAAAGGGTTTGCCAGCTCCAATACATAGGTAGATTCGGCCAACAAATACAAGAGGTTGCGTGACCTGCCTCCCCTTCACTTCTAGTTATGCCACACCAATGGGGGTATCCCTATAGATAAAGATGTAACATTGACTAGCCCAATGACATAAATATTTAGCTTGACAACAATAGGCAAAATACTCTCATGTGTGGACCAAGATGTGCATGATACATCACAAGGTTGGCAACATTCTTAGACATATTTATCTGGTTGTGGATGAGAGTATGCAGGGGTCCTAATCCTACTCCTAAAAACTAATAGGGTGGAAGTATTGAAAAGATGGACTTTGTGTTTTGGATGCAAGACAAGGGGTTTTGGATCATAACTACTAACCCAGAAGCAGACCAGTGCCTATCTCAGGGAAAGGAGTCAACTAGACATATACAAGAGAATGGATTGCATTTTGAATTCAAGCTTCAAGGGGTTAGATTGATGCTTTCCTTACAAACATCACCCAAGAATAGGTACTTAGCTACCTCTACTTACATATATCCAAGCTGACATACAACTCTCTCCATACTCGACCTAAAACAATTTAATCCACTCCTCGAATGGAAGTTAGCGATGAAGCATGTGATACAGAAATCCATACCCTAGAACCTGAGAAACCCTTAGCAGCCAAGCATGCAACACATGCATAAGAGCATTTTTCATATAAAACAACAATGAAACTGAAGATATCTACAATGCACATTCATAATACAACTCATAAACTCCAAAAATGAGATAAAATAGCAAGGAAATGCCCTATTTTTTGCTATTTACACAAAAATGCCCAAGTCTTCAAAAACCTTGAAAATGAGTCACACAGCTTGCTATATACAACAAGGAAGGTAAACTTAGCATTAATCACATGGCAATTCAAAATTCACCAAATATAGTGCATCATGAGAAAATAGTGCTAAACATTGAATGCAGTAGGTAGAAGAGGAGACAAGGTGGTTGAATTTGAGCCCTGCGCCGCTATTTGGGGATTCACATCTTTAATTAGGTACTTGAACCATCCATGCCTTCACCCATACCCTATAACATCCACCATTAAAGGCATACCAACCTGCATCCTTGGGAAAAGTAGTGGACTGCGCACTTTGAAAATTTCCTGCCAAGATGCATGACCTAACTTTTTCAAATCATGTGGGAACTAATTATCCCACATTCATCCTACAGTGACCTCCTCAATACTTTATAAGCAAGGTCATGACCACATATGATGTTGCACAATTTTACCTTGTGTGACCAACAAACCATCCGCCAAGACCCCATCATCATGATCCACACCATCGGTGAACCTCCTGCATGATATCCTGATATGCAATATCACCCTGATATTTCATATCACCCTGATGCGAAATATCACCCTATGAGAAACATCACCCTCATATGAAAAATATCACCCCGATGCCCACTCTCATTAGTGCAACCTAATGTATTGGAGGAAGATCCTCCTCATCATATTCAAACTAAATACATCACCGATGATCCTTCTGTACTTACTCATGTCCTCATAGGTGAACGGCAGGACCCCCACATATCTGCTAATAATATCATGCCGAAGACCACATGATGCATCCCACTGGATCCTGATGACATCACCATCATACTAACAAGATAGGGTGATATTCGTAAGATGACAGATATTTGGAATATCACCCCCCACAACAAAATCAGGTTGCTAGACAGGCAGATACCGATCCTCATGTAAAATTGACGTCTGTACTTTGGGGTGATCAAGCGAACATGAGGTGATAAAACAACATAGGGATGATCGAACATAGGGGTGATCAAACTAAGATCACCCAACATTTGGAATGTGACCCCTCACTTCAGAATATTGGGTCATAATGAAACCCTGTAGCGGCACCGGGGTGATCTTTGTATATGACTGATATTTGAAACATTGCACCCTAGGTGGAAAATCAAGTCATATATGAAATATGACCCCCCAAAAAATTATGAGGGTGACAGAAACCCTGACTTAGAACTTTTTGAATTTTCTGTGAAGGTGCCTGCAAAATCAATTGCTTGAAACCTAAATATTCATGCAGGCACCAACACTGGCTCTGTCTGGGGATGCATGCCTCTTGTAGGCATGGCAAGAACCATAGATCTCTGGGATGCAGACCAGTCCCTATCTGTTGGGCATAGAGTCAAAACTATACTAACCTGTATCACAAAACACATTTATTCAAATTTACTTGGTGGCCTAGGGCCACCAAAAAGGAAAAACTACAATTTTCCTTTCTCAAAAACCCTATTTTCTTTTGATTTCTTCAAATGAAGCTTGAAAGCATTTAACCACTTGTAGCACCTAGCATTGTAATTGATTGTGCTGCTGCTCTTCCTTTTCTTTGACAACTCTACAACAAGCTTGATCAGCATGCATTATCATCAACTGTAGAATGTCATCATCATATGAGTCACTGATGTTGCTTGGAAAACTAACAGACTCATATGAAACAAATGAATTCATAGCAGAAATTTGCCCTTCTTCAAAATATAAGAGCTCCTCTGTACTGAACAAATAATATTTAGGCACAAGCAACATCTCATAATCAAATTCATTTTTATAAGCATGCAGATATTAATCATCATTGTGCTCAGCAATCTTATCATTTATGTCCACTCGGAATGTCTCAAAAGAAGGCAGAGATAACTTAGAATACAACCCTATGTCAAAAAATTCATAGTCATCCCTATAACCAACACCATCCCCAACTGTGTGAGCACACACATCTACAACTTGTCCATTCACCTCTGAATAGTGACCCTATTTTCCCTCTTCACCAATGCCCTGATAATCAAAAACAAGTTTTTCAACCTCTACACTGTGAAGATGGTCAGAATTTGCAAGGAAACACTCATATTCAACATCCATATATATTTCATCATCTGAAAGGCTCACATATGCATCTGAATGCTGAAAGTCACTAACATATTCACTGCTATCCCTTGAAACAACATCTTCTATATTCAGAGTGAAGCTCTGCATATCCATTTCACACAAATAATCAGGTATAACTAGGATATATACACTACTGCAAGACACAACCTCATGTATATCTTTCATTTCATTGTTTGAAGGGCATTTTGTGTCTGCAAGCTTCTCTTCTAGAGGCTGATAACAGTCTTCGTTTTCATCATTATAAGATGTGCCTATATTTTCTATAACATTTTCTTCATGCATGACATCATGGCTGCACATACTATTCTGAAATATATTTCCCTCTGCACAATCATCTCTCAATGCACATACTGGGAGAGCTAAAATATATTCATTTTGATAATTGTTTTGACAACTTGCAGCCATGAAACCCACTGGAATTCCATATTTCTCATTGTTTTCAATATCCATAGCAAATTGGTAGGCCTGGTGAAGGGTTGTTGGTTCTTTATCTCTTAATAAATAACTCACTTCTTCATCAAATGTAGTCAAATAAATTGCTAAGCATAGATTATTGGGTTTGATATACTTAAGGATTTGCTTGAGCAACTTAAGAAACCTAACGTTAAAGGTTGGAACCAGTTCCTCATCTTCCTTTTGGATATTCATAAAGTGCATGATCAATGAGGCTAAATCAAATATTTCACCAAATTGCCCTAAGATTGCAATTTATAAATTTACCCATGAAGGAACTAAATATAGAGGCAGGTCTGAGAACCAAACCCTAGCATCATCTTCTAATGACTAAACAAAGAGTCTCATTACTACATCTTCATCGTCTAACTCATAATCTTCTATTAAATTACAAAAATTTTGCAGATGTTTATTTGCTGATTCAGAATCTGATCCACTATATTTTGGCAAACATTTTCTAATTTTATTGGGAATAATATTTGGGTAACCATATATCCCTGTGAAATCTAGGGCTTTATATCTTTCAATGAAAAATGGTCTTCTTTGAGAGCACAACTAGGACTACTGGTCTAAACTCATCATTTTTTTGAATTAAAAGATGAATACTTGGAAATATGTTGCAGCACTGGATAGGTTCAATCAACAGAGTCACCACCTCTCATAGAGAGGACATAAAATCAATCAAGGCACATATGTTTTCTAGATTCACCACGCCATCAGAGCACGACATGGTTATTTTTGGATCCTACTGCAACAACCTTACTGGAAACTAGATTGTCCAGCCTTCCAAATATTTAACTCTCTCCCAGCAGAGTTGCCAGATCTGTTGGTGACTTAGATGGGAAAAACTTCACCAGAGACTGTAGGATAATACTTTCAAATCACCTTCCCCAGCAGAGTTGCCAAATTTGTTGGTTTCTGGATCAACAGAGGGTTTGCCAGTTCCAATGCACAGGAAGATTCAACCAACAGATACAGGAGGTTGCGTGAGCTGCCTCCCCTTCACTTCTGGTTTCTACCGCACCAAGTGGGGTATCCCTATAGATAAAGAGGTAACATTGACTAGCCCAATGACAGAAAGATTTAGCTTGACAACAATAGGCAGAATACTCTCATGTGTGGACCAAGATGTGCATGATACATCACAAGGTTGGCAACATTCTTGGACATATTTATCTAGTTGTGGATGAGAGTATGGAGGGGTCCTAATCCTACTCCTACAAACTAATAGGGTGGAAGTATTGAAAAGATGGAATTTGTGTTTTGGATGCAAGACAAGGGGTTTTGGATCATAACTACTAACCCAGGAGCAGACCAGTGCCTATCTTAGGACAATGAGTCAACTAGATGTATACAAGAGAATGGATTGCATTTTGAATTAAAGCTTCAAGAGGTTAGATTGATGCTTGCCTTACAAACATCACCCAAGAATAGGTACTTAGTTACCTCTACTTACATATATCCAGGCTGACATGCAACCCTATCCATACTCGACCTAAAACAATTTAATCCACTCCTTGAATGGAAGTTGGAGATGAAGCATGTGATACAGAAATCCATACCATAGAACCTAAGAAACCCTTAGCAACCAGATTCAAAAGAAGGAAAAGCATGCAACACATGGAGACAAGTAGCTAAACACATGCATAAGAGCATTTTTCATATAAAATAATAATGAAACTGAAGATATCTGCAATGCACATTCATAATGCAACTCATAAACTCCAAAAATGAGATAAAACAACAAGGAAATGCCCTATTTTTTGCTATTTACACAAAAATGCGCAAGCCTTCAACAACCTTGAAAATGAGTCACACATCCTTTGATATATAATAAGGAAGGTAAACACAGCATTAATCACATGGGAATTTAAAATTTGCCAAATACAGTGCATCATGAGAAAATGGCGCTCAACATTCAATGCAGCAGGTAGAAGGGGAGGCAAGGTGGTTGAACTTGAGCCCTACGCCGCCACCTGGGGATTCACATCTTCAATTGGGTACTTGATCCATCCATGCCTTTGCCCATACCTTGTAACATCTGCCATTAAAGGCATACCAACCCGCGGCCTTGGGAAAAGCAGTGGATTGCGCACTTTGAAAATTTCCTGCCAAGATGCATGACCTGACTTTTTCAAATCATTTGGGAACTAATTATCCCACATTTACCCCACAGCCACCTCCTCAATAATTTATAAGCAATGTCATGAGCACATATGATGCCACACAATTTTACCTTGCACAACTAAGAAACCATCCTCCAAGACCGCATCATCATAACCTGCACCATCAACGAACCTCCTGCATGATATCCTGATATGCAATATCACCCCGATATTTCATATCACACTCATGCAAAATATCACCCTGTGGGAAACATCACCCTCATATGAAAAATATCACCCTAATGACCACCCTCATTAGTGCAACTTGATGTATCAGAGGAAGATCCTCCTCATCATATTCAAACCAAATACCTCACCGATGATCCTTCTGTACTTGCTCATGTCCTCATAGGCGATTGGCGGGACCCCCACATATCTGCTGATAATATCATGTCAGAGACCACATGATACATCCTAAAAGATCTTGATGATGTCAGCATCATATTAACAAGATAGGGTGATATTCGTAAGATGACAGATATTTGGAATATCACCCCCCGCAAGAAAATCAGGTCGTTAGACAGGAAGATACCGATCCTCATGTAAAATTGACATCTATACCTCAGGGTGATCAAGCGAACATGAGGTGATAAAACAACATAGGGGTGATCGAACATAGGGGTGATCAAACTAAGATCACCCGACATTTGAAACATGACCCCCCCTTCAGAATATTAGGTTAGAATGAAACCCTGCAGTGGCACCAGGGTGATCTTTGAATATGACTAATATTTGAAACATCACCCCCCGGGTAGAAAATTAGGTCATATATGAAATATGACCCCCCACAAGAATATCAGGGTGATAGAAACCCTGACTTAGAACTTTTTGAATTTTTTGTGAAGTTGCCTGCAAAATCAATTGCTTGAAACCTGAATATTCATACATGCACCAACACTGGCTCTGTCTGGGGATGCATACCTCTTGCAGGCATGGCAAGAACCACAGATCTCTAGGATGCAGAATAGTCCCTATCTGTTGGGCACAGGGTCAAAATTGTCCTAACCTGCATCACAAAACACATTTATTCAAATTTACTTGGTAGCACAGGGCCACCAAAAAGGAAAAACAAAAATTTTCCTTTGTCAAAAACCCTATTTTCTTTTGATTTCTTCAAATGAAGCCTAAAAGCATTTAACCACTTGCAGCACCCAGCATTGCAATTGATTGTGATGCTGTTGTTTTCCTTTTCTTTAACAACTCTACAATAAGCTTGATCAACATGTATTATCATCAACTGTAGAATGTCATCATCATATGAGTCACTGATGTTTCTTGGAAAACTAACAGACTCATATGAAACAAATGAAATCACACCAGAAATTTGCCCTTCTTCAAAATATAAGAGCTCCTCTGTATTGAACAAACAATATTCAAGCACAAGCAACATCTCATAATCAAATTCATTTTTATAGGCATGCAGATATTAATCATCATTGTGCTTAGCAATCTTATCATTTATGTCCACCCAGAATGTCTCAAAAGAACACAAAGATAACTTAGAATATAGCCCTATGTCAAAAACTTCATAGTCATCCCTGTAACCAACACCATCCCCAAGTGTGTGAGCACACACATCTGCAACTTGTCCATTCACCTCTGAATAGTGACCCTATTTTCCCTCTTCACCAATGCCCTGATAATCAAAAACAAGTTTTTCAACCTCTGCGCTGTGAAGATGGTCAGAATCTACAAGGAAACACTCATATTCAACATCCATATATATTTCATCATCTGGAAGGCTCACATATGCATGTGAATGCTGAAAGTCACTAACATATTCACTATTGTCCCTTGAAACATCTTCTATATTCAGAGTGAAGCTCTGCATATCCATTTCACACAAATAATCAGGCATAACTGGGATATGCACACTGCTGCAAGACACAACCTCATGTATATCTTTCATTTCATTATTGGAAGGGCATTTTGTGTCTACAAGCTTCTCTTCTAGAGGCTGATAACAGTCTTTATTTTCATCATTATAAGATGTGCCTATATTTTCTATAACATTTTCTTCATGCATGACATCATGGCTGCACATACTATTCTGAAATATATTTCCCTCTGCACAATCATCTCTCAATGCACATACTGGGAGAGCTAAAATATATTCATTTTGATAATTGTTTTGACAACTTGCAGCCATGAAATGCACTGGCATTCCATATTTCTCATTATTTTCAATATCCATAGCAAATTGGTAGGCCTAGTAAAGGGTGGCTGGTTCTTTATCTCTCAATAAATAACTCACTTCTTCATCAAATGCAGCCAAATAACTTGCTAAGCACGGTGCATTATTGGGTCTCATATACTCAGGGATTTGCTTGAGCAACTTAATAAACCTAACGTTAAAGGCTGGAACCAGTTCCTCATCTTCCTTTTGGATATTCATAAAGTGCATGATCAATGAGGCTAAATCAAATCTTTGACCAAATTGGCCTAAGAATGCAATTTCTAAATTTACCCATGAAGAAACTCAACATACAGGCAGGTCTAAGAACCAAACCCTAGTATCATCTTCTAATGACTGAACAAAGAGTCTTATTACTACATCTTCATCATCTACCTCATAATCTTCTATTAAATTACAAAATTTTTACAGATGTTTGTTCGCTGATTTAGAATCTGATCCACTATATTTTGGCAAACATTTTCTAATTTTATTGGGAATAATATTTGGGTAACCATATATCCCTATGAAATTTAGGGCTTTATATCTTTCAATGAAAAATGGTCTTCTTTGAGAGCACAACTAGGACTGCTACTCTAAACTCATCATTTTTTTGATTTAAAAGATGAATACTTGAAAATATGTTGCAACATTGGAAAGGTTCAATCAACAGAGTCACCACCTCTCATAGAGAGGACATAAAATCAATCAAGGCACATATGTTTTCTAGATTTACCATGCCAGCAGAGCACCACATGGTCATTTTTAGATCCCGCTGCAACAACTTTACTTGAAACTAGACTGTCCAGCCTTCCAAATATTTGACTCTCTCCCCAGTAGAGTCACCAGATCTGTTGGTGACTTGGATGGGCAAAACTTCACCAGAGACTATAGGATAATACTTTCAAATCATCTTCCCTAGTAGAGTCACCAGATCTATTGGTTTCTAGATTAGCAGATGGTTTGCTAGCTCTAATGCATAGGCTGATTCGGCCAAGAGATATAGGAGGTTGCGTGAGCTACCTCCCCTTCACTTCTGGTTCTGCCTCACCAAGGGGGGTATCCTTATAGATAGAGATGTAACATTGACTAGCCTAATGATAGAAAGATTTAGCTTGACAACAATAGGAAGAATACTCTCATGTGGGGACTAATGATGTGCATGATACATCACAAGGTTGGCAACATCCTTGGACATATTTATCTGGTTGTGGATGAGAGTATGCAGCGGTCCTAATCCTACTCCTACAAACTAACAGGATGGAAGTATTGAAAAGATGGACTTTGTGTTTTGGATGCAAGACAAGGGGTTTTGGATTATAACTACTAACCCATGAGCAGACCAGTGCCTATCTCAGGGCAAGGAGTCAACTAGACGTATACAAGAGAATGGATTGCATTTTGAATTCAAGCTTCAATGGGTTAGATTGATGCTTGCCTTACAAACATCACCCAAGAATAGGTACTTAGCTATCTCTACTTACATACATCCAGGCTAACATACAACCCTCTCCATACTCAACTTAAAACAATTTAATCCACTCCTTGAATGGAAGTTAAAGATGAAGCATGTGATACAGAAATCCATACCCTAGAACCTAAGAAACCCTTAGCAGCCAGATTCAAAAGAAGGAAAAGCATGCAACACATAGAGACAAGCAACTAAACACATGCATAAGAGCATTTTTCATATAAAACAACAATGCAACGTAAGATATCTGCAATGCACATTCATAATGCAACTCATAAACTCCAAAAATGAGATAAAACAGCAAGGAAATGCCCTGTTTTTTGCTATTTACACAAAATGCCCAAGTATTCAACAACCTTGAAAATGAGTCACACAGCCTGCTATATATAGCAAGGAAGGTAAACTCAGCATTAATCACATAGCAATTCAAAATTTGCAAAATATAGTGCATCATGAGAAATGGCGCTCAACATTGAATGCAGCAGGTAGAAGAGGAGACAAGGTGGTTGAACTTGAGCCCTACGCTACTGCCTGGGGATTCACATCTTCTATCAGGTATTGATCCATCCATGCCTTTGCTGATACCCTGTAACATCCGCCATTAAAGGCATACCAACCCACGGCCTTTGGAAAAGTAGTGGACTGCACGCTGTTGGTTATTTTTTCTAAATTGGCAAAGGGTTTGCCATTTCCAATGCACTGGCAGATTCGGCCAACAGATACGAGAGGTTGCGTGAGTTGCCTCCCCTTCACTTCTAGTTCTACCACACCAAGGGGGGTATCCCTATAGCTAAAGATTTGACACTTTGACTTACCCAATGACATAAAGATTTAGCTTTGTGATAACAGGCAGAATACTCTCATTTTAGGACTAAGGTTTGAATGACAAATCACAAGGTTAGCAACATTCTTGGACATGTGTGTCTTGTTATGGATGAGAGTATGCAGGGGGTTCCTAATCCTACTGCTACAACTAATAGGTTGAAATTATGGAATGGTTTGAAATTAATGGTTTGGATGCAAGAGAAGGGTTTTGGATCATAACTACTTCACAAGGGCAGACCGGTACCTATCTCAAGGCAAGGAGTCACATAGACATATACATGAGAGTGGCTTGCAACTTGCATTTAGGTTTCAAGGGGTTAGATTGATGCTTGCCTTATAAACATCACCCAAGAATGGGTATTTAACTGTCTCTACTTATGGATATCCCAGCTGACATACAATCTCCTCCACACTCAACCTAAAATAATTTAATCCATTCCTTGAATGGAAGTCTAAAGATCAAGCATGCAATACATAAATCTATATTCTAGAATTTGAGAAACCCTTTGCAACCAAATTTATAAGAAGAAATGCATAGAACAAGTGGAGACAGACAGCAAAACACATGCAAGAAGCATTTTTCATATAACATCAACACTGAAACTGAACATATGTGCAAGATACAACTCAAATGCAACACATAAACTCCACAGAGATACAACAGATAGGGAATGCTCTGTATTTTATTATTTACACAAAAAATTGCCCAAGTCTTCCACCACAACAAATGAGTAACATAGTTTGCTATATACAGCAGAGAGGTACTCAGCATTAATTATTGGGCGATTCAAAATTTGCCAGATACAGTTCCATGAGAGAATGGCACTCAACATTGAATGCAGTAGGTAGAGGAAGAGACAGGGGAGGTCTTGAGCCTTGCACCACTACCTAGGGATTCACAACCTCAATTAGGTGGTTGATCCATCCATGCCATCGCCCACACCCTGTAACATCCGCCATCAATGTCCACCTACTCGCAGTCCTAAGAAAAATAGTTGACTGTGCGCTTGAAACTTTCCCGCTAAGATATACGACCCTGATATTTTAAATCATGTGGGAACTAATTATCCCACATGCACCCCGTGGCAACCTCCTCAATACAATATAAACTGGGCCGAGAGCATACATAATGTCAGTGCTTTTGCTCCTAATGACATCAACATATACCTTATCATGATCCTACCGCATGATGCTCCGATGCTCAATATCATACTGACGTCAACCTCATTGGCACCACCTGATGCATCAGAGGAGAATCCTCCTACCTTGCCGATACCATATGTCTCGCCGATGATCCACATGATTATGTCTACTGATATCTTGATGACGTCACCATCATATTCACATACCACCCTGCGGGAAACATCACCTCTTCTACAAAATATCTGGCTGCACTGTAGCTTCGCTATAATATCGAGGTGATATTTAGAATATGATTGATATTTGGGATATCACCCCCTCCTTCAAAAAATGATGGAACCATTAGAGAAGTAAATATCACCCCCCGCATCAAACTGATGTTAGCAGCACCGGGAGATAAAAGAACATCGGGGTGATCTTAACTAAGATCACCCGATATTTGAAACATGATGATGACCACCTCCTTTGAAATATAGGGTCATGCCAGAATATGATGAGGAGGCATAAAGACTTAGAACTTTGATAGGCATAACTCCCTCACCAGGTCAAATTTCAGGGTGATGCAAAAGGTAATCCTGCTTGGAATTTTACACTCCTCCACATGGCAGGCCTCTTGAAGCAAGATTCAGACTTTGAATTTTTCAGATTTTAGACCTTAGGATCACAAACATATTTGACATGATGCTCATGCATACTAAAAGATTTAACATAGATAGAAATCTTGACATGTCATAACATCATGCCTCAAAAATTTTAGGATTTGAATGAAAAATCTTGCAAATGCTCAAGCTCAAAACCCTAGACATAAATGGGTACCAACACAGGCTCTCATTGGGGATGCATGCCTCTTGCAGGTATGGTGAGAACCACAGATCTTTGGGATGCAGACCAATCCTTATCCATTGGGCATAGAATCAAATACTGCACCAATCCGCATCACCAATCACACTTGGTGGCCTAAGGCCACCAAGAAAGGAAAAACATGTATCTTCCTTTGTCAAATACCTTGTCTTCATCTGATATCACTAGATCAGGCCTGAAGAAGCTGCCCATGATCTGACCACAAACAAACCTTGTCATTTGCATATACAATTATCTCATTAAGCTGGCTTCTCTCAACCTTATGTAAACAACCTTCAACATCAGGCAACATATGAATGCAATATTTATCAAACAATGCATATTCAAATGAAATATAACACATGTTATCATCTGTATCAGCATTATGCATTGCAAAATGATCTCCTGACTGGACTAAAAACTGAAAGCACTCAAAGTCCATCATGCAGCTAGGAATATCAGGGCTCATCTTATCACAAGCTAGCATATCAAAGAAAAAGATTTCAGATTCATAGTTGTGCACATCATGTACACAACCATCAACTGCACCATGCTGGAAAAGATCAAGCTTTGGCATTTCTTTGCAGCAATTTTCATGATGTATGTTGGCCTCTCTTTCATCAGGATGAGAACTAGAATCCATATCAACATAAGTGCCTAGATTCCCACCATACTCAAATAGATCCTCATCATCATATTTGTCAAAAATGGGTGATCCAAGTGTTTTAGCTTCATTATGGTATGCCACTAGTTCATAGGCAGCAGAACATGCTTTTTCATTCCCAATGAATTCCTTATGTGGAGGAGTATCAACCTGTGTATCATAAGCAAAACTATAATCAAATAAAGAACAATCATGCTCTGCACTAGCACTTGTTTCAATCCCTAATTGCTCTTCATCATCTCCATGTGTCTGAATAAAAGGCAGTGATTCAAACATGGGACTGTTCCTCTGTTTTCTTATTTCTTCTCTATCTTGAGCACAATACTCACAATCATCTCCACAAATCCATTCAAATAGATGTTCATTTCTTTCCATAACCTCATTATTATTTTCAGAACTAGACACCTCAACCTCAACTTGGGAGTCATCACTAATCCTTTCATTGGCATCCTCAACTGGTGAATAATCCAGTTGAGCATTGTTATTAGCATTATGTTCAAATACAGTAGTCTCAACTTCTATGCTTTCATTTTCACATTTATCCTCACATGATGCCATGATCAGTTAGTCATTTACAGCTATACAACTATTATTTTCACCAAAGCCTGTGGGCAGGGAATTCAGCATGTGTTCATTCCTCATTTTTTCTATGTATTCTACAAACTTGTATGCCATCTGCATATTTGTTATCTTGAATTCCCTCAACAATACACTAGAGCCCTCCTCGAAAGCTTCAAAATATATCCCAACATAGACTAAAATATCAAGTTTAAAGACTTCTAGGATTTGTGAAAGGGCTACCCCAAATCTATGACTAAAATCAATACAGGGCTCTTTATCTTGTTTTTTGATTTCCATTAATCTTGCAACAAGATTAGCAGATTCTCTTGCAAATTCTTCTTTGAAACAGTCAGCAAGTTCATCCCAACAGGCAAAGGATCTCTTTGGAAAGCTCAACTACCAATCTCTAGCTTTTGCATCAAAGGATCTAACAAAAAACCTCATCCACATATCCTCATCTCTAAATGAGTGTTTCTCCATAAAACTGTGAAAATTTTGGATATGTGCACCCCCATCACACACAATGTGTCCACTAAATCTAGGCATCTGATTGTACACTTGGGTAGGTATACTTTCAATTTTATAGTCAACCCATGACAAATCTAGTTGGTCATACAAAGGATCAAAAGGGTTGGCAAAGAGGTTTAGCCTTCTGACTGGCAAACATAATAGGGTTATTACTATTTAACTAAGCTTGCCGAGCCTCTAAGTATATCAACCTATTTTTTATCTCTTCCATTCTTTTACTCAACATTTCATCCCCCTCATGACTGAGTATGGGTGAATACATATTTGGATTCATATAAATCTCACTCTTAGACATTTTATGTTTGTCTAAGACCTAAGGCTTCCCCTAGCATCTAACTTATGCAATAAAACAACAAATACAAGTGGGAGGAAACCAAGTACCTTTTCTCATCCAGATGCTACAATCTAAATAGAACATTCTTTTATCACAATAGCATACATCAGCCTTTCATGTGCACTTAAAAACTTTTGCAGAGTCACCACCTCTCTAGAAAGGATAAAATTTTCAAATAATTAAAAGCTCATTAGATATTTTTCTATGTTCATTCCACCAGCAAAGCACCATATTCACATGAAAGAACTAGATATGCAGCAATGATTTCACATTATTTGACTCTTATCCCCAATAGAGTCGCCAATTCTGTTAATTATTTTTTCTGAATCAGAAAAGGGTTTGCCAGTTCCAATGCATGGGCAGATTCGGCCAATAGATATGGGAGGTTGCATAAGCTACTTCCCCTTCACTTCTAGTTCTGCCACACCAAGGGGGGTATCCCTATAGCTAAAGATTTGACACTTTGACTCACCCAATGACATAAAGATTTAGCTTTGTGATAACAGGGATAATACTCTCATTTTAGGACCAAGATTTAAATGACAAATCAGAAGGTTAGCAACATTCTTGGACATGTGTGTCTGGTTATGGATGAGAGTATGCAAGGGGTTCCTAATCCTACTCCTACAACTAATAGGTTGAAATTATGGAATGGTTTGAAATTAATGGTTTGGATGCAAGACAGGGGTTTTGGATCATAACTACTTCACAAGGGCAGACTGGTGCCTATCTCAGGGCAAGGAGTCACATAGATGTATACATGAGAGTGGCTTGCAAATAGCATTCAGGTTTCAAGGGGTTAGATTGATGCTTGCCTTACAAACATCACCCAAGAATGGGTATTTAACTTTCTCTACTTATGGATATCCCAACTGACATACAATCTCCTCCACACTCAACCTAAAACAATTTAATCCATTCCTTGAATGGAAGTCTAAAGATCAAGCATGCAATACATAAATCTGTATTCTAGAATTTGAGAAACCCTTAGCAACCAAATTCAGAAGAAGAAATGCATACAACAAGTGGAGACAGACAACAAAACACATGCAAGAAGCATTTTTCATATAACATCAACACTGAAACTAAACATATGTGCAAGATACAACTTAGATGCAACACATACACTCCATAGAGATACAACAGATAGGGAATGCTCTGTATTTCGTTAGTTACACAAAAATTGCCCAAGGCTTCCACCAAAACAAATGAGTAACACAATTTACTATATACAGCAGAGAGGTACTCAGCATTAATTACTGGGCGATTCAAAATTTGCCAAATACAGTTCCATGAGAGAATGGCACTCAACATTGAATGCACCAGGTAGAGGAAGAGACAGGGGAGGTCTCAAGCCTTGCGTCGCCACCTGGGGATTCACAACCTCAATCGGGTGGTTGATCCATCCATGCCATCGCCCACACCCTGTAACATCTGCCATCAATGTCCACCTACTCGCGGTCCTGAGAAAAATAGTTGACTGTGCGCTTGAAATTTTCCTGCCAAGATATATGACCCTGATATTTCAAATCATGTGGGAACTAATTATCCCACATGCACCCTGCAGTGACCTCCTTAATACAATATAAACTAGGCCAAGAGCATACATAATGTTGGTGCTTTTGCTCTTGATGGCATCAACATATACCTTACAATGATCCTATCGCATGATGCTCTAATGCTCAATATCATCCTAACGTCAACCTCATCGACACCACCTGATGCATTAGAGGAGAATCCTCCTGCCTTGCCGATACCATATGTCTCGCTGATGATCCACATGATTATGTCTACTGATATCTTGATGATGTCACCATCATATTCACATGCCACCCTGCAGGAAACATCACCTCTTCTGCAAAATATACGGCTGCACTGTAGCTTCTCTATAATATTTCGGTGATATTTAGAATATGACTGATATTTGGGATATCACCCCCCTCCTTTGGAAAATGATGCAGCCGCTAGAGAAGCAAATATCACCCCCCACATAAAACTGATGTTAGTAGCATCGGGCGATAAAACAACATCGGGGTGATCTTAACTAAGATCACCCGATATTTGAAACATGATGATGACCTCCTCCTTCGAAATATAGGTTCATGTTGGAATATGATGAGGAGGCATAAAGACTTAGAACTTTGACATGCATAACTCCCTCACCAGGCCAAATTTCAGGGTGATGCAAAAGGCAATCCTGCTTGGAATTTTACAGTCCTCCACATGGTAGGCCTCTTGAAGCAAGATTCAGACTTTGAGTTTTTCAGATTTCAGACCTCAGGATCACAAAAATATTTGACATGATGCTCATGCATACTGAAAGATGTAGCAAAGACAGAAATCTTGACATGTCATAATATCATGCCTCAAAAATTTTAGGATTTGAATGAAAAATCCTGCAAATGCTCAAGCTCAAAACCCTAGACATAAATGGGTACCAACACGCACTTTGAAAATTTCCTGCCAAGATGCATGACCTAACTTTTTCAAATCATGTGGGAACTAATTATCTGACATTCACCCCGCAACGACCTCCTCAATTCTTTATAAGCAAGGTCATGAGCACATATGATGCCGTGCAATTTTACCTTGTGCAACCAACAAACCATCCGCCAAGACCCCATCATCATGACCCATGCCATTGGCGAACCTCTTGCATGATATCCTGATATGCAATATCACCCTAATGCGAAATATCACCCTGCAGGAAACATCACCCTAATATGAAAAATATCACCTCGATGACCACCCTCATCGGTGCAACCTGATGTATCAAAGGAAGATCCTCCTCATCATATTCAAACCAAATACCTCACCGATGATCCTTCTGTACTTATTCATGTCCTCATAGGCGATCGGCGGGACCCCCACATATCTACTGATAATATCATGTTGGAGACCACATGATGCATCCCACCAGATCCTGATGATGTCACCATCATATTGACAAGATAGGGTGATATTCGTAAGATGACGGATATTTTGGAATATCACCCTCCACAAGAAAATCAGGTCACTAGACAGGAACACACCTATCCTCATGTAAAATTTATGTATGTACCTCAGGGTGATCAAGCGAACATGAGGTGATAAAACAACATAGGGGTGATCTAACATAGGGGTGATCAAACTAAGATCACCTGACATTTGAAACATGACCCCCCCCTTTGGAATATCGAGTCATAATGAAACTTTGCAGAGTACTGGGGTGATCTTTGAATATGACTGATATTTGAAACATCACCCCTCGGGTAGAAAATTAGGTCATATATGAAATATGACCCCCCACAAGAATATCAGGGTGACAGAAACCCTGACTTAGAACTTTTTGAATTTTTTGTGAAGGTGCCTGAAAAATCAATTGCTTGAAACCTGAATATTCATGCAGGCACCAACACTGGCTCTGTCTGGGGATGCATGCCTCTTCGAGGCATCGCAAGAACCATAGATCTCTGGGATGCAGACCAGTCCCTATTCATTGGGCATAGAGTCAAAACTGTACTAACCTGCATCAAAAAACATATTTATTCAAATTTACTTGGTGGCCCAGGGCCACCAAAAAGGAAAAACCAGAATTTTCCTTTGTTAAAAACCCTGTTTTCTTTTGATTTCTTCAAATGAAGCCTAAAAGCATTTAACCACTTGCAGCACCCAGCATTGTAATTGATTGTGCTGCTGCTCTTTTTCTTTTCTTTGACAACTTTACAACAAGCTTGATCAGCATGCATTATCATCAACTGTAGAATGTCATCATCATATGAGTCACTAATGTTGCTTGGAAAACTAACAGACTCATATGAAACAAATGAATTCACAGCATAAATTTGCCCTTCTTCAAAATATAAGAGCTCCTCTGTACTGAGTAAACAATATTCAGGCACAAGCAACATATCATAATCAAATTCATTTTTATAAGCATACAGATATTCATCATCATTGTGCTCAGCAATCTTATCATTTATGTCCATCCGAAATGTCTCAAAAGAAGGCAGAGATAACTTAGAATGCAACCTTATGTCAAAAACTTCATAGTCATCCCTGCAACCAACACCATGCCCAACTGTGTGAGCACACACATCTCCAACTTGTCTATTCACCTCTGAATAGTGACCGTATTTTTCCTCTTCACCAATGCCCTGATAATCAAAAACAAGTTTTTCAACCTCTGCACTGTGAAGATGGTCAGAATCTTCAAGGAAACACTCATATTCAGCATCCATATATATTTCATCATTTGAAAGGATCACATATGCATCTAAATGCTGACAGTCACTAACATATTCATTGTTGTCCCTTGAAACAACATCTTCTATATTTAGAGTGAAGCTCTGCATATCCATTTCACACAAATAATCAGGCATAACTGGGATATGTACACTGCTGCAAGACATAACATCATGTATATCCTTCATTTCATTATTTGAAGGGCATTTTGTGTCTGTAAGCTTCTCTTCTAGAGGTTGATAACAGTCTTTGTTTTCATCATTATAAGATGTGCCTATATTTTCTATAACATTTTCTTCATGCATGACATCATGGCTGCACATACTATTCTAAAATATATTTAACTCTGCATAATCATCTCTCAATGCACATACTGGGAGAGCTGAAATATATTCATTTTAATAATTTTTTTAACAACTTGCAACCATGAAACCCACTAGCATTCTATATTTCTCATTGTTTTCAATATCCATAGCAAATCGGTAGGCCTAGTGAAGGGTGGCTGGTTCTTTATCTCTCAATAAATAACTCACTTTTTCATCAAATGCAACCAAATAAACTGCTAAGCATAGTGCATTATTGGGTCTCATATACTCAGGTATTTTCTTGAGCAACTTAATAAACCTAAGGTTAAAGGTTGGAACCAGTTCCTCATCTTACTTTTGGATATTCATAAAGTGCATGATCAATGAGGCTAAATCAACTCTTTCACCAAATTGCCCTAAGAATGCAATTTTTAAACTTACCCATGAAGAAACTGAACATACAGGCAGGTCTGAGAACCAAACCCTAGCATCATCTTCTAATGACTGAACAAAGAGTCTTATTACTACATCTTCATCGTCTACCTCATAATCTTCTATTAAATTATAAAATATTTGTAGATGTTTGTTTGCTGATTGAGAATTTGATCCACTATATTTTGGCAAACATTTTCTAATTTTATTGGGAATAATATTTGGGTAACCATATATCCCTATGCAATCTAGGGATTTATATCTTTCAATGAAAAATGGTCTTCATTGAGAGCACAACCAGGACTGTTTCTCTAAACTCATCATTTTTTGAATTAAAAGATGAATACTTGGAAATATGTTGCAGCATTAGATAGGTTCAATCAACAGAGTCGCCACCTCTCATAGAGAGGACATAAAATCAATCAAGGCACATATGTTTTCTAGATTCACCACGCCAGCAAAGCACCACATGGTCATTTTTGGATCCTGCTGCAACAACTTTACTAGAAACTAGACTGTCCAGCCTTCCAAATATTTGACTCTCTCCCCAACAGAGTCGCCAGATCTGTTGGTGACTCAGATAGGTAAAAATTCACTAGAGACTGGAGGATAATACCTTCAAATCACCTTCCCTAGCAGAGTCCCCAGATCTGTTGGTTTCTAGATCAGTAGAGGGTTTGCCAGCTCCAATGCACAGGTAGATTTGGCCAACAGATATAGGGGGTTGCATGAGCTGCCTCCCCTTCACTTCTAGTTCTACTGTACCAAGGGGCCTATCCCTATAGATAAAGATGTAACATTGACTAGCCTAATGACAGAAAGATTTAGCTTGATAACAACAGGCAGAATACTCTCATGTGTGGACCAAGATGTGCATGATACATCACAAGGTTGGCAACATGCTTGGACATATTTATCTGGTTGTCGATGAGAGTATGCAGGTGTCCTAATCCTACTCCTACAAACTAACAGGGTGGAAGTATTGAAAAGATGGACTTTGTGTTTTGGATGCAAGACAAGGGGTTTTGGATCATAACTACTAACCCAGGAGTAAACCAGTGCCTATCTCAAGGCAAGGAGTCAACTAGACGTATACAAGAGAATGGATTGCATTTTGAATTCAAACTTCAAGGGGTTGGATTGATGCTTGCCTTACAAACATCACCCAAGAATAGGTACTTAGCTGCCTCTACTTACATATATCTAGGCTGACATACAACCCTCTCCATACTTGACCTAAAATAATTTAATCCACTCGTTGAATGGAAGTTAAAGATGAAGCATGTGATACAGAAATCCATACCCTAGAATCTGAGAAACCCTTAGCAGCCAAATTCAAAAGAAGGAAAAGCATGCAACACATGGAGACAAGTAGCTAAACACATGCATATGAGCATTTTTCATATAAAACAAGAATGAAACTAAACATATCTGCAATGCACATTCATAATGCAACTCATAAATTCCAAAAATGAGATAAAATAGCAAGGAAATGCCCTATTTTTCGCTATTTTCACAAAAATGTCTGGGTCTTCAACAACCTTGAAAATGAGTCACACAGCCTGCTATATACAACAAGGAAGGTAAACTTAGCATTAATCACATGGCAATTCAAAATTTGCCAAATACAATGCATCATGAGAAAATGGCACTCAACATTGAATGCAGTAGGTAGAAGAGGAGACAAGGTGGTTGAACTTGAGCCCTGCGCCGCCACCTAGGGATTCACATCTTCAATTGGGTACTTCATCCATCCATTCCTTCGTCCATACCCTGGAACATCCACCATTAAAGGCATACCAACTCGTAGCCTTGGGAAAAGCAGTGGACTACGCACTTTGACAATTTCCCGCCAAAATGCATGACCTGCCTTTTTCAAATCATGTGGGAAGTAATTATCCCACATTCACTCCGCAGCGACCTCCTCAATACTTTATAAGCAAGGTCATGAGCACATATGATGTCACACAATTTTACCTTGTGTGACCAACAAACCATCCTCCAAGACCCCATCATCATGACCCACGCCATCGGCGAACCTCCTACATGATATCCTGATATGCAATATCACCCTGATGCGAAATATCAACCTGCTGGAAACATCACCCTCATACGAAAAATATCACCCTGATGACCACCCTCATTGGCGCAACCTGATGTATCGGAGGAAGATCCTCCTCATCATATTCAAACCAAATACCTCATCGATGATCCTTCTGTACTTGCTCATGTCCTCATAGGCGATCGGCGGGACCCCCACATATCTGCTGATAATATCATGTCGGAGATCACATGATGCATCCCACTGGATCCTAATGATGTCACCATCATATTGACAAGATAGGGTGATATTCGTAAGATGACGGATATTTAGAATATCACCCCCCACAAAAAAATTAGGTCGCTAGACAGGCAGATACCGATCCTCATGTAAAATTGACATCTACACCTCCAGGTGATCAAGGGAACATGAGGTGATAAAACAACATAGGGGTGATCGAACATAGGGGTGATCAAACTAAGATCACCCGACATTTGAAACATGACCCCCCCTTCGGAATATCGGGTCATAATGAAACCTTGCAGTGGCACTGGGGTGATCTTTGAATATGATGGACATTTGAAACATCACCCCCCTGGTGGAAAATTAGGTCATATATGAAGTATGCCCCCCACAAGAATATCAGGGTGACAGAAACCCTGACTTAGAACTTTTTGAATTTTTTGTGAAGGTGCCTACAAAATCAATTGCTTGAAACCTGAATATTCATGCAAGCACCAACACTGGCTCTATCTGGGGATGCATTCCTCTTATAGGCATTGCAAGAACCACAGATCTCTGGTATGCAGACCAATCCCTATCCATTGGACATAGAGTCAAAATTATACTAACCTATATCACAAAACACATTTATTCAAATTTAATTGGTGGCCCAGGGCCACCAAAAAGGAAAAACTAGAATTTCCCTTTGTCAAAAACCTTGTTTTCTTTTAATTTCTTCAAATGAAGCCTGAAAGCATTGAACCACTTGTAGTACCCAACATTGCAATTGATTGTGCTGCTGCTCTTTTCCTTTTCTTTGACAACTCTACAACAAACTTGATCAGCATGCATTATCATCAACTGTAGAATGTCATCATCATATGAGTCACTGATGTTGCTTGGAAAACTACAGACTCATATGAAACAAATGAATTCACACCAGAAATTTGCCCTTCTTCAAAATATAAGAGCTCCTCTGTACTGAACAAACAATATTCAGGCACAAGCAACATCTCATAATCAAATTCATGTTTATAAGCATGCAGATATTCATCATCATTATGCTCAGCAATCTTATCATTTATGTCCACCCAGAATGTCTCAAAAGAAGGCAGAGATAACATAGAATGCAACCCTATGTCAAAAACTTCATAGTCATCTCTACAACCAACACCATCCCCAATTGTGTGAGCACACACATCTGTAACTTGTCCATTCACCTCTAAATAGTGAACCGATTTTTCCTCTTCACCAATGCCTTGATAATCAAAAACAAGTTTTTCAACCTCTACACTGTGAAGATGGTTAGAATCTTCAAGGAAACACTCATATTCAACATTCATATATATTTCATCATCTGAAAGGCTCACATATGCATCTAAATGTTGACAATCACTAACATATTCACTGTTGTCCCTTGAAACAACATCTTCTATATTCAGAGTGAAGCTCTGCATATCCATTTCACACAAATAATCAGGCATAACTAGGATATGCACACTGCTGCAAGACACAACCTCATGTATATCTCATTTCATTATTTGAAGGGCATTTTGTGTCTACAAGCTTCTCTTCTAGAGGCTGATAGCAGTCTTCATTTTCATCATTATAACATGTGCCTATATTTTCTATAACATTTTCTTCATGCATCACATCATGGCTACACATACTATTATGAAATATATTTCCCTCTATACAATCATCTCTCAATGCACACACTGGGAGAGCTGAAATATATTCATTTTGATAATTGTTTTGACAACTTGCAGCCATGAAAACCACTGGCATTCCATATTTCTCATAGTTTTCAATATCCATAGCAAATTGGTAGGACTGGTGAAGGGTGTTTGGTTCTTTATCTCTCAATAAATAACTCACTTCTTCATCAAATGCAGCCAAATAATTTGCTAAGCACAGTGCATTATTGGGTCTCATATACTTAGGGATTTGCTTAAGCAACTTAATAAACCTAAGGTTAAAGGCTTTAACCAGTTCCTCATCTTCCTTTTGGATATTCATAAAGTGCATGATCAATGAGGCTAAATCAAATCTTTCACCAAATTGCCCTAAGAATGCAATTTCTAAATTTACCCATGAAGAAACTGAACATACAGGCAGGTCTAAGAACCAAACCCTAGCATCATCTTCTAATGACTAAACAAAGAGTCTCATTACTACATCTTCATCATCTACCTCAATCTTCTATTAAATTACAAAATTTTTGTAGATGCTTGTTTGCTGATTCAGAATCTAATCCACTATATTTTGGCAAACATTTTGTAATTTTATTGCGAATAATATTTGGGTAACCATATATCCCTGTGAAATCTAGGGCTTTATATCTTTCAATGAAAAATGGTCTTCTTTGAGAGCACAACTAGGACTACTGCTCTAAACTTATCATTTTTTTGAATTAAAAGATGAATACTTGGAAATATGTTGCAACATTGGATAGGTTCAATCAATAGAGTCGCCACCTCTCATAGAGATGACATAAAATCAATCAAAGCACATATGTTTTTTGGATTCACCACGCTAGCAGAGCACCACATGGTCATTTTTGGATCCTACTACAACAACTTTACTAGAAACTAAGCTATCCAGCCTTCCAAATATTTGACTCTCTCCCCAGTAGAGTCACCAGATCTGTTGGTGACTCAGATGGGCAAAACATCACCAAAGACTATAGGATAATACTTTCAAATCACCTTCCCAAGCAGAGTTGCCAGATCTGTTGGTTTCTGGATTAGCATAGGGTTTACGAGTTCTAATGCATAGGTAAATTTAGCCAACAGATACAGGAGGTTGCATGAGCTGCCTCCCCTTCACTTCTGGTTCTGCCACACCAAGGGGGTATCCCTATAGATAAAGATGTAACATTGACTAGCCCAATGACAAAAAGATTTAGGTTGACAACAATAGGTAGAATACTCTCATGTGGGGACCAAAATGTGCATGATACATCACAAGGTTTATAACAGTCTTGGACATATTTATCTAGTTGTGGATGAGAGTATGCAAGGGTCCTAATCCTACTCCTACAAACTAACAGGGTGGAAGTATTAAAAAGATGGACTTTGTGTTTTGGATGCAAGACAAGGGGTTTTGGATCATAACTACTAACCCAGGAGCAGACCAGTGCCTATCTCAGGGCAAGGAGTCAACTAGACATATACAAGAGAATGGATTGCAATTTGAATTCAAGCTTCAAGGGGTTAGATTGATGCTTGCCTTACAAACATCACCTAAGAATAGGTACTTAGCTGCCTCTACTTACATATATCCAGGCTGACGTATAACTCTCTCCATACTCCACCTAAAACAATTTAATCCACTCCTTGAATGGAAGTTAGAAATGAAGCATGTGATATAGAAATCCATACCCTAGAACCTGAGAAACCCTTAGCAGCTAGATTCAAAATAAGGAAAAGCATGCAACACATGGAGACAAGTAGCTAAACACACGCATAAGAGCATTTTTCATATAAAACAACAATGAAACTAAAGATATCTGCAATGCACATTAATAATGCAACTCATAAACTCCAAAAATGAGATAAAATAGTAAGGAAATGCCCTATTTTTTGCTATTTACACAAAAATGACTAGGTCTTCAACAACCTTGAAAATGAGTCACAAAGCCTGCTATATACAACAAGGAAGGTAAACTCAACATTAATCACATGGCAAATCAAAATTTACCAAATACAGTGCATCATGAGAAAATGGCACTCAACATTGAATGCAACAAGTAGAAGAGGAGACAAGGTGGTTGAACTTGAGCCCTGCGCTGCTGCCTGGGGATTCACATTTTCAATCTGGTACTTGATGCATCCATGCCTTCCCCCATACCCTGTAACATCCGCCGTTAAAGGCATACCAACCTGCGGCCTTAGGAAAAGCAGTGGACTGTGTGCTTTGAAAAATTGCCGCCAAGATGCATGACCTAACTGTTTCAAATCATGTGTGAACTAATTATCCCACTTTCACCTCGCAGCGACCTCCTGAATACTTTATAAGCAAGGTCATGAGCACATATGATGTCATGCAATTTTACCTTGCACGACCAACAAACCATCTGCCAAGACCCCATCATCATGACCCGTGCCATTAGCGAACCTCCTAAATGATATCCTGATATGCAATATCACCCTAATATTTCATATCACCCTGGTGTGAAATATCACCCTATGGGAAACATTAGCCTCATATGAAAAATATCACCCTGATGACCACCCTCATTGGCGCAGCCTGACGTATCGGAGGAAGATCTACCTCATCATATTCAAACCAAATACCTCACTGATGATCCTTCTGTACTTATTCATGTCCTCATAGGAGATCGGCGGGACCCCCACATATCTACTAATAATATCATGTCGGAGACCACATGATGCATCCCACCGGATCCTGATGATGTCACCATCATATTGACAAGATAGGGTGATATTCGTAAGATGACAAATATTTGGAATATCACCCCCTGTAAAAAAATTAGGTCGCTAGACAGGCAAATACCAATCCTCATGTAAAATTGACATCTGCACCTCGGGGTGATCAAGCGAACATGAGGTGATAAAACAACATAGGGGTGATCGAACATAGGGTTGATCAAACATAGATCACCTGACATTTGAAACATGACCCCCAATTCAGAATATCAGGTCATCATTAAACCCTGCAGTGGCACCAGGGTGATCTTTGAATATGACTAATATTTGAAACATCACCCCCCGGGCGGAAAATCCGGTCATATATGAAATATGACCCCCCACAAGAATATCAGGGTGATAGAAACCCTAACTTAGAACTTTTTGAATTTTTTGTGAAGGTGCCTGCAAAATCAATTGCTTATAACCTGAATATTCATGTAGGCACCAACAATGGCTCTATCTGGGGATGCGTGCCTCTTGCAGGCATGGCAAGAACCACCAATCTCTGGGATGCAGACCAGTCCCTATCTGTTGGGCACAGAGTCAAGACTATACTAATCTACATCACAAAACACATTTATTCAAATTTACTTAGCGGCCCAGGGCCACCAAAAAGGAAATACCGGGTCATAATGAAACCCTGTAGCAGCACTGGGGTGATCTTTGAATTAAAAGATGAATACTTGGAAATATGTTGCAGCATTGGATAGGTTCAATCAATAGAGTCGCCACCTCTCATAGAGAGGACATAAAATCAATCAAGGCACATATGTTTTCTAGATTCACCACGCCAGCAGAGCACCACATGGTCATTTTTGGATCCTACTGCAACAACTTTACTGGAAACTAGACTGTCTAGCCTTCCAAATATTTGACTCTCTCCCCAGTAGAGTCGCCAGATCTGTTGGTGACTCGGATGGGCAAAACTTCACCAGAGACTACAGGATAATACTTTCAAATCACCTTCCCAAGAAAATTTGCCAGATCTATTGGTTTCTGATCAGTAGAGGGTTTTCCAACTCCAATGCAGAGGTAGATTCGGCCAACAGATATAGGAGGTTGCGTGAGCTGCCTCCCCTTCACTTCTGGTTCTGCCGCACCAAGGGGGGTATCCCTATAGATAAAGATGTAACATTGACTAGCCCAATGATAGAAAGATTTAGCTTGACAACAACAGGTAGAATACTCTCATGTGTGGATCAAGATGTGCATGATACATCACAAGGTTGACAACATTCTTGGACATATTTATTTGGTTGTGGATTAGAGTATGCAGGGGTCCTAATCCTACTCCTACAAACTAACAGGGTGGAAGTATTGAAAAGATGGACTTTGTGTTTTGGATGCAAGACAAGGGGTTTTGGATCATAACTACTAACCCAGGAGTAGACCAATGCCTATCTCAAGGCAAGGAGTCAACTAGACATATACAAGAGAATGGATTGCATTTTGAATTCAAGCTTCAATGGATTAGATTGATGCTTGCCTTACAAACATCACCTAAGAATAGGTACTTAGCTGCCTCTACTTACATATATCTAGGCTGACTTACAACCCTCTCCATACTCCACCTAAAACAATTTAATCCACTCCTTGAATGGAAGTTAGAGATGAAGCATGTGATACAGAAATCCATACCCTAGAACCTGAGAAACCCTTAGCAGCCAAATTCAAAAGAAGGAAAAGCATGCAACACATGGAGACAAGTAGCTAAACACATGCATAAGAGCATTTTTCATATAAAACAACAATGAAACTAAAGATATCTTCAATGCACATTCATAATGCAACTCATAAACTCCAAAAATGAGATAAAACAACATAGGGGTGATCGAACATAGGGTTGATCAAACATAGATCACCTGACATTTGAAACATGACCCCCAATTCAGAATATCAGGTCATCATTAAACCCTGCAGTGGCACCAGGGTGATCTTTGAATATGACTAATATTTGAAACATCACCCCCCGGGCGGAAAATCCGGTCATATATGAAATATGACCCCCCACAAGAATATCAGGGTGATAGAAACCCTAACTTAGAACTTTTTGAATTTTTTGTGAAGGTGCCTGCAAAATCAATTGCTTATAACCTGAATATTCATGTAGGCACCAACAATGGCTCTATCTGGGGATGCGTGCCTCTTGCAGGCATGGCAAGAACCACCAATCTCTGGTATGCAGACCAGTCCCTATCTGTTGGGCACAGAGTCAAGACTATACTAATCTACATCACAAAACACATTTATTCAAATTTACTTAGCGGCCCAGGGCCACCAAAAAGGAAATACCGGGTCATAATGAAACCCTGTAGCAGCACTGGGGTGATCTTTGAATTAAAAGATGAATACTTGGAAATATGTTGCAGCATTGGATAGGTTCAATCAATAGAGTCGCCACCTCTCATAGAGAGGACATAAAATCGATCAAGGCACATATGTTTTCTAGATTCACCACGCCAGCAGAGCACCACATGGTCATTTTTGGATCCTGCTGCAACAACTTTACTGGAAACTAGACTGTCTAGCCTTCCAAATATTTGACTCTCTCCCCAGTAGAGTCGCCAGATCTGTTGGTGACTCGGATGGGCAAAACTTCACCAGAGACTACAGGATAATACTTTCAAATCACCTTCCCAAGAAAATTTGCCAGATCTATTGGTTTCTGATCAGTAGAGGGTTTTCCAACTCCAATGCAGAGGTAGATTCGGCCAACAGATATAGGAGGTTGCGTGAGCTGCCTCCCCTTCACTTCTGGTTCTGCCGCACCAAGGGGGGTATCCCTATAGATAAAGATGTAACATTGACTAGCCCAATGATAGAAAGATTTAGCTTGACAACAACAGGTAGAATACTCTCATGTGTGGATCAAGATGTGCATGATACATCACAAGGTTGACAACATTCTTGGACATATTTATTTGGTTGTGGATTAGAGTATGCAGGGGTCCTAATCCTACTCCTACAAACTAACAGGGTGGAAGTATTGAAAAGATGGACTTTGTGTTTTGGATGCAAGACAAGGGGTTTTGGATCATAACTACTAACCCAGGAGTAGACCAATGCCTATCTCAAGGCAAGGAGTCAACTAGACATATACAAGAGAATGGATTGCATTTTGAATTCAAGCTTCAATGGATTAGATTGATGCTTGCCTTACAAACATCACCTAAGAATAGGTACTTAGCTGCCTCTACTTACATATATCTAGGCTGACTTACAACCCTCTCCATACTCCACCTAAAACAATTTAATCCACTCCTTGAATGGAAGTTAGAGATGAAGCATGTGATACAGAAATCCATACCCTAGAACCTGAGAAACCCTTAGCAGCCAAATTCAAAAGAAGGAAAAGCATGCAACACATGGAGACAAGTAGCTAAACACATGCATAAGAGCATTTTTCATATAAAACAACAATGAAACTAAAGATATCTTCAATGCACATTCATAATGCAACTCATAAACTCCAAAAATGAGATAAAACAACATAGGGGTGATCGAACATAGGGTTGATCAAACATAGATCACCTGACATTTGAAACATGACCCCCAATTCAGAATATCAGGTCATCATTAAACCCTGCAGTGGCACCAGGGTGATCTTTGAATATGACTAATATTTGAAACATCACCCCCCGGGCGGAAAATCCGGTCATATATGAAATATGACCCCCCACAAGAATATCAGGGTGATAGAAACCCTAACTTAGAACTTTTTGAATTTTTTGTGAAGGTGCCTGCAAAATCAATTGCTTATAACCTGAATATTCATGTAGGCACCAACAATGGCTCTATCTGGGGATGCGTGCCTCTTGCAGGCATGGCAAGAACCACCAATCTCTGGTATGCAGACCAGTCCCTATCTGTTGGGCACAGAGTCAAGACTATACTAATCTACATCACAAAACACATTTATTCAAATTTACTTAGCGGCCCAGGGCCACCAAAAAGGAAATACCGGGTCATAATGAAACCCTGTAGCAGCACTGGGGTGATCTTTGAATTAAAAGATGAATACTTGGAAATATGTTGCAGCATTGGATAGGTTCAATCAATAGAGTCGCCACCTCTCATAGAGAGGACATAAAATCGATCAAGGCACATATGTTTTCTAGATTCACCACGCCAGCAGAGCACCACATGGTCATTTTTGGATCCTGCTGCAACAACTTTATTGGAAACTAGACTGTCTAGCCTTCCAAATATTTGACTCTCTCCCCAGTAGAGTCGCCAGATCTGTTGGTGACTCGGATGGGCAAAACTTCACCAGAGACTACAGGATAATACTTTCAAATCACCTTCCCAAGAAAATTTGCCAGATCTATTGGTTTCTGATCAGTAGAGGGTTTTCCAACTCCAATGCAGAGGTAGATTCGGCCAACAGATATAGGAGGTTGCGTGAGCTGCCTCCCCTTCACTTCTGGTTCTGCCGCACCAAGGGGGGTATCCCTATAGATAAAGATGTAACATTGACTAGCCCAATGATAGAAAGATTTAGCTTGACAACAACAGGTAGAATACTCTCATGTGTGGATCAAGATGTGCATGATACATCACAAGGTTGACAACATTCTTGGACATATTTATTTGGTTGTGGATTAGAGTATGCAGGGGTCCTAATCCTACTCCTACAAACTAACAGGGTGGAAGTATTGAAAAGATGGACTTTGTGTTTTGGATGCAAGACAAGGGGTTTTGGATCATAACTACTAACCCAGGAGTAGACCAATGCCTATCTCAAGGCAAGGAGTCAACTAGACATATACAAGAGAATGGATTGCATTTTGAATTCAAGCTTCAATGGATTAGATTGATGCTTGCCTTACAAACATCACCTAAGAATAGGTACTTAGCTGCCTCTACTTACATATATCTAGGCTGACTTACAACCCTCTCCATACTCCACCTAAAACAATTTAATCCACTCCTTGAATGGAAGTTAGAGATGAAGCATGTGATACAGAAATCCATACCCTAGAACCTGAGAAACCCTTAGCAGCCAAATTCAAAAGAAGGAAAAGCATGCAACACATGGAGACAAGTAGCTAAACACATGCATAAGAGCATTTTTCATATAAAACAACAATGAAACTAAAGATATCTTCAATGCACATTCATAATGCAACTCATAAACTCCAAAAATGAGATAAAACAACAAGGAAATGCCCTATTTTTCGCTATTTACACAAAATGCCCAGGTCTTCAACAACTTGAAAATGAATCACACAACCTGCTATATACAACAAGGAAGGTAATCTCAACATTAATCACATGGCAATTAAAAATTCACCAAATATAGTACATCATGAGAAAATGGCGCTCAACACTGAATGCAACAGGTAGAAGAGGAGACAAGGTGGTTGAACTTGAGCCCTGCGCTGCTGCCTGGGGATTCACATCTTCAATCGGGTACTTGATGCATCCATGCCTTCCCCCATACCCTGTAACATCCGCCGTTAAAGGCATACCAACCTGCGGCCTTAGAAAAAGTAATGGACTGTGCGCTTTGAAAAATTCCCGCCAAGATGCATGACCTAACTGTTTCAAATCATGTGGGAACTAATTATCCCACATTCGCCTCGCAGCGACCTCCTGAATACTTTATAAGCAAGGTCATGAGCACATATGATGTCGCACAATTTTACCTTGCGCGACCAACAAACCATCTACTAAGACCCCATCATCATGACTCGTGCCATTGGCGAACCTCCTAAATGATATCCTGATATGCAATATCACCCTAATATTTCATATCACCCTGGTGTGAAATATCACCCTGTGGGAAACATCAGCCTCATATGAAAAATATCACCCTGATGACCACCCTCACTGGCGCAGCCTGACGTATTGGAGGAAGATCTGCCTCATCATATTCAAACCAAATACCTCACCGATGATCCTTCTATACTTATTCATGTCCTCATAGGAGATCGGCGGGACCCCCACATATCTATTAATAATATCATGTCAGAGACCACATGATGCATCCCACCAGATCCTGATGATGTCACCATCATATTGACAAGATAGGGTGATATTCGTAAGATGACAAATATTTGGAATATCACCCCCCGCAAGAAAATCAGGTCGCTAGACAGGCAAATACCAATCCTCATGTAAAATTGATGTCTGCACCTTAGGGTGATCAAGCGAACATGAGGTGATAAAACAACATAGGGGTGATCGAACATAGGGCTGATCAAACTTAGATCACCCGACATTTGAAACATGACCCCCCCCCCTTCGGAATACCTGGTCATCATGAAACCCTGCAGCGGCACTGGGGTGATCTTTGAATATGACTAATATTTGAAACATCACCCCCCGGGTGGAAAATCTGGTCATATATGAAATATGACCCCCCACAAGAATATCAGGGTGACAGAAACCCTGACTTAGAACTTTTTGAATTTTTTGTGAAGGTGCCTGCAAAATCAATTGCTTGAAACCTGAATATTCATGCAGGCACCAACAATGGCTCTATCTAGGGATGCATGCCTCTTGCAGGCATGGCAAGAACCATAGATCTCTGGGATGTAGACCAGTCCCTATCTGTTGGGCACAGAGTCAAGACTGTACTAATCTACATCACAAAACACATTTATTCAAATTTACTTGGCGGCCCAGAGCCACCAAAAAGGAAATACTGGGTCATAATGAAACCCTGTAGCAGCACTAGGGTGATCTTTGAATTAAAAGATGAATACTTGGAAATATGTTGCAGCATTGGATAGGTTCAATCAATAGAGTCGCCACCTCTCATAGAGAGGACATAAAATCAATCAAGGCACACATGTTTTCTAGATTCACCACGCCAGCAGAGCACCACATGGTCATTTTTGGATCCTGCTACAATAACTTTACTGGAAACTAGATTGTCTAGCCTTCCAAATATTTGACTCTCTCCCTAGTAGAGTCACCAGATCTGTTGGTGACTCGGATGGGCAAAACTTCACCAGAGACTGCAGGATAATACTTTCAAATCACCTTCCCAAGCAAAGTTGCTAGATCTATTAGTTTTTGATCAGTAGAGGGTTTTCCAACTCTAATGCAGAGGTAGATTCAACTAACAGATACAGGAGGTTGCGTGAGCTGCCTCCCCTTCACTTCTAGTTCTGCCGCACCAAGGGGGGTATCCCTATAGATAAAGATGTAACATTGACTAGCCCAATGATAGAAAGATTTAGCTTGAGAACAACAAGTAGAATACTCTCATGTGTGGACCAAGATGTGCATGATACATCACAAGGTTGGCAACATTCTTGGACATATTTATCTGGTTGTGGATGAGAGTATGCAGGGGTCCTAATCCTACTCCTACAAACTAACAGGGTGGAAGTATTGAAAAGATGGACTTTGTGTTTTGGATGCAAGACAAGGGGTTTTGGATCATAACTACTAACCCAGGAGTAGACCAGTGCCTATCTCAGGGCAAGGAGTCAACTAGACATATACAAGAGAATGGATTGCATTTTGAATTCAAGCTTCAATGGATTAGATTGATGCTTACCTTACAAACATCACCTAAGAATAGGTACTTAGCTGCCTCTACTTAACTTACAACCCTCTCCATACTCCACCTAAAACAATTTAATCCACTCCTTGAATGGAAGTTAGAGATGAAGCATGTGATATAGAAATCCATACCCTAGAACCTGATAAACCCTTGGCAGCCAAATTCAAAAGAAGGAAAAGCATGCAACACATGGATACAAGCAGCTAAACACATGCATAAGAGCATTTTTCATATAAAACAATAATGAAACTGAAGATATCTGCAATGCACATTCATAATGGAACTCATAAACTCCAAAAATGAGAAAAAACAACAAGGAAATGCCCTATTTTTCTCTATTTACACAAAATGCCCAGGTCTTCAACAACTTTGAAAATGAATCACACAACCTGCTATATACAACAAGGAAGGTAAACTTAACATTAATCACATGGCAATTCAAAATTTGCCAAATATAGTGCATCATGAGAAAATGGTGCTCAACACTGAATGCAATAGGTAGAAGAGGAGACAAGGTGGTTGAACTTGAGCCATGCGCCGCCGCCTGGGGATTCATATCTTCAATTGGGTACTTGATCCATCCATGCCTTCATCCATACCCTATAACATACACCATAAAGGCATACCAACCCGCGGCCTTGGGAAAAGCAGTGGATTGCATGCTTTGAAAATTTCCCGCCAAGATGCATGACCTGACTTTTTCAAATCATGTGGGAACTAATTATCCCACATTTGCCCCGCAGCGACCTCCTCAATACTTTATAAGCAAGGTCATGAGCACATATGATGTCATGCAATTTGACCTTGCGCGACCAACAAACCATCCACCAAGAGCCCATCATCATAACCTCCGCCATCGGCGAACCTCCTACATGATATCCTGATATGCAATATCCTCTCAATATTTCATATCACCCTGATGTGAAATATCACCCTATGGGAAACATCACCCTCATATGAAAAATATCACCTCGATGACCACCCTCATCGGTGCAACCTGATGTATCGAAGGAAGATCCTCCTTATCATATTCAAACCAAATACCTCACCTATGATCCTTCTGTACTTGCTCATGTCCTCATAGGCGATCGACGGGAACCCCACATATCTATTGATAATATCATGCCGAAGACCACATGATGCATCCCACCGGATCCTAATGATGTTACAATCATATTGACAAGATAGGGTGATATTCATAAGATGACAGATATTTGAAATATCACCCCCTGTAAGAAAATCAGGTCGCTAGATAGGCAAATACCGATCCTCATGTAAAATTGACGTCTGCACCTCGGGGTGATCAAGAAAACATGAGGTGATAAAACAACATAGGGGTGATTGAACATAGGGGTGATCAAACTAAGATCACCTGACATTTGAAACATGAACCCCCCTTCAGAATATCAGGTCATAATGAAACCCTGCAGTGGCACCGTGGTGATCTCTGAATATGACTGATATTTGAAACATCACCCCCCGGGTGGAAAATCAGGTCATATATGAAATATGACCCCCAACAAGAATATCAGGGTGACATAAACCTTGACTTAGAACTTTTTAAATTTTTTCTAAAGGTGCCTGCAAAATCAATTGCTTGAAACCTGAATATTCATGCAGGCACCAACAAGAAGTGTTATGAGTTTATTTGATATTAGCTTCCATAGGGTAGTTTCCAATGTTTCTCCTACAAGTGTGAATTTTCTCCTAGGCAGATAGTTTGTAAACTGTGATTTGGTGTTTCATGGTTTGTTTTATGGAGGGTTGTTTTGTGGGCTTGTTAAATTAATAATTGGTTGCTTTGGCGCCACATTTTTGGCATCAACCACCCCATCATTCATGATGTTCTTATTCTTAGTCCAAAATCGTGATTTATCTGTGTTGACATTTGCACTAGGAGTGTCGTTATAAAGTTTGATTTGACCTTTCGCTATCAATTCCTTTTCAATGAGTAAACCCATCTCAATGACCTTGCTAAAAGAAGTAGGGCATTGGATTTGAATTTGGTAGCTTAGTTTAGCGTGTAAGTTGTGGACAAACATTTCTAGCATTTTTTTTTCTGGTATTTGATGTGGACATTTGCTTTCCAATTGTCTCCATCTTTGTAAGAAAGAGGCGAAGGATTCCCCACCTTTTTGTTTAGTGTTACAGAGATCTAACAGTGAGATGTCATGCTCAATGTTGTAGGAGAAGTGTATGACAAACTTATCCACTAGTTCATTGAAGGTTTGAATGCCAGGAGGTAGCCGAGAGAACCACTCCATAGCTTGTCCTCCCAAGCTCCTTGGGAATAGTCACATGAGATAGGTGTCATTGTGGGTGACTTCAAGGCATGCTGCACTAAATTCTCTGATGTGATCTCTTGGATCACCCTTTCCATGATATTTGTCAAATTTTGGTACCTCAAACTTTGAGGGGAAAGGTATCATGATCAATGTTTTGTCAAAAGGATATGGTGAGATATCCTCTAGAGAATAGTGTTTTGTTGATGCTCTGGTTTGAATGTCTGCGAGATGTTGTTGCAAGGCTTGGATTTGTTGAGTCAATAAGCCTAGTGGGTTTGTAGAGTCAATGGTCATCTTGCCTTTGTCTATGGTTCTTTCCTTGGGGATTCTTTCTTCTTTGGTTTCCTTTAACGTGTTGACATCAAAGTCTTTGCAAAGCTTAACTCCTTGGTTTGCTAGGTAAAGAAAGAATTTTCTAGGGTCTTGATTGAGGACTTTGTCCATCATGCATTAGAACTTTCAATCTTGTTGAGCTTGTAGAATGTCCTCATGAGAAATCTCCTCATCACTATCATGAGGGGATGGGATAATTTTGTCAGATGTGCCTACCATTTCAAGTTGTTTTTGTTTTTTGGATCGAGTTAGGACCATGTAATGTGATTCAGGATGGGGTGGTGTGAGATTGGAAGTTTTGACAAGGTGTGCTTGGAGGTTGTGGTGAAGGGGATACTTGTGGTGATGAGGTTTGAACAAGGGTTTCCTTAAACCAATGGTGTCAAACAATTTGGTTGATACAAAGGTAGCCAAAAGTAAGGATGATTGGAATCCAATTACTTGATATAGACTATTTTTGCACAAGCCTCTAGTTAAGTTCTGAGAGAGAAGGATGATATATCCTTGATAGTGGAGACTTACTAGGGTTGTTTGAGTTTGATACGATCTAGAATTATTTTGCACTAACCTAGTTTTGATACTTGGTTTGATTTTGGGAAGATTGGTGAAGTGTTTTGGCAAGATGTCCAACGGAAAAGAGGGTATGACACGAAAAATGGACAGGAGAAGCGACTACATGGTAAATCTGATTTTAGAAACTGAAACAAAGCCAAAATGGGTACCTAGAAAGGTTGATATTTTTCTCACAAAAGATATGGAAGTGCTCATTATGATGGACATATAAGAATAGAAGAGCAGTAACAGAAGATAAATGGGCAAGACTGATGCAAAATATATGCGTAGGAATAGATAACAGATGCGATGTTCTAGTGAGATATATATGTGTAGTAGGAATTGACAAAAGCACTTTAGGATTGAATGAATGTATAGCAATAGATAGATGCGCAACAAGATTGGACAAAAGCACAGCAGAGGTGAATAAATGTGCAACTCTGTATTTTTTGGTAGTTTTTGATAGATTTTTGGTACATTTTTTTATGTTTTTGGTTTTCTTTGGCTGAAAGATGGTCTTATTTATTTGATTTTTCTTCACTATGGCAAGAAAAACACAGCAAACATAAAGAATATTTTCATGATTTTTGATTTTTTTTGACTTTTTTAGATTTTGACTCTTTTGACGAAAATAAGTACAAATCCTAGGATAGCAAGGGCAATATAAATTGAATTCTCACTTGGTTTTTACACCATCTATGCTATTTCAAAGTGGATAACTTAGGAACTTGGGACATGGGCTCCCCCTTACAAGTACACAAACTTCTCTAGTACACCAAGTTCTGAGTTCCCAAGGCTTGCAAACCTTAGGATTTCCCTGTTATCTCTACTATTGAATCGTAAGAATGTGATTCATTTTAGGAAGATGATAATCGCTCTTTCTAGCACTAATTTATAGGGGATTTTGGCTTCTAAAACAATGGAAAGTAGTAAGGGAAACTGTTCGAGTGGTTATATGCACAGCAATGCTACTCTCTGTTATGGAGTCTCCCAGCCTTCAAGCGTTGCACGTTGGAGGGTTTTGGGGGAGGTTGGTTGTCGAATAACTAATCAGCACTCGTTGCACGAAGCTTTCACCTCAAGCACAATTTATTTATAGTGGCTAGGTAGAGCTTGGCTTTAGCTTGTTACCACTTAAGGTCCTTCCCACTTGGATGGGGATATCCAAGGGAAAGCTTCTCTAAAGGAAATACATGCAAAATGATAGGTTTGCCATTCTGGTCACCTAAGAAAGGGGAGAGTATAGGCCTATTATCATTCTAAATACACGAAAAATAATGGTTCTTTCCTCCTATTTAAAAGAAAAAAACTAAATGGGTTATGCTATTTGGGAACACATGAGATTTGTTAACTTTGAAAGCAAGAAGCACTTGTTCAATTTTAACCTTCCTAGCATTGGGACTACGTTCAAGTTGTCGATGCAACAAGTTCAAGTTACATCCTTCCTATTTAGATCTAGATAAGATTTGCATGAACAATCCAATTACTTTCCTTGCTAATTAGATTTAAATGTGAGTTAAAAATGTAGCTAAAAGTCTAACTAGCTCCTAACCTATAGATAGATCTGAGAATATTCCTGTGAGAAATGTTAGCGTTAGCAAAAAATCACAAGAAATATCTCAAGGAACCTGTTAGAACAAATGTGTAGTTATAGAGGATATATGTGTAGATACAGAGCACAGTTGTGCAGATATGGTAAATGCGCAGTTACAGAGAGTACATGCACTGAAATAAAGAATAGATGTGTAGTTATGATAAATGCACAGTTACAGGAGATTAAATACATTGAAATAGAGAATAGAAGCGTAGGTTAGATATATGCGTTGATTCAAAGAACAAATGCACAGATTCAGTGACCAGATGCACAGATCTTCCCAATGCATTGTAACAGAGATTAGATGCATGGTTTCAATGAGCATATGTGTAGAAACTTCCTGTGTATGGAACCTAACGAACAAAAACTCAATTTTTGAGGTTAAATTTGGGGCAAGGCCCCACGGTGGGCGCCAGAATGTTAGTGGAAAATGTGGATAATAATATCAATAATCAATAATAACCTAATAGCTCAATAGAAATTACAATAATCAAGATTCAAACAAAAAAGAAAACACCTTACAAACCTTATTACTTCGTGGCTTCCATTGGTCACCTAATCTCAAATTGATCTTTCGTGTGAATGAAGCCCTCAGAAAGTGTACTTCCTTGCTTTTTTTCTTCAAGATGAAAATGGAGAAATGGCTATGATAGTTCTTGTAATGAAGAGGATCTTCAATACAATAAAAATGGTGATCGCAAGCTATGTCTATGGTTTTGGGTGCCAAAGGCACGCTGCGATTCCTGTAGAGTAAGTTTAGCTTGGATGATTGAAATGGAGGAATAGGGGTTGTACTTATAGGTTTGAGAGAGAGAAGATCAACAGTATAGAATGAATAAGAAGATCAATGGTTGAGGAGTTAACAAAAATAGATTGAGGAGTTAACTGAGAGGACTGATCAGTTAACATAATAGACTAATCAGTTAAGTGAATTGATTAATTAGTTAACTAATTTGAAGTGGAGGAGAAATAGGACATGTGGGTGAGGATAAATGCTAATTAAATATTAAAATATTTAATTACATGTGCATGTGGATTAATTGAATTATTTTTGGTATTAATTCAATTTTGGAGGAAATAGATAATTTAAATAAATGTTTTGATTTATTTAAATATAGAGGATGCTAAGTTTAGAAGAACTAATTAAATAATTGGACATTATCTAATTTAGAATGACTTTAGTATTTAGAAGAGGCAATTAAATAATTTGATATTATTTAATTTAGAGGAATTTTGGAAGAATTAATTAAATAGTTTGGTATTATTTAATTTAGAAGAACTTGGAGGATTTTAATTAAATAAATAAATTTATTTAATTTGGAGGAATATGACGGATTTAATTAAATAAATGATTTTATTTAATTTTGTGGAGGAATGTGAATCAAATAAATAAATTGATTTGTTTATTTATTGATAGAAGAATTAAAATTAAATAAATATTAGAAATATTTATTTAGACAGAGCCGTGTCACTTTTAGGTGTATACAATGTGCATGAGGGGTTTTCATCATGGTATTTTCCCAAGGCACCATAGACATGGTTTTCACAATTGGATGATTTTTTCTCTTTACTTTTTATTTTTTATTTTATTTTTTGACAAGTTTCTAATTTTTTTGGGGTTTTCTAGATTTTTTGTGGGATGGGGTGGAATGGACTCGAGCATTTATTTCCAGGAGGTGGTGATAATAGCCCATTCTAAGTGGTTGTTGCATATTGACCATGTTTATTATTGTTTCACTCATGTGGATGTTGGTAGGTGGTTGAGTGGGCTTCTCCAAGGTGTAAATGAGGTGCCACCATGATGTTTGATGGTAGAAGACGTTGCAGAGGGATATGGAGTGGATGGTGGGTTATATGGATGGATGGATTATGCAAAGACATGGGTTAAATGGGTGTGATGAGAGAGATATGTCATGGGGTTGAGGGGGGCTAGGAACAACATTTTCACACACCATGTTGAATTTTGAATCTTGTGATTTTGATGTGGGATTTTAGATGTTAGGGATGGGGGATTTTTTATTGTGGGATCAGGATGGGAGATTTTGGGATTTGCCAATTTGGAGATTTAGGGACACAAATGGTCTTAGGTTTTTTGGGATTTATTGATTGGTTGTCAGATGGGGGATGGGGATTTGGAGATTTGGGGATGGAATGCAATTTTGGGGAGGTGGATTTGGATGCTTCACTTGGATTTATGGGTTCTTTTTTCTTGGGGATCCACATTGTTTTTGCTTTTTCTTTTGGAGGTGTGGGCTTTTGTGGCCTTGTGAATTTTTCATTTTTCTTGGATTTTGTATATCGATGCTTTACAACATGATAATCCTTAGGCTTTTTATGTATTTTTTGATTCATGTGTGGAGGCATTAAAAGTGATTCCAAGGTCAATGGCATGGTCCCATGGTGAAATATAATTTGTGAATCCCATGAGTTTGGTGATAAATTCATCATTTTTGAATAAATCAAAGGATGTGTGCATTTGTTGGTCTTGATTATGGATTTTAGGGCATGGGAGATTAGGGGATTTAGGATACAAGTTTTGTGGATGGGAGGATTAGGGAATTTGTGGATGGGGGATTATTAGACTGATGGATGGGGGGTTTAGAGGATTTGTGGATAGAAGGATGAGGATGATGGGATGGGGGATGGATTTTGGAAAAGTTTTGGGAATACTATGATGGAGGAGGGGGATGGTGGGAAACATTTTAGAGGAGTGATGGGAGGCACCTATTTTGGATTGGGAGAAGCTCGCTTAGGTTTTATGAAGGTGTACCAACATGTTTGGATTATTTTCTTGAGATGAATAACCAAGGCCATGTGATTGTAGATGGATTTTGACATAGATAGGCTCCAATATGTCTTGTTCATGAAGGTCTAAACATCTTCCTTGATAATTCATGTTTTGGAGCATACGATGGGTGATGGGATGATTAGTGTTTTAGAAATAAGATGGGAATCCATTATTAGGTGGGGGAGAATGGGTTGTGGATGTAAGTTGTTCCTATGAGAGAACCACCATGGGTGAAGGAAATGGAATTGAGGTGATAGGGTGATGGTTGTGGGATGGGTTTGATTTTGAGATGGTAGGGAATCAAGAAGAGAGTTAGATGAGATGTTTAGATCTTGATTGGAATGAGGATTGAGTTTTTTGACATGCTTTGGACTAGGCTCTTGACATAGCTATATTTTCTTGGATGATGCGATGGGGGAGGAGTTTTTAGCTTCAAATATTTGGATAGACTCCTCTAGTTGGGTAGATGGAGGGAGAATAGATGGTTCATGTTTGGGGATTTGAGATTTGATGGATGTGATGGGATTGTGGATAGGATTGATAAGTGTTGTGTGGTTGATGGCATCATCAATGACACATTTGGGTGGAATTGGATTAGTGGGGGAAATGATTCCTCAACTTTTTTTTGAAATTTTGGTTGAGGTCCTTTGCTAGGAGTCCTTAGAATTGGAAACCAGAAAAGAATGATTTGGCATTAGTAGGAGAATTGGATTGTGGTTTAGGTGGTTGGATTGGTGAATAAGTAATTGGTATATTTGGATAGGAAGGATAAGGGGATGAAGGATTTGGATAAAAGGTTGATATGATAGGGACCTCGTATAAGGATGGAGATTGATATATAGATGGGGGATAGAATGGATCTCCCTTGTCAAGGGTGTTGTAAAGATGACCATAAGGTATACAATTAAGCATATTGGGGTAGCTTTGTGCTAGCTAATTTATAGTCGAAAGGTTCTTGCATGTTCATAGATGGGTGATAGGAGTTTATGGTAAGCTTGCTTGCAATGATTTCATCAAGGTTATCAATTTCATATACGTCTTGATCAACAAGACTATCATCATCATCAAAATCAAATGGATTCATGATGTTTGATTCAGATTTTGGATGACTTGATGACTTTGTATTTCTAAGGTTTGGGACTTAAGATTTGCTTTGATATAAAAATGACCTTAGATTTTGGATTGTATTAGCTAGGTAACTTGATTGATTGGTTTGATGGATTGGATTGGATGAGTCAAGGTCAAGGATGCATGGCACTTGATTTTGGATGGATTAACTAATTTGGATTAATCAAGGCCAAGGACACATGACACTTGATGACTGGATTGATTGGGTTGATTTGTAATAGGCCAAGGGCCCATTGATATTGGATTGGATTGGATTGGATTAGGCCAAAGGCCTTTTGATGTTTAATTTGGGGGATGGGGATGATTTGGCTTGATGTTACAGAAATACCCCAAAATTCTTATAAGCACTTGTTTAGTATGGAGGTGCTTGTGTATGGAGGCACCTGTTTAGGTACAAATGCACCCAAGTAACTTGATTGACTTTTTAGTACTAAGGTGCTTGTCTATACAGAGGCATATGTTTATTCCTATAGGGGCCTGTTTAGGGACAAAGGTATTTGTTTTTGAAAATAGGTCCTCAAGCTTAATGCTTAGGATTGTATTTGGTGGATTGTTTATAGATTTGATGGGAATTGATTAGGGATTAGGTATAGGACCCTAGGATAATGGTTTAGTAATGATTTTGGATGGATTATGATTAGGGTTTAGATGAAATTGGATGGGGTTGAAAGGGGTTAAGTCCTTAAGAAATTTAGGTTTTAAATAGATGATTTTTATTAATGATCAAGATTTGGTTTGGACTGAGATGGATAAATGGATAATGGGTAAGGGGATAAAGTGAATTGGATTAGGGTTTGGTGTGGGTTGATTAAGACTAGATTAGAATTTTGGATGAAAGTTTAATGAGATGGGCCTAGGATTTGGATAAAATGGGATGAGTATGATTGGGGTAGATTAGGGATTAGATTAAGAATAAGTGGATTTTATTAGGATGGGGGTGAATGATGAAATTAGATTAAGTGTAGGTGGATTGATTAGGGATTTGGATTAGATTAAGATGAATAATGGATGATGGATTAAGGTTGGTTGGTTTAGAATATGATTCTGATTTAGATTGAATGATATTAAATGGGATTGGGTTAGGATGATGATATGATTAAGGATGGGGATGAACAATGGAATTGAATTAGGGATTTGATGAAATGATTACGATTAGGTGATGGATAGAGTTGGATTAGGATTAGGATGATGAGGTGATTAGGGATGGTGGATTAGGATGAGGGAATTTGATTGGATGAGATGAACTAGGGATGGGATTGATTAGAGATGGATAGGGTTTGATTTGAGATTAATGGATGAAATTAGGATAATGGATTAAGGGTTGGTTTAGGATTAGGGATTATGGATGAGATGATTGGGATGAAAGTGGATTGGATTAGGATGGATATAAAATTAGATTAGGGAAAGGGGATTAGGATGTTATTAGGGGATGGATGATAAAGCTCAATTATGGGATTGATTAAGGATTATGATTATAATTAGGGAAATGAATTAGATGTGTTAGGACTGGGATCTTGATTGAATTAGGGATGGGGTGATTAGCTTAAGAATTAGGCTTAAACCTTTGATTAAATGATTGATTGGGATTATGAATCAATTCCTTAAACAAGGTTAAGGGATGATATAGGTGATATGGGATAATTATAATGAGGTGGATGATTAGGATGGCTTGATGGGTGCTTGGACTTAGGGTAATTTGTAAACAATAAATTTCACACAACATGCACAAGTTTGCAAAAGATTTTGAATTTTGGATTTTGGATTTGGAGTGGATGCATAGGTTTCAACAAATAAAAACATGCCAAGCACATGAACAACCTAGATTATTCAAGTAGGTGTGTCAATTTTTGTGGGCTCATAAATGCACTAACTACCATGTTGCAGATAGCTAGGGAATGTAAGGTCATGTACCACCTACACACCCCTTACCATGGAGGTCAAGGCCTTCTCCATGGTGATATCTATCTTAACAACCTTGGAAATGTGGTGTAACTTCTTGGACCTAACAGGTACCTAATGCACCATGAAAAAGGATGACTGAAAGGTCTTAAACTAAGATTAACAAGGCTTCTAAAGATGTTCTCAATATACATAAAGTAAATAAGGCCAAAGTCCATGTGATGAGGGGCATGTAAAGGCATGGGTAGAGAGGGTAACCCACTCTCCTCCTTCACTTTGTAACGTATAAAGTTCTTGCAAGATAGCCCAAGTGACAATGTCCCCTAATGGGAGAGTCTTTCAATTATCTCCCAAATTTGTATACCCCAATAGAACATGTGGGTTTAGGTCATACCCTAAGGTGATCAAATCCTTAGGTAGGCCTACTATCTAGGAATGAGACCTAGGTGATTTTGCTCCCAAAGATCACCTTTCAACATGACAAGAGAGCATACACACACTATGTTGATAAAAAGATAGATCAAGTAAAAAAAATTGATCTCCAAGGTCACCCAAAGGCATGAGGAGAGAGCATACACTTTTGAATTGATCTCAAATAAAGCATACAAGATTCATTTATCCCTTAGAAAATGAAATGTGCCTAATGATTTAGTGATAAAAAAATGGTTCCTTCGGAAAGTGTGCTACAAACACAAGTTATTAGTTTGATATTTATTGTCTTGGACTAACAATACCTACATAAAATAATGTTAGATGACAAGGAATAGTCAACAATCATTAATTCTATGGGTTAGTAAGCTCAAACCCCAAGAAAATGTGATTTATGATCAAACAGAGATAGAGGTGCTTAAACATAGCTAAAGGCACTCAAATTTTATGGAAATTCTTATCCAAAAAGGTGAATTTATAGATATAAAGGTGCTCATCCCTATACAGAGGATCTCAAATATGAAAGTATTCATTAAAATGTAATATTTTGACAAAAATCTAACAAAAAATAGGGTTAATGATGGATTTTGATAAATGTTGGCATTAGGACCCCATGTAAAAGTCTTCCCTATCAAAAAATGAATGTTAGATCTTGCAAAAGTGATGAAAATGATTTTTATGATGCCCAAAAATAAAGGCACTTATTTAGGTTACACAGACGCTTGTTCTTTACAAAAATCCTCATCCGTGATCAGAGCTGAGAAATTTACATTTTGGGATGAAACAAAGATGGTTAGATGTTAAAATTAAGGGTTAGGATCATATATAACGTGGTAGGATGATAAAACCCTACAAAATAATTTGATTAGACCCCAAAAATGATGATTTTAAGCAAAAAATGATATATTGAAAATTGAGAAGTCAAGCTCCCTAGCCTAATACAAAGGTGCTTGTTTAGGCCACAAAGGCACTCAAGTAGGTCACAAGGGTGCTCATGTAGACACAAATGTGTTTAACTGTGTTTTTTATCCAACAAAGGTGCGACGGAGGTGCTCAACTAGACCCTCGAAGCTATAAAAGGCTAAGAAACAACAAATGATTATTAGATAAGGACTAGTGGGTCCCACTAGGCATGCCAAAATGTGTACATAAGAAAATGAACAAAGGAAACAAAGATAAAATGATATTAAACTATTTCATTCATAATCTAATGCAACCTCATGATAGAGCTAAAGGAATTCAAACATAAAAGGAAGCTAACTAATTAACTACCATGCAAACCTTACATAATATGGAGATTTGCAAATGGATTGGTTGAGGTTGAATTTATAGATTTTTGGGATGGTGGATGGAGGATTGCGATTGATTTGGAAGATCAATGGTTAAGGATTTTTGAGAGGATTGGGTTGATGAGAGGCCACCAAGTGGCATGATTGGATTGGAGAACAAGAGGAGTCCTTGGATTGAGGGGAAATCAATGGTGGATGATGGTCTGGGATAAAGTGTATGGAGAGGATCAAAGGAGGACAAAATGACTCTTTGTACAAAGGACTTGACCATCTCTTTGTAAGATGCCCATGTGGTCATGTACAAAAGCTAATGCTTTTATACATGTTGGAGGATACGAGGGGTTTGAATAGGTTAATGATAGGTTAGGATTGTGAAAATGAGATATTAAGTTGATTAAGTGATTTTATCCAACTTATTCAAAAGTGCACATAATAGGGAATTAAATAAATATGAAAATATTTATTTAATTTTGGATGAGAATAGGGATATTAGATAAATGAATATTTATGTAATGTTGGACTATAGAAGCATGATGATAAATAATTAATTTGATCATTTATGCTAGGAAGGGGTACGGATGAATAGTGTATGAATAGTAATTTAATAATAAAATATTATTTAATCATTGTCAAAAGGAGAATTGGATAATTAATTGTCTAAATAGGGATTTATTTAATTAATTATGGAGTAAAGTGATCTAGTGATGTACTAATTGTGGCTAGAAGTGGTAGATTGATAATGAGATAATTTTAGGTGTCTACAATATGATCACGAAAGGTGTTCTCTATGTAGTTAGGGTAAAAATTACAAATCAGGGTAAATGTATAAACAATGATAAAACCCTAACAATGCACAATAGAGAACAAGACAACATGAAAATGAAAAAAAAATAACAAATGCAAACTAAAATCTCCATGCTATTCTTGATTGACCTCCATTGTTCTTCTCCACCTCGCATGAGAATGCAAGATTTTGAAGGTTTGATTGTTGAAATGTATGTTGGTTGCTCAAATCAGTAGCACAACACTAAGATGAAGATGATAGAAGAAGATAGATAGATAGAGATGAGATGATTGGAAAAATTTTGGCAGAGTGAGGATACTGGAAGAAGATGGATCTCAAATCGCTTGTGAGAGGCCATATTTAGAGGATGGGGCTTATATGATTCGATGGCCAAGATTTTTTAAATAAAATGTGTGATGTGTATGGCTAGGCTTAAAAGTTGATTTTAGTGCCTATGACACACATTTAGTGGGTTATGAGATGAGGCTAAAATTAGGATGTGAGGGAATAAGTGGGATTCTTTTATTTATTTGAGCGAAAAGATGCTTATGACACACAAATAAGTGGGGCTAAGAATAGGATGTGAGTGGGAATCTCATAATTTAAATAATAAAATTATTTAAATTTTTGTGCATGAGAAGAGTTGTAGTCATGTGACACATGTTGCAATGTGGTAAAAGTGAGGGATGAGGGATTAATATTTAATTTGAATTATTTCGAGACATGTGAAGGGGAATTAATTAAATAAAGTGGTTTATTTAATTAATTGGGAAGGTGATCAAGTGGGATTATGTAAGTGGGATAAATGGGATAATGAAATGCCCTAGGATAAATATTACAAGATGTTTTACAAGGTCAAGTATAATTAGGTGATGCTATGAGTTTAATGTATAAATAATGAAATGGGACAATTTTGGGTGTCTACATTTTGCCCCTCTTTGAGATGATGTTCAAGATGATGAGATTTATGTTGAGTAACATCATTTCAAAGAAGCTAAGGTATGGATAGAGGAAAATGATAGGATGGTGGAAAGATAGGATAATGAAATGAAAAGATAGGATGATGTATGTAAAGATAGGATGAGGAATGTAAAGATAAGATGATGATGGAAAGATAGGATGAGGATGCCCCCTCAAGAGGATAGGTGGGTTGGACAAACACGGGTACGCTCTCAAAATGAAATCAATTGGTCAAGAAAGAAAGATAAGGGGATGGATAGAAGAAATGAATGATGTGTTATGCTGTAATGAAAGTGAGCAACCATGATGTTTGATATAGCACTAGACGTTATGCACCAAGGTATAAGGACTAAGATGATGCTGTGTCTAATGCCCCAATGCAATACAACCTTGTCTAGACATGAGATATGAATATTAGCTGGGTTGGATTTTGATGCAAATTCAAGATAAAAATGATAGTACACACAAGAAAGAAAGCATGCACAAATGATACAAAAACAAACAAGGTATTGCCGATGTCAAGCTGTAAACCATTGATTAATTGATTGATGATGATGATGATGATGATGATAGTGTTGTCATTGTAGGGAATGATATATCCCTAGATCAGCACAAGGATGATTGATTAATTAATTGATTGATTGATTAATTGATTGGGTTTACAACAAGGCTATGATCAAGACCATTAATGCAATTGGATAATTTGACACGATTGATTAACTTGGTTGGTATGGTTTAAGGATTGACTTGCATTTGATTTTATTGGATGGATTGATTAATTGATTAGATTGATTGGAAGAAAGGATGGATTGATGATTTGAAGAAGTGATTTGATTAGTTTTGAAGAAGTGATTTGATTGGTTTTGATTGTAGGTGGTTATTGATAATGTGGGAGATAGATGATAGAAGAAATGAGATGGATAAAGAGGATAATTAACAAAGATTAGAAGAAGGATGGAAGATGGAAATGGGCTATTGCCTATGCCTAAATCTGGGTACTTCCTTTGTATCCCAGATTGCCTACATACCCGTGTCCACGAGATCAAGACACTTAACGATAGAGATGAGATGTACTTCTGATGTGTGTTTTATTGATGGGATGATGAAGATGGATTGATTTTGAAGATGTTGATTGATAGATTGGCTTGATTTGATTTGTTTTATTTTGATTGGATTTTGATTCAATTGGATTGGATTTGTTTTGATTTGATTTGATTTGATTTGATGAGAATTTGATTAATGCGATTGATAATTGGATTTTGATTTGGATTGTTTCATAATGATTTAATTTGTTTTGTTATTTGGATTTTTTTTGTTTTGGATATTTGAATTTTTTTTTGGTTTTTTGGAAATTTTTAATGTTTTTGGATTTTTGAAATGTTTTGATTTTCTTTGGATTTTTGAAATGTTTTGATTTCTTTTTTGATTTTTAGAATGTTTTGATTTTTTTGGATTTTGAGAATGTTTTGGGTAGCCTTTGTGCTAGATACCAATGACAAGGTAGAGCCATGTTTAGGTGCAAGGGTAATGTAGGAATTGATAAATGGATGAAATGGATGGGCGATAGTATATGAGATAGAAAACTCCTAATAGATGGATAGATAAAAGGATAGGCTATAGTGGATAGATGTATGCATAAGAGAAAGGATGTGATCTCAAAAGGATATGTCGCATAGGAATAACATACCCCATTCTAGGTACAATACTTAGGATTTTCATGACAATGCTTAGGACAAAAGGATGATAGGATTGTTTAGATGGGATGAAAAAATAGGAAATGACAAGAGGGTAATGATAAGATTGGTTTGGATGGGATGAGGTACATCAAGAGATACCCAAAAAACATGTTTCAACATTTTGCCCCTATGTCTTCATCAAGATCAAAAGGAGGAGAGGAGGATGAATGGACTTAATAGGATAGGTCTGTGTATGGATAAGGATGGTAAAATAGGATATGGTGGAAATGATAGAAAGTGATTTGATAGGATAGATAGTGTGGATGAGACAAGGTGCCCCAAGTGTAAGTGACATGGAAGATCAACCTACACATGATGCTTGTTTGCTAGGTTTTCATCATGGTACTTATCCAAGGTGCCTGTTTACCAAGTCTTCACCGTTGGATGAAAGGATTTCTCTTTACTTTTTTTTGGTTGACTTTTTTGATTTTTTTTATTTAAAAAAAAAAAAAATTCAACTTTTTTTAATTTTTGGATAGGAGAAAGATATGATGGACTTAATTGTTTAGTTCCATGAAAGGTGATAGTCCCACTAGATGGATGTCATCACATGGACTATGTCAAATGTCATTATGATCATAGATGTTGGTAAGGGATGACATGAAAGAGGTAGATGGAGTAGGTAGATAATGGATAATGATGTGGATTATGTAGGACTTATGCACAAGGACAGATGAAAGGCTTATGCAAAAGCATGGACCATAGGGAGGTGATGGGGAAGATATGGAGGATAATGAATGAATGATGTGGAATGGAAAGGAACCATGACCAATGGTTGCACACACTATGATAAACATTAAATATTTTGATGGGATGGTGGTGTAGGAAGCAATGGAGATGTTTTCTTAGGAGATGGGTGATGTAAGCATTTAGGGACCCACATAGACTTTGTATTTTTATGATTTTTTCTTTGCTTGTGGGATTTTTGGAATTTTTGAGATGTGGATGCCTTATTTGACTTGCTTGTTTCATTTGGATTGCTTTTTTGCTTAGGGACCCATACCATTTTGCTTTTCAACTTTTCCTTTTGAGGTATGGGTTTATATATCTTTTTAGATGGATTTTTCTTTGATTCTTTGCATTGATGCCCTAAGGCATGAGGATTTTTAGGATATTTGGCTTTATAAGTAAAGGCATCCAATTTTGTACTTTGGAATCCCATGGGTTTGGTGGTATGGGTGGAAGCTTCATGTTTAGGCAATGTGTGCATTTGTTGGTCATGATTAGGATTTTTTGAAGATTTATGGATGGATGGATAAAGGGATTGGAAATGGGAATATTAGGTGTTGGAAGCAATGGTGGCAAATTTGATGGAGGGATATTAGGAGTTGGAAGGAGTGGTGGAAAAGTTGATGGTGGAAGATGTATGGTCACATGCTTTTGACATTTGTAGGATGATGGGGGTGGAATGATAACATATGATTTAGGGGTATGTTAGGATGTATAGGATTTGGGATGGAAAGTGGACTTAGGATGCATGGAGAAAGTACCAACATCTTGAGACAGTTTACCTTGGGGTCAGTATCTAAGGCCAAATTAGCATGGATAAGGGACTTTGACATGGATTGGCTCCAAAATTCCTTGTTCAAGAAGGCCTAAGCCTTTACCTTGATAGTTCATGTTTTAGAGCATGCGATTGACTATAGGACTTGGTGTAGGTGGAACACTAGACACGAGTTCCTTATTGGATGGAGAAGATAAGGTGATGGACAAAGATTGTTGTGTTCCCAGGGAGGAACATTCATGAATAAGGGTGGATAGACCAAGTGGATATGATGGTGGATTTGAAGTGGGATTGATGGTGGATATGGAAGGACCATTAGGATCTTACTTAGTATTTCATATCAACCTAGTCAATCCACATGTCAAGTGGAAGGTTGTGTGGTAGGATTTCACTTTCAATTCCTTAGTCAACCTTGTGCAATCTAGCCTAAGACCTAATTGGCCATACCTCATTTGACTAGACATTAGGGCTTGTTGTGTTTTCAAGTGTTTACTTAATCATAACATTTAATCTTAAAAAGAAAATGGAACATTGTGTTTGGCATGTGTGTTCATACATTTGCATGTAAAATTTTATGTTTGATATTGTCCAAGTCAAACTACCAATAAACAATTTACCACATCATCCAATCTTTCCAAGGCAAATCATCTGAGTCATTCAAGCAATCACATATTAATCATTCTAAATCATCATAATAATCCTAATCAAACATTTGCTAAAAGTGACACCATTAGAACATTGGAAGACCTATCACAAGGCCTCATTGAAACACTTTACCAAGGACCACCCTGTAAACCCAATCAATCCATAACTCGATCAATCCATCCACCTTCATCATCATCGCCAATAAAACACAAATCAGAACTACATCTTATCTTTATAGTTAAATGCCTTGATCCTGTGGATACGGGTATGTAGGCAATCTGGAGTATGAAGGAAGTGACCAGACCCAGGCACAAATGATATTCCTTTCTTCCATCTCTCATCTTCTTCTATCCTCTATCTTCATCAATTCATCAATCTTTCAAAACAATTCTTCCAATCAATCTTCATCAATCAATTCTTCAATCACTTCTTCTTTTCTTCTAAATCCATCTCATCCTTCCAATAAAGGGATAATTTGATATAGAATTAATTTGACATGTGGATTGACTAGGTTGATTTGAAATGGAAGGTGATGACATGTAAGGTTGAGGTGGCATTGGTTGTTGATAATGAATGAATAGAGGATGATGTGCTTGTTGGGTTTGGCAAGGGGCTAGGAGGTGTTGGGCTTGTGTTATGAGATGTTGTACTTGAGGTGATTTTCTTGCATGAAGTTGAAGTTGTTGGAGGATAAAATGGAGATCTTTTATGTTTTGTTGGTTTAGATGTCGTGGTTCTTGGTAAAGTGCTTGAATGAAGTTTTGTGCTAGGTCTTCCAATGTTCTCATGGTCTCACTTTTAGCAGATGTATGACTAGGATTATTATGATGATTTAGAATGATTAATATGTGATTGCTTGAATGACTAGGATGATTTGTCGTGGAAAGATTGGATGATGTGGTAAATTGTTTATTGGTAGTTTGACTTGGGGTATATAAAACAGAAGATTTTACAAGCAAATGTATGAACACACACACCAAACACAATGTTCAATTTTCCCTCTAAGATTAAATGTTATGATTAAGTAAACACTTGAAGAAACAAAAACAAGCCCTAATGTCTAGTTAAATAGGGTATGGCTAATTAGGTCCTAGGCTAAATTGCACAAGGATGATTAAGGAATTGAAAATGAAATCCTGCCACACAGCCGGGAGAAAGGGGTAACCCACTGTTCACCTTCACTTCCCAAAGGTATAAAGTTCTTTGGGGCTTAGTTGAGAGTGATAAGATTTACAACTCCTAATGAGGGTGTCTTTCAATTTAGCCTCGGTTGAGGTCATCCCTTAGAGTGGGTGTGTCTCCAAGTAGGCCTCCTAAGATAGGGTAAACAAAAGCAAACCAAGTGAGCTGTCACTTGATTCACACTCTTAGTTGTTAATTGACGCTTAGAAAATGAAATGCGAGGAAAATAGTTCAAGAACTTATTCTTTTTAGATCCAAAACAAAATGTGATGGAAGACACTTGTTGATTTTAACCCAATTTTGATGTGTGATTGAAGACAAGTTGTTTGTTTTAAATCCAAATCCAAATGTGTTTGAAAGCAATGATTAAGAGATGAAATATAGAATGTGTGCACTTGATTATTTTTCATCCTCTAAGTTGTTGTTGTGACTGATCCAAATGTTGTTCCAGCTCCTTTGATTCACCTAAAAAATTAGAAAATGATATTATAATGCAGCCATAAAAAAAAACTCATCAGAAAAGGAAAATTGTAATTTTAGATACATAGCCAAATTAGATTTGATTATTTCAAGACATTTTTTGTCTGAAAATTAAAAAATCAAAGAAGAGACCCTTATTAGTTTTCTAAGAGCTTTCTAGAAATGTAAAGAAGTCATAAATATGCCTTGTTTTGCATCTAGAAATGCGGTTTTATGGAAAATATATAGTCAACAAAGATCTAATTTGTTCACACTATATATGACCTAAAAATCAAATTGGTTAAAAATAGACCCCCATTATAATTTTGAGAGATTTCTATAAATATAAAAAATTCTAGAAAATTTGCTGATTTGCACCCAAAAAGTCAATTTTATGAAAAAACATAAAATCATCATAACTCCTACAAAATTGCCGATAAACATGTATTTTTTCTGCTGTAGCTTCCTGAGATAATACGCAAGATTCTATATAAATCTTGTAGAAAAATTCATAGCCATTTAGAAGATATGATGCAATCTTGAAAATCTAGGGTTTTTTTTCCAAAAAATTGTAGATCTGCAACAAAAAGTTAATAAAACCTACAAAAAAAACTAGCTAGTAGATCTACAAAAGGCAATGGTTACTCCCACCGGGCGTGCCAAATGTAGCTAGCATAAAAATGGCAAATCAGGGTAAATGTATAAACAATGATAAAACCCTAACAATGCACAATAGAGAACAAGACAACATAAAAATCAAAACAATAAACACAAATGCAAACAAAAATCTCCATGCTATTCTTGATTGACCTCCATTGCTCTTCTCCACCTCACATGAGAATGCAAGATTTTGAAGGTTTGATTGTTGAAATGTATGTTGATTGCTCAAATCAGCAACACAACACTAAGATGAAGATGATAGAAGAAGATAGATAGATACAGATGAGATGATTGGAAGAATTTTGGTAGAGTGAGGATACTGGAAGAAGATGGATCTCAAATGGCTTGTGAGAGGCCATATTTATAGGATGGGGCTGATATGATTTGATGGCCAAGATTAAAAGTCAAATGTGTGATGTGTATGGCTAGGATTAAAAGTTGATTTTATGCCTATGACGCACATTTAGTGGGTTATGACATGAGGCCAAAACTAGGATGTGAGGGAATAAGTGGGATTCTTTTATCTATTTGAGAGAAAAGATGCTTATGACGGACAAATAAGTGGGGCTAAGAATAGGATGTGAGTGGGAATCTCATAATTTAAATAATAAAATTATTTAAATTATTTGTACATGAGAAGAGTTGTAGTCATGTGACACATGTTGCAATGTGGTAAAAGTGAGGGATGAGGGATTAATATTTAATTTGAATTGTTTTGAGACATGTGAAGGGGAATTAATTAAATAAAGGGATTTATTTAATTAATTGGGAAGGTGATCAAGTGGGATAAATGGGATAATGAAATTGTTGGCAAGAGACACTATATGGATTCCTGAATGTTGTCATTGATGGTAACAAAGTTCATCCCACACATCTATAGGACATGGTATGTCTATACAGGAAGTTAGAGTGAAGAATGTTGTGGTCCGATAAACAAGAACAAAGCAGTCAGTAAGGTCCAACAGACAGGTCCGGATCTCTCAGCAGAAGTATCTCAGTGAAGTGCAGATTTGGGGAAGTCAAGAGGAGTATCTTGACTAATATATTCCAAGGTTTGAGCCTCCGATGTGGAAAGGATTAAGAGATATGAATGCTTGAATGTCGAGTTCCCAAGTGACAGTGTGAACAGAGGAAGAACTGATTGGCAGAACATCAGACATTATTCCGGATGTGTTACTGATGTTAGTAAAGGTTATGAAGGCATGAATTATGTTTGGGTGACATGATTAATGATTTCTACAAGTATATCCTTGATCCGCATTACTTGGTAAGGAAGGATTCAGCCGACAGATCAGAGTTTGTGAAAAGATTGACTATTCTGGGTGCCGACTAGAAAGGTGATGAAATCACTTGTGCAGATATATATACAAGATGGATTTAGTTATGAGTGGTGTAGTGATTGCAAGTAAAGTGCGAAGAAAAGCAGTAGAGCTGAATAAAAGCAGAAAGGAAGATCCGATATGTAAAAGAAGAGCAACATAAAGAAGAGGAAAGATGAAGTGCAGCAGATCAATATAGAGAACCTAACCGAAACTAAACTCCAACATATGTTGATGCTCCTCATCAGTTCAAGTATTGTATTACATTATTTATAAATTGTAGATAGTGTGTCTCTTGTAGGCAGTGTGCCTCTTGTGAGCAGTGTGCTCGGGCAGTGAGCCCTAATTGGCAAGTGCCATTTTTGTACTACCTTTCTTCTAACAGAGAATACAATCTTAGGTTAATCACCCCGTGGTTTTTCCCTTAACAGGGTTTCCATGTCAAAAATATTGTGTCATGTGTATTTTTATTTCATGGTTATGTTTGCTTGTTTGATTTGATGCTGCACTAATTATTAAGAAAGTTCAGAAAGCTGAAATAATTAAGATAATTGATTCACCCCCCTCTCAGTTATCAACAATTGGTATCAGAGCCAAGTTCCTCCTAAACAGAATCTAACAACTTGAGGAAGATCTAGGAATCCAAATGGATGCATATGGTTTAAGGGAACAACTCAAGACTGCCCTTGATGATCTTAAGCAGTCAAATTCTGAAGTCAATGAATTAAAGGAAAGACTCAAACAGGTTGATGATTTCATGAGAGAACTAAAAGACAAATTAAGTCTCTCTATGAAAAAGAGAAAGGAGCTACTTCAGTAATTGACAAGTCAAGGTGAAGCAAATGATACAAATGAAGATCTGAAGGAGAAAACTAAGTTATGTGAAAAGTTATCAAAAGAAATCATTATGGTAAGACATGAAATGGAATCAAGAGTTATAAAGTTTACCCAAGAGGTTGAAGAAAAAAGAAAAACTAAAGATAATCTAAGACAATCTCTCAAGGAGAAATCAGAAGATTGCCACAAGATGGATAGAATTATCAAACATCTTGAATCTGATCTTGAAGATGCTAAAGATAATGAAGAAAAACTTGAGGATCAAATTGTCTCTCTCAAAAGGGATCTTCAAACAGCTAATGAATATAAAGAGAAATTCAAGATAAGTTTTGCTCAACTTGAAGTCCTTCTTAGAAGTCAAAAGAGGATAGATGACAAGTGTGGTTTGGGATATGAGAAAGGAGAAAGCTCTGGATCTGGTCAGAAGAATTTTGGAACAGAAAATCCAAGGAACAGGCCTAGAAGACCTCCGGTAAGGTAGCCTAATGCTCAAAGATATCCATCCTTCAATGGATACTGCCACAACTGCAATAACTTTGGTCATAAAGCTAATCAATGTAGAAGGAGAATGAATCAGACTAATACATCCTTCTCCGGACAGTGCTTCAACTGCAAAAGGTATGGTCACAAATCTCATGAATGCAGAAATATGCAAATGAACAATTCATTCAATCGTAGATGCTTTGCATGCAATAGAATGGGTCATATGGCTAATCAATGTAAATCAAGAGGATATCAATCAAATATGCAAAGAAATGTTGTTTGCCAAATTTGCAATAGATCCAGTCATGTAGCAAAATTCTGTAGAAGCAAGAATCAGAATAAAAGAGGTCCGGTATATTATAATCAAAATCAATATAAGGGAAAACAAAAAGTAAATGCAGATGAAGTTTGAAATGAGATGAACAAGATTTGGGTGAAGAAAAGTATAGATAATGTAGGGGATGGATCCGCACTAGACTCTGGTGCTGATATTCCTTCTGGAAACTAAAAAGTGAGCTCTAGCTCAGGGGGAGACACAAAGAAAACCTTGTTCCCCCAGCCAGTCAATTGGTGCCAGTACTGGCACAAGAAGAGTTGCAGATTAAAGGGTTCATAAGGGAAACATCCAAATAAACTATGGTTAAGATTTGGAAGATCCGCAAGAAGATTTGAAGAATCTAATCCTTCCAGAATTGATCCGGTAAAATAGTCTTCTAGTAAAAATAGATTCCTTACAAGTTCAGTCTGGTATGATTCAAACTATGGTGTCTTGATCTGTAAATAGATCAAATGGCTAATGAAAGGACGATAGATCATCACTACTCTCCTAGAATAACTTCAAAATCTATCTCAATGATCCGGAAAAGTTTTTTTCTGAATAAGGTAAACAAGGCTAACCGGAATGAATTAGGTTGCACATTTATTGTGAATGAAAATTAGGGCTTCTTAGAAATAAAAGAGTTCATTCGCTCATCATTTGTACACTCACATTCAAAGAAAAGAAAAAAGGAGCTCTGCAACAACCTCTCCCAAAGATCAAGACGATTCCTCATATAGCTCAATCTGGATTTCATCATGTGCCCTAAATAGTGTAAAAGGTATTCTTCATTCTTGATATCTCTCAGTAAGATTCACTGATGATGGCTACTCTGAATATAGTAAAGATTTCTGATAGATCTCACCCCATATTTAAGAAGCATCCATACAAATCCTTGGAGGTAGATCCCCTAGGAGCCTTCTCTAGTGTTCCACATGGTGTTTTGCACATAGAAGACATTAGGGTTTACATACACGCAAATGTTGAAAGTTTGCAAAATTCAAACTAAGAGATATATATCACAAACAATTGATAGACGATGCATTTGAGCTCAAACCCCAATACAAGGGCCTCCTGAATAAGCACTTTACACAATACATACATTTCCCCTGTTTCACTTAGGATGAATGGGTCAGGTATATTTTGAGCAGAATACATGACAACTTCATGTGGTTAAATGGACTGTTTAAAATCACAAAAGATACTATCAGGGTAGTTACCAGATTACACTCATCCGGTGGGATTCCTGTTCTTAAATCTGTGAAGAATCAAACTATAAGTGAGGCTACCGGATCCAAGTTTGATAAAAGAGCAATGACAGTAGATGACATCTCTGATCCAGATGTCAAGTTTGCCTCCATGATCATTGGATATAAAATATATCATTCTAGCAGGGAAAATTCAGTACCTGGAACGGCCATCTACATAGCTTATGAAATGCTAAGAAAGGATGCAGACTATGATCTTTGTCAGCTTCTCTTGAACCAACTCTTGGAGAATCTGCAGAAAATAAAGAAAGATAAAAGAATTCATTCAAGTATGGTGGATTAATATTGTGCTTATTCTTCTACTTTATGAATGAGCTTCCTAGATCTAATGGCTGGGTGTGGGAGAATGATAGAGCAGTATCTATCCAAATCAGAGATTATTTGCATGGACTTGGTGATGTCAAAGCACAAAATACAGCCCTGTGGGGATACTTCAAGAATTTCTAGAACATGATGCAAGCAAGAGAAAGGATTCCCCAGTCTATTGTTGAGAAGTACAAAGACACAGTATGTTTTATGGTAGAGACTGATCAGTGCCTAATGGAGGCAGTAGAACCAAGAACTGTATGGATCATGCCCATGGGGTATGAAGTTGATGAGCAAATTGTGGAGCTGCATGTTCAACACATGATAAGACAGCCAAAGGATCCAAAGGTAGAAAGGTTTGGAACATTTGAGGAGCTGAGTATAAAGATTCATGTGGAACTCAGAGAGCCAGAAATCAAGAGGAAGGTGAGAAAAGAAGTAGAAAATGTTGCCCAAGGCCTTGGCATCTCAAAGGAGGCACTTGATGCCCACAGGAAAAAGATGGAAAGCACTGCAGAAGATAAGAAGAAGGCAGAAAAGAAAAATGAGGAAAGTGCTCAGACAAAACCTTCCACTCGGACCAGATCATCAAAGAGACCTACACCTACCACTACCAAAGGCTCAAGGACATCAGAACTAGAACCACAATCATCTAGCAAAGGAGAGAAAAGAACAAAGACAAAAGCTACAAGAGCTTATGCCAGTCAAAGGGATGAAGAGGAGACTGAATCTGATGAAGAAATCAAGAAAATGAAGAAACAAAAGAAAACATCCAGTCAACCCTCTACTGGACAGAAAGAAGAAGAAAAGACAGAGGAATATGTTGAAAAACCCACTCTTCACATTGATGACATAATCAAATCAGTCACAGTGGATGGAAATCTTCAACCAATGGTTGAGTTCTATGATGATTATGGCGAAGTAGATCAGAAGATATTACAAGATGCCACAGTCAGGTATCTAAATATCTACAACAAAGCATTCATTGAAATTATATCTCTGATCCCCAAAAGCTTGGAGAAGGAACTAGAAATAAGAAAGAACAATGCCCAAGCCAAAGACCTAGAAATCTGAGAACAGATAGCAATTCAGCTATATCCTTCAATCGACCCCGACAATGAATATGGTATTCAAAGATTGTAAGGATGAGTTCAAAAGCAAAGCAAGGATGAATCAGCTTATGCTTGGTGAGACTAATAAGGTAGCCAAGGACACAGAAGAGATTCTCTAGAAGGCCTTCAAAAGATTTAATCTTCCTATTATAGAGGATTTGGGTACTGACCCCTCAACTACAAATGTTGCAGAAGAATCTACCGAGAAAATGTTAGAAGAGGTGGGCCCTGAACAGACTAACATTTCTCCTCCAGTTTCTCCTACAGTCTCCGGATCTACAGTAGAAGAAAGAATATAGGAGGCAGAAGTGAAGGACAAAGAAGATGACAGTACCAAGGCTGCAGAAGGAGAGAAGACTTCAATAGAGAAGACCACAACTGCTAGTGGCAAGAATGTAGAAGGAGAGAAAGCTCCAAAAGACAATTTTGTGACTACAGAAGAAAAGAAAAATATGTCTTCGGCAAGAGACACTATAGAATCAGTCAAGGACTTTTTGACAAAAGCAACTATGGAGATTGATGAACCGAAACTATTAAAAGGGCCATTAAATTTTGATTCTCTATCTCCGGTGCAAACAATGAAAATAGCTTCATTTGTAAATGTGAAGGTCAAAGAGAAACTACTGAAAACTCACATGGAAGATTGTGAGCTTATAGAGGTAGCATCCAGAATGTTGGAAAAGATCATGCCATCTTTTCAAAAAGATCCCACAGTCTCTTCCTCCGGTAATCTCAAAACTCTAGTCAACAGTGTTAGCACACACTTTGATTCTCTAGAGAAGTTAGCTGAAGAAAAGGTCCGGAAGGAATTTTTGGACAAGAGACTCTCCGAAGTACAGGGTCTGATAACAAATGATAGAAAAGTTATGGATATTGGGATAAAGAGCTTGGAAAATGCTCTTAAAGATGGCGGAAATATGTACAAATTTTGCTTATCTTAGCCCACAGTGACCAAAGATATTGAGAGGAAAGTAAAAGAACAAGAGGATAAACTATTAAGTCTGTCTCAAAGTTTTGATCCTCTCTCATCCTCTATAGCTAATCAAGAGTGTTAGTCTATTGCAATCACAAATGCAATAAAGAATTTTGAGAAGGAAAGGAAGAACATAATTAGCCAGATGGGTGAACTTAGAAGGATCCTTGTCCCTAAGTTAGAGGCCATGCATGAGGCCATAAGTGAAGCTCAAATCATAGCCCAGACCAATGATCCAACAGATCTAAAAAGGGCAGATGCATTTGCATTCTTGTTGAGCGGTCATATTTTTAATTTTGGACATAATGAAGCAAAGTTGGACTATAGAATTTATTCAATTGAAGACAACTTTTGCAGACATACTTAAGTATATGTAAGTATGCCATATGTATATACTTATGCGGCTAAGTATAGTTGAATTTTTGAAAGTTTTTGATATACGGACCCTACCCTTTGCCATTGATGTCCAAGGGGGAGTGAAGAGCAGTGAAAAATGAGGAATCCAACTAAGGGGGAGCTCTGGAAAATGTATATAAAAATAGGGCATCAGCCAAGGGGGAGCATAGTGTAAACACTTAGTCATTTTTTACTAAGTGTTGCCATCAATGCCAAAGGGGGAGATTGTTGGCAAGAGACACTATATGGATTAATGAATATTGTCATTGATGGAAACAAAGTTCATCCCACACATCTGCAAGACATGGTATGTCTATACTGGAAGTCAGAGTGAAGAATGTTGTGGTTCGGTAAACAAGAACAGAGCAGTCAGTAAGGTCTGACAGATAGGTCTAGATCTCTTAGCAGAAGTATCTCAGTGAAGTATGGATTTGGGGAAGTCAAGAGGAGTATCTTGATTGATATATTCCAAGGTTTGAGCCTCTGGTGTGGAAAGGATTAAGAGATATGAATGCTTGAATGTCAGGTTCCCAAGTGACAGTGTGAACAGAGGAAGAACTGACTGGCAGAACATCAGAAATTATTCCGGATATGTTACTGATGTTAGTAAAGGTTATGAAGGCATGAATTATGTTTGGCCAACATGATTAATGATTTCTACAAGTATATCCTTGATCCGCATTACTTGGTAAGCAAGGATTCAGCCGACAGATCAGAGTTTGCAAAAAGATTGACTATTCTGGGTGCTGACTAGAAAGGTGATGAAATCACTTGTGCGGATATATATACAAGATGGATTTAGTTATGAGTGGTGTAGTGATTGTAATTAAAGTGCGAAGAAAAGTAGTAGAGCCAAATAAACGCAGAAAGGAAGATCCGGTATGTAAAAGAAGAGCAGCATAAAGAAGAGGAAAGATGAAGTGCAGCAGATTAGTATACAAAGCCTAACCGGAACTGAACTCCAGCATATGTTGATGCTCCTCATCAGTTCAAGTATTGTATTACATTATTTATAAGTTGTAGACTGTGTGTCTCTTGTAGGTAGTGTGCCTCTTGTGAGTAGTGTGCTCGGGCAGTGAGCCCTAATTGGCAAGTGCCATTTTTGTACTACCATTCTTCTAATAGAGAATACAATCTTGGGTTAATCACCCCATGGTTTTTCCCTTAACAGGGTTTCCACATCAAAAATATTGTGTCATGTGTATTTCTATTTCATGGTTATGTTTGCATGTTTGATTTGATGTTGCACTAATTATTAAGAAAGTTCAGAAAGCTGAAATAATTAAGATAACTGATTCACCCCCCTCTCAGTTATCAACAAAAATGACCTAGGATAAATATTACAAGATGTTTTACAAGGTCAAGTATAATTAGATGATGCTATGAGTTTATTGCATAAATAATGAAATGGAACAATTTTGGGTGTCTACATTTTGCCCTTCGTAGATGATGTTCGAGATGATGAGATTTATGTAAAGTAACATCATTTCAAAGAAGCTAAGGAATGGATAGAGGAAAATGATAGGATGGTGGAAAGATAGGATGATGAAATGAAAAGATAGGATGATGAATGTAAAGATAGGATGAGGAATGTAAATATAAGATGATGATGGAAAGATAGGATGAGGATGCCCCCTCGAGAGGATAGGTGGGTTCGACAAACATGGGTAGGCTCTCGAAATGAAATAGATCGGTCAAGAAAGAAATATAAGGGAATGGATAGAAGAAATGAATGATGCATTATACTACAATGAATGTGAGCAACCATGATGTTTGATATAGCACTAGACATTATGCACCAAGGTATAAGGACAAAGGTGACGATGTGTCTCGTGCCCTAGCATAATACAACATTGTCTAGATATGAGATGAATATTAGCTGGGTTGGATTTTGATGCAAATACAAGATAAAAATGATAACACACACAAGCAAGCAAGCAAGCATGCACAAATGATACAAAAACAAACAAGGTATTGCCCCTAACAAGTTGTAAACTATTGATTAATTGATTGATGATGATGATAGTGTTGTCATTGCGGGGAATGATATATCCCTAGATCAACACAAGGTTGAATGATTAATTGATTGAGTTTACAACAAGGCTAGGATCAAGACCATTGATACAATTGGATAATTTGACATGATTGATTAACTTGGTTGGTATGGTTTAAGGATTGACTTGCATTTGATTTTATTTGATGGATTGATTGTGTTGGTTTTTTCCCTGACAGGATGCTCATTCCCAGATTTCCCTACAAGGTAGCCATCAGTGATGAATAGGATCTCTGGGCCAAGGGCCAACAGTGTAGGAGATAGACTCTATTTTTATCTCCTCTTCTTCTTCAAGCTCTGCAAAACCTAGGGGGGTATTCCCTATTCAACACCCATGAGAATATGCTTGTGGGTTGGCTTGGGATGTTGACACAAAGTAGATAAATCCTCCTATATGAAGACCAAAACTATGGGATAAGTGCAAAGGGGCTAGCTTTGGGCTTATGTCCAGTTGTGAATTAGAGGATCTTGGTCCTAAACTACTTCTAATGTCCTAATGGTTGTTTTGGAAGTATGAGTTTGATTTGTATGTGGATGCAAAACTAGGACCTGGTATGTAATCTTAATGCAGAGCTAAATTGGTGCCTATCTAGGGCTTGGAGTCAGTAGACATACACCTGTGAATGATTAGCATGAACACACTAAAATTGGATTTCAAGGGGATGTTATGGTATCTGCCTTACAGATACTTCCCAAAATAGAGTGTTAAGTTATCTCTACTTATGGTATCCCTACTGCAGTATATCCTTCCCAACACTTAATCTGAAAATAGTTTAATCTACCCTTTGAGCAGAAGTTGAAAGATCAAGCATTCAATACAGGAACTCTATATCCTAGAATACTAGACACCCCTTAGATACCTAGATTTAGAAGAAGGACACATGTAATACTGGAGACAAAATTAACAAAACACATGCAAATACAACATTACTCATATAAAACCAATCATGAAATTAGTAGATTCATGCATGAGGCATACAATAGGAGATACATAAACTCACAAGATCACCTACACAGAGCAACCACAACTAGTTGTATCTTATTATAGAGCAAGATATGTCTAGTTTTCAACAACCTTGAATTGAGTAGCATCACCTGCTTATATAGCAGGAAGGTCCTCAGCATTCAGTACAATAGCGCATCAAAATATCTGCCAGATACCACGCATCTTGAGAAAATGGCGCTCAACATTCAATACAGTAGGGCGAGGAGGAGACAAAAAGTGGCCTCAAGCTGTACGCTGCCTGTGAATCCACATCTTCAATTTGGTAGTTTGACCATTCACGCCATCGCCCATACCCTGCAACAACTGCCATTAATTGGTGTGCTCGACCTACAGCCTCAGGAAATGTAGTAGACTATGCATTCATAGCTTTTCTCGCCAAGAAATATCACCTGATATTTGAAAATATGCAGGAAGCTGATTATCCCACATGCACCCCATGGCAACATTCTCAATACTTTATATACTAGGCCACATGCATGCATGATGTCGGTGCTTTTCTCCTGACAACGCTAGTATAAGCCTTCATCATCATCATCCTTCAGCATGATATCCTATTGCTCGAAATATCACCCTGACATCAGCATATACTGCATGATAACCTCTCGATAATTCATATCACCCTGATATGAAATATCACCTCGCAGAAAATATCACCCTGTGGGAAAGCATATCCAGACCTCATCACCATATGTAAAAAATAACATCCTGATGACCAACCTCACCTTCATGACGATCACCTTCATCGGCACAACCTGATGCATCGGAGAAAGATCCTCCTACCTTGTCGATACCAAATGTCTGGCCAATGAATCCTGATGATGTCACCGTCATATCCTGCTGATGTCAGCAAACATCCTACTGAACTCATCCAGATAATTCACACCACCTAATAAAAGATATCACCCTGATAATTGAACATCTCGCTGACATCATCGTCATATCCTGCTAACGTCATTAGCATATCATGCTGACATCATCAGCATATCTACCCATCGCGCACCTCCTCATATCTGGATGATGTCACCATCATATTGGCACCGGGGTGATATTCATAAGATCACCTGATATTTAGAAATATCACCCCCCCACAAAATATCAGGGTGCATTGTAGCCCTAATGAAACATCGGGGTGATGTTTGAATATGACTGATATTTGGAAAGATCACCCCCCACTGGACAATGCATGAAGCCGATAGGCGGATATCTCCCTGATGTCAGCATGATCATATTATCTGCAAATGTCCTGATGACATCATCATCACATTACAATGTCGGGTCAGATTGAAAACTTGTAGTATGACCCCGTCGAATCTAGATGATGTCAGTAGCATATCACCTGAAGGATATCACCCTGATAATTGAACATCCTGATGACGTCATCATCACATTTAGAAAAAGGGTGATATTTAGAAGATGACCCGATATTGGAATATCACTCGATATTGAAAATATCATCCTGTAGAGAAAAAGATGAAGGCAAAGGTCGAGTGGATATCACCCCTATAGAAACATGACCTCAGCAGCATCCTGATGTTGAACAAACATAAGGTGATGAAATAACATTGGGGTGATCTTAACAAAGATCACCTGATATTCAAATATGATGACCCTAATGAAAAATTAGGTCATACTTAGAAATTTCATAGCGCCAACATCGGGATAATCTTGACTAAGATCACCTGATGTTAAAATATCACCCCATGGCAAAGGTCAGGTTGGAAAATGCATGATGACCCCCACAGGATATCCAGACATGACGATAAACGACCCATGCAGGAAACATTAGGGGGATGTCTGGGAACATGATGACGATGATGATGACCCCTACTTTCAAAATATCTTGATGATGCTGCAAAACAATGATAGGGTCCAAGACTTAGAAACATCATGAAATCTTGGGAAGGTGCCTGCAAGCCAATAACCTAGAACCTGACTGATGACGCAGGCACCAACAGTGGCTCCGATTGGGGATGTGCAGGCACATGGCTGCAGCTAGAACCAGACCTTCCGGCAGACCAGACAAAACACAAAAAAGCACCAACTATACAAGATATTTACAATATACACATATTTTTACAAATGTGCATAGAGGCAGATCACTTATGCAAACTAAAACTTGAGGAATTAACCATGCACAGGCAATTCCAGCATCTCACCATCTAGGGCCTGGAGGATATAAGAATCCTCCCCATGAGTATTGTAAACCTGATATGGGCCCATCCATAAGGGTTCAAACTTACCATGTTTGCCCTTATCCTAACTTCTTGCATTCCAGATGAGCACCTAGTCATTTATCCGGAACTTCCTTTCTATAGCTCTCCTATCAAAGAGATACTTCACATTTTATTGTTTCTTGAGATTGATTTGGTGGGCCTCCCTTATGCTTTCATCCAGTGCAACCAGCTGGTTTATTCTTTCTGTCATGGAGTCTTCAATCTCCTCATCATTCTCTTGGATGAATTTGTAAACTGGCAGGAGATTGTTTATAAGCAGCCTGGCTAATGCACCATATACCAGCTCAAAAGGTGATCTTCCAATAGCCTTTTTTATTGTCACCCTATCAGCCCACAATGCCAACTTTAACTTTGAATCCCAAGCTCTCTTGTTCATATCCACTATCCTCTTGATGATTTTCATGAGGCTCTTGTTGCTTGACTCTGCCTGACCATTTCCTTGTGGGTGGTATGGTGATGCATGTGATAAATGTATCCCATATTTGTTGCAAAAATCAACAAAATCTCTAGATCTAAAGCACATAGCATTATCTGTGACCAACTTGACTGGTACTCCAAACCTGATGATGATATTCTCCAGTATGATATCCATCACCACCTTACTTGTAGTTCTCTTAGTTGGAATAGCCTCAATCCATTTGGTAAAGTAGTCAGTTGCTACCAAAATCCAACTATGTCCCCCACTTGATTTCTTTGCAATTTCCCCTATGAAGTCAATACCCCATTGCTGAAATGGAGCATCCACAGTTATAGTTCTAAGGGGCAGTACACCTTCATATCTTAACTTTCCTGAGAACCTTTGGCAAGGATCACATTTCCTTACCAGCCTTTGTGCATCTGAAAAGAGAGTGGGCCACCAATATCCTGCCCTAAGGATCTTATGAGCTGTTGTTTGGGCAGTATAATGTCCACCACACACCCCTTTATGCATGTCATTCAAAATAATGTTAGCTTCATCTTTATCCACACATATTAGTAGCACACCATTAGGGTTCTTCCAGTACAGCTCACCTTGAACAATAACATACCTGATTGCATGTAGTTTCAAAGTCCTCTTTTGAATATCACCGAAATGGGAAGGACAATTGATATTTTGTAAATAGTATATGATGTCCTTATACCATTTAGATTTTGATACATTTACATTCTCATTCTGGACTGCATTGACTTGGCATGCTTCCAAGTTTGACTGTGCCATCATCTTGGCTAACCCTTGTCCCCTTACCAACTTGGTAAATTGTATCTCTATGTTGAACTCTTGCAGTTTATTTATCCATCTGCACCTTCTTCCAGTCACCTCTTGCTGAGTGAAAATGTCCTTGACTGCTGCATGAAGTACATATACAACTATCTGAGATCCTACCAGATATGGCTTGAAACTCTTGACTGCTCTGACTAGTGCATATGCTTGTTTCTCCATGATGTCATACTTTAACTCAGAAGCCTGCAAGGACATACTAAAAAAAGCTATGGGCTGCTCAAATCCATCTTCATTTTTCTGTAGTAAACATGCAGCAACAGTATGGAAAAAAGCAAATGAAAATAATTGAAATGGCTTAGAAAAATTAGGGGATTTCAGTACATGAGCCATTTTGATTGCTTCTTTGATGTCCTGGAAAGATCTACTTGCTTCACCTTCCCAACTAACATTCTCACCCTTCTTCAGCATTTTAGAAATGTTCCTTGTGGTTTCTGCAAAGTTGGGATAAAATCTTCTAACAAAATTTATTTGTCTAAAGAAGGACTGGATTCCTTTTACTGTTTTTAGCATCTGGATCCTGTCAATTGCAGCTACTCTTTCAAGATCAATCCTAACTCCATCCTTGGAAACAATGTGCCCCAGGAGCTTTCCTTCCACTACCCCAAAAGGACACTTCTTTGGATTTAGAGAAATGCCATACTCTAGTGCTCTAATGAAAATCTGCTCTAAGTGCATACAATGCTACTTTTCCTTCTTTGAATAGGTAGTCAGATCATCCTGATAAACAACCAAGATTAAGTCAATCAACCTTACAAAAGCAACATCCATTGCCCTTTGAAATGTAGCACCTGCATTTGTTAGTCCAAATGGCATTCTCACATATACATAAGTTCCCCATGGAGTGGTGAAGGTGGTCTTGTATTGTTTTGATTCCTTTACCTTCACCTGATTGCAACCTGAGAATCCATCCATCATGGATAGGAGTTCACAACCAGTCACTTTCTGCAACATAGCTTCCATATTTGGCAATGGGTAATTATCCTTTAAGGAGGATACATTCAAATTTCTAAAGTCAACACAAAGCCTAATATCACCATTCTTTTTTCTGACTGGGACAAGGTTAGACACCCAGGTTGAATGTCTAATTGGCACAATTATTCCAGCCTCCCTGAGCTTTTTGAGTTCTTCTTGCATTTTTGGAGCTAAGGTAGGATTAATAGGCCTTTGCTTTTGTATAAATGGCTTAGCTCTAGGCTTCAATGAGATCTCATGCTGGAATAAGTCTTCTCTATAAGCTTTGAGGTGTTCATATGACTAGGCAAAAACATGCTTATACTTTTTCGGTAATGCAATCAACATGCTCCTAATGTGTGGTTTGAGCTATTTGCCAATGTATACCTTCTTGGGGGCCTGAGATGTGCCCAAATTTATCTCCTCTAAGTCATCTTTATTTGTGGGAGATGTCTTTGTGACCATTTGGTCTCTATTGTCAAAAGCTCTTTCTAAAGATACTAACCCTCTAGGGATTTTGTTAGTCTTCAACTGAATTACTTCTTTCCCCATAAGAGCTTCTTTTCCATTTACAATTTCTACAAAATTTTGAAAATCAATTTCCTGGTTCTCAAATTCATCTATGCAGTGAAAAAATCTTAACAAGTCCTTGTCATTATTAAACACTTGCCAACTGCATATGTTCTTTGGTACTGCAGGTCTGATTTTAACTTCAACATTTGTAACATCTGATAGAGTGATATCATCTGGCCTTATTGCTACATTGGCTAAGAAATCAGCCATGACATTTTTTGATCTCTCTATCCAGCCTATTGAAAATGCATCAAATAATTCAATTGTATCCCAGATAGCATGCTTGTATTATTTTAATCTTTTGTTCTTTGAGGCATACCTATCTCTAACTTGGGACACAATTAACTCAGAATCCCCAAATACCCTTAGCATCTTAATTCCATGTTTGAGAGCCAAATTTAAACCTAAGAGTAAGGCTTCATACTCTGCAATGTTGTTTGTGTAAGCAAATTTTAGCAAGAAGGAGAATTTTAGGAGCTTACCAGTTGGAGACAGGAATACAACTCCAGCTCCAGAGCCTTCCTTTGCACAAGCTCCGTCAAAATACATGGTCCATAGACCTTGCTGGTCCAGGTCTTGAATGCAAATTTCTCCCCCTTTTTCTCCTTGGTCATTTGAGATAACTCTGAAATTATCATAGTCAGTGTTCACAAAGCATACATGCTCCTCTGATTCTCGATTCTCTACTGTCTCTGGTGATCTTTCTTCTCTGATCAGCTTGACATCTCTTCCATTCATAGGGATCATAGCATATGACAGGTCCAACTGCATACTTCCACCAATCAATGCTGCCCATCTTCTTGACAACAACATACCATACTGTGGCTTGATGTCAACCACTGTTATGTTCACTTCATAGTTCCTTTCAGGAAATGCTGCTAGTCTAAAATTCAAATCCTTCATGATTCCAATAACTGGTACCTCTCTAGCATCCATGGCGTAGCATTTTCCACATGCCTTATCTATATTCAATCTAGCTTGCTGCATGATGGCTAAAGGCATGATATTTGTGGATGCTCTAGAGTCAAGCATGCAATTTCTGATCACTTTTCCATTTATAACCAGGGATACATAAAATGGCTCCACTTGTGAAGGGCACTTTGTCATGGTCACCCCTAAATACACCTCAGGGACTTCATCTTCTTCATTGCATATAGCATGCCTTTTACCTTGAGTCTCATCATTTTGCTTAGCTTGACAAAGTACTCCAGAAATTAGGGATACTGTCCTATTCCTGATTTCTTCAACCTTCATAAGTTCCATCAATGGGACAGAAACCTTTACCTGAGAGAGGACTTGAGTTATATCAAAGGGAGCATAATCTTGTACCGTAGTTGCAACTTGTGAAAAGGCTTTGTTTTTATCCTGAGATGATCCAACTTTTATCTTCATAGTCCCCTGATAATCACTTCTGATTTGGGAACTCTTGTTTTGATTCTCAACTTGGGGGATCCTATTTTTTTATCCTTGAGATTCATGACCTATTTTTTGCTTAAAATTTTGCTTGTTATTACCCCACTGCCTTTTTTGTGGTTCAATCCCTTTATGATTGCACTGGTTGACCTGTAGAAATGCTTTCTAGCTGATGTGGGCTGCTTATCTGAGCTTTACCTCTGAGGTTATAGTTGCTCTTGACTTGGGCCACTGTTGCAGCTGTGAGAGCTCTAATCTCCTCATCAGAAGGTCTCTGCGGGTTATTTAGGAAGTTGTGTGAGCCCTGAGCATACACATAATTATCTTCATTATCTTCATCATAGAAAACCTGCTGATAGGCCTGAATCTCATTATCTGTACTCTCATCTGCATCATGAGAAGGATGCTCCCTACTTATGGACAGCATATTAACATCATCATCCTATACATAATGTGGCTCATTGCATTCATTACAGGACACAACATCATCATGCAAAGACTGAGCAATCATGCATTGTGACTGTGAATGTGGCATCTGATAGATTATGCACCATGGAGTATCAGCAGCAATATTTACAGCTTTCTTCAAAGGATTAGGAGTTTCCTTGGTATGTTGAGCTCTCTGATTTGTGTTGTTATGTGGAAATACAGGTTTACCATTATGCCAATTGGTATTATATGGCATATCATGCAATGATGGCCTTTTTTCCTGCCTTTGGTAAACTTGCCTATCAGGACCTATCCCTTTTTCACTTCTAGCTAGTCTATAGCTTAGGTCCTTAACAACATTTGCCAATTTATCAATTTTATCTTCAGGGGCAGATGTATTACCTTGAATATTCTGAGGTTTGTTTGGATTCTATAGAATTCTCACATCATCCCTCCTATTTGTCTTGCCTGATGCTTTCCTATTATTCTCAATATTTATTGCTATCTTGAAAGCATCCCTGAGAGTAGCAAGACCTTTATCTCTTAACCCATATGTTGTTTTGGCATCAAAAGCATTTATATATAATATTATGCACATAGGTTCATTGGGCCTCATGTGATGTGGCAATTTGTTCAACACTTTAGTAAATCTAGCATTAAAGTCTGCAATCTGCTCATTGGACCCTTTAGTGATACTAGTAAACTCATTTACAAAAAGGCTAGGGTCAATTTTGTCACCAGATTGCTTCTTAAACATCCTTTTGAAATCATCCCATGATGAAATACTCCGGTCAGGAAGATTCTTGTACCATTCTCTGGCTTCATCAACAAGGGATTGCATGAATGACTTCATAAAGACATCCTCATGCTCAACCTCAAAGTTGTCCATGACATTTTGAAAAGCCTTTAAATGATCCTCCCCAGACACAGTATTATTTTCTGAAAACTTTGGCACTTGAAGCCTCACATGCTTGTCAATAGGGTTAGGATAATCAAGAATACCATAAAAAACTAGCTGCCTAAATCTATCCAACTGCATGGGTTGTCTATCAAACTAATTAGCATTAATATTTCTATTTACATTCTGATTTATTACATTATTTAATGGTATCCTAGCATTGTTTGCATCATGCCTAGTATTATTCTACTGATACTGTACCTCATTTCTACACTGATTTCTCTGCATATTTGCATTTTCAAGGGTAGGAACTGCATCCTAGTGAGCAGTCCTCAGAGCTTGTACTTTCTGTCTCATGTCATCTCTGATTTTCATTGCCTACAGATATTCTATTTCTGCTCTTAAACTCTTAATTTCATCAGCTAGTTGTTCTTCTCTGGGCATAGAGGTAGATGGTCTCATACCATTCTGATCATCATCTTCATCATCCCTTAGGGATTCTACTTCTTCAAATCTATCACTGGGATCAAAGAAAGGGCATTCTTGGAACACTTCTGACCTTATTTTTAGACTAGCACCCTACTACCTTTCATATGCACCTTGAATGTCAACTTCTGCATTTGAAAAATAAGGCACATGCTGCCCTGAAAGTCTATGGTTATCTTGAATATCATCATTATTCCTGGGGGAACCCTCATGACTGACTGAGACGGTTCCTTTTCTTCTATACATCATCCTTCTTTCTACTGGTAACTCTTCAAATAAAGGATTACGTAGGGATCTTCTCCCCTACGTACAAATTTTACTTTACTGGCTGGGAGATTGTTCGGAGTCGCCACCTATAACTAGGAATTATTTTACCAGGGATGAAAAGACAATTTCTTTACTGCATGATCCCCAGTAGAGTCACCAAATCTATTAGTTTTTTCCCTAACAGGATGCTCATTCCCAGATTTCCCTATAAGGTAGCCATCAGTGATCAACAGGATCTCTGGGCCAGGGGCCAATAGTGTAGGAGATAGACTCTATTTTTATCTCCTCTTCTTCTTTAGGCTCTGCAAAACCTAGGGGGGTATTCCCCATTCAACACCCATGAGAATATGCTTGTCGGTTGGCTTGGGATGTTGACACAAAGCAAATAAATCCTCCTGTATGAAGACCAAAACTGTAGGATAAGTGCAAAGGGGCTAGCTTTGGGTTTATGTCCAGTTGTGAATTAGAGGATCTTGGTCCTAAACTACTTCTAATGTCCTAATGGTTGTTTTGGAAGTATGAGTTTGACTTGTATGTTGATGCAAAACTAGGACCTGGTATGTAATCTTAATGCAGAGCTAGATTGGTGCCTATCTAGGGCTTGGAGTGAGTAGACATACACCTGTGAATGATCAACATGAACACACTAAAACTGGATTTCAAGGGGATGTTATGGTATCTACCTTACAGATACTTCCCAAAACAGAGTGTTAAGTTATCTCTACTTATGGTATCCCTACTGCAGTATATCCTTCCCAACACTTAATCTGAAAACAGTTTAATCTACCCTTTGAGTAGAAGTTGAAAGATCAAGCATTCAATACAGGAACTCTATATCCCAGAATACCAGACACCCCTTAGATATCTAGATTCAAAAGAAGGACACATGCAATATTGGAGACAGAATTAACAAAAAACATGCAAATACAACATTACTCATATAAAACCAATCATGAAATCAGTAGATTCATGCATGAGGCATACAACAAGAGATACATAAACTCACAAGATCACCTGCACAGAGCAACCATAACCAGTTGTATCTTATTACAGAGCCAGATATGTCCAGTTTTCAACAACCTTGAATTAAGTAGCATCACCTGCTTATATACCAGGAAGGTCCTCAGCATTCAGTACAATGGCGCATCAAAATATCTGCCAGATACCACGCATCTTGAGAAAATGGTGCTCAACATTCAATGCAGTAGGGGGAGGAGGAGATAGGAAGTGGCCTCGAGTTTTGTGTTTCCTGGGAATCCACATCTTTAATTTGGTAGTTTGACCATTCACGCCATCACCCATACCCTACAACAACCGCCATTAATCGGCGTACCTAACCTACAGCCTCAGGAAATGCAGTAGACTATGCATTCGCAGCTTTTCCCACCAAGAAATATCACCCGATATTTGAAAATATGTAGGAAGCCGATTATCCCACATGCACCCCACGGCAACCTTCTCAATACTTTATATACTGGGCCACAAGTATTCATGATGTCAGTGCTTTTGCTCCCGACGACGCTAGTATAAGCCTTCATCATCATCATCCTTCAGCATGATATCTTGTTGCTCGAAATATCACCCTGACGTCAACATCATACTGCATGATAACCTCCTGAAAATTCATATCACCCTAATATGAAATATCACCCCGCAGAAAATATCACCCTGTAGGAATGCATATCCAAACCTCATCACCATATGTAAAACCTCGCCTTCATGACGATCGCCTTCATCGGTACAACCTGATGCTTTGGAGAAAGATCCTCCTGCCTTGTCGATACCAAATGTCTGGCTGATGAAAATCTTGATGACATCACCATCATATCCTGCTGACGTCAACAAACATCCTGCTGAGCTCATCCGGATAATTCGTACCACCTGATAAAAGATATCACCCTGATAATTGAACATCTTGCTGATGTCATCATCATATCCTACTGACGTCATCAGTATATCCTACTGACGTCATCAACATATCTGCCCATCGCGCACCTCCTCATATCCAGATGACATCACCATCATATTGGCGCCGGGGTGATATTCGTAAGATCACCCGATATTTAGAAATATCACCCCCCCCACAAAATATCAGGGTGCATTGTAGCTCTAATGAAACATTGGGGTGATGTTTGAATATGACTGATATTTGGAAAGATCACCCCCCACTGGACAATGCATGAAGCTGACAGGTGGATATCTCCTTGATGTCAGCATGATCATATTATCTGCAAATGTCTTGATGACATCATCATCACATTACAATGTCAAGTCAGATTGAAAACTTGTAGTATGACCCCATCGAATCTAGATGATGTCAGTAACATATCACCTGAAGGATATCACCCTAATAATTGAACATCCTAATGACGTCATTGTCACATTTAGAACAAGGGTGATATTCAGAAGATGACCCAATATTGGAATATCACCTGATATTGAAAATATCATCCTGCAGAGAAAAAGATGAAGGCAAAGGTCGAGCGGATATCACCCCCGCAGAAACATGACCTCAACAGCATCCTGATGTTGAACAAACATAAGGTGACGAAATAACATCGGGGTGATCTTAACAAAGATCACTAGATATTCAAATATGATGACCCTAATGAAAAATTGGGTCATACTTAGAAATTTCATAGCGCCAACATCAGGATGATCTTGACTAAGATCACCTGATGTTAAAATATCATCCCGCAGCAAAGGTCAGGTTGGCAAATGCATGATGACCCCCACAGGATATCTAGACATGACGATAAACAACCCATGCAAGAAACATCAGGGGGATATCTGGGGACATGATGATGATGATGACCCCTACTTTCAAAATATCCTAATGATGCTGCAAAACACTAATAGGGTCCAAGACTTAGAAACTTCATGAAATCTTGGGAAGGTGCCTGCAAGCCAATAACCTAGAACCTAACTGATGACGCAGGCACCAACAGATTAATTGATTAAATTGATTGGAAGAAAGAATGGATTGATGATTTGAGGAAGTGATTTGATTGGTTTTGAAGAAGTGATTTGATTGGTTTTGATTGTAGGTGTAGACACCCAAAATTGTCCCAACTTTGTCCATGTCTAGCAACACCTTGTTAAAACATTATCCTAGACATCTTGTAGCATTTTGTCCTAATTTCCCTAATCCATTAAGCCAATTAATTAAAGAAATTTTATTTATTTAATTAATTTCACATGCATAATCCCATTTATCCTATCCCCATCCCAATTAATTAAATAAATTTTATTTATTTAATTAATTTCCACATCATAGCTTATCCCATCCTAATCATCTTTCTAATTAATTAAATAAATCTTATTTATTTAATTAATATCCAACTCATATCACAACTAATTCAAATATTTTATTTGAATTAAGTCCTCATCTTTCATCACATTCCAACACTTGTCCAGTCAATCATGTAGTACAACTTTTATCTTTCACATGCACAACTAATGAGACCTAATTTTAGTATTTATCTACACAAGCACACCTAAGCCTTATCTTCCCTTGCCACATGTCAATTGACTACAATTTCTTGATGTGCAAGGAAATCTAACTTAATCCTATCCATCCATTTCACCTAAAGCCCTAATTGATCCTAGCCATCTATTTGAATTAAGCATTTCCTATAAATCAACCCCCTCATAAGCCATTAGCATGCATTGAGCTTCAAGTACCCTTATTCTGCCAAATTTTCAAAAGGCATTGATCCTCAAGTATCCACATGCTATCAAAATATCATTAGAACCTTTGTATCCTTCATCTATCATTCATTCTATCATCTTCATCTTAATGTTATGCTGTAGAAGTGAGCACTCAACATTCCTCCAACAATAATCCTTCAAAATCTTGCATGCTCATGCGAGGTGGAGAAGAGCAATGGAGATAAATCAAGCATAGCATGGAGATCAGTTTGTATTTACATTTGTTATTTTGATTTTCATGTTGTCTTGTGCTTCATTGTGTATTGCTAGGGTTTTTATCATTGTTGTTTAATCATTTGCCCTGATTTGCAATTTTACCCTAACTACATTTGGCATGCCCGGTGGGACTCACTTCGCTTGATCTTTTTTGCAGGTTTATGTAGTAAAAATTTGCATTCATATAACCCCCATTGTTGAGTTTTGCAGGTTTAATTAACTTTTTGTTGCAGATCCATTGTTTTTTCAACAAAACCCTAGGTTTTAAAGATTTCATCATATCTTCCAAACGGATATAAATTTTTCTACAAGATTTTAGCAAAAGCTTGTCCATGATATAAGGAAGCTACAGCAGAAAAATTTCAGGTTTATCGCAATTTTGGTGGGATTTATCATGTTTTTTATATTTTTTCATAAAATCACAATTCTGGGCGCAAATCAGTGAATTTTTCAGAAATTTTTATAGTTCTGGAAAGCTCTCAAAATTCTAATGGGGGTCTATGATGTACAAATTTAATTTAGAGCTCGTTTAAAGTGTGAAAAATTAGATCTTTGTCTACTATACTATTTTCAGAAATCTACATTTTTGGGCGCAAATCAGGGAATTTTTCTGATTTCTTTACATTTTTGGAAAGTTCTCTGAAAATTAATGGGGGTCTTTTCTTTGATTTTTTAATTTTCAAACCAAAAATGTATCAAAATAATCAAATCTAATTCGGCTATGCATCTAAAATTACAATTTTTCTTGCTTGATGAGCCTATTTTTTTTTTATGTCTGCATTATAATATCATTTTTTTATGTTGTAGGTGATCATAAGGAGCTGGAGTAACATTGACATCAACATCTACAGCAATTTAGATAGTGAATTAACTAGGTGCAATCATTTCATTTCTCATCTTCTAATCATTGTTTGCAAACACATTTAGATTTTGGGCATAAAATAAACAATTGTTTGCAAATTCACATCAAAACATTGGGCTAAAATGAACCATTGTCTTTCATCACATTTGGATTTGAGCTTTAAAACAAACAAGTGCTTGCATTGTCTTCCACACATTGAATTTCTAAGGTTAATGAACCCCATGCGAGTGTGACCAAGTAAATGTGTATGCTCTCTCCTCGCATCCTAACACAAACTTGGAGATCAAAAATATTTACTTGTGTTACTTTTGTTTAGCCTTAGAGAGGCCTGCCTTGGTATCCACCCAAAGGGAACGACCTCAAGCGGTACTTTCATCTGGTCCGCTATAAAAATCAGAGGATAAGATGAAAGCCAAGTCTAACCAGTATTAGCGCTCACCATACAGTGCTAACTCGAAAGGAGGTGTACCTTTATGCATATTAAAACTCCTAGTAGGGTTAGTTAAAGTCTTAAGTTGCTTGCTAGATGCTCGTGGGGTGTCGGTCCCCTGGATTTTCACTAGAACCTCCTTGTGATAGTGGCGTTGCCTTGAATAGGACTTGTTGAAGTGTCTTCATGTGCTTGCTTAACCATCATCACATTCTTCCAAACTAACAATTGCTTATGTGTCTTGCGTGAGTGATCCATGTGTGTATATGTATAATCATTTGTTTGAACATTGCTAAATCAAGATATAAAAACACCAAACACAAACAATTCATCCACATCACCCAATTTTGTCATTCCACAACATATCCTAATCATAGCCAAATCAATTTTATTCTGAACATATCCTAGTCATATCCATACCCATTCCAAATCATCTCTACATCATCATCAACCTATTTTTAGTCAACATTTGTCAAGATGGTCGTAATCATTCAAGGGGGCTATCCCTCTAATCATGAGACAAATCCCAAGCCTAAGGTGACAATTCAAGGAGGCCATCCCTCTAATCATGAGACAAATCCCAAGCCTAAGGTGACAATTCAAGGGGGTTATCTTTATAATCATGAGACAAGATCTAAGCCTATAGTCACAATTCAAGGAGGCTACCCCTCTAATTCAAACAATGAAATAAAACCAAAGCCTAAGGTCACAATTAGAGGAGCCCCTCTTCCTAATCCAAATCATGAGAAGAAACCAATCACAATTAAAGGTGGTTATCTTCCTAATCCAAATCATGAGAAGAAACCAATCACAATTAAAGGTGGTTATCTTCCTAATCCAAATCATGAAGATAAACCAAGACCTAAGGTCATAATTAGAGGAGCCCCTCTTCCTAATCCAAATCATGAGGATAAACCAAGACCCAAGGTCACAATTAAAGGTGGCTATCCTCCTAATCCAAATCATGAAAGTGAACCAAAGCCCAAGATCACAATTAAAGGAGCCTCTCCTCCTAAGACCAAGTTTATACTTCAAGGAGGATATATCTTTATTGATGAGGATGAGACAAGTCCAAAGCCCAATCCATCCACACATCAAATCAATTCCACATCAACTTATCCCACTTCATACCAATATAATCCATCCACACATCAAATCAATTCTGCATCAACTTATCCCACTTCATCTCAACCAAATTCATCCACATGTCATATCAGCCCTTTATCAACCTATCACAACCCTTATCCATATCAATCCATATCACAACAATCATTATCTTATGCAACCCCTCCATCATCATCACATCAACACATTTACCAACATCAACAACAAATCATATCACAACAACAAATCCAAATGCCATCCCAACCTCAACAAATTCCACCTCAATCCAATGTGTCATCCACCTTAACTTCATACCAACCTCATCTATCTACACATCAAGTCAATGCCACATCAACCTATCAACCTCCACCTCAAGCTTATCCAATCCCTCATACCACCATTCCAATGCACTACCAAGCCCATCCACAAGGCAATCAAGTGATATCACAAGAACAACATGCAAGTCTAAATAGCCCTTTGTACATAAATCAAGCAGGTCCAAGTACACCTTTTCAACAAGACCATCAAGCACCATTGATAGACCTAAATCCACCTTTCCAACAAGAATCATATCCAAATCCCAATGGCCCCTTGTACAAAAAATCAAATGAGTCCAAGTTATCCTATGCAAGACTTAATTACCCTTGACGAGGGAGATACCGATCTAGAGTGGCCTTCACCATCCAATCACATGCCAACACATGAGCCAACAAGTCCTATCCCAACACCACCATGTGATCCTACCCCTAGTCCATTAATCCCTCCATTACCTTCATCACCAAGTCATTCTAATCCTTCACCAAAGGATGCAACTGAGATAGTTTTACAAAGAATGCTTGAAGCCAAACTCATTGAACTTCCTAAAGTCAAACCATGTGAAGAAAGTCCATATGATGAACATGATTATTGTGCATACCATAGGACCAAAGGCCATAATACAAATCAATGCCCAATATTTGTCCCAATTGTTTACAAGGTGTACCTACCTATAATGAGAAATCATGTCACATCATCCCAATCCCATGTATTACCCTCATCCAATCCAAATCTTAGCCTATCAAACTCAATTATCCTTCCATCCAATCAAAGTCTTAATCATAAGCCTACAACACCATCTACTATTATCATCCATCCATTATGTTGCCCATCAACTCATGCCCTTGCGAAGGATGTGATCCATTGGCTACTAGCTAGGAATAAACTACCCCCATGTCAACCACCAATTCATGAGTCTACCAAAGAACTTCCAAAGGTCGTGTCTAATCCTATAATCTCATCATGTGGTCCACCTATCCTTGAGCCTATCCAAGAGCCCTCAATTAACATTCTTAGCCCTTCAAGCCCATCATGTGACATACAAGCCATCAAGCCTATTCAAGAGTCATCATGTTCTCATGTTGTTGACCAAGAGCCTATCCAAGAACCTTCCACTTTTATCCAAAGTCGCGAGGTATGTCAAGAATTTAATCCTAAGCATGTGGAAACATTAAACCGTAATCTTAATCAAGATCAAAACACTTTCATGCAACCCATCCATAACATTTACCTTCTTTATGATCAAGATGATACCTATGAAGAAGCTATCCATGAGCACCTTGATCCTATCCATAATCCTATGTCCATCCATGAGCAAGATATCCACATTACTGCTAGTCATCCTCCATCTAGCCCTATCCATAATAAGCAAACATCCACTTGTCATGATGAGACACTTGTCCCCCAAGTAAGAATAAAAGATCAAACAAATAGCTTGGATCTTAGTGAATATAATGCTAATCAAGATCCTAATGATCCTCCTTCCACATCCACCATCAATTCCACTTCAAGTCCACCATCATGTCCTAGTGGTCTTACCACCTTCACCCATGAGTGTTATTCTTTCGAACAACAACAACCTTTGTCCTCCACTTCATCTTCTTCATCCAATAAGGAACTCAAGTCTAGTTTCCAAACCACAGCTAGTCACATAGTCCATCGCATCCTCCAACACATGAACTACCAAGGAAAAGGTCTAGACCTTTCTGAACAAGGTATTTTGGAGCCAAACCATGTCAAGATCCCTCCATGCTCATATGGCCTTAGATACACACCCCAAGGTAAACAAGGCCAAGATGTTGTTAATCTTTTCATGCATCCTAAATCTACCACTTTCCATCATAAACCACATCATCTACCCAAAACATATGTTGTCATTTCACCTCCATCATCCTATAAATGTCAAAAGCATGTGACTATACACCTTCCGCCATCCACTTTGCCTCCACTTTTACTAACTCCAAATACCCATCCATCCACCTTGCCACCATTGCTTCCAACACCTAACATACATATCATTCATAAGTATCCTTACATCCCTAATCATGGCCAACAAAAGCACACATTGTTTAAGCATAAAGCTTCCAATCATTCCATCCACTCCACCCACCCCATGGGATTCAAAAGTAAAAATTTTGATGCCTCTACCTATAAAGCTAAAAATCTGAAAGGTCTTCATACCTTAGGACATAAAGAATCAAAATCAAAGCAAAGTTCATCTAAGCAGCCATCTAAGCCTTTACCTCCAAAAGCAAAGCCTAAAAGCAAAATAGTTTGGGTTCCTAAGCAAATAGCTAGCAAAGTGAATGAGGCATCTTCATCCACATCTCAAGAATCCCAATCACCTATATTCATCCAAGAGCCTATTTCCATCCAAAACTTCCATTCCCTTCAAAAATCCCACAAGCAAAACAAAAGAACTAAAAATACTAAATCTATGTGGGTTCTTAAATCACTTCATCAACCATCTCCTAAGCAAACATCTCCATTGCTTCCTACACCACCATCTCATCAAAAGCTTCAATGTTTATCATGGTGTGTGCAACCGTTGGTCATGATTCCCTTCCACTCCGCAACACCTCCACATAACTACATCTCCCCATCTTCCAACCATTATCCTACATATCTTCCCCATCACCTTCCTATGGTCCATGCTTTGGCATAAACTTTTCATCCATCTTCATTCCATAAGCTTATATAAATCCACTATCCCCATCCATCTATCCTTGCATGAGTCTTCCATAATCCACATCCTAATCCACTATCTACCCAATCCATCTCCCATCCATGCAATCCCTTATTAACATCTATGAGCATAATGACATGGTCCATGCGAAGACATCATCCATCTCTAAAGGGACACTATCAACCTTCATAGCACTAAACACTTGAGTCCCTCCTATCCATTACCATGGTGAAAACCTGGCAAACAGGCGCCATGTGTAATTGTCAACCCATCTAAAAGCAAAAAAGAAAAAAAAAAAAAAAATTAAAAAAGTAAAGAGAAATCCCTTCATCCAATGGTGAAAACCTGGCAAACAGGTGCATTGGATAAGTACCATGATGAAAACCTGGCAAATAGGTGTCATGTGTAGGTTGATCTTCTATGTCACTTACACTTGGGGGCACATTGTCTCATCCAACCTATCCATTTCCAAACTATCTATCCCATTATATCAGTTTCCATCCTATCATGTCCTACCATTACCATACCATCCTACCATCATTAGCCATTACATCCATATACCTATCTTATTGAACCCATTCATCCACCCTTCCTCCTTTTGATCTTGATGAAGACATAGGGGTAAAATGTTGAAACATGTTTGGATGTTTCTTGGCATACATTCTTTCCAAACCAAGTCCTATCCATTGACCATTTATCAATCCCATTCAAACCAATCCATCATGTCATCCTTTTGTCATAAGCACTGTCATGAAAAATCCTAAGCATTACCACCTAGAATGGGGCAAGTTATTCTTCCTATGCAACATAGCCTTTGGATATCACATCTTAGCTCCCTTATGATCCATCCACTATGGCGTATCCTTATCACGATTTTTCGATCTTACAGCTTATTCCCATCTGTTTATCATGAGCTTTCCACTATAGCCTACATATCCATTTATCATAAGGCAAGCATCCATCTCTTATATCGCATATCCCTTTATCCACCCATTTATCATGAGCCTTCCATCCCATTTACTATCATCCATCCTTTCATCCATCCCTTGCACCTAGACTTGGTTTTCCCTTGTCATTGGTATCAAGCACAAAGGCTACCCAAATTGTAAATCCATTGGCATTTTCCAAAACATTTTAAAAATCCAAAAAAATCAAATATCCCAAAACGAAAAAATACAAAAATATCAAATATTCTCAAAAATCCAAAAAATTAAATATCCAACAAAAAATCCAAGCAATAAAACCAATCATATCATCCAAAACAATCAACTCCTTCAACAATCAATCAAATCATCATCATCATCATCAATTCTTCTTATCAATAACATTCATTCATCCATTTCAATCAATCCATTTCCAATCCAATCATTCTAAGCAATGATCTTAAATCCAAGTCACACTAATCCATATCAAGCAAGCTAATCAATTAAGGAACATTATCCAATCAAACCAACAAGTTTTTGATCCTAATCTTGTCATGAGCCCAATCAATCATCATCAATGGGATATGGCGTTCCCACATCCTTGTGTTTATCTAGGGATATAGCTTTCCCTGCAATGACAACACTATCTATCAAACAAAACAAACAATCAATTATTGGTTTATGACTTGACAAGGGCAATACCTTGTTTGTATTGTATCCTTTGAGCATACTAAGAACACTTGCTTATGCTTAGATTGAGTGGACCCTCTAATCATCACACCATCACTATCATCATTTAAAATAATCAATCTATCATTCAATCAATCCATTTATAGCAATCCATCATCATCAAAATCATAGAACATCAATCCAACCATCAAATCAATTCATCCAACCAAATCAATCTAATCATTCATCATTTCATCATCCTCAAAATCATTCCAAACAATGATCCAAATGCAAGTCAATCCTCAATCCATACCAATCAAGTTAATCAATCAAGCCAAGTTATCCAAATGCAATCCATGGTCTTGATCCTAGCCTTGTTGTAAGCCAAATCAATCAGTCAATCAGCCAACCAACTCAACAAACAACCTTGTGTTGATCTAGGGATATAGCTTTCCCCGCAATGACAACACTCTCAACTATCATCAACCAAATAATCAGCAATTAATCATTGGTTTATAGATTGACAAGGGTAATACCTTGTTTGTTTTTGAATCATTTGTGCATGCTTGCTTTCTTGCTTGTGTGTGTTATCATTTTATCTTGCATTTGTATCACATTGGTTCATTCCAGCTAATATTCATATCTTGTGTATGTTGGAATAACTTTTTGCACTATCCTTTGCATCTAAGGTCATATCATACCTTTTGTGCATTAGGACTTTAATGCTCTAAGTTTACTTCCTCATATGTTAGACAAGGTTGTATTATGTTGGGGCACAAGACACATCATCACCTTGGTCCTTATACCTTGGTGCATAACATCTAGTGCTATATCAAACATTATGATTGCTCACTTTTATTGCAGCATAACACATCATTCATTTCTTCTATCCATTCCCTTAGCTATCTTTCTTAGCCAAACCATTTCTTTTCGAGAGCCTACTCGTGTTTGTCCAACCCACCTAACCTCTTGAGGGGGCATCATCATCCTATCTTTCTATTCTCATCCTATCTTATCATCATCATCCTCATCATATCCTTACATCATCATCCCATATCCTTTTCCTCTATCCATACCTTAACTTCTTTGAAATGATGTTACTCGACATAAATCTCATCACCTCAAACATCATCTCAAAGAGGGGCAAAATGTAGACACCCAAAATTGTCCCAACTTTGTCCATGTCTAGCAACACCTTGTTAAAACATTACCCTAGACATCTTGTAGCATTTTGTCCTAATTTCCCTAATCCATTAAGCCAATTAATTAAATAAATTTTATTTATTTAATTAAAATCCCATTCAATCCCATCCTCATCCTACTTAGCCAATTAATTAAATAAATTTTATTTATTTAATTAATTTCACATGCATAATCCCATTTATCCTATCCCCATCCTAATTAATTAAATAAATTTTATTTATTTAATTAATTTCCACATCATATCTTATCCCATCCTAATCATCTTTCCAATTAATTAAATAAATCATATTTATTTAATTAATATCCAACTCATATCACAACTAATTCAAATATTTTATTTGAATTAAGTCCTCATCTTTCATCACATTCCAACACTTGTCCAGTCAATCATGTAGTACAACTTTTATCTTTCACATGCACAACTAATGGGACCTAATTTTAGTATTTATCTACACAAGCACACCTAAGCCTTATCTTCCCTTGCCACATGTCAATTGACTACAATTTCTTGATGTGCAAGGAAACCTGACTTAATCCTATCCATCCATTTCACCTAAAGCCCTAATTGATCCTAGCCATCCATTTAAATTAAGCCTTTCCTATAAATCAACCCCCTCATAAGCCATTAGCATGCATTGAGCCTCAAGTACCCTTATTCTGCCAAATTTTCAAAAGGCATTGATCCTCAAGTATCCACATGCTATCGAAATATAATTAGAGCCGTTGCATCCTTCATCTATCATTCATTCTATCATCTTCATCTTAATGTTATGCTGCAGAAGTGAGCACTCAACATTCCTCCAACAATAATCCTTCAAAATCTTGCATGCTCATGTGAGGTGGAGAAGAGCAATGGAGATAAATTGAGCATAGCATGGAGATCAGTTTGTATTTACATTTGTTATTTTGATTTTCATGTTGTCTTGTGCTTCATTGTGAATTTAAAGGGTTTTTATCATTGTTGCTTAATCATTTGCCCTGATTTGCAATTTTACCCTAACTACAGTAGGTGTTTATTGATAATGTGGGAGATAGATGATAGAAGAAATGAGATGGATAAAGAGGATGTTTGGTGAAGATTAGAGGAAGGATGGAAGATGGAAATGGGCTATCGCCTATGCCTGAATCTGGGTACTCCCTTCATATCCCAGATTGCCTACATACCCATGTCCATGGGATCAAGGTACTTAATGATAGAGATGAGATGTAGTTCTGATGTGTGTTTTATTGATGGGATGATGAAGATGGATTGATTTTAAAGATGTTGATTGATAGATTGGCATGATTTGATTTGATGATTAACTTGATTTGCTTTGTTTCATTTTGATTGGATTTGATGATTGGATTTTGATTCAATTGGATTGTTGATTTGATGAGAATTTGATTGAAGTGATTGATAATTAGATTTTGATTTCGATTGTTTGATGATGATTTGATTGGTTTTGTTGTTTGGATTTTTTTTTTGTGTTGGATATTAGAATTTTTTTTTTGTTTTTTTTTAAAGATAATGCACTTGGTAAACTTTTTAACGTGACTGGTGATGCTGGTGCGACAAGTCCTCCAGCTCCACAGCAATACTTTTACCCGAAGCTATGAACTGGTGAGGCCACAACACGGGGGACCTCATCCCCAAGAAAGAACACTTCAAACCCGCGAGCTCATTGGCCCAGCAAAGGCGTAAAGCCTGCGAGGTCATTGACCTAGCGGGGGTTTGAACTTTGGTGGCCACCACTACAACCAAGTGACTTAACCACTGAACCATGCCCTTATCGGTAGAAATTTTTAATTTTTTTTTGTAATATTGGAATGTTTTGATTTCTTTTGGATTTTGAGAATGTTTTGGGTAGCCTTTGTGCTAGATACCAATGACAAGGTAGAGCCAAGTCTAGGTGCAAGGCTAATGTAGGATTGGATAAATGGATGAAATGGATGGGTGATAGTAAATCAGATAGAAAGCTCATGATATATGGATAGATAAAAGGATAGGCTATAGTGGATGGATGTATGCATAAGAGAAAGGATGTGATCTCAAAAGGCTATGTTACATAGGAATAACATACCACATTCTAGGTACAATACTTAGGATTTTCATGACAATGCTTAGGACAAAAGGATGATAGGATTGTTTAGATGGGATGGAAAAATAAGAAATGGCAAGAAGGTAATGATAAGATTGGTTTGGATGGGATGAGGTACATCAAGAGACACAAAAAACATGTTTCAACATTTTGCCCCTATGTCTTCTTCAAGATCAAAAGGAGGAAATGAGGATGAATGGACTCAATAGGATAGGTTTGTGTATGGATAAGGATGGTAAATAGGATATGGTGGAAATGATAGAAAGTGATATGATATGATAGATAGTGTGGATGAGACAAGGTACCCCCAAGTGTAAGTGACAGAAGATCAACCTACACATGATGCCTGTTTGCTAGGTTTTCATCATGGTACTTATCTAGGGCACCTGTTTACCAGGTTTTCACCACTGGACGAAAGGATTTCTCTTTACTTTTTTTTTTTTACCTTTTCGACTTTTTTAATTTTTTTATTTTTTTAACTTTTTTTTTAATTTTTTAACTTTTTTTTTTAATTTTTGGATAGGAGAAAGATAGGAGGGACTCAAGTGTCTAGTTCCATGAAAGGTGATAGTCCTGCTAGATGGATGTCATCACATGGATCATTTCAAATGTCATTATGCTCATAGATGTTGGTAAGGGATGACATGAAAGAGGTAGATGGAGTAGGTAGATAATTGATTATGATGTGGATTATGTAGGACTTATGCATAAGGATGCATGAAAGGCTTATGCAAAAGCATGGACCATAGGGAGGTGATGGGGAAGACATGGAGGATAATGGATTAATGATGTGGAATGGAAAGGAACCATGATCAACAGTTGCACACATTGTGATAAACATTGAAGCTTTTGATGGGATGGTGGTGTAGGAAGCAATGGAATGGTCTACTTGGGAGATGGGTGATGTAAGCATTTAGGGACCCACATAGACTTTGCATTTTTATGATTTTTGCTTTGCTTATGGGATTTTTGGAATTTTTGGATGGAATGGGACTTTTGAGATGTGGATGCCTTATTTGACTTGATTGTTTCATTTGGATTAGTTTTTTGCTTAGGGACCCATGCCATTTTGCTTTTGGACTTTTCCTTTTGAGGTGTGGGTTTATATAGCTTTTTAGATGGATTTTTCTTTGATTCTTTGCATTGATGCCCTAAGGCATGAGGATTTTTAGGATATTTGGCTTTATAAGTAAAGGCATCCAATTTTGTACTTTTGAATCCCATGGGTTTGGTGGTATGGTTGGAAGCTTCATGTTTAGACAATGTGTGCATTTGTTGGTCATGATTAGGATTTTTAGAAGATTTAAGGATGGATGGATAAGGGGATTGGATAATGGGAATATTAGGTGTTGGAAGCAATGGTGGCAAAGATGATGGAGGGATATTAGGAGTTGGAAGGAGTGGTGGCAAAGTTGATGGTGGAAGATGTATGTTCACATGTTTTTGACATTTTTAGGATGATGGGGGTGGAATGACAACATATGATTTAGGGGTATGATAGAATGTATAGGATTTGGGATGGAAAGTGGACTTAGGATGCATGGAGGAAGTACCAACATCTTGAGATTGTTTACCTTGGGGTTTGTATCCAAGGCCAAATGAGCATGGATAAGGGACTTTGACATGGATTGGGTCCAAAATTGCTTGTTCAAGAAGACCTAAGCCTTTACCTTGATAGTTCATGTTTTAGAGCATGCGATTGACTATAGGACTTGATGTAGGTGGAACACTAGACACAAGTTCCTTATTGGATGGAGAAGATAAGGTGATGGACAAAGGTTGTTGTGTTCTTAGGGAGGAACATTCATGAATAAGGTTGGATAGACCAAGTGGATATGATGGTATATTTGAAGTGGGATTGATGGTGGATGCAGAAGGACTATTAGGATCTTGCTTAGCATTTCATATCAACCAAGTCAATCCACATGTCAAGTGGAAGGTTGTGTGGCAAGATTTCTCTTTCAATTCCTTAGTCAACCTTGTGCAATCTAGCCTAAGACCTAATTGGCCATACCTCATTTGACTAGACATTAGGGCTTGTTGTTGTGTTTTCAAGTGTTAACTTAATCATAACATTTAATCTTAAAAGGAAAATGGAACATTGTGTTTGGCGTGTGTGTTCATACATTTGCATGTAAAATTTTGTGTTTGATATTGCCCAAGTCAAACTACCAATAAACAATTTACCACATCATCCAATCTTTCCAAGACAAATCATCCTAGTCATTCAAGCAATCATATATTAATCATTCTAAATCATCATAATAATCCTAATCCAACATTTGCTAAAAGTGACACCATGAGAACATTGGAAGACCTAGCACAAGACTTCATTCAAGCACTTTACCAAGCACCACCCTATAATCCCAATCAATCCATAACTCAATCAATCCATCCACCTTCATCATCACCACCAATAAAACACAAATCAGAACTACATCTCATCTTTATCATTAAATGCATTGATCCTGTGGATATGGGTATGTAGGTAGTCTAGAGTATGAAGGAAGTGCCCAGACCTAGGCACAGACGATATTCCTCTTTCTTCCATCTCTCATCTTCTTCTATCCTCTATCTTCATCAATTCATCAATCTTTCAAAACAATTCTTCCGATCAATCTTTATCAATCAATTCTTCAATCACTTCTTCCATTCTTCTAAATCCATTGCATCCGTCCAATAAAGAGATAATTTGACATGTAGATTGACTAGGTTGATATGAAATGAAAGGTGATGAAATGTAAGGTTGAGGTGGTATTGGTTGTTGATAGTGAATGGATAGAGGATGATGTGCTTGTTGGGTTTGGGAAGTGGCTAGGAGGTGTTGGGATTTTGTTATGAGGTGTTGTACTTGAGGTGATTGTCTTACATGAAGTTGAAGTTGTTGGAGGATAAAATGGAGATCTTTTATGTTTTGTTGGATTAGAGGTTGTGGTGATTGGTAAAGTGGTTGAATGAAGTCTTGTGCTAGGTCTTCCAATGTTCTCATGGTGTCACTTTTAGAAAATGTTTGATTAGAATTATTATGATGATTTAGAATAATTAATATGTGATTGCTTGAATGACTAGGATGATTTATCTTGGAAAGATTGGATGATGTGGTAAATTGTTTATTGGTAGTTTAACTTGGGCAATATCAAACACAAGATTTTACAAGCAAATATATGAACACACATACCAAACACAATGTTCAATTTCCCCTCTAATATTAAATGTTATGATTAAGCACACACTTGAAGACAAAAAAACAAGCCCTAATGTCTAGTCAAATGGGGTATGGCCAATTAGGTCTTAGGCTAATTGCACAAGGTTGACTAAATAATTGAAAGTGAAATCCTGCCACATAGTCAAGAGAAAGTGGTAACCCACTGTTCACCTTCACTTCCCAAAGGTATAAAGTTATTTGGGGCTTAGCTAAGAGTGATAATATTTACAATCCCAATGAGGGTGTCTTTCGATTCAGTCTTGGTTGAGGTCGTCCCTTGGAGTGGATGTGTCTCTAAGCAGGCCTCCTAAGATAGGGTAAACAAAAGCAAACCAAGTGAGCTGTCACTTGATTCACACTTGCAGTTGTTAATTGACCCTTAGAAAATGAAATGTGAGGAAAATAGTTCAAGCACTTGTTCTTTTTAGATCTCAAAACCAAATGTGATGGAAGACACTTGTTGATTTTAACCCAATTTTGATGTGTGATTGAAGACAAGTTGTTCATTTTAAACCCAAATCCAAATGTATTTGCAAGCAATGATTAAGAGATGAAAGATGGAATGTGTGCGCTTGATTGTTTTTCATCCTCCAAGTTGTTGTTGTGACTGATCCAAATGCTACTCTAGCTCCTTTGATTCATCTACAAAATTAGAAAATGATATTATAATGTAGCTATAAAAAAACTCATCAGAAAAGAAAAATTGTAATTTTAGATACATAGCCAAATTAGATTTGATTATTTCAAGACATTTTTGATTTGAAAATTAAAAAATCAAAGAAGAGACCCCTATTAATTTTTTTAGTGCTTTCCAAAAATGTAAAGAAGTCAGAAGAATTCCCTGTTTTGTGCCTAGAAATGTGGATTTATTGAAAAGCTATATTTAGAAAAGATCTAATTTATTTGCACTATATATGGCCTAAAAATCAAGTTGGTTAAAATGAAACCCCCATTAGAATTTTGAGTGCTTTCCAGAAATGTAAAAATTTCTAGAAAATTCACTGATTTGTGTCTAGAAAGTCAATTTTATGAAAAAACATAAAATCACAATAACTCCTACAAAAATGGAGAGAAACATGAAATTTTTCTTTTGTAACTTCCTGAGATGATGCACAAGATTATATAAAAATCTTGTAGAAAAAATTGTAGCCGTTTGTAAGATATGATGAAATCTTGAAAACCTAGGGTTTTGTCCAAAAAATGGTAGATCTGCAACAAAAAGTTAATAAAACCTACAAAAAAAAAAGTTAGTAGATCTACAAAAGGCAAGGGTTAGTCCCACTGGGCATGCCAAATGTAGTTAGGGTAAAAATTGCAAATCAGGGTAAATGTATAAACAATGATAAAACCCTAACAATGCACAATAGAGAACAAGACAACATAAAAATCAAAACAATAAACACAAAATGCAAACAAAAATCTCTATGCTATTCTTGATTGACCTCCATTTCTCTTCTCCACCTCACATGAGAATGCAAGATTTTGAAGGTTTGATTGTTGAAATGTATGTTGGTTTCTCAAATCAGCAACACAACACTAAGATGAAGATGATAGAAGAAGATAGATAGATAGAGATGACATGATTGGAAGAATTTTGGCAGAGTGAGGATACTGAAAGAAGATGGATCTCAAATGGCTTGTGAGAGGCCATATTTATAGGATGGGGCTGATATGATTCGATGGCCAAGATTAAAAGTCAAATGTGTGATGTGTATGGCTAGGATTAAAAGTTGATTTTAGTGCCTATGATGCACATTTAGTGGGTTATGACATGAGGCTAAAACTAGTAAGAGCACCAAAGGTGCTATCAAATGGCCGATAGGCACAAATATTTATAGGCCTATCACTAAATAGTTTATATTTATTTTTTATTAGAAAGTCACTACATGTAGTAGTTGGTGGAAAAGACTATATATACTATAAGAAACTCAATTATTGTGTGTGTTTGTTTGAATGTTGACATCCATGTTTGTTTGAAGTGTGTTTGAACTTTAGGCATTACTTTGTGTGCACTTATTGTTTGAACTTTTGGCATTCATATTGTAGGTGTGTTTGAACTTTGGCATCCACATATTGTTTGTGTGAAGTGTGCAATTGAACTTTGATATCCCTTTATTATTTGAGTGATTTTTTTATGTTCACTTTGTGTGTGTGAAATGTGTATGAACTAACTTTTATATTCACTTTGTGTGTGTGTGAGTGAGCAGATTTTGACATTCACTTGGATTTGAGCCACTTATTGTTTGTGTATTGGCATCCACTTTACTTATGTGAATCATATGTTTGAACTTTGGCATGCACTTAATTTGTTTGAGTTAATTGTGGATTCATTTTTTTGTATGAAATGTGAGTGAACTACCTTTTCCATTCACTTATTAGATCTATTTACTATTTTGTTTAGTGAAGTTTAAACTTTCACATTTACTTAGTGTGAATTGAAATTGGCATATTGAATTATGTTTAGTTTTGTGTGTGTGAGAGTGTTTGAACTAACTTTGGCATTCACTTTGTATGAAGTGTCTTTGAATTTTACCTTTCACTTAGATTTGATTTTCTTATTATGTGTGAGTGTGTGTGTAAATTTTTTTATTGTGTGTGTGTGTGTGAACTTTCACATTCACTATGTAAAGAGTGTACTAACTTTTGACATTCACTACATGCTTGAATTTTGGTATTTTTTAACTTTAGTGTTTACCTTATATATGTATGAAGTGTATGTTTTTAACAAACTATGTGTGGAATTATTGAACTTTGTGTTTTAACTTTGGCATTCACTTTGTGTGAAGAGTGTACTAACATTGGCATTCACTTTATGTGCATGTTTGAACTTTATTATTTACTTTGTATATGTATGAAATATGTGTTTGAACAAACTATGTGTGAAGTGATTCAACTAACTTTGTGTGAAGAGTGTGTTTTAACTTTGGCATTCACTTTGTGTGTATTTTCTCTTTGGCACATTTGAAATCGAGTGTTTACTTCATATATGGTTGAACTAACTTTGTGTGAAGACTATTTTAACTTCGGCATGTAATCACTTTCTAAATGTCAAGTGTTTGTTTTAAATTTGAAATTCACGTTTGTGTGAATTGTGCATGGTCTGAAATTTAATTTTGACATTCACTTTGTGTGGTGTGTGCATTTGGAATTTACCATGTTTTATAACTTTGGAACTCACTTTATGTGTTTGTTTGTACTTTGACACATTTGAACTTAAGCATTCATTCATGTTTGTACTAACTTTGTGTGAATGAATTATGTTTAAACATTGGAATATTCACTTTTTGTTTATGTAAATTGAATGTTTGTTGGGGGGGATTTAATAAGTTTCTAGAAAGGATTCTTTTAAATTTTTCAACCACATAAAAATAGAGGGAAAGCCCAACAAATAAGATTTTCATATTGAACTAATCAATTATTATATTAATAGAATGACCACTTCTATTACAACATCATCTTCCAACCAATCTGAAATTATTTTTAAAATATAAATATAATTTTTAAATTTTTTTTAATCATAAAATTAATTTCAAAAAATATATATTTTTAAATCTATCCAACTTTTATTTGGATAAATATATAAAAAAATTCAAACAATTAAAAAAATTTGAATGTAACAACTTAGAAACCCTTAATAAAAAAAGAAATCTTAGATTCCCATTCCAATCTTCATGACCAAGTCAAAAAAATTTCTTATGCAATTGCACTTGAACCCACTCAAAATAGGTGAGTGTCACACCACAAACATAAATAAAGATTCAATTTATATGCTAAATAATAATGTTTTTAGTCATTATGATTGTTTTAATATAGTTTATACATCTACTTTGTTAAGAATATTTAAATTAAATTCTTTTTAAACCAAAAGATACTACCAAAGTTAAGAAATAAGAAAAGATTCTAATTAAAATGGTTTCTATCAAACTATTCATTCAATAGATATAAATTAATTGAAATTATATTAAAATATACATAACCAACATTATAAAGACATAAATAAATTTATTAAGGTTATCATGGAGTAACTTTAGAGTCTAAACATTTATTTAATGATTTTAATAGATTTAATAAATTAATTAAATTAAATAGTTTTTTTTTTAAAGTTATTTAATCATTTAAATAAAATAAACCTGGCAAGATAATTAAATAAGAAATTAAATCTAAATTTTTATTTCTTAAAAACTAAAACTTTGAAATTATAAATATTTAAATCTATTTAATTTAGTTATTAACAAAATTTTACATAAAATAGATAATTAGCTTCTATTTTAAGAAAAACTAATTAGTAAAGAATATTAAGCACTAATGGATCTATTTAAAAACTTGAAAACTAATGCATTAGAATGTAATAAAACATACTATTATGATATAATCAAAGAGAATCTCTAACTTTTACATGTTTTATAATTCTCTTATTCTTTTTCTTTCTTTTTCCTAAATTCTCACTTATTTTTTCCATATATATATATATATGGCATAAATTAATTGACATCATAGGAATTAAATTATAGTGAATAAACAGCTCTAAACATTTATTTAATGATTTTAATAGATTTAATAAAATAATTAAATTAAATAGTTTTTTTTAAATTATTTAATCATTTAAATAAAATCAACCTTGCAAGATATTTAAATAAGAAATTAAATCTAAATGTTCATGTCTTTTAAAACTAAAACTATGAAATTAATAAATATTTAAATCTAAATATTATGAAAATGTACAAAATACAATAAAGTATTGAGCATTAAATTAAATACACAATAGAGAAAAGAAAATCTAAAGATAATGTTTGGAATATCAGAATGAGATAAAAGTGACATATCTATAAGATTTCAAAACTATTTTGCTTTGATAATCATAAACTAAGTTTCATATCTGACTACTCATATTCTAAGAAAGTACAAACTAAAAGGAAAATTTCCATAGAGAGAATCCTTGGCCCTAAAGGCATCTTAGCTAGAGATACAGAAATCACAAAAGCTCAAATAGTTAAAGCATTTAATAAAGAGCTAAACAAAATGTTCTAGCAAGAACCAAGAATTTAGTCCAAAGGCATAAAAAAATCTTGAAGATTCAATCAAAAAGAGAAACACCACCTGAGATCATAAGCATCGAACTATTGAACTATTATAGTCAAGTGTGCAAGCCAGGAAGTCAAGAGCCTCCAAAAGAACTTTTAGAAATTGAAAACCAAAATAACATAAGACAAACTTACAGGAGAGGAATTAGAAACTTCCCATAATGCGAAGATGATTGCATGCTAGATTATTTAAGAATTGAAGGAATCATGATTCTATTTACAAAGGCCAAAGGTAACCACATGATCCCCAATTCATTCCTCCACTAGATAATTTAGTATATGGCACGGTGTTCCAAATCACCCAAAAGAGGTACCTATTCCTCCAATTTTATTTGTTACAAGAAAGTTGCCAAAACTTCGGATAAACTGCTCCATCTTATGGGTCGACGCCTATTTCTAAATATCCTAATGCCTACTAAAAGCAAAACGTATAATTAGAAACATGTAGAACAATAATAGAAATGTATATCATTATGGAAACAATGATTACCGGACATACACAATATGGAATAGTTGAGACAACAATAAAAATGAGAGACACATCATTATGGCACTCCATTATTTATCAAGACATTATTTATGAATAAAAGGCTTAGCTTATATAATGGTGGCTTAGACTAAATGCCATGGCACAGCTTGCAAAATCATATGTAACTTAAAATATGAAATGCACACTAAAATAGAAAATGTAGCTCATTAGAATATGGTGAAACTATAATAGAAAGCACAACCTGTAAACTTGGTGAATTTGTTAAACTTTTGTACCTTTTATACAAAAAACTAGTTTTTGGAAAATTCATTGAGAAATATAATCTATGAAAAATTTGTTAAAATTAGCCAAATGGTAAAACTTACAGACCCAAATTTGCACCAAGGGCCTTTGGATAGCTACATTTTAGAATATAGATAATAGATTCAAGAATGTATAGTGAATCTAGGCATACTTGCTCAATATCTCATTCAACTAGGCCATTTCGGGATAGATCTGCCATGCAGAGACATGCCAGAATCCACCCTACTCACTCCACCCATTCACTTCTGAACGTTTATAATTTTGCCCATTCTCCATCAGGAAGTTTCATTACATGCTAAGCTTTGGATATACAGGGAAAGCTTGCACCAGATCACTTTATCTCAAACCCCTGCTTGCATGTACACAGATTAAAAGTGGTTTAATTTTTTCATCAATATCCAACTTCTCATCAGGTTCCAAGGCATGAAAAAATTAATTTTATCAAAAATTTCTACACATTACTAGAGAAACCACCATCAACAAGCAATGAATAAGATGAACCTGACAATGACGAAACCTAGATGACCTAAAATCTTGATTCCTAAGGTAAAGTCTATAGTGGATAGCACAGAAGAAAGTGAATTTTCCCTATCTAGGTTAAAATCTTTAGAAAATAAAATTCATATAAATTTTATGGTAGGCAAGAATCTTCTCTATGTCTACAAAACAAATCAATGGCATCGCAGCTCCAAACCATCTAAACCTCCTTAAAAAATAAAAATCTATCCAAATTTTATGCATTTCCCTTGGCACTGATCATTGACTAAGTTCTCGTACCGATTTTTCCTATAATTCAGTGCCATTTTGCAGAAACCACACAAATTAAATTGTGAGCTTCAAAAAAAATTCACACACGACCTAATTTTTCATTTGTTTAGCATTTCAAGGCTAGCCAAAGGAAAGAAACATACCTGCAAGGTGCAAATCTAAAAGCCCTTGTGAAAGATTGAAAAATAGGTGTTGCGGTGGCGAATTCGAAATTCCTCAAGGCAAGAAACAAGAACCTACAATTCTTTACACCCAAATTTTAGCATAGGAAGAAGAAAATTGCAAATCTTTTGTGATCTAATAGAAGGGCATAAGTAATAAATCTTCTACGTCTCTAGCATTACAACTTCTTAAAAATGTATTAATCAATTCATGTATTCTTAAATGATAGCTGCCATCAGGAAAAAAATCTTATATTTTTTTCATTTTATTATTTTTTGGATGAGCATTTTTTTTAAATTTGTGGATGACGAAATTAGTGGGACTACCAAATTTTTGGCAGTTACAAGATGTGTGGACATATAGAATGGCCTATCGGCCAAATTAGGATGTGAGGGAATAAGTGGGATTCTTTTATCTATTTGAGAGAAAAGATGCTTATGGTGCACAAATAAGTGGGGCTAAGAATGGGATGAGTGGGAATCTCATAATTTAAATAATAAAATTATTTAAATTATTTGTGTATGAGAAGAGTTGTAGTCATGTGACACATGTAGTAATGTGGTAAAAGTGAGGGATGATGGATTAATATTTAATTTGAATTGTTTTGAGACATGTGAAGGGGAGTTAATTAAATAAAGGGGTTTATTTAATTAATTGGGAAGGTGATCAAGTGGGATTATGTAAGTGGGATAAATGGGATAATGAAATGACCTAGGATAAATATTACAAGATGTTTTACAAGGTCAAGTATAATTAGGTGATGTTATGAGTTTAATGCATAAATAATGAAATGGGACAATTTTGGGTGTCTACGCTCTACAGAAGGAAATATAAAGGTATCTATTTGAGGTTCCTCAATAAGAAATAAGTAGGGTCAAGTCATGACAGAACTTTCCCAAAAAATTGGAACAAAACTTGGTTTAGATGATGCAACTGCATGCCAAATTCTTGGAGCAAGTTACTATTGGCCTCACTTATTTAAGGATGCTCATCAACATGCAAGGAGATGCCACATTTTCTAGATAGTTTTTCATAAAGAAAGGAATCCTACTATGCCACTATAGCAAGTCTATGAGGTAGATCCATTTTCCCAGTGAAACCTAGATTCCATAGGAATGATTAATCTCAACTCTTTTGTAGGACACAAGTTTATCCTAATAGCTATAAACTATAACATGAGGTAGACTGAAGAACAAGAATGCAAGAACTACACCACTTAGGTAGTCATCATTTTTTTAACACATCATCACCAGGTTTAGAATGTCATTTGCTCTAGTATGTGATAACGGTCCAACTTTTTCATTAGCTAAATTGTTACAATAGACTTTTTAGTATAAAGTAATCTTTAAATTTTCTTCCAACTGTTATCCACAAGGAAATCATGTTTCTTATTATTATTAATAAACTATTGGAAAAGAATCCTAGAGATTGGCATTCCTAGTTAAAATTATGATTTGTGGGTAGATAGAACTAGGGTGAAGTCTTCCTTGGGGGCATCCCCTCACTAGCTTTTTTATGGGCTTAACCTTGTGTTCCCTATTAATTTGAAAATCCCAACCTTACAATTTACAAAAGATTACCTAGAAACTAATAATAAAGTTGAGGCTAGGCTTTTTTTATGAGTATTTCCTATTTAACTTTATATTAACGAAATAATTTAGTACAATATTAAAAAAAAAGGGTAGGGTGTGTTGGTTCCCAAATCTGCATGCATTGAATCCTAAAGGTTTGCCACTTCTTATGCTCAGATTTCAAGAAGAGACTTGGCCAATAGTATGGGAGATTGTTTTTCATCTATCTCCTCTGCACTTTAAGTTCTACCATACCTAGGAGGGTATTCGCTTAATCACAACCAAATAGTTTGTCCTTGATTAATTTAGATAGAATGTTCTTAGGTATGCACCAAGATTTGTAAGACTAACCCTAGACTAGCAATATTCTTGGATTATCTTCACTGTTTAAATTTGAGAACATGTGAGGGGCCTAATACTACAACCATAATTGAAATGAACATAAAATGATTCATCTTATAATGTCATTCTTTCTGGACCCTTGGGCAAGTAAATTTCTTGATCAGTGCCTTATCAAGGGTAATAGAGTCAAAGATTCCTTTATGCAAATATTCCTTTTATAACAACAGAACTTCAAATTCAAAGGGCATACCTATATTAATGACTTACAATGAAACACCCAAGAAAAAGTATTTCCTACAATTCTTCTTCAATAATCCCTAATGCAATACATCACTTCCTATGTTTTGTTTAAAGCATATTTAATCCAATCCTTGACCAAAAACCAAACCATTCAATACAACAAATGTGTACAAGTGAAATCCAAAACCCTTAATCCATTCATTCTCAAAAGAAATCCATACATTCAAGGAGACAATTGCAGAAAACACATACATATAGTATTACTCATATTACTCCATCTGAATTGAAAATTGCCATACAAGAATTTGTTCATATGCAGGAAATTTTTTGGCTTTGCAATCTCAACAATGCACCCAATCTATTATAGAAACATACTCCCCAAGATGTGGATAACCTGTATCCAAATACTAGAACAAAATTCCCTTTCTCTATTCTATATCCACCTGATCACTCTCTCCCTCTTCTTACGATGGCATTTGAAAACCCATAAATAGATAAACTATGTCGGCTTAAGATTTCCATAGTACAACTTTTTAGTTACAATGCATTTAATATTTCCACTTAGGAAATTACATCCTTGCTCTGATTGGTGGACATTATCTTTTAGCGAATTCCTTGTTCTAGAATGTTCTTATTGGCTAAAAGACTACTGGGTGGTTAAAAATAGATGTCCCTATTAAGGGAAATTATGCATAAATATCAATGAAATCAATAATACCCATAACTCAATGAAATGTAGAAATAAAGAAGGTCTAAAACAATGAACAATACCTGAACAAACCTCTTTACTTCATGGCTTCCATTGATGGCCTATCACAAATGATCTTGTGTATGAATATGCCCTCAAAAGGTGCACTTCCTTGCTATTCCAAGATGTCAAGTGGGAACGGCCGTGATAGTTTGTTGCAATGAAGATGAGCTTCACAACAATGGTAATGGTGATATGGTAATAAGTTGATCACAAGCAAATGGAATGACTTGGGTGCCAAAGGCGCATTGTAATTCCTGTAGAGTAACGATACTAAAAACTTGGATGAATGAAATGGAAGAAGAGGGTTCAATTTATTGACTTGTGAGAAAGAAGATCAACGGTATAGAAAGAATGAGAAGATCAACAGTATATAAGACTTGAGAGAATGTGCGCAAATAGAAAGAAGACAAGTGTCACACAAAAGCTATTTTGTTTGAGTTAACTGCTTTCTTTTATAAAGATAAGATTTGCTTTCATAAATTAGAATGTTTTTTTCTAATTTAAGAGTAATTGATAAAAACAAGGTAGATTGAGTCAGTTAACTCAACTTGAGATTTGCTTTTGCATGATTTGAGAGAAACTAAATAATAAATTATTTAATTTTGTGTGCATGAAGAAGAACTATTTTTAGAAGATTTGGAAGATATTTTAGAAGAATTGGAAGATAAGAAAGCAAATTAAAAAAATAAATTTATTTAATTGTTTGTGCATGATTTGGAAGAATAAATAAATTATTTAATTGTATTTTATTTTTAGAGGTTGAGAGGATTGAAATAAATTTGATTTATTTATTTAAATTTGGAAGAAGAATTGACTTAATTAAATAATTAAGAATTATTTAATTGTTTGGAAGAATTAAATTAAATAAAGGATTTTATTGAATTTTGACTTTTAGAAGAGGTAATTAAATATTTTGATATTTAATTAACTTAGAGGAATATGAATTGAATAAATAAATTTGTTTATTTATTTATTGATAAAGGAATTAGAATGAAATAAATATTAAGAATATTTATTTAGACCGAGTCATGTCATTTTTAGGCATATACATTTTACCCCTCTTTGATGCAATGCAGTTTATAGCGTTGCTTCAAAGAATAAGAATTGTTTGATAATGATACATACCCTAGTTTTCCTCTGGTACAAGTTACGATGATAGGATGCCCCCTCAAGAGATTGGATGGGAAGAAGGGTAGAAGGACGTGAGACAGACAATCTCACGATGAAGAAGGTGAAAATAGGTTAGGTTTGAAGAAAGATGGGTCACGGTTCAGAGAAATGGGAAGAAACAGGCTTAGGAAGTAGTCACAGTCGCCACATAGCTAGTTAGGATACACTTGCTATATATAGGAGCTGGGTCCACAAATCTAGTCATTTACACACTTGGCTTTTGTTGATAGGTCCCTTGAGAGCTTAGGAGACCATAGGAGCATAGAGCAATTGAGACAGATATGGATATTCCACGTGAGGAGCACCGCTTTGAGCGAGTCTGATAGTTTGATCAGCTAGCTAACACAAGACCACCAGTATGTAGTTCAAACAAACTCACCTAGGGTCATTTATTAGCACAATAAATGCTAGGCAAAGCTCAACTAGGATAGATGCGCCAATCTATGTTACGTCGCATATGCGCTTTGAAACTGTGCATATGATATGTTTCGACACATTTACGGTATGAAATGACATATATACAAGTTCTGTGCATGCGATATGAAAAACTGCACATAGGGTATAGAATGACGCATATGTCATGTGACTGCACTTTTATGCTATCTAGTTGTGCATGCATGGAAAGCTACGCATGTGTCAAGAAATTGTGCATGGATGACATGTTACAGCGTATTCATCGCGAAGCTGTGCTTGTGATATGGGACCGCGTATTTACTTAATTTGGCAATGCATTTACCAGAAGTGGCGCATTTGCTATGAAATGATGTATATACCTTTTGGTTCAGTGCATATGCTTTAGATAGTCAGTTTGCTTAACATAATTGACTCAATTGGCATCTTGCTCAATGTGTCAATCGATAAGCGATCTTTGAGATTGCAGGAATCTAGTCAAGAGATGTTGTATGCTATTTTGATCAATGTGATATATTTAAGTAAATGATATGATGCTTTAGATAGGTTTGAGCAGTTATATAGTTTTGGTTGATGCATTGCTTTGCTTGATTGGAGGAGGACATTCGTGATGTACTCATGTCGAGGGAGTAGTTTCCCTTGCCACTGTTGCAGTGATACATGCTTACTGAGATTGATCGAGAGGCTCTCTATGCTATGGGACTGGATTACATGTGCTTTATGCCTAAGGTTCATGTAAACCTTAGTCTATTGACTGCTGTTGTAGAGCAATTCCACAGTGAGGATGGGACCTTTCACCTGCCTACGGGTGAGATGGTGATTACACTTGAGGACATTTATATGATCATGCATTTTCTGATACAGGGTGAGCTAGTAGAGTACAATCCTTAGCAAGATGTAGGACTGGTAGAGTGTAGTCAAGTATTTGATGACCCAGAGTTAGAGGGGTAGGTGATATCTTGGTAGGACATTCATGATTACTATGAATACTTCCCAGGGATAGTGGCTGGATTGATCAGGGGTGTTGTCTGCTCTGATAGGAGGTTGTATGGCTTCCCTATTGGTTGGGGCTAAGTTATGGAGAGGATGGTTACAGAGGGCACCCGATTTGCATGGGGTGTCTGTGTTTTGGTGCACCTATACCATGATATGCATCAAGTGGTATACCACAAGGGTACCAGCTTGTCGGTAGGTGTTTCTCTTTTATAGTTTTGGCTACGGGAGCATATTGCAATCACTCAACTAATATGCGTGTTTTCTAGGGAGAGGGGAGAGCCTTACAGCTATGAATACATAGGAGTTATTTCCCTGCACAAGCTGGGAAAGCTCAAGTATTGGAGGCATGTGCTAGACAATGTAGATAGAATTGTCTGGCGACCATATCTAGATTGTGAGCATTGGGATGATGAGGACGACGAGCTGCCCTACTGATTTTAGACTCAGTGGCTCATCAGAAGGACACGATTTATACTAGAGAGATAGATAGTTAGCAGGGTTTAGAGGTGGTTGGGAGGATACAGGGCATACCATAGGGGTAGGCCTGATTTACGAGGACACATGTAGAGAGGTTTAGATGGGGCCCAATTACATCATACAAGGAGGCACTTGCAGAGCTCTAGTAGAGTCCCTATGTAGCTTGGTCAATGAGGAGGGAGGTGATAGATGCAGGGATGACTCCTAATTATGAGGAGTGGTTGGCTGCTCATCTGTTCTTGAGGTACTCAAGACCCAGAGAGTTGGTTCCTCTCCTAGATGAGGATGGTGCAGGCAGGAGGAGGAGGAGATGGAGGAGGGGGAGAGGAGGAAAAGGAGACGAAGACAATGGAGGCGATGGGGGGGAGGATGAGGATGAGGACGAGGATGAGGGGGGAGGCAGAGACAGAGGAGGAGAGATGGAGAGGGATCTTACCAGCAGCAATAGGTAGTGTAGCCACAGGTTGGTCAACAGATATAGATGTCAGCACCATAGTAGGTGCCCTGATAGGTAGTTCAGCTTAGGTGCCTCAGGTTTAGGTTCCACAGCTTGATTTGTAGTAGCAAGCCATTATTATGCTGCAGGGATAGGTGAGACAGTTCAGGGCTCATCTTAGAGTAGTAGAGTCTTAGAGAGAGTCTGATGCACGAGTACTATCAGGGCTCACGGTAGGGTGGGATGTAGCTAAGGTGAGGGTGTGGGCCTTGAGATTGGAGAGAGACACGACCCTAGCCGCCTTGGGTACAGATGGGGCCACTGTATTTTTGGTTACACAGGTGTAGCAAGGATAGGCCTAGGTACACCAGCTATAGATGCAAATTACACATATGTAGGGTGAGCTTTCTAGAGCATAGGTACAAACCCAGTACTATAGAGGATTGTACCACGGAGTGGTGCCAGTAGATCAAAGGGCACCTAGTTTCCAGAGCTAGTTAGTAGAAGGTACACCCCAGAGGGTAGGTGGATCACAGTCAGGAGGCTCAGTGATGGGCCCACAACAATCTGGGGCCAACAAAGGAGGGGATGGAGAGGGCAGTGCTGGGAGCCATGTTCCACGGCAGTAGGGCTAGCCTACACACCTTTACCAATTTTGGCTTACGTATACACTTTTTGATGGCTCAGATAGCTTGATATGTATATACTTGTATCATTTTGTACCAAGACATGTATCATTATTTATGTGATGTATACACTTTATGTGACTCAGAGATGGACTTTGATATGTTGTATATTTGGACATGGTTTGTGTTTATTTATATGATGATGCAGCTATTTGATCTCTATATGCAGTTGTTTATGTTATATGTTATGGATGCATTCTATCTTATGATGTTTCATATGTGATGCGCATGTTATGATACTCTATATGATGCTATGTGATGTTTTACATGACAATACAGTTGAATGTTTCTACACTATGATGCTTTATATGATTCTAGGACTCTGATATGATGATGATCTAATGCAGACTTAGATGATTTCATGTATGCACCTAATATGTAAATGTGAATATTATCTATATGATTATGCAGTGTTATGTTTTCTATTTTTCTATTGACACTATGGTATGATGCAAATGTATATGGGTGACCTAATGCACTTATTATGTATGCAAATGATTTAATTGTGTTAATGACTATCTCATGTGATATGATATGCAACTTATGCTATGTTTTTGTTATGTCCAAATGTACTCAATCGACACAGAAATGACACAATGATAGATAGAAGACTGACTAATAGAAGAAATGACTCGGTAGAAGGACTCACAAGCTTTTATTTGTATTGATATTCTGCATAGTAATTTTGATTGCATGTGATATGGATGTAAAGTGATATGATATGGATGTGAAATGGTTTTTTTGCCATCTTGATATTGCAAGTATATTTGAAGTGCTTATTTCATCATTGGGCAATTTTTTTTGGTACTTTTTGTGAATGTCGTAAGTTAATACAAGCATCTAGGCATAATTGAACCGAGATGAACTGAGTATTGCTTACATGGATTTTGATTTAGCAAGTTAATACAAGCATCTAGGTATAATTGAACTGAGATGACCTGAGTATTTCTTGCATATCAATAGACAAGGATTGCCCCCTGTCATGTTAGACCTCTGAAGTCCTCAATGATCTTTTACTGATCATGTCATTAGACAAAATTTGTCACATTACTAAAGATTAATCTACAAACAGCAGACAAAGAAAATGATTATGCCCCCATCATAGCATCTCTAGCTTTTGGCAGCCTCGAGTAGCATAGAAAGACATAATAAAAAAAACAAGACTCTGTAAGTTAACTAGATCTAACACAGAACATTCTTGCATTTAGATGTGTTTATTTTCTTGCCATAATTTAGATAGAATCAATTTGAGTCCTTTAGGTGCTTGTTTTCTTTTCTTTGGATAGGTTGATGTTTTGTACCAAAATTTTTGCCTTGGAAGTGGGCTTTGCTTGTGCTTGCATGCTTGCCTAGTAAAACGGACCCTACGAGACTGACCTAGTGCATCGGGGGCTCATTGCTAAATGGCCTTGCCTACGTGACGATGTAGAGGCAACGTAGTTGGGGACTTGGACCATGGATGGACTAGAGGATAGACGACAAGATATGGGATGGACAGGAAAGTGGATCCTCAGGGGTGCATTGAAAATGGCCTTGCCTATGTGACAATGCAGAGGCAACGTAGTTCAGGGTGGACCTTATGATACTGACGATAGACGCTATGCTAGGCTAACACTATGGATAGGATACTGGATAAGACCTTAGTTGATATGGTGACAAAAGAGATAGAGTATAAAGCCATGATAGGTTATCATTAGTTTGCACAAGGTGTTTTATTATGGAATAGATATGGATCAGATGAGAAATGATGGTAGGAAGAATGGACACAAGGTGATTGGTTTCCTAAAGATGGAGAAGGCGGTTTATCACAAGTAATGCTTGTTTACTAGGTTTTCACCACTTGCTTTTATTTGCATAAAAAGATAAAAGTACACATGATGCATGTTTGCCAAGTTTTCATCAAGGTACCTATCTAAGGCTCTTGGTTGCCAGGTTTTCACTAGAGGATGATTTTTTTGTTGTTTTTCCATTTTTTCAAATTTTTCAATTTTTTTTTAATTTTTTGAATGTTTGCTCCCCTTACATTGGGGTTCTCTTAGGTATAGAACCAGTGAAGATGCATACTGTTGATTGGGTCATTGAACAACTCACCCTCTGATGTTGCTAACTGATATGCTCCCAATCCATAAGCAACAATGATGACATAGGGGCCAAGCCAGTTGGATTTGAACTTATCTTTCTTTTCCTAATCCTATTGATTGCAAGGATTTTCCTTAAGTACTAGATCACCAACATTGAAGACCCTTGGACAGACCTTGTGATTGTAGCTTCATGACATTCTCTGTTGATATACTTTGAGATGGTTGAAGGCATGTTGCCTTCTCTCTTCTAACAACTCTAATTCTTGCAACTTGGAAACTCTGTAGTCTTCATCAGTGATAAGACCTTTTAACGACATCCTTAGAGATGGTAACTTGACCTCGGTGGGCAAAATGGATTCTGATCCATAGACAAGGGAATATGTGGTAGCACCTATGGGATTGTGTATACTAATTCGATAGGCCCATAGTGTGGGATTGAGTCAGATGTGCCAATCACTACCAACATCATCGATAGTCTTCTTAAGGATTTTCAAGATTGTTTTGTTGGATGCCTCATCTTGGCTATTTCCTTATGGATAGTAGGGGGTAGAGAAATGGTGTTGGATTTTGAATTTGTCACAAAGCTCTTGAACATCCTGGTTCCTAAAAGGTCTTCCATTATCCGTGACAATGGATGAGGGAATTCCATATCTGTAGATGAGGTAATTGAGGGTGAAGGAGGCAATCTATTTGCCTATGACATTTGTGAGTGGAACGACTTCAATCCACTTGGTAAAGTATTCAGTGGCGGTTATTATGAACTTGTGTCCGTTAGATGATGGCAAGTGAATTTTGCCCACAAGGTCGAGTCCCTATTGACAAAAGGGCCAAGGTGTTGTTAAAGGTCATAGCTCTTGAGCTGGTGCATGTATCAGGTTTCCATGTATCTAGTACTACTTGCATTTCTTCACAAACTGATATGAATCTATTTCCATGTTTGGCCAATAGTATCCCAAATGCATGAGTTTTTTAGCTAAAGAAGGACCGCTAGAGTGTGTTCCACAAATTCCTTCATGTACGTCTCGTAAGGCGCTTTGAGATTCTTCTCATTCTAAACATCAGAGTAAAGTACCATCCAAATCTTGGTGGTATAGGGTGTCAGCTATAATGGTGTAACAGGAGGTTTGGCGAATGAAGGTTCGACGTTGGTTAGAAGACAAGTCAGGTGGTAGGGTTTTATCCTTGAGGTAAGTGTAAATCTTACCATACCAAAGTGAATCAGATCCAACTAATAGGCATATGGAGTGTGTTTTAGGAAGATCATAAGATGGTTACATAACTGTCTCCACCAAGAACTCATATAGTGACTCATTCTCTGGGATCTCAAGGAGCGAGGCAATGGTTGCCATGGCATCTGCTATTTTATTTTCAATGCGAGGTATCTGCTCGAAGGAGATGATCACAAAGTATTCTTTAAAGTCATCTACCATATGCTTGTATGGGATTAACTTGTCATCTTTGGTCTAATAGTCATTGTTGACTTGATTGATTACTAATTGGGAGTCGCCATAGACATGTAGCTCCTTGATTTTCCATTTTGCTGTCATTTTGAGACCAATGACCAAGGCTTCATACTCTACTATATTGTTTGTGCAAGGGAATAACAGATGATAAGACTTAGGTATGGTGTCATCGTGAGGAGTAATCAGCAAGATTCTTGCCCCCAATCCATTGTTTATATAGGATCCATCAAAGTAGAGTTTCCATGAGTGTGTTGTGATACTGAATATGGCTTCATCTGGAAACTCAAATGTCATTGGTGTGGTATCCTGTAATGGTGCTTCTGTTAATTGATCGGTAATGATTTGACCTTTGATAACCTTCCTTTCTACATACTAAATGTCATATTCAATTAGGAGCATTACCCACTTAGCTAGATGACCTGTGAGAGCTACTTTGCTTAATAGGTATTTTAGTGGATCTATCTTTGCAATAAGCTTGACTGAATGTGCTAGCATGTAATGTCATAGTTTTTGGGAAGCAAAAACCACAACAAGACATGATCTTTCTATCTAAGAATATTACAGTTTATATCCCACCAATGTGAGACTGATGTAGTAGATAGCCCTTTCTTTGCCTTCATAATCCTATTTTGCTAATAGGGCGCCCAGAGCTGTCTATGTAGCAGATATGTAAAGTAATAGTGGTTTACCTTGGATAGGTGACATTAGAATAGGAGGGTTCATTAGGTATTCCTTCAGTTTGCCAAATGCTTCTTTGCACTTCTCATCCCATCTAAATGGAATGTTTTTATGTAAGAGGTGACTGAAAGTTTGGCACTTGTCTACTAGCTGTGATATGAACTAATGGATTTCTTGTAACTTACTTTGTAGAGACTGTAGTTGAGTGATGTTCTTTAGTGGTGGCATTTCCATGATAGCCTTGACTTTGATAGGATCCACTTCTATCCCATTTACTAATACAATGAAGCCTAAGAGCTTGCCAGAGGTGACTCCAAACACATATTTCTTTGGATTCAACCTAACTTTTAAGTGTTCTAGTCTCTGAAAGACCTTCTCTAGTACATCTAGGTGTTATTATCTTGTGAGTGATTTTGTAAGGATGTCATCTACATAGTCCTCCATTGTAATGTGCATCATATCATGGAAGATAGTGGTCATAGCATGTTGATATGTTGCCCCTGCACTCTTTAACCCAAATGGCATGACATTCTAGCAGAAGATGCCCCATGGGCAAGTGAAAGCTATCTTATGTTGGTCTTCTGGTGCTATCTTAATTTGATTATATCCTGAGAAGCCATCCATAAGAGAAAGCATGGCGTGCCCTACAGTCAAGTTGACTATGATATCAATATTAGGCAACGAAAAGTCATCCTTGCAGCAAGCCTTGTTTAGATCTCAGAAATCATTACATAATCTGACTCTGCCATTAGGTTTGGATATTGGTACTATGTTGGATACCCACTCTGGATAGTCTATTGCCCTGATGAACCCTACATCCAGTAGTTTCTTGAGTTCTTCTTTTACTAGTAATGTAATGTGTGGATGCATCTTCCTGAGCTTCTGCTTGACTGGTTTGACCCCTGGATCTAGTGGAAGATGATGTAGAATCAAATCTAGATCTAAATTAGGCATATTTGCGTATGACCAAGTAAAGTTGACTTGCTTTTTCTTGAAGAATGGTACAAATTTTGTCTTTTCTGGTAGAGATAGAGACTTTGCAAAGTTAATGATCTTAGGATTATCCTCTATTCCAATGTTGACAAGTTTTGTAGGTTCCACAATAATCTAAGATTTCTCCTAATACATGTCGATGGGGAGAGTGTCAAGCCTTCCATCGTCTGGCACCTTAGAGAGGTTTTCACCATTCGATGCATCCTTTCTTTTTTACTATTTTGGGATCTAACACTGCCACAAAGCAATTTTCACCATCAGATCCATTTTTTATTTTTATGTTTTTGTGACTGGAAGGCTTGGCACCCTCTCCAAAATAAGCCACAGTGTTGAGTTCAATGGCGAAGCCCACTTTATGATCTCTTATAGGTAGGTGATCCCTAAGTTCCATGAATTCAATATAGGCATCGTCATTTTAGAACATGTCTAGTTGCGGGGTTCCTTGTAAATCCCAGTCACTAAGTTTAGGATACACAAGGGGAAGGGGGTCAAAATATAGATCTGATTCATTCGGTGTGATAGTTTGAATAGATACATGGTCAGGATTCAGATTGGTAGGGTTAGGATCCGAGATGGTACTTTCCTCTAGATTATTTATTGCGATGGAACTCCAACCTTCCTTGAAGTCATACTCTCAGGAGTTGGTGAATCAGACTCTAATGGTCTATGCGTTAGTGTTTGTCCCTCACGATAGAAGCTATAGGTTTGAATGGTGTCAATTACTTTATCTTCATAGGAGTGCTCTATGAGTTCATCCCATTCATATTCATTGGAATCTATGTCATTGTCCTCTTGAAGGTTATGGATCATTTCTACAAGACAAGCATTTGCCTTAGCTTTGCCTTTGTCCTTGTATCCTAACCCTTTTATAGTTCTTGCCAGTGAGGATGAAGAGGGTTGGATGGGTTATATTATTCCTTCTTTTCTTAGGCCAATGGGGCCTTGTCCTTCGTAACCCATTATGTGTAAGATAGACTCACCATGCCCATAAATTTTCGTTGGGAGCTTAGGTGGTTCTTGTTGTGTATTATCTTCCTCTATGTAGAGCCATTGTAAGACATCTCCCTCCTCACTTTCATCTGATAGGGTCCCCATTTTACAAAGGGAGTTGTGGGAGGTTTAGGAGAAGCAGAAGGTTTTGGCATGTACTTAGGTAGAGGTCACCTAAAGGATCTTGGAGATAGGGGCAGTTTGGCTAAGTTGAGGCTATGCTCGATGGAGTATTCCCCTACCCCTATTTCTTTGATGGTGATTTTATGCTCTTTGGGCTTGGATGAGGTAGCTTTGGAGGTAGAATCATGCTATGGGATGGGGGATGTAGAAGCTCTATTGTTGGGAATGATGCAATCAGGCTTTGAGAGTATAGTGTTGCAATGCTGAAAAGGATCTGGATCACCTTGGATGGTGATCTGTTTGCTGTTATGAGAAAATTTGATGCATTGGTGATAGGTAGAAGGCACAACTTTCATGGCATGAGTCCAGGGTCTACCTAGGAGGATATTATAGGCTAGCTCCCTATCTAAGACTTGGCAAACAACATCCTTTATAACTGGTCCAACTTGTATTGGTAACACCACTATTCCTTTAGTAGTTCTTTCCTCTTCATCATAGGCCTTAATAATGATCTTTTTCCTTGGATCCACTACATTTTTAGAGAAACCCAATGTAAGGACTAGTTTGAGTGTGCAAATATTTAAACCGACTCCTCCATCAATAAGCAATCTTTTGATATGGTGTTTATGAATGAAGGTGACGATATGCAAGGGTGTGTTATGAGGCTGAGATACTGAAAGGTCATCCTGTTCAGTAAACGAGATAGTGCTAGAGGAGGTTAGATTTCCTACCATGGCTTGAAACTTCTCTTGGGCCAGGTTTGTGGGCACAGTCATTTCCACTAGGGCTTTATCAAGAATTTCCTTATGGGAGGGAGACAGACGCAACAACTCTAAGATAGATATGTGGGTAGGAGTTTTCTGAAGTTGGTCTATGACACTGTGCATATGGGGGTTAGACAGAGAAGGTGACAACCTTGGAGGAAGCATGTTTAACGTGACCTTACCACAGTGGGTGATGATGTTGTAATCAATTTTGTTGGGTCCTGATTGTTGGTTGAACATTGTTGGGTTTTTTCCCAAACTGGATGCCTCCCAGTTATCCCTACAAGGTAGCCATCATTGATCAATAGGATTTTTGGGCCAGGGGCCAACAGTATACGAGATAGACCCTATAAATATCTCCTCTTCTTCTTTAGGCTCTGTAGAACCAAGGGGGGTATTCCCTATTCAACATCCATAAAATGTGTGTGTGAACTTACTGGGATGTTGATACAAAGCAAATAAATCCTCTCTTATGCAGACCAAAACTATGAAATAAGTGCAAAGGGGCTAGCTTTGGGCCTATGTTTAGTTGTGAGATAGAGGATTTCGGTCCTAAAACTACTTGTAATGTCCTAAAGGTTTATATTTGAAATTTGAATTTGTGTTTTGTATTTGGATGCAAGACTGGGACCTTGGGTTGTAACCTCAATACAAGACCAAACTAGTGCCTATCCTTGGGCTCGGAGTCAATAGACATAGATATGTGAATGATTACCATAAACTTGAATTAGTAACTAAGTTTCAAGGGGAAGTTTTTAGTGTCTACCTTACAGATACTTCCCAAGACTAAGTATTTAGTCATTCATACTTAATGATATCCCTGTTGTAGCATACCTTTCCCAATGCTTAACCTAAAATATTTAATTTGTTCCTTGAACAAAGATAAGAGATTAAACATTCAACACAGAAAATCCATGTTCCTAAATCCCAAATAACCCTTAGCTATTTAGATTCAAAAGAAAAGATGCCCACAACTTAGAGACAAACAACTAAACACATGCAATGATGCATTTTTCATATAAAAACAACATGAAACCAGTAAACTATGCATAAAACATACCACATATTATTCATAAACTCACAAGACACCAAAAAAAAGCCACCAACAAAGTTGTATCTTATTACTCCACCAAAATTTGTCCAGTTTTCAACAACAAAAAATGAGTAACATAGTTTGCTATATAGCAAGAACGTATACTCAGCATCAAGTACAATGTCACCTCAAAACGCCCTTAGATACATCGCACCATGAGAATGGCACCTAAAACATTGAATGCAGATGTGAGAAGAAGAGGAAAGGACCGGTGGGTTTAGGAGTCGTACAGTCGCCTGGAGATTTTTTCATCAAATCTGGTAGTTGGCCCATCCATTCAACCAATACCTCTTGCAAACTTGCCATTAATGGCCAACCTACCCACGAGATGCAGGAACTTTAGAAAATATGACATTTGTGTGCTTTGTAATTCTTCCATTTGGAATGCAGCTACGAACATGCAGGAATCCTTCTTATGAACAATTTGAAAACAAGGCCGTCGAGTCCTCCTCTCCTGCTGAGATCTATGGCTTCAATTTGATCAAGCTATCAAGTCACCAGCTTTGAAAAGTCATCGGCCATAAGAATCATCCCACACAGGTGTCTTTTTGCCATTGCAAACTTTTCACAGCGTAGAAATACCTCATGCACTTATATAACCCTTCTTACCTTTTCACTCTTTGCACATTCAAATCTTTGTATATGCAAAAGCATGTACATACAACTACATTACATACAAGGCACGGACCCCAAATCATCATGAAACAAATTGAAACTGCAATCAGGTCCGGCTTGCATCTTCCCCTTTTTGCATATCTTGTACATTGCATATACATACAACTAGGGATTCCATTGCATTTATTAGTCAGATTGGAAGAACCTTTGAAATCTAGCTTGTATCTTCATTTTTGTATCTCACATTGTATATTGCACATACAATGTGCAATATACAACCCACGGACCCTAGCCTGAAATCTGCCACAATTAATTCCTCCTTTGCATTCAGATTGTATGTGTACCTTTGTATCATCTTTTGTATATGCATATGTACATACAACCCTTGGAACATACAACTACATGGGCTCCACCAGGTTCTTGAAGATTGTTGACTTTGACCGCAACCTACCTTGTATATTTCTTTGTATCCTTTATTGAATGTTCAATTGTATATTGGGAACATACAATCCCAATATACAATGGCGGACTTCACCCATTTCACAAATGCAGTTTACTCCATGGTTGTGTCCACTTTGCACCTGCCTACTTGTACATTTCACATTGTATGTGCAGTTGACCCTTGTATATTCCCTTGTATGCGCAGTTTGTATATCACATATACATACAACCTGACATGCAAGGAAAAGCCTTTGACTTTTCAACTTTGCCCTTGTATGCACCTGCCAGGCCCGATTTGATAACCTTTGAAGTTCAAGATTGTAAGTCCTACATTGTATATTCTTTTGTATAAATTATATACATACAATCCGCTTTGCACATACCTATGGGCCCGACCACTGCTCAACCTGATTTGATACTCTTTTGAAATCCGGTCATTGTATCTTACCCATTGTATATCAAATATACAATGACACATACCTTCGATACAACCGCAGAATATACCAGGAATCTACAATGTATATTCCACCTTTGTATGTCCAAAAATGCACCAGAATAACACATACAAGCCCGATATGCATACAAAGATGCATACAACCATTTTTTGCACTTTTTAAAGGTGGATTGAATTTTCTTTCGGGATCACCCTTGTACATTCATGCTTGCACATTTAAATGTACATACAAACAGTGATGCATATACAAACATACAAACTGTTTAGGCCAAAGGACTTAGAATTTTTTTGGGTTTTTAGCGTGACGGGAGAAAGTGGTAATGCAATGCAATGGCATCGGTCAACCTATGAGTACTAAGGCATGAAAATGCAACTTAAGTGATTGATGACCTGCTACAGGAGGTCAATGATAAATTAAAAAATACAATGCAAGAGGCCGAGGGGAAATAACACCTAAGGCATTAAGAGTTTGAGGGAATAAAATATAAGCTTACAAACTTGACTCAAAACCCTAACCCTAGGTAAGCACCACCATTGGCTCCAACTGGGGACATGCAGGTACAAGGCTGCAGCGAGAACTAGACCACTCCAGGACAGACCAAACAAAATAGAAAATGCAAAACACCACCGACTATACAAGGTATGTACAGACTATTCACACCTAATTTACAATGTGCACTCAAGATATTCATTCATGAGAAATAAGGTTTAAGGAATTTACTGTGCATAGGCAATTCTAGTAGTTCACCATTTAGGGCCTGGAGAAAGTAGGAATCTTCTCCATGAGTATTGCTAATTTGATATGGGCCCATCCATAAGGGCTCAAATTTACCATGCTTGCCCTTATCCTAGCTCTTTGCATTCCAAACAAGGACCAATTCGCTTATCTGAAACTTCCTTTCTATAGCCCTTTTATCAAACAAACATTTCACCTTCTGTTGTTTCCTGATATTTGTCTTCTGTGCTTCTCTTCTAATTTCATCCAATGCAACTAGATGATTTATCCTTTCAATCATTGAGTCCTCAATCTCTTTATCATTTTCTTGTATGAATCTATAAACTGGCAAGAGATTATTCACAGGTAACTTAACTAGTGCGCCATACACTAGCTCAAAAGGTAACCTTCCAATTGCTTTCTTCACTGTTATCTGGTCAGCCCATAGTGCCATCTTTAATTTTGAATCCCATGCCCTTTTGTTCTTTTCTACCATCCTTTTGATGATTTTCATAAGGCTTCTGTTACTTGATTCTGCCTAACCATTTCCTTGTGGATGATATGGTGATGCATATGACAAATCAATCCCATAGTTGTTCCAAAAATCAACAAACTCACCAAATCTGAAGCACATGGCATTGTTGTTGTGATGTTCACAACACGCCCCATTTTACTCCTTAGCAAAATGAGGACCCCTGCTATGGCTTTGCTTTTTTGCTTTTATGTGTTTTGTTTTGCTTGGTGGTAAAGGGAAAAGAGGGTTAAAATTGCAAACTTTGATAAACAAAATAGAGAAAAGATGCATTTTTAGTACCAGGATATGATATGGTTGGATTCCTTGTGAAAAATGAGCTAGGGTTGCTTTTTGAACCATCTTAAAATTCGCCATATTTTGCAAGATATGATCATTTTGGTAAAATGTACAAGGGAAGGGTTTGTTGTTTGTATATACAAGTTTGCTTGTATATCAGGTGCTTTGTTTTACTTGTATGCATTTACAAATACTTTATTTTCTTCATACATACAAAGTGGACCCAACAAAACTCACAGTTGAAAGGTATAAAAGTTTACGTCCGCCGCTTGCATCTTTTGGTTTGTATGTTCAAACATACAAAGGTTATATGCAAAGGTTACATACAAGCTGTGGACCCGAAGTGTTATTTAAGCAGAATTAAATGGTTGTATGTTTCGGTGTTTGTATGTTTCATACATACAAACGATACATGCGGGGTTACATACAAGCCGGATTCAAAATATGGGTCCAAAATAGAAATTCCTTGTATATCAGAAAACACATACAATTGGAGCATGCAAGTCAATATACGATGCCAATATACATAGCGGACCCAAAAAGGTCATTAAACATTGATAAATTGATGTACATTTGGTGCTTGTATATTTGGGCATACAAGATAAAATACACATCGCGCGGACCTGATAGATTTATTAAAATGAGTAAATTCCTTGTATATTCGAGCCTTGTATATTGTTACAAACAATACGAAATATACAATTGCAGACTTAAAAGAGTTATCAAACGATGTTAAATCATTGTATATTTGGCACAATGTATATTTCATACATACATTATAACATACAACAAAATATGCATCGCGCAGAATCCAAAAGGTTATAAACTAGAGCGAAGTCGTTGTATCGCGTCTGACTTGTATATCAGAGGATACAATGCATATGTACATGGGGCAGAATTGAAGAGTGGTTTAAATGGAATTAATTGCATGTATAGTTCTGGCTTGTACATTGAGATATACAAGCCCAATATACATTGTAGTATACAAGCTGAAATTAGAAGGAAATTGAAATCTGATTTAACGGAAGCATCGTGTCCAGCTTGTATAGCAGATTATACATGGATTTGAATAGGGAAATTGGTGGGAGTCACATCGGCCAGATGATGGTGATCGGCGGAGATAATTAGTGCCTCGCCGATAGTCTTGTGTTATGCCAATGGATGAGGAAAGACAGCCAAATTTTGAAAGGGCCATATCGGCCGAACAAAACGATCAGTATGATAATTTTTGGACTCACCGATGGGTGGATCTCACACTGATAGGTAGGGAAAGACATAGCAATGGAATTTAAGAGTATTTTAGGGCCTGAATGCATGTTTTTAGTCAACGATGGTTGACCTGACTATTTTGGACGATGCATATGCATTTTTTGATGCAATTTCCACAAATTCAGGGCCCGATTGATGCATTCACACAGTCACGACTTGATTTAACAAGTGTTTCAGTTCCTGCTGTTTATTGAATGAAATGATATTTATTGCTTATCTATTTTTGTAGGTTTGTAGTTGAGAGGGAGCTGAAGCTTAATGGCAGTGACATCACGGAGGAGGAAATCCAATCTCAGGAGTAGAGGAAGATAAGGATGAAGTACGAAGAAGTCAAGGGTCTTCATTGATGAGGACAAAATGCAGTTGAAACATCATCACAGCAGACAAACAGAAGTTATTATTGAGCTGCTAGGGTTTCTAGAAGGGCATATTTCACCCAGATTGGACGTATGCTCAGAGATATTTTGGGAGACTGGTTCACTAGCATTTATTGTTTTAACCAAAGGTTTGAACTAGGGTTTAAACCAGGGTTTTTTGGGCTATACTGAGGACAATTAGAAAGTCTATATATTGTGCCTTGATACACTGTAAAACTTTAGACAGGGATTTTTTAGAATAGAGGGACCTTTGAGTTTAGAAGTAGTAGAAGGAGGTCACCTGTGTCTACAATAAGGAATGCGTGGAACATCTAGCTTCCTTACTATATCTGTAAAGCTTGTAAGTTTTCTGTAATTTGATTGATGAAGCTAAGAGTCATTTAGACATTGTAAATCTTATATGACTGTCTATTTCTGATACAATTGAATCTAGAATTCTACATCTATCTTCTGAGTGTTTTCCTTCTCTTCTTTGTGTTTGAAACATTTTCTCTTAGAGCTTGCAATCTTAGGTGTATGTTTGTGAAAATGCTCAGAATATACATTTAAGGTTTTGTCTGTGGATTTGATCAAATTGCTATATTATTTATAAAGTGCATAACATAACAATTAGATCCTTTGGTAGAATGAATGATGTTTAGTTTAGATCTTTCTAACTTTTCCCAACCCATCTGAAAATACTTAGCCTAAAACATAGAAATTTGAAGGAAATTTGTCTCATATTTGAAAGAAGCATGCATAACAGAGTTAAAAGTAGACAGTTTTCATAAATATTTAAGAGGAGAAAGCTACAATAATTCAAGAAAAAACCATTTAAATCTTTGCAGCACAGTAGCATTTTTATGCAAAAGGAATAAACAACATGCTGATATTGATGATCTTTTGCATAGTTTGAGTCTAGTAAACCAATAAGAAACCCTAAACTACGTAAGGCCCCTTGAACATTACAGCTTCACATCGACCAACTAAATTTGCTCAATAGGTCAAGACCTGATCATATTAAACTTGGGATTAAGTGAATCTTAACCGATTCCTTCATATCTTTCAAGTTAGTTTTGGTTCATTTTATGTGAATTTTAACTAATTATTATGATTGCATCAAAACAATCACCAACAATTGTCTGTGACCATTTTGACTATCACTTCAAATCTGATAATAATGTGTTCCAAAATGAAATCCATCACCACCCTACTTGTAGCTTTCTTAGTTGGAATGACTTCAATCCATTCACTAAAATAGTCAGTAGCAACCAAAATCTAACTATGTCCTCCACTTGATCTTTCTAAAATTTCCCCTATAAAATCAATTCCCCGTGCTGAAATGGAGCCTCCACAGTTACAGTTCTAAGGGGTAATGCACCTTCATACTAAAGTTTTCCTGAGAACCTTTGACAGGGATCACATTTTCTTACCATCTTTTGTGCATGTGAGAAAAGGGTCAGCCACCAATAGCCTGCTCTAAGAGCTTTGTGAGTTGTTGTCTTAGCAGTGTAGTGTCCACCACACACTCCTCTGTGCATGTCATTTAGAATATTTGTAGCTTGATTTTCATTCACACACCTAAGTAGTACACCATCAGGATTCTTCCAATACAATTCTCCTTGAATAATGATATATTTGATAGCATGTAACTTTAAGGCCCTTTTTTGACTATCATTGAGATGGTGTTGGTTTTTTCCCTGACTAGATGTTCATTCCCAGATTTCCCTATAAAGTAGCCATCAGTGATCAACAGGATCTCTAGGCCAGGGGCCAATAGTATAGGAGATAGACTCTATTTTTATCTCCTCTTCTTCTTCAGGCTCTACAAAACCTAGGGGGTATTCCCTATTCAACATCCATGAAATATGCCTATGAACTGACTGGGATGTTGACACAAAGCAGATAAATCCTCCTATATGAAGACCAAAACTGTGGGATAAGTGCAAAGGGACTAGCTTTGGGCTTATGTTCAGTTGTAGACAGAGGATTTGGGTCCTAAAACTACTTCTACAGTCCTAATGGTTATTTTGGAAGTTTGAATTTGATTTATGTTTGGATGCAAACCTAGACCTAGTGTATAACCTCAACATAGAGCTAGATTGGTGCCTATCCAGGGCTTGGAGTCGGTAGACATACACCTGTGAATGATCAGCATGAACACAATAAAACTAGATTTCAAGGGGATTTGTGTGATATCTACCTTACAGATACCTCCCAATACAGAGTGTTAATTTATCTCTACTTATGGAATCCCTATTGCAGTATATTCTTCCCAACACTTAATCTGAAAACACTTTAATCTACCCCTTGAGCAGAAGTTGAAAGATCAAGCATTCAATATAGGAATTCTATATTCTAGAATACAAGACAACCCTTAGATATCTAGATTCAGAAGGACACATGCAATACTAGAGACAGAATTAACAAAACACATGCAAATACAGCATTACTCATATAAAATCAATCATGAAATTAGTAGATTCATGCATGAGACATACAACAAGAGATACATAAACTCACATGACCTCCTGCACAGAGAAACCAAAACTAGTTGTGTATTATTACAGAGCCAGATATGTCTAGTTTTTCAACAAAAAAATGAGAAACACAACCTGCTAAAATACAACAAGGAAGGTCCTCAGCATTAATTACATGGCCATTCAAAATTTGCCAGATACTGTACACATGAGAAGAATGGCGCTCATCAAAATGGAAGAAGGCAGCAGGCGGGGGAGTAGACAGGGGAGGCCTCGAGCCTTGCACCGTCGCTCAGGGATATTCATTGTCAATCAGGTACTAGATTTGTTAATGGCACTACCCATACCCCTATAACAACTGCCATTAAGGCTTCAACCACCCATGTCCTCTTTTGGAAATAGTCGCAGCACTTGTATGGAACTCTCCCGCCTGAAACATGCCTGAGGACGCAAAGAAAACTAATGTTCCAACTTCAAAATATGGCCGTCGATCATTTCCCTTCGTAGGATCTACAGCCTCAAATCACTTTGAAAAATTAAGAACCACTAAGAATGTGCCACATAGGCACCTTTGCTTTCGTTGACTTTTCAAACTTTGTGAGATGAAAAATCCCACATTTGCCCTGCAGGAACCCCTTGATCACTTTATAAGCACGGCCGCATGTATACAATAAGTGTCGCTCATTTTTCCCCACTCGACCCATGAACCTTCTGCCAAAAGCCCATCGGTGTAACATACACCATCGGAGCAACCAAAAACCCTCTGATTGACACCACATGTTACGCTGATACAGCCTCATCGGCCAAAGTACCCCTGTCGGCCCAACTCTCCACACTCCATCTGATGCAGCAAGTCATCCCAATGGCACTTACAAGCTACACTTTGTTGGCGAGACCCCGATCGTCGGTGAGACCTTTCTGTTATCCCCCGACGCATCAACTCTCTCCGATGCTTATCCCGTCGGCGTGACTCTAACGCGTTGGAGCAATGTCTTCCTGCTCTGCAGATACACTTCATCATGCCGATGACCAACCATCCTTCGAAAACCTCAAACCATCCACCATCAGCCAGACTAGCCTCATCGGATTAACCTCCATCGGTCAGGTCGATGGTACACATTACACCGATGGCATCTCTCCATCGGTAAGACCCAAGCACATTGGTGAATCTCAAAATTCCTTCGCCAATAGCAATACTCCTGCCGATGACCACTTTGAATGACCCTCATCGGCCTGACCATCATCATCGATGGGACATGCAACACTGCTGCTGATGGATAAGGTCTTGGCGATGGAAGAAAATACCACAGTGAAGAACGTGGTCGCCAAAACAAAGGTGAACTCACACCGATGGACATGGAAATTTTTTATTTTTGGGAAGGTGCCTACAAAATTTATGCTTGTAACGTGACTGCTCATGCAGGCACCAATAGTGGCTCTGTCTGGGGATGCATGCCTCTTGTAGGCATGGCAAGAACCTCAGATCTCTAGGATGCAGACCAGTGCCTTATCCATTGGGCTACAGAGTCAAACCCGCACCAACCTGCATCACAAACTAGATTTCAAAAATTATTTTGGTAGCCCAGGGCAGCCAAAAAGGAAGAACCAGAACTTTTTCTTGTCAAATGCCTGATTCCAAACTGAAAGATCCCAATCCCAACTGAAAAGATTGGCATAGTCTGCCCACAAGGTCATCTGCTCAATTAGATATTCCACCATTTTTGACAACTTGCCACTTGTAGTACTACCTCTGTCACTCTGGATTTCAAAATTAGACAATAACCATACACATCATAATATTCTTCAGCATTAAGTAACATATTTATGTTATATTCTTCAGACAGTACATCATATTGCTCTTGGCACTCTTCATCATTTACCTGGCTGCTGCACATTATCAGGCATTCATCCAGCTGATCCAAAAACTGAAGACATTCAGAAAATATGAGACCCCCAATATTTATTGATATTGAAAACAAATCCTGATCCACACACCCATAGTTGCACATGTCCAGATCAAATGATGATGAACATACATTATCCACAGTTTGCAAATCCATAATATCTTCACAAGAACTGAAGACATCTTATTCATATGTCCCCTCCTCACAAATTGATGTAGCACCTAGGTCAACTGTCTCCTCATATTCATCATCATCCTCAAAAAGAGGGTTAATTCTACACCAATGAAGGTCAGGACTCACAGTATCAAATGCATCTACAGACTCATCATAAAGGGGATTTTCATTCACTGCAAAGTCCTCTGCTTCTTCTTCATGACAGTCCAATTCTTCTTCATTACTATCAGATCCAGAGTCATAAGAAGAACAAACCTGATCCATGCACTGGTCATGGATATCATTTTTATCATTTGATTGCCCCACATACAAGATTTTTGCTACTTCAATGCATTCTGAAGTTGAGCTATCTGCATCATTTTCCAGCCCTCTAACACTTTTTGATGAAACTGACATTGACTGTTGATCCACATGATCACAACTTTGCACAACTGGATCATTTAAACATGAATGCTCTTTGATAAGGGCTGGCATGTAAATATTACTTGAAAAACCATTGTTTTCAACTTCATTTGCTAGGCAAAATAGGACATCCTCCTCTATAATAGAAATATCATCAACTTGGAATGATGCAAAAACTGGGACAGCAGGGGTGTGAGTACTTTGACATTCATTGTCAACTCCTGAATTAAATCTTTCATTAACATTGGGGACCGCAGGACAACAAAAGTTTTCAAAAAAATAACCCTTTTGTATTCCATACCTCCAATTATTTTCAATATCTATTGCAAACTAATGTGCTTGATGCAATGTGGTGGGCTCCTTATCTCTCAATCTATAACTCATTTTCTTATCAAATGCTCCCAAATAGACTACTAGGCACAGTGCATCATTAGGTCTCATACACTCTGGTATTCTATTCAATGTCCTCATAAATATGAGGTTAAAGGTTGGGATCAACTCATCTTCTTCAATATGGATGTACATGAAGTCACTAATAACTGCATATTCAGAAATTCTTTCACCATATTGTACTAGAAATACAGATTTAAATTCTTGCCAAGAGCTGACAGAGTGAGCTGGAAGGTAGGAAAACCAATTCCTTGCATCTTCATCTAGAGATTGAACAAATAATCTCATAACTACATCCTCATGGTCAATCTTGAAATCATCTATCACATTTCTAAATCACTGCAAGTGTCTCTCAGCTGATTCATTCTTTATACCATTGAATTTAGGCAAATACTTTCTGATTTTAGGTGGAAAAGCATTTGGGTAGCCACAAATGTCATTGAAATTGATGGGCTTATATCTGTCAATACTGAAACCTTTTCTATGACATGGTTGGGACTGATTATTATACATTTTTGTATTTGACACCTCACAAGGGTGCATGGGTTGATAATACATCATTGTGTGTTTCTGCAACCCTCTTTTCAACTCAAATTCTCTATAAACAATGACCTTAGGCATTTAAAATTTAGACTGCTATTTTAACTCACCTAGAGTCCTCTAAATGAGTCTTTTAACAATATTGCATGCTCTTTTGAAATACAGAGTAGGTTCTAACAAAAGCATGCAAGCTCTGCTTTCACCAATGTTTCCCTTTTAACCAATGTTATTTCACCAAATAGGGAATCTTTCAAAAACTTGTACAAATACCTGGATATGTTACAGATGCTGATAGGTTCATTCAATAGAGTTGCCACCTCCGTGGCAGAGGAACGAGCTTGAAACTGGCAGAAGCTGAAAATGCATTTCTTTCTGGGTCCCCCAACAGCAAAGTCACACGTACAACTTTTTTCCTTTGTTTTCTGCAACAGAACACTTTCCAGGTATGATTCTTCAATCCTTTAGACTCACACCTTCATGGATATGACATTGTCTGCCCAGCAGAGCTGCCAATTTCTGTTGGTGACTCGGATGGGCCACAAATACATTCTATTTTCATCAACTCTTCCCCAATAGAGTCACCAATTTCTGTTGGTTTTTTCCCTGACTGGATGTTCATTCCTAGATTTCCCTACAAAGTAGCCATCAGTGATCAATAGGATCACTGGGCCAGGGGCCAATAGTATAGGAGATAGACTCTATTTTTATCTCCTCTTCTTCTTTAGGCTCTGCAAAACCTAGGGGGTAATCCCTATTCAACATCCATGAAATATGACTATGAATTGACTGGGATGTTGACACAAAGCAGATAAATCCTCCTATATGAAGACCAAAACTATGGGTTAAGTGCAAAGGGGCTAGCTTTGGGCTTATGTTCAATTGTAGACAGAGGATTTGGGTCCTAAAACTACTTCTACAGTCCTAATGTTATTTTGGAAGTTTAAATTTGATTTATGTTTGGATGCAAACCTGGACCTGGTGTATAAGCTCAACACAGAGCTAGATTGGTGCCTATCTAGGGCTTGGAGTCGGTAGACATACACCTGTGAATGATCAACATGAACACAATAAAACTAGATTTCAAGGGGATTTGTATGATATCTGCATTACAGATACCTCCCAATACAGAGTGTTAAGTTATCTCTACTTATGGCATCCCTATTGTAGTATATTCTTCCCAACACTTAATCTAAAAACACTTTAATCTATCCCTTGAGCAGAAGTTGAAAGATCAAGCATTCAATACAAGAATTCTATATTCTAGAATACCAGACACCCCTTAGATATCTAGATTTAGAAGGACACATGCAATACTGGAGACAGAATTAACAAAACACATGCAAATACAGCATTACTCATATAAAATCAATCATGAAATCAGTAGATTCATGCATGAGACATACAACAAGAGATACATAAACTCACAAGACCTCCTGCACAGAGCAACCAAAACTAGTTGTGTATTATTACAGAGCCAGATATGTCCATTTTTTCAACAAAAAAATGAGAAACACAACCTACTAAAATACAACAAGGAAGGTCCTCAACATTAATTACATGGCCATTCAAAATTCACCAGATACTATACACATGAGAAGAATGGCACTCATCAAAATGAAAGAAGGCAGCAAGCGGGGGAGTAGACAGGGGAGGCCTTGAGCCTTGCACTGTCGCCCGGGGATATTCATTATCAATCAGGTACTAGATTTGTCAATGGCACCGCCCATACCCCTACAACAACTGCCATTAAGGCTTCAAACACCCGCGTCCTCTCTTGGAAACAGTCGCAGTGCTTGTATGGAACTCTCCTGCCCGAAACATGCCTGAGGACGCAAAGAAAACCAATGTTCCAACTTTAAAATATGGCCGTCAATCATTTCCCTTCATAGGATCTATAGCCTCAAATCGCTTTGAAAAGTCGAGAACCATTGAGAATGTGCCACGCAGGCACCTTTGCTTTCATTGACTCTTCAAACTCTATGAGATGAAAAATCCCACATTTGCCCTGCAGGAACCCCTTGATCACTTTATAAGCATGGCCGCATGTATACAATAAGTGTCAAGTGTTTTGCCCCGCTTGACCCATGAACCTTCTGCCAAAAGCCCATCAGTGTAACATACACCATCGGAGCAACCAAAAACCCTCCGGCTGACACCACATGTTACGCTGATATAGCCTCATTGGCCAGAGTACCCCTGTCAGCCCAACTCTCCACACTCCATCTGATGCACCAAGTCATCCTGATGGCACTTACAAGGTACACTCTGTTGGCAAGACCCTAATCGTCGGTGAAACCTTTCCGTTATCCCCCGACACATCAACTCTCTCCGATGCTTATCTCGTCGGTGTGACTTCGACATGTCAGAGCAATGTCTTCCTGCTCTGTCGATACACTTCATCATGCTGATGACCAACCATCATTTGAAAACCTCAAACCATCCACCATCAGCCAGACTAGCCTCATCGGATTAACCTCCATTGGTCAGGTCAATGGCACACATTACACCGATGGCATCTCTCCATCAGTAAGACCCAAGCACATCGGTGAATCTCAAAATTCCTTTGCCGATAGCAATACTCCCGCCGATGACCACTTTGAATGACCCTCATCGGCCTGACCATCATCATCGATGGGACATGCAACACTGCTTCCGATGGATAAAGTCTTGGCGATGGAAGAAAATACCACAGTGGAGAATGTGGTCACCAAAACAAAGGTGAACTCACACTGATGGACATGGAAATTTTTTATTTTTGGGAAGGTGCCTACAAAATTTATGCTTGTAACTTGACTACTCATGCAGGCACCAACAGATGGGAAGGACAATTCAAATTTTGTAAATAATACACAATATCCTTGTACCATTCAGATTCTGACATGTTAACAACTTCATCTTGAACTACATTTACTTGGCATGCTTCCAAATTTGATTGTGTCATCATCTTAGCCAAACCCTGTCCCCTTTACCAATTTTGTAATTTGTATCTCAATGTTGAACTCTTGTAACATGTTAATCCATCTGTACCTTCTTCCTGTCACTTCTTGCTGAGTAAAAATGTCCTTAACTACTGCATGGGGCACATATGCAACTATCTGAGATCCTACTAAGTACAACCTAAAGCTTTTGACTGCCCTAACCAATGCATATGCCTGCTTTTCTATAATATCATATTTTAATTCAGCTGCCTGCAACGACATGCTAAAGAAAGCAATAGGTTTCTCAAAACCATCTTCATTTTTTTGTAATAAACATGGAGCAATAGTGTGAAAAGAGGCAAATGAGAACAACTAAAGTGGCTTAGAAAAATTAGGAGATCTCAACACAGGAGCCACCTTTATAGCTTCTTTGATGTTCTGAAATGATCTAGTTGCTTCACTTTCCCATTTGATAGTTTCACCCTTCTTCAACATTTTAGAAATATCCTTTGTAATATTAGCAGAGTTGGGAATGAATCTTCTAACAAAGTTAATCTGTCCAAAGAAAGATTGAATGCCTTTCACTATTTTAGGAATTTGAATTCTATCAATTGCAGCAACCCTTTCAGGATCAATCCTGACTCCATCCTTGGAAACAATGTGTCCCAACAATTTTCCTTCTACTACCCCAAAAGTACATTTCTTTGGGTTAAGTGAAATGCCATATTCCAATGCCCTAATAAAAATTTGTTCTAGATGCATGCAATGTTGATCCTCCTTTTTTGAATAAGCAGTTAAATCATCCTGATATATAGCCAAAATTGAGTCAATCAATCCTACAAAAGAAACATCCATAGCCCTCTGAAATGTAGCACCTGCATTTGTTAGTCCAAATGGCATTCTTACATATACATAAGTCCCCCATGGAGTGGTGAAGGTAGTCTTGTATTGTTCATAATCTTTTACCTTCACCTGATTATATCCTAAAAATCCATCCATTATGGATAAAAGCTCACAACCAGTTACCTTTTGCAACATAGCTTCCATGTTAGGTAGTTGATAATTATCCTTTAAAGAAGATACATTCAAATTTCTGAAGTCCACACAAAGTCTTATATCACCATTTTTCTTTCTAACTGGGACAAGATTGGACACCCAAGTTGAGTGTCTGACAGGCACAATTATTCTAGCCTCCCTAAGATTTACAAGCTCTTCCTGCATTTTTGGAGCCAAAGTTGGGTTAATAGGTCTTTGTTTATGTCTGAATGGCTTAGCTCTAGGCTTCAAAGGAATCTCATGCTGGAATAAGTCTTCTCTAGAAGCTTTTAGGTCCTCATATGACCAGGCAAAGACATGCTTATATTTTTTCAATAATGAAATCAACATACTCCTGATGTGTGGCTTGAGCTGTTTGCCAATATATACCTTTTTGGGGGCATGGCATGTCCCCAAGTTTATCTCCTCTAAGTCATTCTTGTTTGTAGGAGATGCCTTTGTAACAAACTGGTCTCTATTGTCAAATGCTCTTTCTAAAGCAACTAACCCTCTGGGGATTTTATTTATTTTAAGTTGAATTACTTCTTTCCCCAAAAGAGTCTCTTCTCCATTCACAACTTCTACAAAGTTCTAAAAATCAATCTCCTGGTTTGAATATTCATCTATACAGTGTAGGAACTTCAACAAATCCCTATCATCATCAAACACCTGCCAACTACATATATTTTCTAGTACTGCAGGTCTAATTTTAACTTCAACATTTGTAACATCAGATAGAGTGATATCATCTGGCCACATTAGCTAAAAAGTCTGCCATGACATTCTTTGATCTTTCTATCCAATTTATTGAAAAAGCATCAAATAATTCAATTGTGTCCCATACAACATGCTTATACTATTTTAACCTCTTATTTTTTGAAGCATATTTATCTCTCACTTGGGAAACAATTAATTTTAAATCTCCAAAGACTTTTAGCATCTTAATCCCATGCTTCAAAGCAACATTTAATCCTAGTAGCAAAGCCTCATATTCTGAAATATTATTTGTGTAGGCAAACTTCAATAGGAAAGAGAATTTCAGAAGCTTACCTGCTGGAGACAAAAACACAACTCCAACACTAGAACCTTCCTTTAAACAAGCTCTATCAAAATACAAGTCTGGAGACCCTGCTGGTCAAGTTCTTGAATGCAAAAATCTCTCCCCTTGTTTCCTTGATCATCTGAGACAATTCTAAAATTCTCACAATCAGTATCCACAAAACAGATATGATCTTCTGAATCTTGATCTTCAACTATTTTTGGTGACCTCTCTTCTCTGACTAGTTTAACATCTCTACCATTCATTGGGATCATGGCATATGATAAATCTAACTGCATACTTCCTCCGACCAATGCTACCCATCTTCTTGACAACAGCATACCATACTGTGTCTTTATGTCAACTACTGTTATGTTCATTCTGTAGGTCTTTTCTAGATATGCTGCTAGCAAACAATCTACATCCTTCATGATTCCTATAACTGGTACCTCCCTAGCATCCCTTGCATAGCATTTTCCACATGCCTTATCTATTTTCAATCCATCTTGTTGCATGATAGCCAGAGGCATAATATTTGTTGATGCTCCTGAGTCAAGCATACAATTCTTGATTACTTTTCCATTGATAACAAGGGAGACATAAAATGGTTCAACCTGTGAAGGGAATTTTGTCATTGTCACCCAGATAGACTTTAGGAACCTCATCCTCATCAATACACAAGGCTTGTTTCTTACCCTGAGTCTCAACATTCTGCTCGGCCTGACAAGCTACTCCTAAAATTAGGGACAATGCTTTATTCCTGAATTCTTCAACTTTCATCATCTCTATCAATGGAATAGAGACCTTTAGCTGAGACAAAACCTGAGTTATGTCAAAGGGAGTATAATTTTGTATAATAGTTATAGCTTGAGTCATGGTTTTATTCTTATCCTGAGCTGATCCAGACTTAATTGTAATGGCCTTCTAACTGTCATCCATGACCTGAGAATTCTTATTTTGATCCTCATTTTGGGGAATTTCATTTCATGGTCTTTGAGAATCATGACTTGGTTTTTGCTTAGAATTTTTCTTATTATTATTCCATCATGTCTTATGTGGTTCAGCCCCTTTGTGATTATGCACTGGTTGGTTCACAAAGGTGTCTTCTAGTTGACGTGGATCACCTACCTGAGCCTTACCTCTAAGGTTATAATTTCTTTTGACCTGAGCCACTACTGCAGCTGTGAGAGCTCTAATCTCTTCATCAGAAGGCCTTCTCAAGTTATTCGGAAAGATGCATGAGTCCTGAGCATAAGCATAGTTATCTTCATCATCCTCATCACAGGAAATCTGCTGGTAGACCTGAGTCCCATAATTCATGTTTTCATCAGCATTATAAGAAGAATACTCCCTATTTGTGAACAACATATTGACACTATCATCCTCCATACAATGTTTCTCATTGCATTCATCACAGGCAACAACATATTATACAAAGATTGAGCAATCATACATTGCGATTGTGAGTGAGGCATTTGACAGATTATGCACCATGGGGTATCATCAACAATGTTAACATCTTTCTTCAAAGGATCAGGAGTCTCCTTAACATTCTGAGCTCTTTGATTAGTGTTGCTATTTGGGAGAATGGGTTTACCATTATGCCAATTAGTGTTATATGGCATGTTGACTTTTTCCCAGACTGGATGCCTATTCCCAGATATCCCTACAAGGTAGCCATCAGTGATCAACAGGATCTCTGGGCCAGGGGGTCAACAGTGTAGGAGATAGACTCTATATTTTATCTCCTCTTCTTCTTCAGGCTCTGCAAGACCTAGGGGGGTATTCCCTACTCAACATCCATGAGGATATGCATACAAGGCTGGGATGTTGACAGAAAGCAGATGAGTCCTCCTGTAAGTAGACCAAAACTGAAAGATAAGGGCAAAGGGGCTAGCTTTGGGCCTATTTGCAGTTGTAGACAGAGGACTGAGGTTCCTAAAACTAACTCTAATGTCCTAATGCTGGTTTTAGATTTTGCTTTGGAGTTTAAGTGTGGATGCAAAGCTGGATATGGTTATAACACAAAACAAAGCATGATTGGTGCCTATCCAGGGCCTGGAGTCAGTAGACATACACCTGTGAGTAATCAGCATGAACAGCTAAAACTGGATTTCAAGGGGATATGTGTGATACCTGCCTTACAGGCATCTCCCAATACAAAGTGTTAGGTTATCTCTACTTATGGTATCCCTACTGCAGTATATCCCTCCCAATGTTCAACCTGAAAACAGTTTAATCTACCCCTTGAGCAGAAGTTAAAAGATCAAACAGTCAACATAGGAATTCTATGCTCTAGAATCTAAACATTACCAAACATCCAGATTCAGAAGAAGAATACATGCAATACTGGAGACAGAATTAACACAACACATGCCAAACAGCATTTCTCATATAAGTTTAATCATGAAATCAGTGGGTTCTTGCCAAAAAACATACAACAGGAGATACATAAACTCACAGGTAAGCTGTACAGAGCAACCAGATCAGCTTGTTATGCATTACAGAGCCAAAATCATCAACTTTCAACAACCTCCAAATGAACAACACAACCTGCTTATAACAGCCAGGTAGGTGTTCAGCAATTAATTACATGGTTGACCAAAATTTCGCCAGATACACAGTATCAGGAAAAATGGCGCTCAAACTTGAATGTAGCAGGTAGGGGAGGAGACAGGAAGATTTCTCGAGCCCTGCGCCACTATCCGCTGATGTACATCTTCAGTCGGGTACAAGATCGACCCACGCCATCGCCCATACCTCTGCAACAATCGCCATTAATGGCGCACCAACCCGCGGCCTTGGGAAGATCATCAGATCTGCAATCGCAACCATTTCCCGCCGAGATTCATCATCATGATATTTTGAATATGCAGGATAACATTATCCCACATGCACCCCGCGATGACCTCAATAACACTTTATATACTAGGTCATGAGCATATATCATGTCGGTGCTTTTGCTCCTGACGACACTAGTATATAACCTCATCATCATCATCCTCCAGCAGCATGATATCCCGTTGTTCGAAATATCACCCTGACGTCATCATGATATTTGAAAAATAACCTTCATGATAATCGGCACAACCTGATCCTTCGGAGGAACATCCTCCTGCTGAGCTTAAACAAAAAGTCTGGCCGATGAACATCCTGATGATGTCATCATCATATACTGCTGACGTCATCATCATATCTGCCTACTGCGCACCTCCTCATATCCGGATGACGTCATCATCATGTTTGCAAATATCAGGAGGTCTCTTCAAGATGATCAGTTGTTTAGAAATATGACCCCCGCAGACCTTGATGACGTCATCATCATATTAACATCATCATGATATTCGGAAGACAACCGGATATTTGGAAATATCCTCCTGATGTTCAAATATCAGGTTGCACTGTAGCTCCACTATAAGATCGGGGCGATAACTGAATATGATGATGATGATGCTTGAAAAGATCACCCCCCAGAGATAATGCACGAAGCCAGCAGGCGGATATCTCCTTGATATCAACATCATCATGATGTTCGAACAAACATATATCCGGGTGATATGAAAATATCACCCCTTCCTTCGGAATATCATGATGCAGATAGGCAGATAAAAAGATATCACCCTGATATAAGGATGACGTCAGCATCATCAAGATGTGAAACAAAGAACAAGAAGTGATACAACATCATCAGGATGATATTGACTAAGATCATCCTGACGTTCAAAATATGATGACCCTAGTGAATATCGGGTCGCACTTAGAACTCTTCAACAACATCATCAGGATGATCATAACCAAGATCACCCGATGATAAAAATATCACCCCGGCGAAATATCATGAAGGCAGAAAATATGATGACCTCCGCAAGCAGCAGGATGATAACTGGAAATATCATGATGATGACGACCCTTAGGAAAAACAAGTCAGGTCGACAACTTAGAGAATAACCCCTTCAAGATATCGGGGCAACATCGTCATCATGTTTGAGCAAGGTGATATTCGGAAGATCACCGGATACTTGAAAAGATCACCCCCGCAAGCAGATCAGGGCGCACTGTAGCTCACTAGTATCATCAGGATAATAAGCAATCATCACCCGACAGTTGAAAAATGATGATGACGATGTGAAAAACAAGTCGACAAGGAACATGCTGATGAAGATCATCATCGAAGACAAGATGATGATGACGACCTCAGAAAAAAAATGATGCTGCAGCTGAAAAACGCTGAGGAGGTCCAACACTTGGAAAAATTGGGCAAGAAGATGAAGGCTTCAGATGAAGAAACCTCCTGATCATGACAAATCGACCCCAGGTCAAAATAAGTGCTAACATGGCATATCATGCAATGATGGTCTCTTTTCTTGTCTTTGGTAAATTTGCCTTTTGGGACCTACCCCCTTTTCATTTTTAGCAAGTCTATAACTTTGGTACTTAACAATAGTTGTCAATTTATCCAATTTCTCTTCGGAAGTAGATGTATTACCTTGAGTACTTAGAGACTTATTATTCAAATTTTGCAGAATCTTTACATCATCCCTTCTATTTGTCTTACCAGATGCTTTCCTTTTATTTTCAATGTTGGTTGCAATTCTAAAAGCATCCCTGAGGCTAGTAGGACCCTTATCTCTTAACCCATAAGCTATTTTAGCATTAAAAGTATTTATGTATAGTACCATGCACATTAGTTCATTAGGCCTCATGTGCAGTGATAATTTGTTCAACACTTTAGTGAACCTAGCATTAAAATCTGCAACCTGCTCATTTGACCCCTTAGTAATACCAGTGAATTCATTTATAAAAAATATTGGATCAGTCTTATTACCATATTGTTCTTTAAAAATCCTTTTGAAGTCATCCCATGATGAGACACTCTAGTCAGGCAGACTTTTATACCACTCTCTAGCCTCATCAACTAAGGATTGCATAAACAATTTCATAAAAACATCTTCATGTTCAACCTCAAAGTTGTCCATAACATTCTGAAAGGCCTTCAAATGATCTTCACATGAACAACATTATTTCCTAAAAACTTTGGTATCTGAGGCCTTACATGTTTATTAATGGGGTTAGGGTAACCAAGAATACCATTAAAAACTAGTTGCCTAAATCTATCCAACTGCATAGGTTGTCTTCCAAACTGATTAACATTTGCATTCCTATTAGCATTCTAATTTCTTACATTGTTCAATGGTACCCTAACATTGTTTGTATTTTGGCTCTGATCATTCTGTTGATTCTGAACTTCATTTATTTGCTGGTTTCTTAGCACATTTGCATTATCAAGGGTGGGAACTGAATCATGTTGAGCAATTTTTAGAGCTTGTACCTTTTGTCTCATATCATCTCTGATCCTCAGAGCCTGCAAATATTCTAATTCAACCCTCAGGTTCTTGATTTCTTCAGCCAATTCTTCATCTTTAGGCATACAAGAAATGGTCCCTTTCCATATTGGTCATCATCATCATCCCTTAGGGACTCAATTTCTTCAAATCTGTTAGGGGGGTCTAAGAAAGGGCATTCCTAAAACACCTCTGATCTCATTCTCAATCTATCACTTTGTTCTCTTTCATATACATCTTGAATTTCAGCCTCTGTGTTTGAAAAATAAGGTGCCTGCTGCTCTGAAGATCCGAGATTATCTTGGGTATTATCATTGTATCTGGGGCTAGGAGAACCTTCTTGATTAGCTTGAATGGTCCCTTTTCTCCTATACATCATTTTTTTGGGTAATTCTTCAAGCAAAGGATTACGCAGGGATCTTCTCGCTTGCATACAAATTTCACTTTACTGGTTGGGAGATTTGTTCAGAGTCGCCACCTACAACTAGGAATTAGTTTTTAAACCAAGGTTCTTACACAAAGCATCCCCAGCAGAGTCACCAAATCTGTTGAGTTTTTTCCCAAACTGGATGCTTCCCAGGTATCCCTACAAGGTAGCCATAATTGATGAACAAGATTTCTGGGCTAGGGGCCAATAGTATAGGAGATAGACCCTATAAATATCTCTTCTTCTTTAGGTTCTGCAGAACCAAGGGGGGTATTCCCTATTCAACATCCATAAAATGTGCATGTGAACTTACTGGGATGTTGATACAAAGTAGATAAATCCTCTCTTATGCAGATCAAAACTGTGAAATAAGTGCACAGGGGCTAGCTTTGGACCTATGTTCAGTTGTGAGACAGAGGATTTTGGTCCTAAAACTACTTCTAATGTCCTAAAGGTTTATATTTGAAGTTTGAATTTTTGTTTTGTATTTGGATGTAAGACTGGGACCTTGGGTTGTAACCTCAATACAAGACCATACTGGTGCCTATCCTTGGGCTTGGAGTCAATAGACATACATATGTGAATGATTACCATAAACTTCAATTAGTAACTAAGTTTCAAGGGGAGATTTTTAGTGTCTGCCTTACAGATACTTCCCAAGACTGAGTATTTAGTCATTCATAATTAATGATATCCCTATTGCAGCATACCTTTCCCAATGCTTAGCCTAAAATATTTAATTTGTTCCTTGAACAAAGATAAGAGATTAAACATTCAATATAGAAAATCCATGTTCCTAAATCCCAAATAACCCTTAGCTATTTAGATTCAAAAGAAAAGATACCCACAACTTGGAGACAAACAACTAAACACATGCAATGATGCATTTTTCATATAAAAACAACATGAAACAAGTAAACTATGCATAAAACATACAACATATGATTCATAAACTCACAAGACATCAAAACAGAGCCACCAACAAAGTTGTATCTTATTACTCCACCAAAATTTGTCTAGTTTTCAACAACAAAAAATAAGTAACACAGTTTACTATATAGCAAGAATGTGTAGTTAGCATCAAGTACAACGTCACCTCAAAATGCCCTCAGATACATCGCACCATGAGAATGGTGCCTAAAACATTGCATGCAACCATGAGAAGAAGAGGAAAGGGCAGGTGGGTTTAGGAGTTGCGTAGTCGCCTAGAGATTTTTTCATCAAATCTGGTAGTTAGCCTGTCCATTCGACCCGTACCTCTTTCAAACTTGCCATTAATGGCCAACCTACCTACGAGATGTAGCAACTTCAGAAAATATGACATTTGTGTGCTTTGCAATTCTTCCATTTGGAATGCAGCTGTGAACATGCAAGAATCCTTCCTATGAACAATTTGAAAATAGGGCCGTCGATTCCTCCTCTCCCGTCGAGATCTATGGCTTCAATTTGATCGTACAATCCAATCACTAGCTTTGAAAAGTCATCAGCTAATAGAATCATGCCACACAGGTGTCTTTTTGCCATCGCAGACTTTTCACAGCATAGAAATACCTCATGCACTTATATAACCCTTCTTACCTTTTCGCTCTTTGCACATTCAAATCTTTATATATGCAAAAGCATGTACATACAACTGCATTACATACAAGGCGTGGACCCCAAATCATCATGAAACAAATTGAAACTACAATCGGGATGGCTTGCATCTTCCTCCTTTTGCATATCTTGTACATTGCATATACATACAACTGTAGATTCCATTGCATTTATCAGTCAGATTGGAAAAACCTTTGAAATTTGGCTTGTATCTTCATTTTTGTATCCCACATTGTATATCACATATACAATGCTTAATATACAACCCATGGACCCCAGCCTAAAATTTGCCACAATTAATTCCTCCTTTGTGTCTGGGTTGTATGTGTGTCTTTGCATCATATTTTGTATATGCGCATGTACATACAACCCCCGTAACATACAACTGCGCTGGCCCCACCAAGTTCCTGAAGATTGTTGACTTTGACTGCAACCTGCCTTGTATATTTCTTTATATCCTTTGTTGTATGTTCGATTGTATATCGAGAACATACAATCCCAATATACAATGGTGGACTTCACCCATTTCACAAATGTAGTTTACTCCTTGGCAGCGTCCACTTTGCACCTGCCTACTTGTACATTTCACATTGTATGTGCAATTGAACCTTGTATATTCCCTTGTATGCGCAGTTTGTATATCACATATACATACAACCTGACATGCAATGAAAATCCTTTCACTTTTCAACTTTGCCCTTGTATGCACCCACCAGGCCTGATTTGATAAACTTTGAAGTTTGGGATTGAATGTCCTGCATTGTATATTCTTTTATATAAGTTATATACATACAATCTTCTTTGCACATACCTGTGGGCCTGACCACTACTCAACCCAATTTGATACTCTTTTGAAATCTAGCCATTGTATCTTACCCATTGTATATCAAATATACAATGACACATACATACAATCTCCTTCGATACAACTGTGGAATTTATCAGGAATCTGCAATGTATATTCCACCTTTGTATGTCCAAAAATGCACCCGAATAACAAATAGAAGCCCGATATGCATACAAAGATGCATACAACCATTTTTTGCAATTTTTAAAGGCCGATTGAATTTTCTTTTAGGATTGCCCTTGTACATTCACACATTTAAATGTACATACAAACAACGATGCATATACAAACATAAAAATTGTTTAGGCTGAAGGACTTATAATTTTTTTGGGTTTTTAGTGTGACAGGAGCAAGTGGTAATGCAATACAAAGGGGTCGGTCAACCTACGAGTACTAAGGCATGAAAATGCAACTTAAGTGATTGATGACTTTCTACAGGAGGTCAACGACGAATTAAAAAATACAATGCAAGAGGCCGAGGGGAAATAACACCTAAGGCATTAAGAGTTTGAGGGAATAAAATATAAGCTTGCAGACTCGACTCAAAACCCTAACCCTAGGTAAGTACCACCAAACATGACCACATTGACTTGTGGGATGTGCTCTAATATGCAGCTGATAGTATAATTGAATGGTACGCTCGCATAGTTAGCATTGTTGTTTCCATTGTTTTGATTCTGCCTATTGCGATTGTTATTGTTGTTGTTGCTGTTGTTGTTGCTCTTCTTCTTGTTGTTGTTGTATGGCCTGTCGTGATTGAGGAGTGGATTCTTGTATACCACATGCATCTTGTTAGAGGTATGTTCTTTAGTGCCTACCTAATTTTGGTCAAGTATGTCTTGAATGACATGTTTGAGACAGATACAGTTGTTGGTCATGTGGCCTCTTCCTCTATGATATTCATAGAAATCTATATCTTTCCAATAGTGAGGTTTTATTTGAGGTTCATAGTCGCTAGTTGGTGGAAAAGTGATCTCATTGTTGGCCAATAGCTTTCTTAATGCAGACTCTTGGGACTCCCCTAGTGGTGTGAATTTTCACCTAGGGTTGGAGTTGAACCATGGCTTTGGCTCACAAGAGAAGGTTTTGTTTGACGTAGCATTGTTTGCTTCTCCTTTGAGAGTGAAGATTGGTTGCTATTTGGGAGCTACCACTTTGGCATTAACTACTCCATCATTGATGACGTTTTTGTTCTTTGTTTAAAACTTTGACTTGTCTATGGTGTACTTAGAGTTAGGGGTGTCCTTGTACAACTTTATTTGCCCCTTGGCGACCATAGCTTTCTTGATAAATAATCCCATCTCAATGACTTTCAAAAATGAGGCAGGGCATTGAATTTGGATTTGGTAACTTAGATTAGGGTTAAGGTTCTGGACAAACATCTCCATCAATTGCTTCTCAGGTACGTCATATGAGCATTTGCTCATGAGTTGTCTCCATCTTTGTAAGAAAGAGATGAAAGATTTGCCACTTTTTTTCTTTGTATTGCATAGGTCAAGCATGGAAACCTCATGTTCGATGTTATATGAGAAGTGTGTGATGAACTTGTTTACTAACTCATCAAAAGTTTTGATACCCGATGGAAGTGGTGAGAACCATTCCATGGCTTGACTACCTAGAGATCTAAGGAATAGTCTCATTAGGAATGTTTTTTTGTGAGCTACTTCCATGCATGTTGCGTTAAATTCCCTAATGTGATCTCTTGGGTCTTCTTTCCCTTTGTACTTGTCAAACGAACTTTGAACCGAAAGGGGAAGGGCACCATGTTCAAACTTTTATCAAAGGGATATGGTGTGATGTCTTCCAAGGAATAAGTTTCAGTGGTTGTTCCTATTTTGAAATTTGTCATTTGCTATGTTAGGGTGTCGATTTGTTTTTGCAATGTTTCCATAGGTATGTTTGAGTCTGTGACTTTCTTTCCTTTATCCTCACTAGTGTGGTTTTCATGAGTTTCCTCTATGGTCTCTTTCAGTTTGTTGAGATCAAAGTCTGAGGGGAGTTTAAGTCCTAAGTTTGCAAGATGAAGAAAGTACCTTTGAGGGTCCTCTTTGATCACTTTTTCTAGCATGCGTTGAAATTTTTGATCTTGGAGGGTTCCTTGGTAATCTTCATGAGAGATTTCCTCATCACTGTCATGAGTGGATACAATGCAGTTGGATGTCCTAGCCATTTCAAGTTGTTTTTGGTATTGAGATCTAGTTAAGACCATGCAAGGTGAAGTGGGAAGAAGTGGGGTGAAACTACAGATTTTGATAAGGTGTTGGTGTAGGTTGGTGAGAAGAGGATACTTGCAGTGATGAGATTCAAACAAGGGACTCTTTTGATCAATGATTCCAAGTACATTGGTTGACGCAAGATTATAGCCACAAGTAATTATAGTCGATACCTGTTTACTAGTAGAGACTAGTCATACACCAAGACCACTAGTGAAGTTCTTTGACCGACTAGGGTTACTTGAATCTGAAATGATCTAAAAAAGGTCTTGCACTAATCTAATATAGAACTTTTGACTATCTTTGGAAAAACCTGATAGAAGGTGGGCGAGACGAACAACGAAAGAGAGGGTATGCTATGGAAACAGATGGAAAAGGTGATTGCATGGTAGACCTAATCTCAGAAACTAGAACAAGGATGAAATGGGTATCCAGATATGTTGAAAATTTTCTCTCAAAAACTCAGGAAATGCTCACTGTTATGGATGTGCAGGTACAAAAGCACTGAAATAGAGGATATATGCATAGGAAGTCAGGATAAAAGTGCAGTTCTGGTAAAATTTAAAGGTATGGGAATAGATGATAAATGCATAGCAAGTCAGAATGTATGCACAACAAGTTGAAGTAAATGCACAGCTTTGCAGGACAGATGTGCAGTTCTAGTTTTCTTGAGTATTTTTGTAATTTTTTGGCACATTTTTTGGTGTTTTTGGTTTCTTGGTTGTAAGATGGTCTTTTTGATCTGATTTTCTTAATTATAGCAAGAAGACATAGCAAACACAAAGAATGTTTTCGTGGTTTTTTAAATTTTTTTGTAATTTTTTACTCTTTTTGACTCAAAAAGAAAGTACAAATCCTAGGTTGGAAAAGGTAATATTTGTCAGATCCCCTAGCTATGCATATTCAAAGTAGATAGCTTCAGGATCTTGGTAGCACTAGCTCCTCTCCATGGCACACAATTCTCACGCCTACCAAGATCTGAGTTTCCCAAGGCTCGTACCCCCACCGAACCTTAGGATTATCTTTGCTATCTCTACTAAGAACCACAAGAATCAGGGCGGCTTCAAAGGTCCCACCTTCTGCACCAACAAATAGAGGGATTTTTAGCTACTAAAACAAGGATGACTAGTAAGTGCAATTGTTCGAGTGGTTATACATGTGGCATCACTAATCTCTATTATGCAGTCTCCCAGCTTGCAAGGGTTGTGCCTTAGAGGGTTTTTGGAGGAGGTTGGCTATCGGTATAACACAACTTCACTCATTGTTTGAAGATTTCACTCCAAACATAATTTATTTATAGTGGTTTTGTAGGGCTTGGCTTTAGCCTGTTATCACTTAAGGTCATTCCCACTTGGATGGAAGGATATCCAAGGGCAGGCCTCTCTAAAGGTTTAACACATGCGAAAATGATATGTCTGGCATTTTGGTCACCCAAGATAGGGGAGAGCATAGGCATGACATCATTCCCAAAAACATAAAAGACAGTGGTTCTTTCCCCCTAATTAAAATGAAAAAGACTATATGAGCTAGCTACTTGGGCACACACGCAAGTTGTTAACTTTGAAAGCAAGATAGCAATGGTTCAATTTTATCCTCCTAGCATTGGGACTAGATTCATTTTGTTGATGCAATAAAATCAAGTTACTCCCTTCCTAGTTAGAATTAGATGTGATTTTGCATGAACATTTGATTACTATCTTTTAAAAAGATGATGTGTTAACAATGCAGCTAGAATGTCTAAACTAGCTCTTAATCTTGCAAGTAGATGAGAGAATATCCCTGCGAAAAAGTGTTAGCATTAGAAAAAACCACAAGAAATACCCTAAATCACTGTTTAGATTAGATGTGTAGCTTCAGAGCCTAAATGTGTAGAAACATATCTCAGAAGCACAAGAATTTCAAAAGCACTAAAATAGAGGTTAAAAGTGCTGGAATAGAGAGTATATGCACCATTTGGTAGATGTGCCATAACAGGTCTCAGATGCGTAGCTTCAAGATGTAAATATGTTGAAAGATTAGATGCACAAAATAGAGCTCAAATGTGTGTTAGAATGGATCAGATGCATTGAATCCTCCTGTGGACAAAACTTTAACTCACAAAAACTTAGTTTTTGGGTTAGATTGGGGCAAGGCCCCACGGTGGGCACCAAAAATGTAAAGGAAAATTATGCATAAATATCAACGAAATCAATAATACCCATAACTCAATGAAATATAGAAATAAAGAAGGTCTAAAACAATGAACAATACCTCAACAAACCTCTTTACTTCATGGCTTCCATTGATGGCCTATCACAAATGATCTTGTGTATGAATATGTCCTCAGAAGGTACACTTCCTTGCTATTCCAAGATGTCAAGTGGGAACGGCCATGATAGTCTATTGTAATGAAGATGAGCTTCACAACAATGGTAATGGTGATATGTTAATAAGTTGATCACAAGCAAATGGAATGACTTGGGTGCCAAAGGCACACTGTAATTCTTGTAGAGTAATGATACTAAAAGCTTGGATGAATGAAATTGAAGAAGAGGGTTCAATTTATAGACTTGTGAGAAAGAAGATCAATGATATAGAAAGAATGAGAAGATCAATGGTATAGAAGATTTGAGAGAATGTGCATGAATAGAAAGAAGACAAGTGTCACACAAAAGCTATTTTATTTGAGTTAATTGCTTTCTTTTATACATATAAGATTTGCTTTCATAAATTAGAATTTTTTTTCTAATTTAAGAGTAATTGATAAAAACAAGGTAGATTGAGTCAGTTAACTCAACTTGAGATTTGCTTTTGCATGATTTGCGAGAAATTAAATAATAAATTATTTAATTTTGTGTGCATGAAGAAGAACTATTTTTAGAAGATTTGGAAGATATTTTAGAAGAATTGGAAGATAAGAAAGCAAATTAAATAAATAAATTTATTTAATTATTTGTGTATGATTTGGAAGAATAAATAAAATATTTGATTGTATTTTATTTTTAGAGGTTGAGAGGATTTAAATAAATTTGATTTGATTTATTTAAATTTGGAAGAAGAATTGACTTAATTAAATAATTAAGAATTATTTAATTATTTGGAAGAATTAAATTAAATAAAGGATTTTATTTAATTTTAACTTTTAGAAGAGGTAATTAAATATTTTGATATTTAATTAACTTAGAGGAATATGAATTGAGTAAATAAATTTGTTTATTTGTTTATTGACAGAGGAATTAGAATGAAATAAATATTAAGAATATTTATTTAGACCGAGTCATGTCATTTTTAGGCGTATACAGTCCCCTCTTTATCCAGTATTTAGGCTCATATCAAGGGTTGCTGGGAAGGCAAGAAAACTCTTTACCCCTTCAAAACTCATTCACTAGAGAAATAAGTGCTAGAAACATTGAGGCATCATCAACAGTTGAACTAGGAAACATCATCCTTGCCTGTGCCAAGAATTCTTTAACTCTATGAATAGAGTCCCACTTCTGCGTTGTGACCCCTACCATCAAATCACGGTGTAGATAGTTTGTCTAGTTCTTCACCATAATAACACTATTCTTCTATGTTTCTCAAAAACTGGCTAGACTGTTGCAGACAAAAATTCCTACTCTTTCCAATTCCTCCCATTCTAATGGTCAACATCTACCTTTTCCTTAATCTAGAAAGAGCAAATCTATAACCAAGAGAGCATGGACATACTTCTTTGAGAAACAAGAGATAAAAACTACAAGGAAGTGCTCTGCATAGTACTCATGGCGGCCATTGATGTGAACAATTCATGCAAACACTTCCATTTATAGAAATAATGAATGGAGATGCTTTACCAAAGCAATTTCCATTTCCCAATGCCTTCATTAATTATATTTCTAGATGTTCATAGGCTCAACATGCTTGAGTTCATATCTAGAAATCCCCAATGATCTTCTCACAATCTTAAAAGCATGAAATAGAGATGTAGATTAATGTCACTTGACTACAAACACCTCTTCGCACGAACAACAAAGGTCTAGTTCATGTACCAATATTCACCTATGTATCAAAAATTGCTAGAAAATGTGTTATTTGTCAAATCATCTACTTACATACTTGAGCAACAAATCAAGGTTGAACCTACTAGACTAGCACACTCTGATGAAATCTAGAATTTGAATTTGAACCATCAATTTTGAAACATATCAGAGAAGAATGAACAATAAAAAATGCAAGAGAATCCATTGAGACCTTTGAAGAGTCAACAACCAATCAAGAAATTCCAACAAGCAATGCCTCTTAATCATAAAATCCATATTGATGCCACATGTCACCTCATCGCATTAGCATAGGCTCGAGAGGGACCCACATTGGTACCTCTACGCTTGCGTACTAGGCGCTTGCTTCAGTTCTTTTCAAGATATGAACAAGTCCCATTCTCCAATTGACACAATATTGTAACAGCACAAAGAATATTCCTTATCACCTCCCCACAGTGCACTACCGTGATCAAGCATGTCACAATTGAATTGGTATACAAGGTCCTAGGCCCGCCAATTACAAATCAACAACCATCACATCAACGTAAAGCCAAGAGATCTGACAAACCAAAGGTCTGCAATAGTGCGATAACCATCCATTGTACTTAGAAATGACTTCTCATAGATAGGGAAATCCAGTGTCAAGGCTTATGGGGCCAGTTATGAATGAATCTAAGGACATTAATTCACCACTTAAGTCAGACATCCGCCTATCACAAGTCAACACACAATTATAACATGGTTTTTCAAAGACTTAGGATTTTATATGCTTTGCCAATTTTAGAATTTCAGGCAGAGAAATAGGAAAACTATATGGGGGCTCCACCATGGTGGTAAAAGGGCACACCCATAAATTCTAATTGTACTAAGTCCAAAACAAAGACAACAAAATATCAGGATCAAGCCCAAACAACACTAATTAGCTAAAGCAATTCTAGAAGAAGGAGGATCATTATCATCAGGTTTCTCTCACATCACTAGGGATAGTATAATCAATAGGCTCCCACCTAGTGAGGCCACACTTTTCAATTTACCGAGCTTAGAAGAAAAGAGAGATGTTGTATTGGAATATTTTGTAAAACATCAAGTGATAGTTAAGAGATGGTTCAATAAGTGAGAGAAAGTGAAAGCCTTTAGGATAGCTCACCTAGTTCTCCTTTGGGATAAAGCAAGGGAAAAAAAGGGAGATCACCCCAAGTTAAAAAATTTATGGCTTTGACCTTATCAAATAACAAACATATTTGGAGATAATATATTTAGGACTAGTTCTTTAAATGGAGAGCCTATCCCATTACTAGTTAATGGGTAGTATCTCAAATATTATTTTTATGCCAAAGGTCTGAGGGACCCTTCTGTATATAGTTGGCTTAGGTTTTTGATGTTTTTTGCTATTTTATCTACTCATTTTGGGTCTATTTGTTTTCCTTTTTGGTTCATGTTCACTTGCTAAGTCAAGTTTTGGTAGTGTAGTATTTATTTTGGTAGTGTTGTTCCCATGTTCTTTTTGTTGATTTCCTTTAAGTGTTGGTTTTCTTGTTTTGGGTAGATTACCTTGAGGGTGGTCTACCTCTTTTACCTTAGGTTAGGCATGTCTCAAGGTGGTTTCAAAGAGTGGCTTGAATGGGATTTTTCTACTAGTATTTTCTCATATTTGAGTCAATCATTAACTTGGTGCCTTTAGTTTCATATCCATGCATCTCAAACCTATGAATGCTAGTTTTTGTTGGAATTAAAGTATTGTGGGGTTCAAGGATAAGAATGCTTAAGATCTTATACCTATAGACACCTTAATTTTTTTTAGTTGGTGAGGATTAAGTGTTGTGAGGTTCATTGCAAGTGAAAAATCTAAAGGTTACTTTCTTCTATGATGGTATCTATGATTTCCAACCTAAAAATAGGCTTCATTGCCTATGAGTTGAGATTGCTTCCCAAATAATGAAAAAAATCAAAAGTAAAGAAAAGCAAGAAAATAAAGATCAAAAGTAAAGAAAGAAGAAAAGAAATACTAGAAGAACTCAACTATCTAGGTGATTCAAGCAACCTCTACCAGGGTTATGGACACCTGGCTAACAAAAGAAGTTTTCTTTGAGTGAAGGATGAGTTAACTCTGTCAAGGATATAAATGCCTAGCTAGAAATAGATAAATGCCTAGGATATCACTTATCATGTCCACTTAATTACATGTTGTAATCTAATGGACCCTGATTAGTACAAGAAGTGACTAAAATCATGTAGCTTGTTGTGAATTTCTCTTCATTTTGGTTTGAGTTTTACTATTGAAGTGAATGAATCATTTGCAAATACTATGGGATTTTGGTATTAATTGTGAGGTTCCTTATAATTCCTTCTTTCTTTGATGGTTTTTTCCTTCTTTTTTTTGTTTTGGTGAGTTGAAACTACAGATGTTGGGTTCTTGAAGGATTCATGTATCCCAAAATTCTCAGGAGCAATTTTATAGTAGAGTTTCCATTTATTATTCCCTACATACATGCCCCTCCTTTTCCTTGCAAAGTATGGATCCCCTTTTTCACATTTTTCCTTTGTGTTATCTTTCTAGGTCCTTTAGTCATTTTTGTTATTTTGGCATAGATTTTGTTTTGACATGTTTAATTTTAGTTTCTATGATGTTTTGTGTTTTAAAAATCTAAAAAATTCATGTTTGTATAGGATAAAGGTGTTCATTTTTGTGTTTTCTACCATTTTTTAGGGTTTTGGAGTTTGTGGGGACCTAGAGACATATCCCAAGTCTACATGCACTTCCGCTCCTTGCCATGGTCTTGTTTGTAGTTTACTTCTTCAAGATTCTAGAGGTTCTAGGGACATTTAAACCTAGTCTAATATCCCTACATCCTTTCACCTTCTAGGTCTCATTGTACTAAGGTGTTAGTTTCTTTTGTTTACTTATCAAGGACATTAGAAGTCCCAAGGATCTTTAGACTTTGTCCACTATCCCTACGTCCTTTTGCCTCTTTAGATTTTATGTTTTGTGTGTTAGAATCATAGGTTCCTACGACTTTTGGACTTGGTCCATGTTGGTATTCCTAGCTAATTGTCTGAGTTTCCCTAAAAAGTAGCCATCTTCTATCCATAACATCCTCAGGTCAGTGGCCAATGTATAGGAGACTGACTCTATGTCTCCTCTGCACTTCAGGCTCTACAAGACCTAGGGGGTATTCCCTTACTCAATGCCCATATGGTGAATCTTAGCTGTAACTAGTATTGACACAAAAGCAAATAAATCCTCTATTATGCAAGCCAAATCTGTGAGATAAATACAAAGGGGCTAGCTTTGGACTTTATTTCAGGTGTGGACCAGAGGATTTGAAACCTGAATCCTACTCCTATAATCCAAAAATTTAAGGTTTTGAGTTGATTTGATTTTATGTATTTGGCTACCAGACTAGGTTTTGATTCATAAACTTAACCCAAGCCTTTGATTGGTACCTATCCAAGGGTATGGATTTCAACTTAAAATATGTAAATAACTTTCCATAAACCAAGCAAACATATAGATTTCAAAGGTTTTTTTAGTTCTTGTCTTGCATAAAACTCCCAAGATTAAGTATTCATATTAACTCTACTTACAAATATCCTTGTTATCATACATATCTCCCCATATTTGATTTAAATCATTTTAATATGTTCCTTAAATAGAAGCAAGAGATCAAACATGCAATGCAACAGATATGCACCCCCGAACTTAGAAAACCCTAAGTTACTTTGCTCAAAAGAAAGATGCAGATAACAAATGGAGATAGTTAATAGAAATACATGCACACAACATTACTCATATAATTCAACCTAAAACTGATAAATAGCTTATGGAAAACACATACAGACATTAAAATAAAACTCACAAGAACATGAAGAGTGAAACTAGTCAAAATTTTGTATTACTTCCACTCAAAATCCCAATCTTCCAACAACCTTTACAAATTGAGGCTACCAGTTCTTTATAGACATAGAACATCATGCCCAACATTCAATACATTTGGTTGGTTAGGTAAGTCTACATTATAGAGCACTGCTTAGGGATGTTGAAGCATTAATAACATGGAACATGGAGAAAAGATAGAAAATATTTTATCATGAGGAGTACAATTGATTGGAGGAGCTCAGCCAAATAAATCCAGAAGATGAGGTAGTTGCTCATTCATTTCAAGCACATTCACCCATTCTCCATTCAACATATGACTTCTCTAATGGCCATTGGAATGAGATCATCTTTGATATTTTGTCATTATGTCTTGTGTACCATGCATCCATCAAGATCTTTGCTTAATTACAAAATAGTTCAAAATTTATTTCCAACACATGCAGCTTGTCTAAAGTTGAACTCAAAATCTTCAAACTAGGCTCCCCATCAGTACAACAGGTAGATATCAATTGGCCAGCATTGCTATCAAAGTCAGCTCTCCACTTGTTAAGACTTTTCACTTGCCCATCAGTCTCCAATATGCTTGACATTATTTTCTTATCTATCTTTTCAATAAATTGCTTCTTCTCACCCAAAACCTTGTCTAGCTTTAGCTAAAAAGCTACAACCTACTCAAGTATAACCAACATGTCAAGGGTCAATTTCATCTCTGGTGGCATCTCTGCATCAAATCTTGAGCACCTGTGTAGGTCTCTCAATTCACCTCTCCTTTGTAGCCACACTCTCTTCATTGTCTTGAGGCTTTCCTTATCTTGTTCATGTTTGTCAAGGGTTGTTCTCAAGTTTGAATAAGACCTCCATGTCTCATCCACCCTTGCCAGAACCTTGGTCACTCTATCATTTATCAAATTAGTGACCATCTCCTTAACTGAATTCTTCTTTTCTTCTTTCAATTTTTTCACCTCCTCTTTTAATTCTATAATCTTTGCCAGCAGGAGCTCTGTGTCAGCTAGAAATGCTTTTGCAGTTTGTATCACAGGTGGAGGATTTAAAGTGCCAGCCCCTAGCAACAACTACTCTTTACACTTGTTGAGCTCTACAATGGCTTGTGCATATTGAAGTAGCATCTCATCATGATCCTTCTGCAGTTTATTTGTTATTGCTTCAACAAATTGTGTCGTTTGCACATTTAGACTTACATCTTGGGGAGCAGGGGTATTAGATACTCTCTTAATTATGACATCTCATGTCAACTCCTCCAATCCAATCCTAAGATTATTGTTGTTTGGGGCCAATGCCCATATTGCTAATGTATTAAACCTAGGTTTGAAGGCTACACCAAAGAGAGCCCTCTCAACTTGCTCATCAGTCCCCTCTGAATCTTCTCTAGTGATAGTGTCAAATGTAATATCATCTAACAAGGTCCAATGTGGGAGGAGTAGCACATTTCTATTAGCAACCAATGCCCTCCCGTCCTCTAGAGTCATTCTACTGATAACCTGATTCACCTCTGTCAACACTTTTTGGGTGATGGCCTCATTCTTTGATGGATCATCTCCACTCTTGGCTTCTTCAAATTTCTGCCAGAATTCCTCACTTCTAACTTTCAACAAATAACTCCTAAATTTATGAGTATTAATGAATTCATCATCTTCCATGAATTTATTATATGCCATTACTCTGATATCCTCAGTATCTATAGTCTAATTTGCCATTATTTTCATTGTTCTATTATCAGGGAAAGAATATGGCTTAATTCTGTCAGGTGAGTTCACCTGATGGGTAGGTTCTTGTACTTGTTCTTCTACTTCTCCTTCTAGGTCTACTACCTCAATCTCTTGATCAACCTCTAAATCAATAATCTGTCTTTTTGGCAGGGGAAGGGTCATGTGATTCCCTTTTTACAACATATCTCCCTCTTGAGTTGCTTGGCTAGTAAGTAGGCATTTCCTCACCTGCAGGAGCACTAGCAATCAGTTGCTCTGCATGATCAAACATCATCTGAATTCTTTTTATTGGGTCTTGTACTTCTACAAAGGCACCTGGGTAGGCATCATCCAAGTTTTTCCTCATTCTTTCCCCTACCATAATTATGTCCCATTTGATTCTCATGTTGTGGATATCATTCATAGAAAAGCAGTTCCTGACAGTGTCCTCATCAAAATAGACCTGATGAATGTATCTTGGTCTCTATTTACCAACCCTCACTCTATCAATGAAACTCTTAGGGTCAAACATCCTAGGTTTCTCCATATACATCCCATAACACTGAAGAACGAAATCTATTTGATCCAAACCACCTTTATCAACTATAAAAAAATTCACTGAATCTGAGGGAGGCAGGAAAGAATGAGCCCTTCTTATGTTTCCTTAGATGTTCTTTATCTTATTCATTCAGCTGCCTAATAATCTCAAGGAATGCAATTTTCTTTGGCACATACTTAGGGAAAATATGGGGAGGGGCCTCACATCCATAAATTCTGATACAAGTGGTGTGTTCATGATAGAACTAGTCACCCCAATTATGATCAATCCCTAGATTAGGGGTTCTATCCAAAGGCCTCAAAAAGTCTAATAAATCTGCATGCAACCTTTCTCCTTCTAGCTCCAAGAAACCAATGACTCTTCTCACAAAGTATTCCTCAAAAATTACACCATCAGAGTCAACACAATGCATGCCCAACATGCATGTCCACATTTACACTGGCAACATATTTCCTTGCACATCTATCATTTTGACAGGTAAGTTCTGATGCCACATACCTGACAAAGCAAACAAAATCATATGACACATCAAGGAATACCATGTGAATTCAACATGGGCATCCACAATAAACAATTTGCTCTTTAGTGCCATCATCTATTGTGCATCTTATCTTCTATATGGGAAGCATACTGATATGGCTCCCTAGTCTCTAGATCTTGAATATTTACTGTCATCATCATCAGAGAGACTGACATCCTATCTGAAGCATCAATTCCAAGTACTTGGCACAAGTTGTGTTAGGTTTTCACAAAGTAATGCATGAATAAGGAGCATTCAAAGGGCTCCTCCTCCCTATCAGAGATTTTCACCAGTTTTCCATCTATCCCCCTTGTTCTGTGTTTAGCCAAGTTGAAATCCCTATATGCATGTTTGACAATCTTATAATTCTCCTTCAATGAACCAAGGTTGATTGGTTTACTAGCTACAGGGTTTAAACTAAACACACTGGAGATGTATTCCTTTGTGAACTTGAGTATCGCTGTGCCATTTCTTTCTAGGACTAATGTTGTTTGAGGATCGTACCTTTGTGCAATTACCCTCACTAAATCAAGGTTTGGAAATACATTAGGGCAAATTAGCTTGGCTAAATCAAATTGCCAAGCATTGTAGAGCGAGACTTTGTAGTCCATCCTATGATGCCAGTGTTTAAATAAAACCCAACTAGGCACATACAAATGGGCATCTCTATAGTTGTAGTAGAAATCTAGGAATTTATCATCTGGCCCACCAGGACGATGCAGATTCAGAGCACGTCTAGCAGACCCTAGGAATTGGACCATAAAGTCCTCATCTAGACTATGTTTTGAGGTGGAGGCTTGACTAGTTTGACTCATCTTCTCAAACTATTTATATTAAACTAGGGCTTCTTATCTTCAACAATTCTCTACCCTTTCTATCAAGCACTCAACTTAAAATATACTAAGCATAGTCAAATAGAGTGAACTTACTAGTTTTTATGCTTGCAGAAGGTTGAAATTCTTCCTTTCACTCGCCTAAAAACTCATTGTGCGTCTGGACTCTTTTTGTGCTTGAGGATATGATGCATAAAACCCTAATCTTCTTTCTTTTGAAGTGTCATAGCATAGGTTCTGAGGCATTAATGGAAATAGCTTCAACCCTTTACTCAAATTCATGTCACAGGGCACCTACAACATTCCTCCTGAAAAGTTTAAACCTAGGATGTCAATCTAAATTTCTCTGTGTGAAATCTACAACCACCATTCACCTGCCAGATTAGAAAATCTGAGTCTGCATCATTGAAAAGTCCTCGACCAATAGGAGCAAGATAGGTTGGATGTACATATTTTGTTGACTGCATCACCTTTTGTCTGACCTGGACATGTGGCACTATTTTGTAGCGTCGCAGCCAGAAATGGCCCACCACCAACCTAGCCTGCATAGGTGCGATGAAGCCTCCACATTTCCCCTTTTCATTTTCTTTTCATTTCTTTATTAAGATCAGGCCACGTGTCACCATATCATGACTACGTGGTGAATATTCCTTTCGGACAAGATTCCCTTGTGAGCTTGTACAACCATCAAATTTAATTCTTCCTAAAATCACTTCTTAGATTGACACTTGGCAGTATACAATTGCTCGATGTAAGATTCTTTGATTAAAGGGGCTGTAAGCCCAGATTCCTTGACATGTGTCACCTTGTCATGGCCACACAGAGGGATGATACATCATCTATGATGCACTACGATGCTGTGAAATACTATTATATGACACTTTATAACCCTTACAAAGACTTACGACATAGATTTAATATTTCACGGGCTATAAAGGGTAAACCTAGGACATGGGGTCAATCACCTTATGATCATAAAAGTCTCAAGTTATAACCTAGATGATCGGGGACTTACTATAGGCGATCAACAGGGATTTAAAAGATAAAGTACATGAGACCTAGGGACATAGGTTTAAAGGATTTTAAAGGTAAAGACTTGTAATTTTATGGACCTAAAACCCTATACCCATATAGGTACCAATATTGGCCCCAACTAGGGATGTCTAACCTTTCAGGTTGTAGTGAGAACCACTGGACTTCTGGGAGCAAAGTAGGCTAAGACAAAAAGGAATGAACTATACAAGAATATACATTATTTACAACCTATAGACATCCCATTTTATAGTGTGCACAAAGAAGAACTTACTTATGAAAAGTAAGGTTTCAAGAATTGCCCATGCAAATGCAATTCACCATCTAGTCCTTGGAGAAAATAGGAATCCTCTCCATGAGAATTACTTATCAGATAAGGGCCTACCCATAATGGTTCAAATTTGCCATGTTTGCCCTTGTCCCGATTCCTAGAATTCCAGATAAGAACCAAATCATTCACCTAGAATTTTCTTTCTGTAGTCCTCTTATCAAACAAATATTTCACTTTCTATTGTTTCTTTATATTGGTCTTATGTGCTTCTCTCCTAGTTTTTGAAATGTCCCCAATCTGATTTTTATTAAAACCCCATAAAATCTGAAAGTGACTTTGCATTAACAACACAACTATGCATCACAATTTCTAGAAGCTAGTGACTAGTTTGCACAATAAACCATCCAAAATATTGCAACACAACTCGAAACCAATTTTATTATTATTTTATGATGGAAACACATATGTGTAGGTTTGATACATAATATTTACCTATCAGCAAACTATCACAACAAATCCGTAATTTCAGCCACAACCCATTAAGCAAAATGCTGAAATATACATAAAATAACTCACTACAAAGCCTCCAAACCCTTAGATTCACACCCAGAACTGATATGGCTATAGAATGATGCTATATATAATGTATTATAGAAGTACACACAACAAACCAAACCCCATATAATAGCAAATGTGAATAGAAACACAAACAACTCCTAAACACACTACGAAATCACTAAAAAATCCTACAACAACACAAGAACATTGTACTACTGAATCTTGTCTACACAAATGTAATCTCTGAGATAAGATTTCTATATCAACCCATGAACACCACCCTTAGGTTTTTGGAAACTCAAGTCCACTGAAGCTACACAAGCATTTGCTCTCCAAGAAAGAGTGAGAAAATGTCGTTAGCCTCCCAAAATGAAATGTTACATTATTTTATGATGTGAGAGGCCATCTTAGGCGTCCAAGATCTCCCATGCTTGAATCTTGGGAGTTACAACTCCCATATGCCACTTGGATGCTTCAAACAATGCCCACCATCCACTTGTCAAAGGTGCAGTCCTTATTTTTAGTAAATCTCTTCACAAATCTACCCCAATTCACCATAAAATATTCCCTCTCAAATCCAAACGCCCAAAGGGAATATTTGAGCTCTAAATACATTTTATTTAATATTTATTTGTCCTTTAATATTTGAAAATGCATCAGAACAAACATAATATTAAATAATTAATTTTCCTCCAAGCTGCCATGTAAAGTGACTTACAATTTTTGGATAGGAAGGACTTACTAAAAAAAGAAAATGCTATTTTTGGAAAGGGGACATGACAAGTCCTCCCTCCCATAATTTTCTTGTCCTCAAGTAATAGAGATTAGAGTACTCAAGTATCTCAGGTCCCTCCCATGATGCATCCTCGATTGGCAAGTTCTTCCATTTGATCAAATATTCTGTGATGCACCTATTTTTAAGTTTCTTCTCCCTTATTTCCAGCACTCTTTCTAGAATCAAAATTAATTTCCCTTTATCATCCAGTGGTGGTAAATCATGTGAAGTAACAAATTGCTGTCCTACCATTTTCTTCAAGCATGAAACATGGAAAATATTATGAATTTTACTACCTGAAGGAAGCTTCAACTCATAGGCTACTTATCTGATCTTTTAGATGATTTTGTATGGACCATAGTACTTGGGCTTGTGTTTCTCAGCCCCATTCCTCTTCAATGTACTATGTTTATATGGCTGTAATCTCACAAAGACCAAGTCCCCAACCTCAAATACTCTTTCTATTCTCTTCCTATCTGCATACATTTTTTTACTGATTTTGTGCATGTTGTAAGTTATCTTTAAGTGACCTCAAAATCCCCTGACTTTGATTTATTAGATCACTTGCTGCTAGTACATGACTATCTTCAAATAGTAAATCAGCAAAAGAAAGTGCATCATACCCATAAAGATCTTGAAAAGGAGTCATACCTATAGACATATGAAAAGAAGTGTTGTGACAATATTCCCCTAGATGCAACCATTTCACCCAAGCATGTTGCTGATCTGAAACATAATTTCTCAGGCATCGCTTTATCCACTTCTTCACTATTTCAGTTTTTCCATCAGTTTGTGGATGGTAGCTTGTTCTAGGTGTGAGTTTAGTACCTATTAAGTGAAAGAGCTCCTTCCAAAAAGAGCTAAGAAATCTGTTATCTCTGTCACTAACTATGTTTCTAGGTAGCCCATGCAATTTGAAAACTTCTCTAAAAAACAATTCCACTACTTGTGGTGCTTTAAATTCAGCTGTAATAGGGAAGAAATGAGCATATTTTTTCAATCTATCTACCACCACATAAATACAATCCTTACCTTGCCACTTGGGTAAACCTATACTGAAATCCATGGAGATGCTCTCCCATTTCTATTCAGGTATGGGTAGTGGTTGTAGAAGTCCTGCAGGATAAAGTTGTTCTCTCTTATTTTGCTAACATACCATGCACTCCTTAATGGGGCTATGCACATCCTCCTTCATCCCTTTCCAAGAAAATCTCTCATAGATCTTCCTATAAGTCTTGTAATATCCTTGATGACTCGCAAGTGGTGTATCATGAAAGGCTCTTAGGATCTTCTCTTTAACCTTGGATTCAGGCACCAAATAGATCTGATTTTTGTAATAGATCAGCCCATCCATCACCACATACCTATGATCCTCAACCAACTCATCCAATATGTTAGTAGCAAAGGGGTTTTTTACATACTCAGCAATGATGGATATCTTCCAATCAGCTAAAATAGTTGACAAAGAGCATAAAGTAGGCTTCCTAGAAAGTGCATCTGCCACCACATTATTCTTCCCTTTCATATACTCAATCTCAAAATCATATGCTTGTAATTTACTTACCCACTTCTGTTGGTGTTCATTCAAGTTCTTTTGCTCCATAAAGAACTTGAGACTATTATGATCTGTCTTTACTATAAACTTCCCATAGACTCGGTACTATCTAAACTTTTCCAATGCATGCATTATTGCCAACATTTCTTTATCATAAATAGAGTAGCCTCTTTCTAACCTGCTCAATTTTCTACTCTCAAAAGCTATGGGATGTTTATTCTGAGTGAGGACAGCCCCTACACCCTCCCCTGATGCATCGCATTCTACTATGAATGGAAGAGAAAAATCTAGAATTGCAAGCACAGGGCAAGAGCTTATTACCTCTTTGAACTTATCAAAAGTTTGTTGTGATTCTTTTGTCCACATGAATGCTCCTTTCTTTGTCAAAATAGTTAATGGAATAGCAAGTTGTGAAAAACCTTTCACAAACCTTCTGCAGTAACAACATAGTCTGAAAAAACCCTGTAGCTATGTGAGATTGGTAGGTGGTGGCCAATCTAGGATGGCTTGAATTTTTTACTGATCTACCTTGACTCCTTTAGCACTTATGACATTCCCTAGATATAAAATTTCATTCAGCCCAAACTCACATTTGGACATTTTGGCATAGAAAGATTGCTAGTATAAAATCCCCAAAACTATATCTAGGTGATCCAAATGTTTTTTCCATGTTTTGTTGTATATCAAAATATCATCAAAAAAGACTAGCACAAATTTTTGGAGTTGCTTACTGAATACCTAGTTCATACAAGATTGGAAAGTAGCTGGAGCATTGGTGAGGCCAAAGGGCATGACTAAGAACTCAAAGTGCCCCTAGTGACACCTAAAAGCTATCTTTTCTATATCTTTCTCCCTCATGTGAATCTGGTGGTATCCTGACCTTAAGTCAATCTTTGAAAAATAAACTACTCCATGTAACTCATCTATGAGTTCATCTATTCTTGGAATGGGGTATCTATTCTTGATTGTTTTCTTATTTAATGCTCTATAATCTATACACATCCTAAGAGTGCCATATTTCTTTTTCAAAAGCACCACTAATGAAGCAAATCAGCTAGAACTAGGCCTGATGAAACCCATATCCAAGTGCTCTCTAATGGTATTCTCTATCTCCTCCTTATAACCTCGTGGGTGTCTGTAAGGAGTTGTAATGACGGGTTTTACACCTTGTTCCAACTCAACAACATGTTGAAATCCTCTATCTGGAGGTAAACCTAGAGGTGGATCATTGAAAACAATACTATGCTTATCTCTCAAAATGAAATTTACCTTTTTCTTGTGGGGAACTTGAAGGATGTATCAAGCATGTTGCAGCCCAAGCTACTTGCCCTCACCTGAAAGTCCTCTCCATCTTCTTCATAGTTACTACTCTTGGTGCTCCACTCAAAAGGCCTCTTAGAACAATTTCTCTTCCATCTAAATAGAATTTGAATTCCATAGTTTGGTACTTTTGGTAATAACCTCCAATGGAGTGCAGCCATTGCAACCCCAACACCACATCTATTTCACCAATACCCACCACATAGAAATCATCACTTAGATTATAATCTCCCATAGTAATGTTGAGCTGCTGAATCACTTTCTTGCAAGGCATTGTAAAACCATCAGCAACTATGACATTAAATCCTTCAAACTCCTTAGTTTTCAATCCCCTCTTCATCACATATCCTTCATCAATGAAATTATGGGTAGCCCCACTATCAATCAACACAGTCATCCTTTGTCCTGCTAGGACTCCTCAAACCTAGAATGGATGGTATCTTGGGGCTCCTGATAGGGCTGCCAAGGAACCCTCTTTGTTGTTTTCAACTTCCACTCCTTCAAAACTAGGTCTATAGAATCATGAAATTCTTCATTCTCCTTAGACTCAGGGTCTGAAGATACTTCAATGAAATGCACCTTTCCCTTACCAAGGCATTGATGGCTAGGGTCCCATGGTTCTTTTCAATGGAAGAAAAGGTTCCTCCTCCTAAGCTCCTTCCTATCATTGAGGTCTATCTTCTTAGGGGCTGTAGGTGGTACAGGTGATGTAATCTTTTGTATAGGGGCTGGGAAAGTCTTCTTTTGGAAACCACTCTTTTGCTGTCCTGAAAAGAATCCCTTAGATGGTTGTGCCAAGCTCTTCTTGGGAAAAGTGGGTTCAATCTGAAAGCTTCTTCTAATTGCTTCTTGGAGTGTGGTAGGTGAAAAGGCTTTGATAATCCCTCCTAAAGGATCTTCAAGTCCTTCCAAGAAGAGGTAAACAATCCTTTTTTCTGATATGTTAGGCACCATAACAACAATTTTCTAAAACTCATCCACATACTCACTCACTGTAGTCTTCTATTTAATCTTTGAAAGTTCTTTGAAATACTCTTCTTCATCTTTGAGTTCAAAGCGGTATAATAGCCTCTGGCTGAAATCTACAAATGTATTCACCTAATCATGATCTTGAGTAATGGTCCCATAATACCACCACTCATAAGCATTACCTTCCAGATGTAGAATTGCAAATTGAATAGCATCTTTCTAAGTCATAGGATTGAGGGTGAGGTATGTTTGTAGTTTTTCTAACCATGCTTTGGCTAAGATTTTGTCACTACCATCAAAAATAGGTGCTGCAAGTTTGTTCAGTTTACTTTTAAGTTCTCTTTCTCCTCTATCTTGCTCCCTTCTTCTATGTTCCTTACGAAAGATCTCCAAAATTTGTCAAATGAAATGGCTATTTTATAGGCTTGTGATTGCTTGGAATACTCCTCAAACCACTTAGTTTTTGCCTCAACAGTGATGGCCTCTATGTTAACATCGGTTGCAACTTCTCCTTCTCCATTCTCAAGTAGAAATATGGGTTCTTTTTGCCTTGACATAATTGTTGCCTTTCTTCCTCCGGAAGTGCTTCCTTCACCAATAGCATCTCCATTTTTCTTACTCTAATATTCCACATTTGTTCAACAATGAGAGCCAATCTATCCATAGTGGCTGAAAATCTTTCACTTTCTTCCTCTCCCTTACTTTTACCACTATCCTCAACCATTATTTGAACTTCTTCAATTTCTCTGTTAGCTGTTAATTTATTTTTCTCTCTTCTCCAAGATATGAGATCTCTTTCACTCAGAAGCATGAATCAAGAAACCCTACAAGATTGCAAGATCATGCTCTCATACTACTAAAATGTCCCCAATCTAATTTTTATTAAAACCCCACAAAATCTAAAAGTGACTTTGCATTAACAACACAACTATGCATCACAATTTCTAGAAACTAGTGACTAGTTTGCACAATAAACCATCCAAAATATTGCAACACAACTCGAAACCAATTTTATTATTATTTTATGATGGAAACACATATGTGCAGGTCCGATACATAATATTTACCTAGCAGCAAACTATCACAACAAATCCATATTATAGTAGCACACATAGCAAACCAAACCCCTTACAATAGGAAATGCGAACAACAACACAAACAACTCCTAAACATACTACGAAATCACTACAAAATCCTATAACAACACAAGAACATTGTACTACTAAATCTTGTCTGCACAAATGCAATTTGTGAGATAAGATTGATGTATCAACCTAAGAACACTTCCCTTAGATTACTGGAAACTCATATCCACTAGCCACAAGCTTCATCTTCAATGGTTTCCCTGTCCACTAAAGTTGCACAAGCATCTGCTCTGCAAGAAAGAGTGAGAAAATGTCATTAGCCTCCCAAAATGAAATGTTACATTATTATGATGTGAGAGGCCATCTTGGGTGTCCAAGATCTCCCATGCATGAATCTTGGGATTTACAACTCCCATATGCCACTTGGATGCTTCAAACAATGCCCATCGTCCACTTGTCAAAGGTGCAGTCCCTATTTTTAGCAAATCTCTTCACAAATCTGCCCCAAATATCCATAAAATATTCCCTCTCAAATCCAAATGCTCAAAGGGAATATTTGACCTCTAAATACATTTTATTTAATATTTATTTGTCCTTTAATATTTGAAAATGCATCGGAACAAACATAATATTAAATAATTAATTTCCCTCCAAGTTGCCATGTAAAGTGACTTACAATTTTTAGATAGGAGGGACTTACTAAAAATAGAAAATGTTATTTTTGGAAAGGGGACATGACAATTTCATCCAGTGCAATCAATTGATTCACTCTCTCAGCCATTGGATCTTCCATATCCTCATTTCTCTCTTGTATAAACTTGTACACTGGCACGAGATTATTTACTAGCAACTTGGCCTCCACACCATATACTAACTCAAAGGGAGACTTACCAATTGCCTATTTTACTGTTACCCTATCAGCCCACAATGCCAACTTCAATTTAGAGTCCCATGCTCTTCTGTTCTTATCAATGATTCTCTTAATTATCTTCATGAGACTTTTATTACTAGATTTTTCTTGGCCATTTCCTTGAGGATGATATGGTGATGCATGAGATAAACCAATTCCATAACTACTACAGAAATTTATAAACTCACTAGATCTGAAGCACATTGCATTGTCTTTAACCAATTTCACCAGTATTCCAAATCTAATTATTATGTGTTTTAGGATAAAGTCAAGCACAACTTTACTTATGGATTTCCTGGTTGGAATGGCCTCAATCCACTTGGTGAAATAATCTATAGAAACCAATATCCAACTATGTCCTCTTGACTTTTCTGCTATTTCTCCTATGAAGTCTATTCCCCATTATTGAAATGGAGCCTCCACACTTATAGTCTGAAGAGGTAATGCACCTGCATACTTAAGTTTTCTAGAAAATCTTTGGTAGGAATCACACTTCCTCACCATCTTATGTGCATCAGAGAAGAGTATTGGCCACCAGTATCCTACTCTGAGAGCCTTATGGGCAGTAGTCCTAGCCATATAATGTCCAACACATATCCCTTCATGCATATCAGTTAAAATACTCATGGATTGATTTTCATCTACACACTTGAGTAATACACCATCGGGGTTTTTCCAATACAATTGACCTTGTATAATAACATACTTGACAACATGTAGTTTTAATGTTCTCTTTTGGTTGTTAGTTAAATGAGTAGGACAATTCAAATTTTGTAAATAATACATGATGTTTTTGTACCATTTTGATTTATGCATTTCACAAGCTTGGTCCTGAACCATATTGACTTGACATGCCTCTAGGTTTGATTCTATCATTAATTTAGCCAAACCTTGTCCCCTTACCAATTTGGTAATCTGAATCTCAATGTTGAACTCTTGGAGTTTGTTTATCCATCTGCATTGCCTTCCAATCACTTCCTATTGAGTGAATATGTCCTTCACTACTACATGTGGCACATATGCTACACTCTGGGCTCCAACTAGATAAGGTCTAAAATTCTTGACAGCCCTAACCAAAGCATAAGTCTACTTCTCCACAATATCATATTTCAACTCTACTACCTGTAAAGATTTGCTAAAAAAGGTAATTGGTTGTTCAAACCCATCATCATTCTTTTGTAATAAGCATGTAGCAATTGTATGGAATGAAGAAAATGAAAACAATTGGAAGGGTTTAGAAAAATTAGGAGATTTTAGAATAGGGGCAGTCTTGATAGCTTCCTTTATGCTTTGAAATGATTAAATTGCTTCACTTCTCCATGCTATAGACTCACCCTTTTTTAACATCTTAGATATTACCTTGGTAATTTCTACAAAATTAGGAATAAATCTTCTAACAAAGTTAATCTACCCAAAGAATGATTGGATGCCTTTAACTATCTTGGGTATCTAGATTTTATCAATTGCTACAACCCTCTCCAGATCAATCCTAACTCCATCTCTACACACTATGTGCCCCAAGAGTTTTCCCTTAGTTACTCCAAAAGCACACTTCGTAGGGTTTAGGGAGATATAATATTCTAGTACCCTAATAAAAATCTATTCTAGATGCATACAGTGTTGGTCTTCCTTCTTTGAATAAGTAGTCAGGTCATCTTAATATACAACTAGTATGGAGTCAATCAATCCTGCAAAAGCAACATCAATTGCTCGTTGAAAAGTAGCACCTGCATTTGTCAATCCAAATCACATCCTTACATATACATAATTCCCCCATGGAGTTGTGAAGGCAGTATTATATTTTTCTAATTCTCTAACCTTCAGCTGATTATATCCTAAAAATCCATTCATCATGGATAGGAGTTCACACCCTATCACCTTTTACAACATAGCTTCCATGTTGGGCAATGGGTAATTATCCTTCAAAGAAGATATATTCAAAATTTTAAAGTCTACACACAGTCTTATATCTCCATTCTTCTTTCTAACTGGAACAAGGTTTGACACCCAAGTAGAGTGTCTTATGGGCTCAATAATTCCAGCATCCCTAAGCTTCATAAATTCTTCCTGAATTTTTGGAGCTAAAGTGGGATTAATATGTCTTTGTCTCTGTCTAAATGGCTTAGCTCCTAGCTTAAGGGGAATTGCATGCTGAAATAAGTCCTCTCTATATGCTTTAAAATCTTCATATGACCAAGCAAAGACATGTTTGTACTTTCTTAGTAATGCTATTAACATTGCCCTAATGTGTGGTTTCAAGTGTTTACCTATGTAGACTTTCTTTGGAGCATTTTGTGTACCCAAATTTATTTTCTCCAAATCTTCCAATATGTGAGGGGAGGAAGTCTTAACAACCAACTGATCTATATTATCAAAGGCTCTTTCTAAAGCCACCAACCCCCTTGGAATCTTATTGGTCTTGAGTTGTATCACTTCTTTTCCAAAAAGGGTTTCTTTCCCATCTACGACTTCCACAAAGTTCTGGAAATCAATTTCCTAATTTTCATATTCATCAATATAGTGCAGAAACTTTATTAAGTCCTTATCATCCTCAAAAAACCTTCCAACTACATATGTTGTTTGGCACTGCCATTCTAATTTTGATCTCAACATTTGTGATATTAGACAATGTAACATCATCTGGCCTAATGGCTACATTGGCCAAGAAATCTACCATAACATTTTTTGATCTTTCTATCCAATTTATTGAAAATCCATCAAACAATTCAATCGTATCCCAAACTACATGTTTATATTGTTTCAACCTTTTATTCTTTGAGGCATATTTATCTATCACTTGGGAAACTATTAGATCTAAATCTCCAAACACCCTTAACATCTTAATGCCATGCCTAAGAGCAACATTCAATCCTAGCAATAGGGCTTCATATTCTGCAATATTATTTGTGCAAGAAAATTTCAACAGAAAAGAGAATTTGAGGATCTTACCAGTAGGAGATAGAAACACTACTCCTGCACCATATCCCTCCTTTGAATAGACACCATCAAAGTACATGATCCATAGACTATCATGATTTTTCTTTTTTTCAAGCTCTTCATCAATAGGTCCTTTCTTCTTTGCATCTTGATCACATGACATAACCTTGAAATTTTCACAATTAGTATCCACAAAGAAAATCTAATCTTCTAGTTCTTGATCCTTCAATGTATCTGGTGCTCTTTCCTCTCTAACCAACTTGACATCCTTACCATTCATGGGAATCATAGCATATGACAAATCAAATTGCATGCTTCCTCCAATCAATGTTACCCACCTCCTAGATAACAACATACCATATTGTGGCTTGATATCAAATACTATCACATTCATTTTATAACTTTTTTCTAGATAGGCTACAAGCATGAAGTCCACATTTTTCATAATCCCTATTACTGGCACTTCCCTAGCATCCATGGCATAATACTTTCCACATGCCTTATCTATGTTCAATCCAACTTGTTGCATAATAGCCAAAGGCATAATATTTGTTGAAGCACTTGAATCAAGCATGCAATTCCTAATCACCTTCCCATTAACAATAAGGGACACATAAAATGGTTCTACTGTTGATAACTAAGAGGGGGGGGTGAATCAGTTATCTTAATATTTTGTCTTTCTTTTCTTCTTTAACAATTAGAGCGATATCAAATCATATCAGCATACATAACCATGGAAGCAGAAATAAACTCAACACACATGACACAATATTTTGACGTGGAAAACCCTATTAAGGGAAAAAACCATGGGGTGATTAACCCAAGAATGTATTCTTTGTTAAAAGAATAAGGTAGTACAAAATGGCACTTGCCAATTAGGGCTCACTGCCCAAGCACACTGCTCACAAGAGGCTCACTGCCTACAATAGATTATAGAAAGAAACTAGGTACTTGAACTAATGAGAAGCATCCACATATGCTTAGGTTCAGTTCTGGTTAAGCTCAATATACTGATCTACTGCACTTCATTCTTCCTCTGCCTTAGTGCTACCGTTTTGTTACATACTGGACCTCTATCTCTATTTCCACATTGTTATCTACTCTTCTATGCACTATACAACACACCACACACACCTTCTCATCGAAATCCATCTAGTATAAATATCTGCACAAAGGATTTCAACATCTTTCTAATCAGCATCTGGAATACTCAATATTTTCCCAAACTCTGGTTTGTCAGCTGAATCCTTCCTTACCAAGTGATGCGTATCAAAGAGATGCTTATATAAGTCATCAATCATGTCGGCCAATCATGAATGATACCTCAAGAAACTTGATCACCATCAATATCTCATCCGGATTATGGTTTGATGCTCTGTCAGTCAGGTCTTCCTTAGTCTACTCTACCAAACAGGAACCCAACACTCAGGTGCTTATAACTTTTCACTCTTTCATCACCTGAGGCTCAATCTCTAGAATATATCAGTCATGATACTCCTCTTGACTTCCCCAAGTCCAGACTTTGCTGAGATACTTCCTCTGAGAGATCCAGACCTGATTGTCAGACTTTGCTGCATGCTCTGTTCTTGCTTACCAGACCACAACACTCTTCAATCTAACTTCCGGTAAAGACATACCATGTCCTATGGATGTGTGGAATGAACTTTGTTTCCATCAATGACAACACTCATGAAGCCACACAATGTCTCTTGCCAACAATCTCCCCCTTTGGCATTGATGGCAACACTTAGTGAAAAATGACTAAGTATCACACTATACTCCCCCTTTGCTGATGCTCTGTTCTAATGTACACTTTTCTGGAGCTCTCGCTTAGCTAGATTCCACATTTTTTACTGCTCCTCACTCCCCATTTGACATCAATGGCAAAGGGTAGGATCCGCATACCAAAATTTCCAAAAATGATCTATACTTGGCTGCATAAATATATATATATATATATATATATATATATATATATATATATATATAACATACTTACATATACTGAAGTATATCTACAAAAGTTGTCTTCAACTAGACAAATTTTGTTGCCCAACTCTGCTTCATCCTATCCAAAATTGAGATATGACCACTCAATAGGAATGCAAAAGCTTCTACCCTCTTTAGATTTGTCGGATCACTAGTCTGGGCTATGGTCTGAGCATCAGTTAGGGCCTCATGCATGGCCTCTAATTTAGGGATAATTATCCCTCTAAGTTCACTTAACCTGCTTATTTTATTTTTCTTCTCCTTCTCAAGCTTCTTTATTTCATTTATGACTATAATAGTCTGACACTCCTGATTTATTATTGAAGAGGTGAGAGGATCAAAATTCTAAGATAAACTTGATAGTTTATCCTCTTGTTCTTTCACTTTCTTCTCAATATCCTTTGTCACTTTAGACCAGGATAAACAAAATTTATATATTTCTCTGCCATCTTTAAGAGCATTTTCTAATCTCTTTATCCCAATATCCATATTTCTCCTATCATTTGTTATTAGCCCTTGTACTTCGGAGAGTCTCTTTCCCAAATATTCTTTCCGGACTTTATCTTTAGCTGACTTTTCCAAAGAAGCAAAATGTGTGCTAATTGAATTAACAAGAGATTTTAAGTTACCGGATGAAGAGGCCGAGAGATCCTTCTGGAAGGATGGCATGATTTTCTCCAATGCACCAAATGTAATCTCTATTAGCTCACAATCTTCCATGTGAGACTTTAAAAGTTTTTCTTTTGCCTTTGCTTGAGCAAAGCATGCTATCTTCATAGTTTGAACTAGGGAGAGAGAATCAAAATTGAATGGTCCTTGAAGTAGCTCCAGTTCATCAATCTCCATCATTTCTTTAGTCAAGAAATCTTTAACAGTTTTTGCAGTGTCTCTTGCCAGAGACAGAGTCTTCTTTCCTTCTGCAGCCTCAACACTGTCACTTGTGGTCTTCTCAGTTTGACCTTCTTCTCTTCCCTTCACTTCTTCTCCTTGATTGATGCTCTCTTCTTTTCTTTCTTTTCCTTCAATTTTGGAGTCTACAGGGGGATCTGGAAGAGAGGTGTCTACTTCTCCATGAACTTCCTCTTCCAGAACAGAGGAATCTAAGTCCCTAGCTTTCTCTTTACTTGTCTCCTTTGTCTCTTTTGCAACTGTCTCAGTAGATTCTCCTTTATCATCCATGGCAGAGGGTTCATCATCTAAGTCCTCTATAACAGGAATATTGAATCTTTTATAGGCATTCCAGAGGATCTCTTCAGTCTCTCCAAGCATAAGCTTATTCATTCTGGCTTTTCTCTAGAACTCATCCTTACAATCCTTAAAGATCATGTTTATTTTCTTTGGAGTGATGGAGGGATAGAGTTGGATAGCAATCTAATCCTAGATTTCTAGGTCTTTTGCCATGGCATTATTCTTTCTTATTTCAAGTTCCTTTTCTAAACTTTTAGGAATCAGAGATATAATTTCAATGAATGCTTTGTTGTAGATGTTTAAGTACCTGACTATAGCTTCTTGCAGGATCTTCTAATCAGTTTCACTATAATCATCATAAAATTCAGTCATTGGTTTCAAGTTCCCATCCACAGTGACTAATTTGATGATATCATCAATGTAGAGAGTAGGCCTTTCAACAAATTCTTCTGCCTCGTCTTCCTTGTTATGATCGGTAGAGGGTTCACCAGATGCTTTCTTCTTCTTCTTCATTTTCTTGACCTCCTCATCTAACTCAATCTCTTCATCATCCTTTTGACTAGTGTAAGACCTTGTGGCCTTTGTCTTAGTTCTCTTCTCTCCCTTTTCAGATGTTCTGACTTCTAGTTTGGATGCTTTCTAGCTCCTAGAGGTGGCAGGTGCAGAGCTCTTGGAGGATCTGGTTCGGGAGGGGGCTTGCACTGGAGCACTTTCTTTCTTAGTTTCTTGCCTTTCTTTCTCTACCCTTTCCATCTTCTCTCTGTTGGCATCAACTACCTCCTTTGATATTCCATGCCTTTTAGCGAATTCTTCTACTTCCCTTCTTACTTTTCTCTTGATCTTAGGCTGTCTCAGTTCAACATGAACTTTTACACTCAACTCTTGGAAGGTCCCAAACCTTTCTACCTTAGGGTCCTTGGGTTGACTTAGCAGGTGTTGGATGTGTAGCTCTAGGATTTTCTCATCAACCTCATACCCCATTGGCACGATCCACACTATTCTAGGTTCCACTGCCTCCATTAGGCATTGATCAGTGTCCACCATAAAGCACACTGTATCCTTGTACTTCTCAACCAATGATAAGGGATTCTTTCTCTAGCTTGCATCATACTCTAAAAGTTCTTGAAGTAGCCCTAGAGTGCTGTATTTTGTGCCTTGGCATCACCAATTCCATGTAGATAATCTCTTATTTGTATGGCAATAGGTCTGTCATTTTGCCATATCTAGCCACTAGATCTGGGTAGCTCATTCATGTAATAGAAGAATAGACTGAGTATCAAGCCACCATATTTGAAAGAATTCTTCTTATCCTTCTTTATCTTCTGTAGATTCTCAAAAATTTGGTTCAGAAGGAGCTCACAAAGATCATAGTCAACATTCTTTCTTAACATTTCATAAGCGGTGTAAATTACTATTCCGAATACAGAATTTTCTCTGCTGGAGTGATATATCTTATAGCCAATTATTATGGCAACAAACTTGATATCCGGATCTGTGATATCCTCAATTGTCATTGCTCTTTTATCAAATTTAGATCTGGTAGCCTCACTCACAATTTGGTTTTTGACTAATTTGAGAGTAGGTAACCCATCGGATGAGTGCAGTCCAGTCACTGCCCTAATGGCATCCTTTGTGATCTTAAATGGCCTCATCAAACATATGAAGTTGTCATGCACTCTGCTCAGAATATACCAGACCCATTCATCTTCTGCAAAACAAGGGAAATGAATGTACTATCCAAAATGCTTGTCTCGGATGGCTTTGTACTGAGGTTTGAGTTCAAATGATTCATCTATTAGCTTCTTATGATATATATCCATCAGCTTGGATTCCCTAAATTCCTCAATATTTGTATGACTATATGCCCTAATGTCTTCAACATGCAAAACCCCATGCAAAATGCTAGAGAATGCACCTAAAGGATCTACTTCTAGAGATTTATAAGGGTGTTTCTTGAATTTAGGGTGTGGCCTATCAGTGATTTTGACAACATTCAGAGTAGCCATCTTTCAACAGATTCAGAGAGAGATTTACAAGAGCGAAAAGTACCTTCTTACGCCTTTAGGGTTCATGAAAAGAGCCGAAAAGATCGTCAGTTGACTTGAATTCTGCAATTGATCCTTGAGAGAGATGAAGCAAACTTGTTTGTAGAGCTCTTCTTATATTTTTCACTAATGCTAATGTGCAAATGATGAGAAAATGAACCCTTTTATCTTTGAGCAAACCCTAATTTCATTTTGTAATAAATGCACAACTTAAGTTATTCTGGTTACCTTATCACGAATGAGATTTTTCTGGATCACTGAGATGTACTTAGAGCTATTTTTGTGATGAATTTCAATGTCTCTTCTTTCCTCAAATCATCCCCTTTATCCGCATATCAAGATGTTTTAGTTTAGAATCACACTGGATCAAACTATGAAAATCCATCTTTTACCAGAAAACCGTCACACCGGATCAATCTTGGAAGATTAGACTCTTCAAATCTTCTTGTAAATCTTCCATATCTTTACCAAGGCTTCTTTAGATGTTTCTCTGAGAACCCTTTAATCTGCAACTTTCCTTGTGCCAATTTTAGGCACCAATTATCTGGCTGGGGAAATTTGTTTTCCTTCTTGACTCCCCCTGAGCCAGAGCTCATCTTATTTAGTTTCTGGAAGGAATATCAGCACCAGATTCTGGTACGGATCCATCCCCAACATTTTATGTACTTCTTTTTGCCCAAATCTTGTTCATCTCCCTTTGAATTTCATCTGTATTCACTTTTCCTTTTCCTTTGTCTTGATTTTGATTATGATGTACCAAACCCCTTTTATCCTGATTCTTACTTCTGTAGAATTTGGCAATATGATTGGATCTATTGCAATTGTAGCAAACAATATTTCTTTGCAGATTTGACTGATATCCTCTTAATCTACATTAATTAGCCATATGTCCCATTATATTACATGCAAAGCATCTACCATTGAATGAATTGTTCATTTGCAAATTTCTACATTCTTGAGATTTGTAACCATACCTTTTGTAGTTAAAACACTATCCAGAGAAGGATGAGTTATTCTGATTCATTCTTCTTCTACATTGATTTGCTTTAAGAACAAAGTTATTGCAATTGTGGTAGTATCCATTGAAGGATGGATATCTTTGAGCATTTGGTTGCCTTACTGGAGGTCTTTTAGGCCTGTTCCTTGGATTTCCTGATCCAAAATGTTTCTGACCAGATCCAGAGCTTTCCCCTTTCTCATACCCCAAGCCTTGCTTGTCATCTACCCTCTTTTGGCTTTCAAGAAGAACTTCAAGTTGAGCAGAGCTTATCTTGAATTTCTTTTTGTATTCATTTGTTATTTGAAGATCCCTTTTAAGAGTGTCTATCTGATTCTCAAGTTGTTCTTCATTGTCTCTAGCTTCTTCAAGATCAGATTCCAGATGCCTGATTATTCTATCCATTTTGTGGCAGTCTTTTGATTTCTCCTTGAGAGATTGTTTTAGATTATCTTCACTTTTTCTTTTCTCTTCAATTCTTGGGTGAATTTCATAAATCCTGATTCCATTTCATGTCTTACCATAATGACCTCTTTTGATAACTTTTCACATAACTTGGTTTTTTCATTCAGATCTTCATTAGTATCATTGGCTTCATTTTGACTTGCTAATTATTGAAGAAGTTCCTTTCTTTTATTCATTGAGATACTCAGTTTTTCTTTGAGTTCATTTATGAAATCATCAGCTTGTTTGAGTCTCTCCCTTAGGTCATTGACTTTAGAATGAGATTGATCAAGATCATCTAGGGCAGACTAAAGTTGTTCCCTCATACCATACATATCCATTGAGAATCCTAGATCTTCCTCAAGCTGTTAGGCTCTGTTAGAAGGAACTTGGATCTAATACCAATTGTTGATAACTGAGAGGGGGGTGAATCAATTATCTTAATAATTTGTCTTTCTTTTCTTCTTTAACAATTAGAGCAATATCAAATCATATCAGCATACATAACCATGGAAGCAGAAATAAACTCAACACACATGACATAATATTTTGACGTGGAAAACCCTGTTAATGGAAAAAACCATGGGGTGATTAACCCAAGAATGTATTCTCTGTTAAAAGAATAAGGTATACAAAATGGCACTTGCCAATTAGGGCTCACTACCCGAGCACACTGCTCACAAGAGGCTCACTGCCTACAATAGATTATAGAAGGAAACTAGGTACTTGAACTGATGAGAAGCATCCACATATGCTTAGGTTCTGTTCTGGTTAAGTGCAATATACTGATCTACTACACTTCATTCTTCCTTTGCCTTAGTGCTGCTATTCTGTTACATACCGGACCTCTATCTCTATTTCCACACAATTCTCTACTGTTCTACGCACTACACAACACACCACACACACCTTCTCATTGAAATTCATCTGGTATAAATATCTGTACAAAGGATTTCAACATCTTTCTAGTTGGCATCTGGAATACTCAATATTTTCCCAAACTCTAGTCTGTCAGCTGAATCCTTGCTTACCAAGTGATGCGTATCAAAGAGATGCTTATATAAGTCATCAATCATGTCGGTCAATCATGAATGATACCTCAAAAAACTTGATCACCATCAATATCTCATCTGGATTATGGTCTAATGCTCTGTTGGTCAGGTCTTCCTCAGTCTACTCTGCCAAATAGGAACCCAACACTCAGGTGCTTATAACTTTTCACTCTTTCATCATCGGAGGCTCAATCTCTAGAATATATCAGTCATGATACTCCTCTTGACTTCCCCAAGTCCGCACTTTGCTGAGATACTTCCTCTAAGAGATCTGGACCTGATTATCGAACCTTGTTGCATGCTCTGTTCTTGCTTACTAGACCACAACACTCTTCAATCTGACTTCTGGTAAAGACATACCATGTCCTGTGGATGTGTGGAATGAACTTTGTTGCCATCAATGACAACACTCATGAAGCCACACAGTGTCTCTTGCCAACATCTACCTGGGAAGGGCATTTTGTTACTATTGTTCCTACGTAGACTTCAAGAATCTCTTCTTCATCAACACTCATTTCCTGGATATTATTCTGATCTTTAGCAGTGTGATCTATCTAATGAGATACTCCTAAAATTAAGGTCAATGCCTTGTTTATGTATTCCTCAATTTTCATCATTTCCATTAGTGGAACTGAGACTTTCATCTATGACAAAGCTTAAGTTATATCAAATGGGGTATAATTTTGTATAATAGTTGTAGCTTGGCCCACATTCTTACTCTTCTCATGAGTCTGTCCAACCTTAGCTTTTGTGTTTTTTTTACTGTCATCCATGACATGTGGACCCTTAGCCTTTTCTTCATTCTGAGAAACCTTGCCCTCTAAATTTTTAGTGTTTTAATTCAATTTTTCTTTGGGATCTCTCTTATTGTTATTACTTTGCTTTTTCTGTGATTCAAGGTCCCTTTGTTTATGGTGAGGTTGCTTTACAAATATGCTTCCTAGCTGGCCTGAGTCACCTGTTTGGTCTTTACTTCTAAGGTTATAGTTGCTCTTAACCTAAGCTACTGTAGCAGTTCTAAGAGCTCTCATCTCTTCATCAGAAGGCCTTTTATGTTAACCAAAGGAGCATGTGAGTCTTGGGCATAAATCTGATTATCCTCATTTTCTTCATCTAAAAAGACTTGCTAACAGATTACATCCTTATAGCACCTTTTTCATTTACATTTGTTTCTACATCTACCTCGTTAGAGGAGGAATAGTCTCCACTTGCAGAAAGCAAGTTAACAATATCTTCTCCAATACAATGAGTTTCATTACACTCATCACAAGCATTAGCATCATTTTTAAAGGACTGAGCAATCATACATTGTGACTATGAATGAGGTGTTTGGCATATTATACACCAAGGAGTATCTTCCACAATATTGATAGTCTTTTTCAGGGGATCAAGAGTTTCTTTAACATTTTGAAATCTTTGATCAGTTTTGTTGTTTGGAATAGGCTTACCATTGTGCCAATTTGTATTGTATGGCATATCATGCAATTGAGGTCTCTTTTCTTGCCTCTGATAAATCTTCTTCTCAGGACCAAGTCCCTTTTCATTTTTAGCAAGCTTATAACTTAAATCTTTGAAAGCAGTTGTCAATTTATCCAAGTTATCTTTAGATGTGGAGCTATTATTTTGAGCATTTTGAGTTCTACTATTTGGATTTTGTAAGATTCTCACATCATCCCTTCTATTTCCTTTACCTGATGCTTTCCTATTATTTTCTATATTAGTTGCAATCCTGAAAGCATCTCTGATGCTGGCTAGACTTTTGTCCCTCAGTTCATATGTTGTCTGGGCACCAAAGGCATTAGTGTATAAGACCATACACATTGGTTCATTTGGTCTCATATGAGGTGGCAATTTATTCAAAACTCTGGTAAACCTAGCATTGAAATCAAAAACTGATTGATTTGACCCTTTAGCAATACTTGTGAACTCATTAATGATGAAACTAGGGCCAGTCTTATATCCATATTGATCCCTAAAGACTCTTTTAAAATCATCCCATGATGTAACACTTTGATCAAGTAAACCCCTATACCATTCTCTGGCTTCATGAATGAAAGACTACATAAATCATTTCATGAAAACATCCTCATGTTCTATTTCAAAGTTATCCATAACATTTAGGAAAGCCTTCAAGTGATCTTCTCCTGATACAACATTATTTCCTAAGAATTTTGGCAATTCACCCCTGATATTGTTGTCAATGGGGTTAGGGTATCTAGGAATGCCAATGAAATGTAACTATCTGAATCTATCTAATTGCATGGGTCTTCTACCAAACTAGTTGGCATTAGCATTCCTATTTGTATTAACATTAATATTTTAATTTCTCACATTATTCCTTGGTACTCTATTATTATTTGCATTCTGTCTTTGATTGTTTTGTGGATTCTTGTTCACATGCTGATTTAATCCTTGATTATTCCCAAATAGGTTTTGGTCATTTTGTTGATGTTGAACCTCATTTGCCTATTGATTTCCTAACAAATTTGCATTATTGAGAGTAGGAGTTGAATTCTGATGGGCAATTCTCAAATGTTCCACCTTTTGTTTCATATCATCTCTTATTTTTAGGGCTTGTAAGTAATCAAATTCTGCCCTGAGATTCCTAATCTCTTCAGCTAGTTCCTCTTCTCTTGGCATAGAAGAAGATGGTCTCATGGGGTTGTTAGTATCTCTTGGAGATTCTGTATCTTCAAACACATCAAATCCAAACCTCAACCCATCACCTTGTCGTTTCTCATAAATCTCATGAATATTAGCCTCTATGGCTGAAAAATGTTGTTGTCCAGGAGACCTAACATTATTCTAGGAATCATCATTATTCCTAGGACTTGGGGAACTTTCATGACTGGGCTAAGCAGTTCCTTTCTTCCTATACATTTTTCTTGGTAATTCTTAGAACAACGGGTTTTGTAGGGATCTTCTCCCCTGCATATAACTTCTATTTTCATTGGCTAGGACATTTTTCTTGGAGTCACCACCCACTAATGGGATTTATACTATCCATTCCAAGTTCCTTTTCAACTCCCTAGCGGAGTCACCAGTCTATTGGTGTTCCCAGCTGATTATCTGAGTTTCCCTAAAAAGTAACCATCTTCTATCCATAGGATCCTCAGGTCAGTGGCCAATGAATAAGAGACTGACTCTATGTCTCCTCTACACTTCAAGCTCTACAAGACCTAGGGGGTTATTTCCTTACTCAATACCCATATGGTGAATCTTAACTATAACTAGGTATTGAAACAAAAGTAGATAAATCCTCTATTATGTAGGCCAAAACTATGAGATAAATACAAAGGGGCTAGCTTTGGACTTTATTTCAGGTGTGGACCAGAGGATTTGAAACCTAAATCCTACTCCTATAATCCTAAAATTTAAGGTTTTGAGTTGATTTGATTTTATGTATTTGGCTGCCAGACTAGGGTTTGATTTATAAACTTAATCCAAGCCTTTGATCAGTGCCTATCCAAGGGTATGAAGTTCAACTTAAAATATGTAAATAACTTTCCATAAACCAAGCAAATATACATATTTCAGAGGGTTTTTTAGTTCCTGCCTTGTAGAAAAATCCCAAGATTAAGTATTCCAAATAACTCTACTTACAAATATCCCTGTTATCATACATATCCCCCCATATTTGATTTAAAGCATTTTAATCTATTCCTTAAATAGAAGAAAGAAATCAAACATGCAATGCAGCAGATATGCACCCCAGAACTTAGAAAACCCTTAGTTACTTTTCTCAAAAGAAAGATACAGATAACAAATGGAGATAGTTAATAGAAATAAATGCACACAACATTACTCATATAATTCTACCCAAAACTGATAAATAGCTTATGGAAAACACATACACACATTAAAATAAAACTCACAACACCATGGAGAGAGCAACCAGTCAAAATTTTGTATTACTTCCACTCCTCAAAATCCCAATCTTCCAACAACCTTCACAAAGTGAGGCTACGAGTTCTTTATAGACACAAAACATGGTGCCTAGCATTCAGTACATTTGGTTGGTTAGGTGAGTCTACATTATAGAGCAACGCTCAAGAGCATTGGAGCATTAATTACATGGAGCATGGAGAAAAGACAGAAAATAATTTATCATGAGGAGTACAATTGATTGGAGGAGCTCGGCCACATAAATGCAAAAGAGGAGGTAGTTGCTCATTCATTTTAGGCACATTCACCCATACTTCTCTGTCCATTCAGCATATGACTTCTCTAATGGCCATTGGAATGAGATCAACTTTGATATTTTGTCATTATGTCCTATGTACCGTGCATCCATCAAGATCTTTGCTTCCTTACAAAATAGTTCAAAATTTATTTCCAACACATGCAGCTTGTATTAAGTTGAGCTCAAAATCTTCAAACTGGGTCCCCATCAGTACAACAAGTAGATATCAACTGGCCATCATTTCAATCAAAGTTTGCTCGCCACTTGTCAAGACTTTTCACCTACCCATCAGCCTCCAATATGCTTAGCATTATTTTCTTATCTATCTTTTCAATAAATTGCTTCTTCTCACCCAACACCGTGTCTAGCTTTAGCTGAAAAGCTATGACCTCCTTAAGTATAACCAACATGTCAAGGGTCAATTTCATCTCTGGTGGTGCCTCTACATCAAATCTTAAGCACCTGTGTAGATCTCTCAATTCACCTATCCTTTGCAGCCACACTCTCTTCATTGTCTTGAGGCGTTCCTTATCTTGTTCATGTTTGTCAAGGGTTGTTCTCAAATTTGAATAAGACCTCCATATCTCATCCACCCTTTCTAGAACCTTGGTCACTCTATCATTTATCAAATTAGTGACCATCTCCTTAACTAAATTCTTCTTTTCTTCTTTCAATTTTTCACCTCCTCCTTTAATTCTCTAATCTCTGTCAGCAGGGGCTCTGTGTCAGCTAGAAATACTTTTGCAGTTGGTATCACAAGTGAAGGATTTGAAGTGCTATTCCCTAGAAACAAATGCTCTTTACACTTGTTAAGATCTGTAATGGCTTGTGTATATTGAAGTAGTAGCTCATCATGATCCTTCTATAGTTTATTTGTTACTGCTTTACCAAATTGTATTGTTTGCACATTTAGATTTGTAGCTTGGGGAACAGGAGTATTAGATACTCTCTTAATTATGACATCTACTATCAACTCCCCCAATCCAATCCTAGGATTATTATTGTTTCGGCCCAATTCCCATATTGCTAATGTCTCAAACCTAGGGTTGAAGGCTACACCAGAGAGAGCCCTCTCAACTTGCTCATTAGTCACTTTTGAATGTTCTCTGGTGATAGTGTCAAATGTAATTGCATCTAACAAGGTCCAATGTGGGAGGAGTAGCACATTACTCTTAGCAATAGATGGCCTCCCCTCCTTTGGAGTCATTCTACTAATATCCTGGTTCACCTCTATCAACACCGTTTGGGTGATGGCTGTTGGAATTAGTCCAAACAATTGAGAGGGGGGGTCAATCAGTCGTCTCACAAATTTTAATCTTTTCTACTTTTTAATCTTCTTTAAATACTTTCAATTAGATAGGCATTAAAGCATGAATAAAAAACACAAGAGAATAAATAAATTGAACACACATAACACCAAAAAAAATTTACGTGGAAACCCAGTTAAGGGAAAACCATGGTGGAGGTTAGCCCACAAGATTCGTACCCTATTAAAAGTACTTAGAACAAGAAAATGCACATGCCTTCAGGCTCACTACCTAGAGCTCACTTCTCAAGAGAGGTTAACTGCCTACAAAATTTTAATACAAAAAGAATTAACTGATAAATAACATCTACTTCATGCCTAGTTCAGTTTCATTGGATGCTCACAAAACTTCTGCTCTGCCACAAATACTTCTTCTCTAAAACATCTCTTGTTCTTCTGCTTCTCCTCTGCTCTACTCTGCCTTTGATCCTTTCTTTGATTTTATAGTTTTTGTATAAGGATGATTTTCCACAACTTATCAACAAGTATGTATATGCTTAATCAACCTTGGAATGAACATTAAGGTTGGCACTACAAACATCTATCTTAATGTGAATCACTAAGCTATCGACCAAACATAACTAGAACTCAAATCTTCCTTGATCAACATGCCACACTTCACAGAATTGGTCTTAGATCATCTGCGACACACTTGATTCATCCAGTCGGCCAAGACTGGGAAGAACATCAACCCCAAGAGAAAAATATTCATTGACAAGCTCAAACTTCAATGTAGACCTCCAACATAGAAGTCACACGATCCAGAGACCTCCACAAGCACATTGAATTCAACAAAAAAACCGCACTCCTCCAAATCATCATAATCACTTCCATCTTCCTCCGGAACCTCAAGAACACTATCTACCATGACTGTCACATTAGAAAGATTGCTTGTGGACCTCCAAACTATGAACCACTTGAATGGATGATACACACTGACTTCCCGAACATGCCTCTAGATCTACAGATCATCATTTGACATATCCAGAACAATCCGGACCTCTATCCTATCACTCTGTCTCTTCTAAACACTGCAAAACTGGTTCAACTTAGATGGCCATAGCATCTTCAAATTTTCATGTGAACCCTTCAAAACTTAACTGGAGCTTCTTCAGACAATCCTCTACTCAGCCATATAGTCCACATACATTAATTTTCTCAATATCCTCAACAATCCAGTCTTCTATATAGGCAGTAAAATAGGATATATTGACACTAATGGCAACAAGGATATGTTGACATCAATGACAACATCGCTTAGGCACATATTTGCAAAAATCTCCCCCTTTGTCATTGATGGAAACATGTGATGTGAAAAACTAATTTGACCATCAAGACAAGACCTTCTCCCCCTTTCTCTTATCACTTCTACAATCACTTTCTTCACTGCTCCCCCTTTCATCAGCAACTAGTTTTTCACATGAAATTCTCTCCCCCTTTGACATCAATGGCAAAGGGCACATATTTGCAATCTTTTCTCCATTTTTGTTTCAGACCAAACTAAAAAAAATTGCATGCATACTACACCCCCTGAGTAGTGCCTCCTTAACATCAATCTAGATCACAAGATATGATTATGAGTTCCACCAGACTGATGCACTTTAGTGTATCTTAATTTTGATCAGGAGGGGTAATAACCCCTAGCTTCTCTCTGAGATACTCAAAGGTATCCTTGGGAAGAGGCTTAGTGAAAATATTCACAATCTGATCCTTTAAAGACACAAACTCCAACTTGACTTCATTCTCATTTACTTTCTCACTTAAGAAATAAAACTTGATGGATACATGCTTTGTCTTTGAATGCAACACCAGATTCTTTGAGATGCTTATTGCACTTGAAATATCACAGAAGATTGTGACAGGCTCCTCAAACACAATTCTGATGTCTTTCAACATTTGCTTCATCCACAAAACTTGAGTAGAATTGTTTGCTACTACTATACACTCTGCCTCTGCTATAGATAGGGATATTACCTCCTATTTGTTGCTTTTCCAAGAAACCAATCTACTTCCCAAGAAGAATCCACCACCACTAGTGCTTTTTCTATCATCCACATCTTCTGTCCAATCAGCATCTGTATATGCATTTAGAGTGAAGTCATTATCCTTTGGATACCATAATCCATAATCAATTGTCCCTTTGAGATATCTAAAAATTCTCTTGACTACTACAACATGGGATTCTTTTGGATCAGCTTGGAATCTAGCAACAAGCCCAACTGCATTCATGATATCAGGTCTAGTCTGAGTCAGATAGAGCAGTCCTCTAATCATTGACCTATACCTTTTCTTATTTGCCTTAGGGGAGTCATCATCTTTACTCAACTTACATCTAGTTACCATAGGAGTACCTACTAGCTTTGAATCCTCCATTCCAATCTTCTTCAACAATTCTTTTACATACTTAGACTGAGATATAAAGATACCTTTATCTGACTGGGTGATTTACATACCTAAGAAGAAATTTATTTTACCAAACATGGACATCTCAAATTCACTTTGCATCTGATCAACAAATGTTTTTTACATACTCTCATTTCCACTAAAAATGATATCATCAAAAAATACCTCAACAATTAGAATATTCTCATGATCAATCTTAAAGTAGAGATTACTATCTGCAGTACCTTTGCTATAACCTATCTTTAGCAAATACTTATCTAATCTTGCATACCAAGCTCTTAGGGCTTGTTTGAGTCCATACAATGCTTTCCTTAATCTGTAGACCATGTCTCTAATTAGACAACTGAAATCCTTCTAGTTGCTCAATGTAGATTTCTTCTTCTAACTCTTCATTTAGAAATGCTGACTTAACATCCATCTGATAGACTTTGAAATCTTTATAAGCAGCAAAAGCAAGAAATAATTTGACTGCCTCTATTCTTGCCACTAAAGTAAAAGTTTCTTCAAAATCAATTCCTTCAACTTGGGAATATCCTTTGCATACCCACCTTGTTTTATTTCTTACAACTTCACCATCTTCATTTAGTTTATTCCGGAAGACCCATTTAGTTCCAAACACATTTTTGTCCTCAGGTCTAGAAACAAGATCCCAAGTGTGATTCTTTTCAATTTGTATTAATTCTTCTTCCATTACCTTTACCCAGTTTTCATCTTTGTAGGTTTCACTTACTATTTTTGGTTCAATCTTTGTAATCAGACAAATCTCTTCTTGAACTTCAGTAATTCTTCTCCTAGTTTGAACACCTTTATTTCTATCTCCTATGATTTGAACTTCAGGGTGATTCATCCTTACATACCTGGGAGTTTTAGGATTTGCTTTAACTTTTGTTTCTTGAGCTTGTTCCTCAACTTTTGCACTATCCTCTTGAATTACAAGATTTTCTGGATCAATCTGGATCTAAATCTGAGTTTGCACTTGCCTTTCTTGACTTGGATTTTCATCTTGATCATCCGAATCATATCCACAAGACCTGGAATGTCCTTTTCTCTCATCAATTCTAACATTAGCACTTTCAACAATCTTTTTCAACCTCTTGTTAAAGCACCGGTATGCTTTACTTTGAGTGGAGTAACCCAGAAAAATTCCTTCATCACTTCTTGCTTCAAACTTGCCTAGATCTTCATCTCTTTTGATATAGCACCTACTACCAAAAACTCTGAAATACTTCACAGTAGGAGCATGACCAAACCATAGTTCATAAGGGGTCTTACCAGAATTGCCTTTGATTTGCACCCGGTTAAGAGTGTAGACAATAGTACTCACATCTTCTCTCCAATAGACTTGTGGAACATTTACTTCCATCATCATGCTTCTAGCAGCTTCTTGAATGGTTTGGTTCTTTCTTTCCACAACTCCATTTTGCTGAGGAGTCCTAGGAGCAGATAACTATCTTTTTATTCCTTGCTTCTCATAGAATGAATAAAACTCACTGGAGGTAAACTCTCCACCTCTGTCAAATTTCAGACACTTTATCTTCACACCAATCTTATTTCCCACCATAACTTTGAACACTTTGAATTTGTCAAGAGCTTCTAATTTTTATTTTAAGAAAGTTACCCACATCATTCGGGAGTAATCATCAATCAACAACATAAAATATCTATCTCGTTACACACTCCTAATTCTAGCAGGACCACATAGATTAGTATGCACAAGTTCCAATCACCCACTTGAGAATTGTTTTTTACTTTTGAATGGTGTTTTGTTCTATTTACCTAATTGACATTCTCTACACATGCTATTAGGTTTCACAAGTCCTGGAAGATCTCTCATAGCCTAAGTAGAACTTATCTTGACAATGTTATCGAAATTCACATGACACATTATCCTATGCCACAACCAACTCTGATCTATTTGTGCAATCAAACAACTTTTACTAGAACTACTTAGTTGAAAGATGTTACCTCTAGTTTGTGTGCCAGATGCAATTTCAGTTCTAGAGCTTTCCAAGATTATGCATCTACCATCCTTGAATTGGAGATCATAACCCTTGTCAACCAACTATCCAACACTGAGAAGTTTATGCTTCATCCCTTCCACATACAGAACATCATTTGTGTTATTCTTACCATCAAAAGAGATGGAGCCTCTGCCACAGATTCTACCAACTAAGTTGTCTCCAAATTCCACAATTTCACCTTCATATTTTTCAAAGTTTATAAACTTACTTTTATCACTAGTCATATGATGAGAACATCCACTATCAATCACCCATTCATCCTTTTCAACAACCTGAGTAGCCAAGGTACTTTCCACATTTACACAACTAGCAGATTCAGTAGACACTAGATCTTCTTCTTTAATAGCAATGAATGCCCAATCATCTTCAGTGGCACCTCCATGATCAGATTCATCATCTGTGACTCCTTCTTCTCTAGCTTTTTGGACATAGTAACAATTATTTTGACTTTTATATCTATTGGTGTTTGGCTTTGAAAATTTTTCTAGACATCTTGAGGCAAAATGACCAATCTTATTACAAGAAAAACACTTGAATGGCAACTTTCCTTCATACTTACCAGATCCTCTTGGCATTCTTTTGGCAATAAGAGCTTCCAGTTCTATAGACTCAATTTCATCATCTTCAAGATCCTTCCTTGCCTTAGCAAATCTATTTGATCTTGCAGAAGAGCTTTCACCTAGATCATATCTTTATTTTCTATATACACTAGCCTTAAAAGTAGATTCAAACTTAGGTAGAGAATCACCAAACTCACTTAATTCAAAAGCTAAAATTTTGCCAACCAGCTGATCCCTTGTAACTTTTGAGATAGTCCTGATCTCTTCTATAGCAGCAACCTTATATTTGTATGAATCAGGTAAAGATCTGAGCACTTTTGCCACAATCTCTGATTCTTCCAAAGTTCCACCATCACACCTGATACCACACACAAGTTCATTTATCTTTTGCATGTAGATTGTGATGTTTTCATCTTCACTCATCCTTAGATTTTCAGATTTTCCTCTTAGACTTTGTAGCTTGGCACATTTAACATATTTATCACCTTCATAAAGATTCTCCAACTTCTTCTATATTTCATTAGTATTTTTTAGTCCAAAGGCATTTGACATCACCCAATATTTTTGAATTAGTTAGGGCACTCAACAAGGCTTCTTGAGCTTGAAGTTTATTTTCAGCATCTTTATTTTGATCTGGAGTTGAAGGGCCTTTCTCTAGAGGTTTATACTCATCATTGTTTATCACCCAATAAGCATCACCCATGCATTACAAATGGCATTCCATGCGACTTTTCCAAATAGAGTAATTTGTTCCATCAAATCTCAGACTATCCTTTTTGTAGGTCAACATCCTGGATCTCCTCAAGCAGTCAAGCTTTTTTTAGAGGATCTAGCTCTAATACCAATTGTTGGAATTAGTCCAAACAACTGAGATGGGGGGTGAATCAGTTGTCTCACAAATTTTAATCTTTTCTTCTTTTTAATCTTCTTTAAATACTTTCAATCAGATAAGAATTAAAGCATGAATCAAAAACACAACAGCAGAAATAAATTGAACACACATAACACCAAAAATTTTGTATGTGGAAACCTAGTTAAGGGAAAACCACAGTGGAGGTTAGCCCACAAGATTCATAACCTGTTAAAAGTACTTAGAACAAGAGAAGGCACATGCCTTCAGGCTCACTACCCAGAGCTCACTGCTCAAGAGAGGATCACTGCCTACAAAATTTTAATACAGAAAGAAATAACTGATAAATAGCATCTACTTCATGCCTAGTTCAGTTTCATTGGATGCTTACAAAAATTTTGCTCTTCCACAAATACTTCTTCTCTAAAACATCTCTTATTCTTCTGCTTCTCCTCTACTCTACCTTTGATCCTTTCTTTGATTTTATAGTTTTTGCACAAGGATGATTTTCCACAACTTATCAACAAGTATTTATACACTTTATCAACCTAGAATGAACATCAAGGTTGGCACTACAAACATTTGTCTTAATGCAAATCACTAACTTGTTAGCCAAACATAACTGGAACTCAAATCTTCCTTGATCAAAATGCCACACTTCACAAAATTGCTCTTAGATCATCCACAACACGCTTGAATCATCTGATTGGCCAAGACTAGGAAGAACAGCAACCCCAAGAAGAAAATCTTCATTGACAAGCTCAAACTTCAATGCGAACCTCCAACATAGTAGTCACATGATCCAAAGACCTCCACAAGCACATTGAATTCAACAAAAACATCTGCATTACTCCAAATCATCAGAATCACTTGTATCTTCCTCTAGAACCTCAAGAACACTATCTGTCATGACTGTCACATTAGAAAGATTGCTTGCAGACCTCCAAACCACGAACCATTTGAATGGATGATACACTTTGACTACCCAAATATGCCTTTAGATTTATAGATCATCATTTGATATATCTGGAACAATCTGGACCTCTTTCCTATCACTCTATCTCTTCTAAACATTGCAAAACTAGTTCAACTTGATGGCCATAGCTTCTTCAAATCTTCATGCGAACCCTTCAAAACTTAACTGGAGCTTCTTCAAACAATCCTCTACTCAGCCATATGGTCCACATACATTAATTTTCTCAATATCCTCAACAATCCAGTCTTCTATACAGGTAGGAAAATAGGATACAGTTGACACCAATGGCAACAAGGATATGTTGACATTAATGACAACACCACTTTTCTGCTAGAATTCCTCTCTTCTAACTTTTAGCACATATCTCCTAAATTCAAGAGTATTAATGAAGTCATCATCTTCCATGAATTTATTATAGGCCATTACCCTTATATCCTTAGTATCTATAGTCTGATTTTCCATTGATCTCATTGTTCTATTATCAGGGGAAGAATATGGCCTAATTCTATCAAGTGAATTCACCTAATGGACAAGTTCCTACACTTGTTCTTCTACTTCTCCTTCTAGGTCTACTACCACAATCTCTTCTTCAGCCTCTAAATCAATAATCTTTTCCTTTTTGGTAGGGGAAGGGTCATGTGATTCCCTTTCTACATCATATCCCCCTCTTGAGCTGCTTGGCTGGTAAGTAGGCCTTTCCTCACCTAGAGGAGCACTAGCAATTAGTTGGTTTGCATGATCAAACATCATCTAAATTCTTTTTATTGGGTCATGTACTTCTGTAAAGGCACCTAAGTGGGCAGCATCCAAGTTTTTCCTCATTCTTTCCCTTGCCATAATTGTGTCCCATTTGATTCTCATGTTGTGGACATCATTCATAGTAAAGTAGTTCATGATAGTGTCCTCATCAAAAAAGACCAGATGAATGTATCTTGGCCTCTATTTACCAACCCTCATTCTATCAATGAAGCCCTCAGGGTCAAACATACTAGGTTGCTCCATATACATATTGTAACACTGAAGAACTGAATCAATTTGATCCAAACCACATTTATTAGCTATCAAAAAGTCACTGAATTTGAGGGAGGTGGGAAAGAATGAGCCCTTCTTATGTTTCCTCAGATGTTCTTTATCTGATTCATTCAGCTACCTAATAATCTCAAGAATTGAAATTCTCTTTGGCACATACTTAGGTAAAATATGGGGAGGGGTCTCACATCCATAAATTCTAATACAAGTGGTGTATTCATGATAGAACTAATCACCCCAGTTATGATCAATCCCTAGATCAAGGGTTTTGTCCAAAGGCCTCAAAAAGTTTAATACATCTGCATGCAGCCTTTCTCCTTTTGGCTCTAAGAAACCAAGGAATCTTCTCACAAAATATTCCTCAAAAATTACATAATCAGAGTCAACACAATGCATGTCCACATTTGCACCAACAACATATTTCCTTGCACATCTGTCATTCTGACATGTAAGTTCAGATGCCACATACTTGACAAAGCAAACAAAATCATGACACATCAAGGAATACCATGTGAATTCAACATGGGCATCCACAGTAAACAATTTACTCTTTAGTGTCATCATCTATTTGTGTATCTTATCTCATATATAGGAAGCATAGTCATATGGTTCTTTAGTCTCTGGATCTTGAATATTTACTTCCATCATCATTAGAGAGACTAGCATCCTATCTAAAGCATCCCTTCCAAGTACTTGGCACAAACTGTGGTAGGTTTTCACAAAGTAATGCATGAATAAGGAGCATTCAAAGGGCTCCTCCTACCTATCAGAGATTTTCACCAATTTTCTATCTATCCCCCTTGATCTGTGTTTAGCCAGTTTGAAGTCCCTATATGCATGTTTGAAAGTCTTATAATTCTTCTTTAGTGCACCAAGGTTGATTGGTTTACTGGTTGCAGGGTTTAAACTGAACACACTGGAGATGTATACCTTCGTAAACTTGAGTATCATCGTGCCATTTCCTCCCAGGACTGATCTTGTTTGAGGATCATACCTCTATGCAATTTCCCTCACTAAATCAGGGTTTGGAAATACATTTGGGTAGATTAGCTTGGCCAAATCAAATCACCAAGCATTGTAGACTAGGACTTTGTAGTCCATCCTATGATGCTAGTGTTTAAATAAAACCCAACTAGGCACAGGAAAACAAGCATCCCTACAGTTGTAGTAGAAATCTAGGAATTTATCATCTATCCTACTAGGACCATGTAGATTTAGAGCACATCTAGTAGACCCCAGGAATTGGACCATAAGGTCCTCATCTAGATTGTGTTTTGAGGTGGAGGCTTGACTAGTTTGACTCATCTTCTCAAACTATTTATATTAAACTAGGTCTTCTTATCTTCAACAATTCTCTACCCTTTCTATCAAGCAATCAACTTAAAATATACTGAGCATGGTTGAACAGAGTGAACTTACTAGTTTTTACACCTACAGAAGCTTGAAATTCTTCCTTACACTCACCTAAAAACTTGCTACATGTCTGGACTATTCGTGCTTGAGGAAATGATGCATAAAACCCTAATCTTCTTTCTTTTGAATCTTTGTAGCATAGGTTCTGAGGCATTAATGGAAGTAGCTTTAGCCCCTTACTCAAATTCATGTCATAGGGCACCTACAATGTTCCTCCTAAAAAGTTTAAACCTGGGTTGTTGATCTAAATTTCTCCCTTTGAAATCCACGACCACCATTCACCTACCAGATTTGAAAATCTGAGTCTTTGTCATTGAAAAGTCCTTGACCAATAGGAGCAAGATAGATTAGATGTACATATTTTGCTGACTACATCACCTTTTGTCTGACCTAGACACGTGGTGCCATTTTGTAGCGTCACAGCCAGAAATGGCCCACCACCAACCTACCCTGCGCGGGTGCAATAAAGCCTCCATGTGTCCCCCATTTCAATTCTTTATTAAGATGAGGCCATGTGTCACCATCTCACAACTGCGTGGTGAATATTCCTTTCTGACAAGATTCCCTTATGAGCTTGCATAACCATCAGATTTAAGCTTTCCTATAGATCACTTCTTAGATTGACACTTGGTAGCATACAATTGCTTGATGTAAGATTCAAGTCGATTAAAGGGGCTATAAGCCTGAATTCCTTGATAGGTGTCACCTTGTCACGGCCATGCAGAGGGATGATGACATCATCTATGATGCACTACAATGCTACAAAATACTATTATATGACACTTTATAACCCTTAAGAAGACTTAGGACATAGATTTATTATTTCATAGGCTATAAAGGGTAAACCTAGGACATGGGTCCAGTCACCTTATGATCATAAAAGCCTCAAGTTATAACTTAGATGACCAGGGTCTTATTATAAGTGGTCAATAGGTATTTAAAAGATAAAGCACATGAGACCTAGGGACTTAGGTTTAAAGGATTTTAAAGGTAAAGACTTGTAATTTTATGGACCTAAAACCCTAAACCCATACATGTACCACTAATCCCTATTCCTAATATCCCTTTTCCTATCACTCCTTATTCTCTTTATTTTCTATAGCACTTGCCTGGAAGGACATGTGGAACCTCAAGGTTCTTAGGGACTTTCAGACCTTGTCTAAAGTCCCCATGTCCTTTTGTCCCCTAGGATGCAATGAAACCCTAATTTCTCATTAATTCATTCATGTGGTGTGGTTTGGGGAGATTTTTAAAATGTTTTCCTCATCATTTTTATCACTTTGCCTTTGTGTTTTTACTTTCTAGAGCTTGTTGCAAATATGTGCCTAATCGGTGTTGTCATTGATGTCAACATATTTTTGTTGCCATTGGTGTCAACTATATCCTATTTTGCTGTCTATATAGAAGATTGGATTGTTGACGATATTGAGACAATTAATGAAGATCAATGTATGCAGACCATATGGCTGAATAGAGGATTGTCTGAAGAATCTCTAGTTAAGTTTTGAAGGGTTCGTATGAAGATTTGAAGAATCTATGGCCATTTGAGTAGAACTAGTTTTGCAGTGTTCAAAAGAGATAGAGCGACAGGAAAGAGGTCCAGATTGTTCCAAATATGTCAAATGATAATTTGTGGATCTAGAGACATGTTTGGGAAGTCAGTGTGTATCATCCATTCAAGTGGTTCATGGTTTGGAGGGCCGCAAGCAATCTTTCTAATGTGACAATCATGGCAGACAGTGTTCTTGAGGTTCCAAAGGAAGATGCAAGTGATTCTGATGATTTGGAGGAGTACAGATATTTTTGTTGAATTCAATATGCTTGTGGAGGTCTCTGGATCATGTGACTACTATGTTGGAGGTCCACATTGAAGTTTGAGAGAAGATTTCCTTCTTGGTGTTGTTCTTCCTAGTCTTGTTTGATTGGATGATTCAAGCATGTTGTGGATGCTCTAAAAGTAATTCTATGAAGCATGGCATGTTGATCAAGGAAGATTTGAGTCCCAGTTATGTTTGGCCAATAGCTTAGTGATTTGTATTAAGTCAGTTGTTTGTAGTGTTGAACTTGATGTTCATTCGAAGGTTGATGAAGTGTATAAATACTTGTTGATGAGTTGTGGAAAATCATCCTTGTGCAAAAATAATAAAATCAAAGAAAGGATCAAAGGTAGAGCAGAGTAGAGGAGAAGCAAAATAACAAGAGATGTTTAGATGAAGAACTTAAGAAGAAGTATTTGGAGTAGAGTAGAAGTTTTGTGAACTTTCAAAGGAACTGAACCAGGCATAAAGTAGATGCTATTTCATAGTTCATTCTTTTTGTATTAAACATAAATTTTGTAGGTAGTGAGCCTCTTTTAAGCAGTGAGCTCTAGGAAGTGAGCCTGAAGGCATGTGCCTTCCCTTTTCTTCTAAGTAATGTTAACAGGGTATGAATCTTGTGGGTTAACCCTTAACCAGGTTTCCATATAAAAATTCTGGTTTTATATGTGCTCAATTTATTTATGCTCTTGTGTTATTGATTCATGCTTTAATGTTTATCTAATTGAAAGTTGTTAAAGAAGATTAAAAGCAAAAAAGGTTAAAATTTGTGGGACAACTAATTCACCCCCCCTCTCAGTTGTCTGAACTAATTCCAACAATTGGTATCAGAGCCAGATCCTCTAAAAGAAGCTTGACCACTTGAGGAGATCTAGGATGTCGACCTACACAAAGGATAGTCTGAGATATGATGGAACAAATTACTCTATTTGGAAGAGTTGCATGGAATGTTATATGCAATGCATGGGTGATGCTTATTGGGTGATTACCAATAATGAGTATAAACCTCTAGAGAAAGGTCCTTCAACTCCAGATCAAATTAAAGATGCTAAAAATAACCTTCAAGCTAAAGAAGCCTTGTTGAGTGCCCTAACTAATTCAGAAATGTCAAATGCCTTTGGACTAAAAACTGCTCATGAAATCTGGAAGAAGTTGGAGAATCTTTATGAAGGTGATGAATATGTTAAATGTGCCAAGCTACAAAGTCTGAGAGGAAAATTTAAATATCTGAGGATGAGTGAAGATGAAAATATCACAATCTACATGCAAAAGATAAATAAACTTGTGGGTGGTATTAGGTGTGCTGGTGGAACTTTGGAAGAATTAGAGATTGTGGCAAAAGTGCTCAGATCTTTACCTGATTCATACAAACATAAGGTTACTACTATAGAACAGATCAGGACTATCTCAAAAGTTACAAGAGATTAGCTGGTTGGCAAAATTTTAGCTTTTGAACTAAGCGAGTTTGGTGATTCTCTACCTAAGTCTAAATCTATTTTTAAGGCCAGTGTATATGGAAAACAAAGATATGATCCAAGTGAAATCTCTTCTACAAGATCAAATAGATTTGATAAGGCAATGAAGGATCTTGAAGATGATGAAATTGAGTCTACAGAATTGGAAGGTCTTATTGCCAAAAGAATGCCAAGAGGATCCAGTAAGTATGAAGGAAAGTTGCCATTCAAATGTTTTACTTGTAATAAGATTGGTCATTTTACCTCAAGATGTTTGGAGAAATTTTCAAAGCCAAACCCTAACAGATATAAAGGTCAGAAGAATTGCTACTATGTCCACAAAACTGGAGAAGGAGGCATAGATGATGAATCTGATCATGGAGGTTCAATGAAGATGATTAGGTATTCATTGCTATCAAAGAAGAAGATCCAATGTCTACTAAATCTGCTAGCTGTGCAAATGTGGAAAGTGCCTTGGATGCTTAGGTTGTTGAAAAGGATGAATGGGTGATTGATAGTCGATGTTCTGATAATATGACTGGTGATAAAAGTAAGTTTATAAACTTTGAAAAATATGAAGGTGGAATTGTGAAATTTGGAGACAACTCAGCTGGTAGAATCAGTGGTAGAGGATCCATCTCTTTTGATGGTAAGAATTACACAAATGATGTTCTTGTATGTGGAAGGGATGAAGCATAATCTTCTCAATGTTGGACAGCTGGTTGACAAAGGTTATGATATCTGATTCAAGGATGGCAAATGTAGAATCTAAAAATCTCCAGAACTAAAATTGCATCTGGTACACATACTAGAGGTAACATCTTTCAATTAAGTAGTTCAATTAAAAGTTTTTTGATTACACAGATAGATCAGAGTTGGTTGTAGCATAGGAGAATGTGTCATGTGAACTTTGATAATGTTGTCAATATAATTTCTACTCAGGCTGTGAGAGATCTTCCAAGACTTGTGAAACCTAATAGCATGTGTACAGAATGTCGATTGGGTAAACAGAACAAAACATCATTCAAAAGTAAAGAATAATTTTCAAGTGGGTGATTGAAACTTGTGCATACTGATCTATGTGGTCCTACTAGAATTAGGAGTGTGCAAGGAGACATATATTTTATGTTGATGATTGATGATTACTCCAAGATGATGTGGGTAACTTTCTTAAAATAAAAATTAGAAGCTCTTGACAAATTCAAAGTGTTCAAAATTATGGTGGAAAATGAGATTAGTGTGAAGATAAAGTGTCTAAGATCTGACAGAGGTGGAGAGTTTACCTCTGGTGAGTTTGATACATTCTGTGAAAAGCATGGAATAAAAAGATAGTTATCTGCTCCTAGGACTCCTTAGCAAAATGGAGTTGTGGAAAGAAAAAACCAAACCATTCAAGAAGCTGCTAGAACCATGATGATGGAAGCAATTGTTCCACAAGTCTATTGGAGAGAAGTTGTGAGTACTGTTGTCTACACTCTTAACCAAGTGCAAATCAAAGGCAATTCTAGTTAGATCCCTTATGAACTATGGTTTGGTCATGCTCCTACTGTAAAGTATTTTAGAGTTTTTGGTAGTAGGTGCTATATCAAAAGAGATGAAGATCTAGGCAAGTTTGAAGCAAGAAGTGATGAAGGAATTTTTCTGGGTTACTCCACTCAAAGTAAAGCATACCAGTGCTTTAACAAGAGGTTGAAAAAGATTGTTCAAAGTGCTAATGTTAGAGTTGATGCAAAGGACATTCCGAGTCATGCGGATATGATTCAAATGATCAAGATGAAAATCCAAGTGAAGAAAGGCAAGTGCAGACTCAGACTTAGATCTAGATTGATCAAAAAAATCTAGTAATTCAAGAAGATAGTGTAGAAGTTGAGGAACAAGCACAAGAAATAGAAGCTCAATCAATTCCCAAAACTCCCAGGTATGTAAGGATGAATTATCTTGAAGATCAAATCATAGGAGATAGAAACAAAGGTGTTTGAATTAGGAGAAGAATTATTGAAGATCAAGAAGAGATTTGTTTGATTTCAAAGATTGAACCAAAATCAGTAAGTGAAGCCTACAATGATAAAAACTAGGTAAAAGAAATGGAGGAAGAACTAATGCAAATTGAAAAGAATCACACTTGGGATCTTGTTTCTAGACCTGAGGGAAAAAATGTGATTAGAACTAAATGGGTCTTCTAGAATAAACTAAATGAAGATGGTGAGGTTGTAAGAAATAAAGCAAGGTTGGTATGCAAAGGATATTCTCAAATGGAAGGAATTGATTTTGAAGAAACTTTTGCTTTTGTGGCAAGAATAGAGGCAGTCAGATTGTTTCTTGTTTTTTTTGCTTATAAAGATTTCAAAGTCTATTAGATGGATGTCACGTCAGCACTTCTAAATGAAGAGTTAGAAGAAGAAGTCTACATTGAGCAACTAGAAGGATTTTAGTTGTCTGATTAGAAAGACATGGTCTGCAGATTGAGGAAAGCATTATATGGACTTAAGCAAGCCCCAAGAGCCTGGTATGTAAGATTAGATAAGTATCTGTTAAAGCTAGGATATAACAAAGACACTACTGACAGTAAACTTTACTTCAAGATTGATCATGAGAATATTCTAATTGTTGAGGTATTTGTTGATGATATCATTTCTGGTGGAAATGAGAGCGTGTGCAAAACATTTGCTGATCAGATACAAAGTGAATTTGAAATGTCCATGTTTGGTGAGATGAAAATCTTCTTAGGTCTACAAATCACTTAGTTAGATAAAAATATCTTTATATCTCAGTCTAAGTATGTGAAACAATTGTTGAAGAAGTTTGGAATGGAAGATTCAGAGCTCGTAGGTATGCCTATGGTAACCAGATGTAAGTTGAGTAAAGATGATGACTCCCCTAAGGAAAATAAAAAAAGCTATAGATTAATGATTGGAGAACTGCTCTTTCTGACTCAGACTATACCTGATATTATGAATGTAGTTGGGCTTGTTGCTAGATTCCAAGCTGATCCTAAAGAATCCCATGTTGTAGCAGTCAAAAGAATCTTTAGATATCTCAAAGGAACACTTGATTATGGATTGTGGTATCCAAAAGATAATGACTTCACTCTTCATGCATATACAAATGCTGATTAGACATGAGATGTGGATGATAGGAAAAGTACTAGTGGTGGTGCATTCTTCTTGGGAAGAAGATTGGTTTCTTGGCTGAGAAAAAAGTAGGAGGAAATATTCCTATCTATAGTAGAGGCAGAATATATAGCAACAACAAACAATTGCACTCAAGTTCTGTGGATGAAGAAAATGTTGAAGGACATCAGAATTGTGTTTGAGGAGCCAGTCACAATCTTCTATGATAATTCAAGTGCAATAAGTATCTCAAAGAATCTAGTGTTGCATTCAAAGACAAAGCATATATCCATTAAGTCTCATTTCTTGAGAGAGAAGGTAAATGAGAATGAAGTCAAGTTGGAGTTTGTGTCTTCAAAGGATTAGATTGTGGATATTTTCACTAAGCCTCTTCCCAATGATACTTTTGAGTATCTCAGAGAGAAGTTAGGGGAACTATTACCCCTCCTGATTAGAACTAAGATGCACTAAGGTGCATCGGTCTGGTGGAATTCACAGCCATATCTTATGATCCAGATTAATGTTAAGGAGATACTACTTAGGGGGAGTAGTCAGTATGAAAATTTTGGGATCATTTTGAAACAAAAAGGGAGAAAAGATTGCAAATATGTTCCCTTTGCCATTGATGTCAAAGGGGGAGAGAAGTTCTTGTGAAAAACTAGTTATTGATGAAAGGGGGAGCAGTGAAGAAAGTGATTAAGAAAGGGGCAGAAGGTCTTGTCTTGATGGTCAAACTAGTTTTTCACATCATATGTTGCCATCAATGACAAAGGGGGAGATTGTTGCAAATATGTTCCTAATCGGTGTTGTCATTGATGTCAACATATTCTTGTTGCCATTGGTGTCAACTGTATCCTATTTTGATTCCTATATAGAAGACCGGATTGTTGAGGATATTGAGACAATTAATGACGATCAATGTATGTGGACCATATGGCTAAATAGAGGATTGTCTAAAGAAGATCTAGTTAAATTTTGAAGGGTTCACATGAAGATTTGAAGAAGTTATGGCCATTTGAGTAGAACTAATTTTGTAGTGTTCAGAAGAGATAGACTGACAAGAAAGAGGTCTGGATTGTTCAGGATATGTCAAATGATGATCTGCAGATCTACAGGCATGTTTGGGAAGTCAGTGTGTATCATCCATTCAAGTGGTTCATGGTTTGGAGGTCCACAAGTAATCTTTCTAATGTGACAGTCATGGCAGACAGTGTTCTTGAGGTTCCAGAGGAAGATGCAAGTGATTCTGATGATTTGGAGGAGTGTGGATATTTTTGTTGTATTCAATATGCTTGTGGAGGTCTCTGGATTGTGTAACTGCTATGGTGGAGGTCTACATTGAAGTTTGAGCTTGTCAATGAAGATTTCCTTCTTGGTGTTGTTGTTCTTCCCAGTCTTGGCCAACCAGATGATTCAAGCATGTTATGAATAATCTAAAAGTAATTCTATGAAGCGTGGCATGTTGATCAAGGAAGATTTGAGTCCCAGTTATGCTTGGCCAATAGCTTAGTGATTTGCATTAACTCAGTTATTTGTAGTGCTGGCCTTGATGTTCATTCCAAGCTTGATGAAGTGTATAAATACTTGTTGACGAGTTGTGGAAAATCATCCTTGTGCAAAAATAATAAAATCAAAGAAAGGATCAAAAGAAAAGCAGAGCAGAGAAGAAGCAAAAGAATAAGAGATGTTTAGATGAAGAACTTAAGAATAAGTATTTGGAGCAGAGAAAAAGTTTTGTGAGATTTCAAAGGAACTGAGCCAGGCATAATGCAGATGTTATTTCACAGTTCATTCTTTCTATATTAAACTTAAATTCTATAGGCAGTGAGCCTCTTTTGAGTAGTGAGCTCTGGGTAATGAGCCTAAAGGCATGTGCCTTCCCTTTTCTTCTAAGTACTTTTAACAGGGTACGAATCTTGTGGGTTAACCCCCACCATGGTTTTCCCTTAACTTAGTTTCCACGTAAAAATTTTGGTGTTATGTGTGCTCAATTTATTTATGCTCTTGTGTTATTGATTCATGCTTTAATGTTTATCTAATTTAAAGTTGTTAAAGAAGATTAAAAGTAGAAAAGGTTAAAATTTGTGGGACAACTGATTCACCCCCCTCTCAGTTGTCTAGACTAATTCCAATAGAGCTTTGGGTGACATTTCTTACACCTCTTGAGTTTTCCTCTGTCGATTTATAATGCATTGTAATCATTTTCCATGAGGATCTTGCATGAAAGATGTTTGGGTTCATGAGGACTTCCATGTCCCACATAAACTTTCTCTATTTTGGTTTATCCCAAGTTGGTTGCTCCTTTTTTTAATCTTTTACACATTTGAGGATCAATTTAGGATCATCTCATGTACTTGTTTTGAATTTCCTCTCACTTTCATTTGATTTTGATTTAGAGATCCTCGACCTGATGATGGATCATTGAGCATGATCTGAAACATTGTAGCAAAAACATACATAGTTTAATCTAGAAGCACTCTTCTCAATAAATAGTGCTAAGCATGATTTAAGTTGGATTTTTTTAATGGATTTTTATTAATTCTAATTTTTTGCATGTTTTATGATCCCTTTGCCATCCCAGACCTAAAATGGTTCCTAGTCCCTTGGTCCCTCCAATCTCTATGGACCTATTTAGTTAGCACTAGTAGGAGTGTGGCATTGGGAAGAACCTTCCCTTTGTGGACATTGTTCCACATTCCCTATGTCCCTCTGTTGCCTCTGAACCTATGATGTAAAACTCATGGGGGAGCTGGTTGCAAAAGTATGTATGCATCTTTGCATGAGGTCCTAATATCCTTGTGATCACCACTATTCCATGCTCTACCTATTCTACACTAAAATGAGTATATACCTATGAAACCACATATCCTACATTCTCTTTTGGACCCAGTCTCAAATTCACATGTCCTTTTAGATCCCATAAACCTAAAAAACACTATGACCAAGGGTACTCCCCCTCAGACACACTCTATCATAATAACATAGTAAGTACACCACAAACTACTTTGGATTATATTCATAAAAAACATAATTACTATTGGAAACAAGGTAGATAACTGAGAGGGGGGGTGAATAAGTTATCTCTAACTTTCTTTTCTTCTTTAATAATTAGAGCAGCATAAAAACATATAACCATGTATGATCATAAGAACAAAAATAAACACACATAACACAAGGATTTTTACATGGAAAACCCTGTTAAGGGAAAAACCACAGGATGACTAACCCAAGATTGTATTCTCTGTTAAAAGAATAATTAAGTACAAAATGACACTTGCCAATTAGGGCTCACTGCCCAAGCACACTGCTCACAAGAGGCACACTGCCTACAAGAGACTCACTATCTACAAAACTTATAGAAGGTAATCAGGTGTTTGAACTAATAAGAGGCATCTACAAATGCAAGAGTTCAATTCCGATTAGGCACAATACACTAATTTGATGCACTTCATTCTTCCTCTATTTTAATGTTGTTGTTCTGTCACATACCAGACTTGAATTGCTACTTTCACACTTATCCCTCCTTTTCTTCACACTTTATTTCATCCCTTATACACCACACACACTTACATACTAGAATTCATTTGGTATATATATCCGTATAAAGGATTCTTATCAACTTTCTAGTTGAAAACAAGAGCACTTTAAGATAATTACGAGTTATTGATCTGTCAGCAGAATCCATGCTTGATTTGTGATGCGTATCAAAAACATGGGCATAGAAGTCTTTAACCATATCAACCGACAATGTATAATTCCCCAAATTACTTGATCAACACATTTTACTCATCCGGATTGAAGTCTGATACTCTGCCAGTCAGTTCTTTCTCTGTCTGCTCTGCCCGTCTGGAATCCAACACTCAGATGCTCATATCTTTTTCATGCTTTATCACTGGAGGCTAAATCTCTAGAATATAGTAGTCATGATACCCCTCTTGACTTTTCCAAGTCCACATCTTGCTGAGTTACACCATCTGAGAGATTCGGGCTTGATTGTTGGACCTTGTTGCATACTCTATTCTTGTTCACTGGACTAAAACAATCTTCAATCTGACTTCCGGTATAGGCATACTATGTACTGCAAATGTGTGGGATAGACTTTGTTGCCATCAATGACAACACTCATGAAGCCACACAGTGTCTCTTGCCAACAATCTCCCCCTTTAGCATTGATGGAAACACTTAGTGAAAAATGGCTAAGTGTCGCAATAAATGTTAGACTTAGGGCACACAACTGAGAGGGGGGTGAATTAGTTGTGCAAAACTTCTCCAATTAAACACTTAAATCTTCTTTAGTGATTAGCAGAATATTAATCATGAACCATAATGCATTCAAATCAAAAGTAGAAATATATCAACACATAAGACACCAAGATTTTGACGTGGAAAACCTGGTTAAGGGAAAAACCACGGGGTGATTAACCCAAGAATGTATTCTTTGTTAGAAGAATAGAAAGAACAAAATGGCACATGCCAATTAGGGCTCACTACCTGAGCACACTACTCACAAGAGGCTTAGTTCCTACAAGAGACACACTGTCTACAAAGAAATAAGTATCACCTTCATGAACTGGAGAATAGCATCTTCACCATGCTTGAATCAGTTCCATTTAAGCCCAATACTTTTGCTCTTCCTTTCGCACTTCTCCTCACTACCACACACTCATCACCACAAGACACACTTTGAAATGACTTCATAATCCCTTATTTATACATGACATCGACTTAGGAACAATCATCTAAGTCAAAAAACACCTACAAGAACATCTGCAAGATGTGTAATACATCTGGTCGGCCAGTCTCAGGAAGAACACCAACATCTAGTGGTTATTCTTCAAATACAAACTTTAACTTTAATGTAGACCACCAACATGAACTAGAACTGATCCACAGATCACTACAAGCTTTCCTGAATCACCAACAACATCCGCACTTCATCTACTTACTGGAATCCTTCTCTCCTTCATCCAGAACCTCAAGAACATAGTCTGTCATCATTGTCACAAAGGAATAGGTTCTTCCAAACCTTCAAGCCACAAACCAATCTACTTGACACTTCACAAGGATGTCCTCAACACTTCCTCAAATCCACAGAATGGGATAATGCATTACTGGACCTTATCAGACCTATCTGTGTCACTTTGTCACCTATGGACACCTACCAGAGCCAGTTCTACTTGAGTGACTATAACTTCTTCAGATCTTCATGTGGACCTCTAAAAACTTGACTGGAGCATCTCAAGCCTTATATCTACAAGCCTTATATCTACAAACCCTTTAAACTGCATCCTCTGATCCTCAACATATATTGGACTTTTACCTTGTTGTCATCACTATTCTTCACTATTCCTGATTGAGACTAATTTTCTTAATATCCTTAGCACACAGCTCATCCAATCCTTCTCATTAATGCAACATGAGTATGTTGACATCAATGAAAACACCAGTTAAACCCATACTTGCAACAATAAACTCCCCCTTGGCTGATGCTCTATCTTTTGCACTATTTTACCAGAGCTCCCCCTTAGCTGGATTCCACATTTTTCACTACTCCTCACTCCCCCTTTGACATCAATGGCAAAGGGTAGAATCTGCATACCAAAATCTTGTAAAAATTAATCTATACATGGCCACATAAGTATATATGTATGTTATACTTACATATACTTAAGTATATCCACAAAAGTGGCCTTCAACTGTACAAACTCTGTGGCCTAGATCTGCTTCATCGTGTCCAAAATGGAGATGTGACCACTCAACAAAAATGCATATGCTTTTGCCCTCCTTAAATCTACTGGATCACTAGTTCGGGCTGTGGTTTGAGCATCTGTCAAGGCCTCATGCATTGCCTCTAACTTAGGGATAATTATCCCTCTGAGTTCACTCATTCTGTTTGTTATATCCTTCTTTTATTTGTTTAGCCTGTTTATTTCATTTATGATGACAATGGCCTGGCATTCTTGATTCATTAAAGAGGTAGTAAGGGGATCAAAATTCTGAGATACACTTCATAGTTTACCTTCTTGTTCTTTCACCTTCTTTTCAATATCCTCTGTCACTTTGAGCCAAGATAGAAAAAATTTGTACAAGTCCCCACCATCTTTAAGAACATTTTCAAGGCTCTTTATTCCAATGTTTAGGGTCCTTCTATCATTAGTAATGAGTCCCTATACTTTAGTGAATCTTTTTCCCAGAAACTCCTTCTGGACCTTTGCTTCTGCTAATTTTTCTAGAGATTCAAAATGAGTGCTAACAAAATTTACCAAAGATTTCAGGTTGCCGGATGGTGAGGCCAAAGGATCCTTTTGGAATGATGCCATGATCTTCTCTAGCATCCCGGATGCCATCTCCAATAGTTCACAGTCTTCCATGTGATATTTTTAAGAGCTTTTCTTTTGCTTTGGCTTGAGCAAAATATGCTATTTTCATTGTCTAGACTGGAGAGAGAGAGTCAAAATTTAGTGGCCCTTGAAACAGTTTAGGTTCATCTATCTCCATCATTTCATTGTTCAATAAGTTCTTCGCTGCCTCTGCAGTGTCTCTTTCTGGTGATTGAGTCTTCTTTTCTTTTGGGGTATCAAAATAGTCAACATTGGTCTCTTCTGCTTGTTATTCTTCTTTTCCTCTAACCTCTTTGTCTTGACTTACTTTCTCCTCTTTCCTTCCTTCTCCTTCATCTTCAAAATATGGAATGTCTATAGTGGGATCCAGAGGAGAGATATCACTTGAGATTACTACTTCATGAACTTCCTCTTCTGAAACAAAGGAATCCAAGTCCTTAGACTTCTCTTCATCTAGCTCTTTTGATCCTTCTATATCTTTTTCAGAAGATTCTTCATTGGTTGCATTTAATCTTTCAACATCCATGGTAGAAGGTTCTTCATCTATTTCCTCTACAATAGGAAGATTGAATCTTTTGAAAGCATTCTGGAAGATGTCTTTTGTTTCTTTTTCTACTTGGTCAGTTTCTCCAAGTATAAGTTTATTCATTCTTTCTTTACTCCAGAATTCATCCTTACAATCCTTAAAGATCATGTTCATTTGCTTTGGGGTGATAGAAGGATAAAGTTGAATTGCTATCTGTTCCTAGATCTCTAAGTCTTTTGCCTTTGCAATCTTTTTTCTCTGTTCAAGCACTTCTTCTAGGCTCTTAGGAATTAAGGATATAATTTCAATGAAAGATTTATTGTAAATATTTAGGTACCTGACAGTAGCTTCTTCCAAAATCCTCTTATTGGTATCACTGTATTCATTATAGAACTCTATTACTAGTTGTAGGTTCCTATCCATAGTAACTACCTTGATCATGTCATCAAAGGAAAGAGTAGGCTTTTCAACAAATTCTTCTGCCTTTTCTTCCTCATTTTTACTAGTAGAGAATTCTCTAGATATTTTCTTCTTCTTCATTTTCTTGATTTCCTCATCAGATTCTATTTCTTCATCATCTTTGAGGCTTGTATATGACCTTGTGGCTTTGGTCTTTGTCCTCTTTTCTCCTTTTCTAGATGTCTTGACTTCCGGTTTGGTGGCCCTTGAGCTTTTAGGAGTGGTAGGTGTAGAGCTCTTGGAAGATCTAGTCTAGGAGGGGACTTGTACCGAAACATCTCCTTTCTTTGCTTCTTGTTTCTCTTTCTCATCCTTCTTCATTTTCTCTCTATTTGTATCTATTGCCTCTTTTGATATGCCAATTCTTTTGGCAATTTCCTCAACTTCCCTTCTTACTTTCCTCTTTATCTTCGGTTTCTTAACTCAACATGTATTTTTACACTTAATTCTTGAAAGGTTCCCAACCTTTTTGCCTTAGGGTCCCTAGGATGGCTCAACAGGTGTTGAATATGTAGCTCCAAGATTTTTTCATCAACCTTGTATCCCATAGGCATTATCCACACTATTCTGGGCTCAACTGCCTCCATTAGGCATTGATCAGTGTCAACCATGAAGCACACTATGTCCTTGTATTTCTCAACTATGGATTGAGGTATTCTCTCTCTGGTTTGCATCATGCTTTAGAATTTCTTAAAGTAACCCTAGAGAGCTATTTTTTTAGCCTTAGCATCACCAAGTCCATACATATAATCTCTAATCTAGATTGCAACTAGTTTGCCATTTTGCCAAACCCAACCACTTGATCCGGGTAGCTCATTCATGTAATAGAAGAATATACACAGTATTAGACAACCATATTTAAAAGAATTCTTCTTATCCTTTTTGATCTTCTACAGGTTTTCTAATAGTTGATTTAGGAGAAGTTCACATAGGTCATAATCAGCATCTTCCCTCAACATCTGATATGTTGCATAAATTGTTGTCCCAGATATAGAATTCTCCCTACTAGAATGATAGATCTTGTAGCCAATTATCATTGAGGCAAACATGACATCAGGATCTATGATGTCATCTATGGTCATTGCTCTTTTGTCAAACTTAGATCTGGTGGCTTCAGTTACTGTCTGGTTCTTGACAGATTTAAGTGCAGGTAACGCACTGGAAGAATGTAATCCAGTCACTACCCTGATGGCATCTTTTGTTATCTTGAAGGGCCTCATTAACCACATGAAATTATCATGCATCTTGCTTAGGACATACTGGATCTAATCATCTTCTGTAAAATAGGGAAAGTGTATGCAATGTCTAAAGTGTTTATCCCAGATGACCTTGAATTGAGGTTTGAGTTCAAAACTCTCATCTATTAGTTGTTTGTGATAGATGTCCATCAATTTAGAGTCTCCAAATTCCTCAATGTTGGCATGGATATAGACCCCAACATCGTATACATGAAATACCCATGCGGAATGCTAGAAAATGCACCTAAAGGATCAACTTCTAGAGATTTATAGGGGTGTTTCTTGAATTTAGGATGCGGCCTATTAGTGATCTTTACAAACATTGGAGTAGCCATCTTGCAAAAGATTTAGAGAGAGATTTTTAGAGTGGAAGTACCTTTTCTCTTTAGGGTTTGAAACAGGAGCTGGAACAAATCACTGGTTGAATTTGATTTTCCAGTTGATCTTTGAGTGAATTATAGAAGCTTTGTTGTAGAGCTCTTCTTATCTTCTTCATGAATGCAAGTGTGTAAATGATGATTGAAAGAACCCTTTTATTCTTGCACAAACCCTAATTTCCTCTTGTAATAAATGCACAACTTAAGTTATCTGGTTACCCTATTTTAAGAGAGATCTTCTCGAATCATTGTGCTGATCGTAGAATCATTATCAGTGAGGATTGACAATGTATCTTCTTTTCTTCAATCATGCCATGGGTTCGTAGATCAAAGCATTTCAATTCTGAATCATATCAGATCTGTCTATGAAAAACTTGCTTTACCGGATGCTTGTCAAACTGGATCAACTTGAGCGGTTAAACTCTTGCAAAACTCCATGTGGATCTTTCATATTTTTACTAAAGGTTATTTAGATATTTTTTTGAGAACCCTTTAATCCGCAGCATTCCATGTGTCAAATTTAGGCACTAATTAACTGGTTGGGGGAATTTGTTTTTCTCTGTGACTCCCCCTGAGTGAGAGCTCACCCTTTTAGGTTCTGAAAGGAATATCAGCACTGGATTCCAGTGCGGATCCATCCCCAATATTTTATGTACTCTTCTTCACCCAAATCTTTCTCATCTCCTTTTGAACTTCATCCGCATTCACTTTACCTTTGTCCTTATCTTGTTTTTGATTATGTTGCACTGGACCATTTCTATCTTGATTTCTAATTCTATAGAATTTGACAATATGACCAGATCTATTATAATTGTAGCAGACAACATTTCTTGGCTTATTTGATTTATATCCTCTTGATTTGCATTGATTAACCATATGTCCCATTCTATTGCATGCAAAGCATCTACCATTGAATGAATTGTTTATTTGCATATTTCTACATTCATGAGATTTGTGACCATACCTTTTGCAGTTAAAACATTGTCCAGAGAAGGATGGATTAGTCTGATTCATTCTCCTCCTGCACTGAGTTGCTTTATGACCGAAATTGTTGCAATTGAAGCAGTATCCATTGAAGGATGGATATCTTTGAGAATTTGGTTGCCTTATCGGAGGCCTTTTAGGCCTATTTCTTTGATTTCCTGATCCAAAGTTCCTCTGACCAGATCCAAAGCTTTCACCTTTCTCATATCCCAAGCCATGCTTATCATCTATCCTCTTTCATCTTTCAAGAAGAACTTCAAGTTGAGCTGAGCTTATTTGAATTTCACTTTGTATTCATTTGTTGTTTGAAGATCTTGTTTAAGAGTGTCTATCTGATTCTCACATTGTTCTTCATTGTCTCTAGCTTCTTCAAGATCTGATTCAAGATGCCTAATTATTCTATCCATTTTGTGGCAGTCCTCTATTTTCTCCTTGAGGGATTATTTTAGATTATTTTCAATTTTCCTCTTTTCTTAAATTTCTTGGGTGAATCTCATAACCCCTAATTCCATTTCAAGCCTTACCATAATGACTTCTTTTGACAGTTTCTCACATAGCCTATTTTTCTCATCCAGATCTTCATTGGTATCATTGACTTCACTTTGATTGGCTAATTTTTGAAGTAGTTCCTTTCTCTTTTTCACAGAGATACTCAATTTTTCTTTTAGCTCATTTATGAAATCATCAGCTTGTTTGAGTCTTTCTCTCAAGTTATTGACTTCAGAGTGGGATTGTTCAAGATCATCAAGAGCAGACTGAAGTTGTTCCTTCATACCATAAATATCCATTGAGATTCCCAGATCTTCCTCAAGCTGTTAGGCTTTGTTTAGAGGAACTTGGCTCTGATACCAATTGTTGGAAACAAGGCAGATAACTGAGAAGGGGGGGTGAATCAGTTATCTCAAATTTCTTTAACTTTCTTTTCTTCTTTAATAATTAGAGCAGCATAAAAATATATAAGCATGTATGATCATAAGAATAGAAATAAACACACATAACACAAGGATTTTTACATGGAAAACCCTGTTAAGGGAAAAACCACAGGGTGACTAACCCAAGATTGTATTCTTTGTTAAAAGAATAATGGAGTACAAAATGGCACTTGCCAATTAGGGCTCACTGCCCAAGCACACTACTCACAAGAGGCACACTGCCTATAAGAGACTCACTGTCTACAAAACTTACAGAAGGTAATCAGGTGTTTGAACTGATAAGAGGCATCTACAAATGTAAGAATTTAGTTTTGATTAGGCATAATACACTGATTTGATGCATTTCATTCTTCCTCTATTTTAATGTTGTTGTTATGTCACATACTGGACTTGAATTGCTGCTTTCACATTTATCCTTAGGTAAGTGCAAAAAGATGGGGGGCCAAAAATGGCCAAATTATTTTTAAAAAAAATTAATACAAAACGCGAGCGCGTTATAACACGCTCGCATTTTGACTTGCTTTAAATAAAAAAAAAGGTTTCTATCTCATTTCATTTCTTTCTTCTCCTCTATGCCCACAGCCTGCAAACCCTAGAAAGTGCACTCACATTTTGCAAAGCTCCATTCAACACAAAAACCTTATCGATTCATTGCCAAAATGCCACCACGATGTCGAGCACACCAAAGGAGTGAGTTATATTTGTTTTTTTGTTTAAATTTGTTTCTAAATAGGTAGGTTTGAGTTGATTTTTGATGTATATTTCATTAATTGTCAAGAAATGTTAATGTACCTCCTCCTCCTCCTCAAAATCCACAAAATCCTAAGGAGGAAATACTTGTAGAACAACAACCTCCTCCATCCATTCCTCAACATGCCCCTAGAACACAAGAAAATATAATGGGGCAAATTGAAAACAACAAAAAATAAATTAAAGATATAATTGCAAGGTTGAAAGATCCTTCCACTTCAACCTTGCATAGGTCCATGCTTGCTGAATCTCTTGAATCTATGTTATCAAATGTAGATTCAATTAGCAAGCAAATAACTAGTTGGATGGATAAGAGGAGAAAGTTTAGAGATTATTATGCAGACATGTTGTCATACCAAGATCTGAAAAAATTACAAATCACAAAATTAGACTTGTGTTCCATTTTCACAAACCCACAAACAAATCAACCTCCACCAATTACATGCAAGAGGTTCCCTATCCATTGGTGCAACAACCAAGTGATAAGGGATAATTTTGGGCAGATGTGGTGGATGGTTTTTGACCATCCTCCATGCAATAATTATGAGGTCCCGCAATACTTTTTGAGGAAACTCTACTGCGAGTTTGTCCTTAATACAGTGCCAAACTATTTTGATATGCAGGACTTCTAGGGTAGAGGTGGGGGGTCAGCATAAGATAGACCAGGGGCATGTCTTGACCCACAGTAGGTAGTGAGATGATTAATCAGCAGAGCAGCCCATGAGCATGTTTCTATCCCTTCCATTGTGAAGGAGAGTGTTGAGGTCAATACACTTCAGTCCATTAGTGCCTTAACCTAGAGCATCATAGAGCATGCCGGTCCTACAGCACAGAGTGGGTTGGGAGATAGTGCGAGGAGTAGGGTCCCACCCCATGCTTGTCAAGCTTGCAGCTCAGCCTGTGGTTATGACCCCATGGATAGTCAGGATGCAGGTGCATAGGCTACATCTGCAACTGAGCAGATGGTGATGACAGATACCCTTCTGAGTGAGACTTTCAGCCTTAATACTCAAGTAAATATTAGCAAGTTTATTGAATTTAATTTATTAAATTTTATTTTTGAAATGCAAGATTAACTAATTTAAATTGATGATTTTAATGAAATATCAGGGTCATAGCATCGATGCAGTTTTCAGTGGTTCTCCAACTGCATTTTACACTAGATCATCTACTGTCGGGGTATGTAACTAGTAAACAATTATAAATATTACATGTGAATAGCATCATTATATGAATGGTATTCTAATATCTGATTTTGGATGTTGAATAGGTTAATACTATAGATTTCACGGCAACACTTGCCAGCAGTGGTGGACTTCAAAGCTTTATGGAGGTAATAAAATAAATATTTTAATGAATGAATTGTACTTACTAGATTTTTGTATGTGACTTGTATGCTTTATTGTGTGTACTTCCATGTTTAGATGAATGTGTGTGTATGTTAGGAGCCATGATTTGCATCTATTATAGTTTTTGTAATTAAATAATGTTGTTTTATTTCCAAATGATGTAGGCTGCGGAGACACCTCCCCATGTTCATAGGGCAATGGAGCAGGGTGTGGCCTCTACGATTCATAGCTCGATGGCATTGACAGGGGTATGAGGCAGATTAGTAAATTTCAATTTACATTCATTGTTATAGTTGTCTATTTTTGAAAAATCAAAAGATTATTGATTTGAAGTTTAATTTCTATCTAGATGGTTTCTATAGGACATGACATCACCAGGGCCTATTCCTGCTATTGAGGCAAGTGAGGAGATAGATTATATTTAGCGGTAAGTGATTATTTTGTTAAATGTTTCATTTTTTATAACATGTAATTTATGTATATTAATGTCTATACTTCTTATTGTAATAGGTAAAGATCCAGGAAGAACTAAATAGGAGGAGTAGCCCTCGGGTTCATAGTAGACCACCCACATGTGCGTCTCCATCCCCTAGAAGATCAAAGGCTGCCCGTGATCTATTCTCTTCACTAGCCAGAAGGGAATGACTTTTTATTGTGTTCCTTTGTTGTATGCCTATATGGCATTTGTAGACATATATTTTCTATTGTATATAGTTGACATTGTATGCCTATATGGCATTCTTGTAAGCCTATATGGCTATTTTGTATATATGTTATACTTATATCAATAGATATTGATGTATGCCTATATGGATATTTGGTTAATACAAATCTTTTTATTGATGGCGTCCATACTTGCATTATAAATCCACGTTTGAATGGATATTTGTAGATGGCTACTTCAAATATTTAAAGTCCAATTATATTACATAGGATGTTTGTTGATCCAATAAGCAAGCTATTGTTATTCAAGTATCACCTAAACCTCATTTTGGAACTAAAAGATAAAAGTTGTATTTAAAAAAAAAATGAATCATCATGTTGAATAGAAAATATTAATATTCTTTATGAGTAGCATACAATGTCAACTATATGCAATACAAAAAAATGAATCATCATGTTAATCTTTATGTTTGAGATCCTGAAAATGACTAAGTCTGGTAGCTTGATATCCTGAAACACTAGGATGAATATCCAAGTCATTAGGATGATTGCGCCTTGAGAAAAAGTCATTAAGATGAGCACCTAAAGAAGACTTTCTTAAACATTCAAACATTGAGCAACAAGCATGAAGGGTTAAGATGCAATTTGCAACTCATAAAGCCTCAAAAGGGCACCCAACTTAGAGAGAGCATTCATTTAAGACAAGGCATCCATTGACACCTGTTCCACCATAAAAGTGTGCCTAAGGTGGAAGGAGAACAAGCCTCTAGTAAGTGAAGCGCACCTATTGTCTAAACCACTTCATTATGGCACCCTAGCATGAGGAGGAGTATATAAGTCAATAGGAAATGGTGCCTAGAATACAAATGAAGGACTAAGTGGCATTTTAAATAAGCATCAATTCACCTTGAGCTTTCAATAAATACATCAAATTGAGCCCCATAAGCCTAGGTACCCTTTTCCTTCAAAAGAACCTTGTATCAATGTCAAGAGTTGGTCGTATCGGCGTATTGGCAGACCTTGGTTAAGCTTTGCCGATAGTGGTCTGTCTTATCGACGAGTGTGGTTCGAAGTCGAAGACATCGATGTATCAGAAGATAATCCTATCAGCGCATCGGACGAGCAGTTGAGAGATTCGCTGATGAAGGGGGTCACATCGACAGTCAAAATCCATTAGTGTATCAACCCAACAAGATTAGAGTTCACTGATGTTTGGAGTCTCACCAATGGGTGTGGTGTGAAGGTTGTCATTGGTGAGATCGGTGTGTTGGCAGAAGAGTTTTTGAGTGTGCCGATGGTATTAAGTCCTACCGATAGGCGAGGGACTTAGAGTCTCATATCAAAGTGACAAAGACATTGGTGTGAAAGGATATAAAGTCACTGATAGTAGTCTATCTAACTGATAAGAGTCAATGATGGGATCTTTGTCAGAAGTGAAATCTAACAGAGTCATGGTGGCATCAGCCTATCGGTCGATGAAATTTTAAGCTTGCCGATGGTATGTTGTCTCACCAATAGTGAGTTCGAAGGTTCAAAAGTTGATAATTCTATGCTTCCACTGTGTGCTCTACATCAGACACTCATCCCTACTACAGTCTAGTATTCTCTAGTTGTGTTCTCCCCTTTGTTTTTGTGAATGCCTCTGGAAGTAATGTTGAGTTACTGGTGATGTCCTTATTGACTAGTATTGTTTTGGATTCATGTGTAGTCCTTGTTCCTTATAGTCTATTGTCTACCTAACTATTTGTTGTAACTTATTGAACCACTATGATTTTGAATATTTAGATTTAGAGGGCATTAGACACCAAAACTTCTTGACCTTTAGCAACCCAACCTAGAATCAATAGATTTTTGTCCATCCCAACTATTCTAGTCAAGACAAAGCATGTTGATTCTCATTCAATCCAAAGTTCATTAACAGGATTATCTTATCATAATATTTAGGGAAATGACCACCTAGATGGACAATGATGTGAGCTATCTATAAAGAAACTTGCAAGAAGTATAGGAGGCATGAGAATCCCTCCATGTTGTTTATCAAGTTGAATAATGTATGACACATCATGTATCATTAGAAAATATTCTCGAAGAGAAAGCAAGTGAAAATACTCAAAAGAACCCATAATAAGGTGGAGAAGTTTAAAGGATGGAGGTTGCAACACTTTCCAACCTCATAGCCACACTAGTCCAATGGATTAGGATAATACTATCAAGCATCCACATAATAGTAGATAATCTTATCAAAAGTCATAGAGAAATTTCTAAGGACCATAGTGTTATCTGTATGACTTGACACATACTGCTTGTTTCATAAAGCAAAGGGACATGATATAAATATTGTTGTTATATGGAGCCTAATTAGACTCAGAGGTTAAATTTACCCAACTTTTATCAGCGTGGTTTGCCCCCAAATATTTTCCTACTAGTTTTGGCACCTTGAAGTCTAAGTGTATGAAAATCATTATGAGTTGGCAACCTAATCCAATGACTTGACACAGATCCTAAAACCACCTATTGGACCAATAGGATCCCAGGCACTCACTTCATGCATTATGATTTCTAGGTGCTAGTTTGATGCTCCATCACAAGGAAAGTGCGCCCACACTTGCAAGTATTTTTCTTCAGGATCTAGGCGCCAGTTGAAGGTTGTAGTTGCCAAGAAGAGTGCCTAGCAAGAGGAAGTCTTTTGGAGTCTCCAAAACACATCAAACACTTAGTGAAGAGGTTGGTAACTTCTAAACCCTTCTTGGAACTTAGATTGCTTCAACTGAAGATCATCTTGCACCAATACATCACCAAACTTTCAACCACAAGATCAATTCAAACTTAGGTGCTCATTAAGAGTCTTTCCAATGTTGGTGCATATGAGAGGTTAAACTAGCAAGAGATGGCGCCTAGCTTCCTAGACCTTGTTTCAATATGTTTGAGTTCCAAAGTTGACTCAATGGTATCAAGATGGCACCATAGAGTCTTTGGACTAGCTCCTTAGAGTTTCAAAAACATTCTGGCTCCTTGAAAATTCCTCCTACATGCTTGGGCACCATTTCAAGGTCCTAGAACCATGATGTAGCGCCTTATTTCTCTAGGTGCCCATTCATGATTGTGTAACTTGAGATTGGTGCCTAGAGTGAATAGGCTTTCATCCTGACTTAATACACTGCCTCCTTCTGACAATTTTTGGGGCAGCAGAAAACCTTTCACCACAGGCAAATGTCTCAGAGATATAAAACATCGATAGAGGTTATTGTAGAGGCACTCTACGTGATCACATTGCCTCAGACAAAATGTTTCTAGGTGACATGGTTTTTGAGTAACATCTCGTCAAAGATTGCTGCCTTTTTACACTTTGGACTCTTCAGGGATATCGTCGGTACAATGTAGCTCAGACTTTTTTGACATGTTTGGGTGAAAAATAGGACCATGCCTAGCGTAAATGTACCCATCTAGATGCGTTGGAATAGTTAGTTTGGTCGCATCAAGAGCAGGATGAAAGTTACATCTCTTTGCAACTTTACACTACCTCCTTCTGATGATTTTTGGGGCAGTAGAAAACCTTTCACCACAGGCAAATGCCTCAGAGATATAAAAAATTGAGAGAGGTTATTGTAGAGGCACTCTACATGATCACGTTGCCTTAGACAGAATGTTTCTAAGTGACACATTTTTTGAGTAACATCTCGTCAAAGATTGCTTCCTTTTTGCACTTTCGACTCTTCAGGGATATTGTTGGTACAATGTAGCTCGGACTGTTTCGACATGTTGAGGTGAAAAATAGGACCATGCCTAGTGTAAATGTACCTATCCGAATGCATTGGAATAGTCAGTTTGGTCGCATCAGGAGCAGGACGAAAGTTACACCCCTTTGCAACTTTACACTGCCTCCTTCTAATGATTTTTGGGGCAGTAGAAAACCTTTCACCACAGGCAAATGCCTCAGAGACATAAAAAACTGAGAGAGGTTATTGTAGAGGCACTCTACATGATCGTGGTGCCTTAGATCGAATGTTTCTAAGTGACACAATTTTTGAGTAACATCTTGTCAAAGATTGCTGCCTTTTGCACTTTGGAATCTTCAGGGATATCGTCGGTACAATGTAGCCCGGACTGTTTCGACATGTTTGGGTGAAAAATAGGACCATGCCTAGTGTAAATGTACCCATCTAGATGCGTTAGAATAGTCAGTTTGGTCACATCAGGAGCAGGATGAAAGTTACACCCCTTTGCAACTTTACACTGCCTCCTTCTGACAATTTTTGGGGTAGCAGAAAACCTTTCACCACAGGCAAATGCCTTAGAGATATAAAAAACTGAGAGAGGTTATTGTAGAGGCACTCTACATGATCATGTTGCCTTAGATGGAATGTTTCTAAGTGACATGGATTTCAAGTAACATCTCATCAAAGATTGCTACCTTTTTGCACTTTGGACTCTTCAGGGATATCGTCGGTACAATGTAGCTCGGATTGTTTCAACATGTTTGGGTGAAAAACAAGACCATGCCTAGCATAAATGTACCCATCCAGATGTGTTGGAATAGTTAGTTTGGTCGCATCATGAGCAAGACACCAAAAATACAAAAGTTGCTTTATGCAACTTGACAACATTGACACTTTTTTGCAACATGACTCAAAGACTCAAACTGACCCCAAATGACTCAAAGTGACTTAAAATTACCTTTATTTTGGTACCCAATGTACATTATAGAGGTCAAGGCACTCCTTATCATTCAAACATCTTAGATGAGCACATAGGAAAGGAAAAAGCTCTAAGTTTCATCATCATGAGCGCCTAATATCAAGAGACTTTAATGGCTCAAACCTTAGCATGGATTCCTAAGGCGCATTTCATGTCTCCTTTCATCCATTTTGGCACCCTTATGTAGATTTTTCAACTTGATTTGGCGCCCTGTATGTGAAGGAAGATCTAAAGGCATGAAAGTGGATGTCATTTTACAAGAGTTTGGATCATCAAAATTGAAAGAAATAAGTCTATTAAGCTTGGGTACCCCTTGGTCTTCTTTTCATTCATTATGAGCACCTTAGGAGAATGGTATATAGGTCATCATCATGATTGGGCGCCCTGGATTCAGAGTGTTGGAGAGATCATCAAATGGTGTCTAGAGGAAGTAGGGTGAGTTATGAGTTTGGTCGCATCAGGAGGAGGACACCAAAAATGCATAACATGATGATGTAAAAATGTGTATATGTGTAAAAATGCAGAAGCAAATAAAAAAAAGACAAACCTTACAAATTAATGTGCATACTTACAACTCAATGTAACATGACTTTACAAAATCAATGTGAATACTTACAAATTAATCTAATGAACCATCTGGGTCTGCTCTACTCTTTATTGTGTCAAGTATTGCTTCATGTTCAAACTCACACACCTTCCACAAGATTTTGTTCAAAGGTCTACCCTGATACTTTATCAAATGAACATTGGATGCCACGACAAGGTTTGAGTAATGAAAAATCTTCCGATGTGTGTCAAAGTCTTGAAATAGCCAAATATTAACACTCTTATGTGGGTACCTTCTAAGCCATGTTCTAGTAATAACCACTAAGCCTGTAGGGTATTCGATGTTTTCTCCATCTATAATAGGGGCCTCCAATTTCTTTTTGGCCTCAACACAATGACATAAGTAATAATCTATTCCCTCTTCATTATCTTCATCTGCAATAACTACATATACGTGCCCTACATTGATATGTGTAGCAAATTAGATAAAATTAGTCAACATTACAAAAACACTACAAAGTAAGATGACATGACCTGGTTGAACTAGATGAAATTAGATGCATATACATGCCCTATATTACCTGGTTGAACTAATTCTGATATGTGGTCAAAGTCAACTGATGATTTCATCTATGTTAGTTCCAGTGCCGTCGGGGGTCGATACGTGTCAAGTGGGCTAAGATAACTTAACTGCCATTCGTCAACCCACTCCTTTGACTCATATTCATCCCAAACTTGAATTGTACAGGAAGAATAAAAGCATGACATCTTTCGTGTATGGATACTCCATGAACCTGCAATTGAGCTTCTGAAAGAGTGCATCTCATTTGATCCTGTCAGTTTACAACAGTCCTCATATGGTGCAATGTTAGTATCATCTATCAACCAAAAAATTCTACGAACTGAAGACTTACCTTCATTACCTGGACCCATGGAAGCATTACATCACTTGACAATCGATTTTGCATCTATCAACTTTGTATTGTCTTTATACTTTAACTCTTCTCATGCTATGGCTCTTTTGATACATGCTCTTGCACCATCATGCTCCCCCTTTCCATGCCTGACCTCACAAAAGTTCCACATATGTTGAATACCTATAAAATTATGCCTCCTACTCAGCCAATAGAAATTCTGTGAGTTCTTGAATTGTGATGCATAGTTATCCAACCATATGATATGCTGACTGAACGATATGCCCCTTCTAGCCAAATCATTGTAGAACACCTGAAAGCAACCTTACACGAACTCCATAGAATGTGTACGATCATCACTAATATAGAAATTATACTCCCTTATGATCTTTCTATCATCCTCTGTACTATCATTCGCATGAATGAATGCGATGTGCAAAAATATAGAAACCTGTGTGGAGTTGTAATATTGTGATTACACCTCATGCTATGGCTGTAGACTGTAGTTCTCTGCAAAGTCGACGACTGAAACAATGCTACCAACTGGAAATGTGTCCTTGCATAACTTGAATTGCAAGTCCAACCATTGAGCTCTATGGGCATGTCTTGCATACTCATACACTATGTTGTCACGAAATATAGGCATAAACCGATACACTGGAATCTTTTCAATAACCAATTCACACCTCTTTGCTTCTTTACCATCTTTTGTATTGTATACCACTATTTTATACTTGCCAAACTCTACTAGTTCATTTCCAACTGCATGTGTTCTTTCCATATGTTCACATATTGGCAAATGTTGCAAGCCACCGCAACGATGACATGTGCCATCCAAGCATAATTTCTTGTAGAATATTTGACCTTCCTCTCTTTCACATAAAATTCTTGATATAAAGTCTCTTGAAGATGTTAGTGGGGCACATATGGCACAACCCTGCAAATCATTATTAGTATGCATATCTAAACATATAGATCTATAAGCATCAAAATGGTTAGAAAATTCAATATGTAATCTACAACAAGAAGTAGTGCATGTGTGATTTATCTTAACATAGAAAGGTTTTAGCATTTCAAAATATCTTTGACAAATTTTAATTTGAGGATACTTCTCTAGAAATTTACCATAAAAATGTGTTTGAGTCTCATCCAAAAAATGCTTTGGATGTGGCTCGCGGTTCTGACTACCGATTCTCCTTCTTACCAGATCCCTTTGATTTGGAGATACCCTTGTGCAATTCTTCCAAAAGTCTTCAATTAGTGATCTCAATGCTTCAACAATTGGTTTATCTTTTTGTGGTAGTCTCCCTGAGAATGCCCATAATTCATTGGCATTAGTGTCCTTAATTCTTTGGCATCTTCCAACGGCTTTTGATAAAGTTTTCCTATTAATTCTCAATTCTTGACTCGTATTTCCAATGAGATGAGCTTTCCTTGTTTGACTACTTATTATAGTCAATGTAATCACACTCCGTGTTGCATTACTATCTTTTGTGCATGAGGTGTTACCCACACTCGCATATGCACTCATTAGATTCTTGACAATAGATTTTTCACTTGAAGCCTCTGATGTTCTCAACCCAAGAATTTTCATGATAAACCTATATTTTATACTTCACATCATTTCAATGAATAGTTGACATCTTGCAGTCTCATTTAACTTTTCAAAGAACAATCTCCAAATCTTATGAGCATATCTTCTACAAGTGCATTTTGGAATCTTACCTTCCATTGGCTGCAAAATATTCTCATCAATTTCAATCAAATACTTTGGCTTTCTATGCAAAATTCTAGGTGGTGTTAAGTTAGGTAAATTCATCTCAACATTATGAATTTCATCAATATTTAAATGAGATGGGCTAGATGGCATACCTTTGATCGAAGATGGAATAGATGACATACCTTGAGGTTGAGGTGGGAACGATGGTGTACCTCCTTCATCACATGTGAGTGATGATGTACTCTCAACTTGAGATGTGGTAGATGGTGTCCCTACATGTTGACTTGTGGTAGAGGACGTGTCTCCAACTATGGTATTCAAATCTCTCGTACCACGAAGTTTTTGCATTCGTTCTCTTTGTGCCGCCAATACCATATCTCTTTGTGATGGTTGTGGTTCCTCTTTAATTGGTATGTCTTCATTGATCATGTCCAATTTCCTCTTCTCATGAAGTTCCCTCATAGCCACTACTTTCTTTGCATTCTTAGCTTCTATCTCTTCCTGTGTTGGTTTAATTCTTGATCATTTCCTCGGCATGACAGAGAATTTGTCTGTAGGATGATAAAGAGACCAATATTAGTTCCTAAGAAATGAATACAAGATAATAGTGGGATTGTATTTTTTTATGTTGTAAGGATTTATTCTTGTATAGTTTGACATCATGGTATGTTAAGGTCTATTTATTACACATAATTATTAAAGAGCCCAAGTGTAGAAAATATACGTGGCATCATGTGAGATTGTAGGCTGCTTTCTTGATTGGGAATGTGTCTATTTTAAACATGTATGATAAAGCATGATAAAGGAATTCAATCCAAAATAAGGAAAATGTAAAGAACATGCATGTAAAGACTTGACATACCTAAAAAATGAAGATTTGAATGGAGAGAGTACCCAATTATGTAGTGTTTTTTTCTTCTTGCATCAAACTCCTCAACAATTTGAGTTTTTCACCACTCGCTTCCTTTTCAATGTTAAATTGAACAACACTCAAATATAATTACTAACAACAATACTATGAACCAATCTATAATGTTAAATTCCTAAAATTGAATCACAATTAACATTGCAACACTACAAAAATTGAAACTTGAATAGATATATATCAAACTTGGTGTGAAAACTATGTTATTTCCTCCTTCTCAAGTTGGCAAAGCAAAAAAGGTGGTGGAAAGATCATGCAAAGGTGGTACAATGTGTCAAATGTGCATGTGAACTTCCCAACAGCATGAAAGCACTTCTTTTTTGTCGGAGCATGGGCAGAATCAATAAGAAAATAGAGCATGTGGGCCTAGATCATGGGGGTCAACACTTTTTTACCATTTCCATAGCAAGACAAAATGCAAGCGCGTTATAACGTGCTCACATTTTGTCCTGCTATAGATTGATCACATCCTTTGCATTGATCACATCTCTTTCCAAACCTTCCCCTTCAGACTTGAATGACCACAAGGTTTTTGAGGGAGAACTTTTCTTGTTTCTTACAAGAGCTTGCTAGATGCTCCGCCATATTGTAGGCATAACAATGAAGAGGCAATCCGTCATAATCAAGTTCTTGATAGAAAATGCCCATCGAGGAAGAAAGACAGATCTTCTTTGGAAGCAAAAGTTCTAGTTTGTGACAAATCCTTATCCAAGCATAAATAGCAGGGGTTCTATCAAGCAATTTCCAATCCACTTCCACAAAGTCTTCTGAAGACTTCCTGATTGATTCCAAAACATCCACACCCCAAAACTGGAGAGGCAATCAATATAATCAAACCCATAAATCTATATTTGACGAAAGAAACCCTCAACACTATACCCTAAACCCTTGATGCTATCCTTATTCCTAAACCCTCAACAGACTTGATACTATACCTGAAACCCTAATCCCTTATACCTAAACCCTCCAACCCTATCCCTAATCCTTACACCCTGCACACTCTAATTTAACCCTAATCCCTCGACCCTCAACCCTATCCCTAAACCCTTGACCCTCAAACATCAACCCTCAACGTCATACCCTAATCCCTCAACCCTTAACTCTAATCGCTCGACCCTCAACCCTATCCCTAAACCCTAAACCCTAAACCCTCACCCTCAACGTCAAATCCTAATCCCTCAACCCTTCACTCTAATCCCTCAACCCTAAACCCGATCCATAAACCATCAACACTATACCTTAAACCCTAATCCCTCAACCCTCAACCCTAAACCCTAATCCCTCAACCCTTAACCATAATCCATCATCCCTCAACTCTAATCCCTCATTCCTAAACCCTAAATGCTATCCCTATTCCTAAAACCTCAACAGACTCGATACTATACCTTAAACCCTAACCCCTTATCCCTAAACCCTCTAACCCTATCCCTAATCCTTATACCCTCCACACTCTACTTTAACCCTAATCCCTCGACCCTCAACAATATCCCTAAACCCTTGACCCTCGAACCTCAACCCTCAACCCTCAACATCAAACCCTAATCCCTCAACCCTTAACTCTAATCCCTTGACCCTCAACCATATCCCTAAACCCTAAACCCTAAACCCTTAACCCTCAACATCAAATCCTAATCCCTCAACCCTTCACTCTAATCCCTCAACCCTAAACCTGATCCCTAAACCCTCAACACTATACCTTAAACCCTAATCCCTCAACCCTCAACCCTAAACCTTATCCCTAAACCCTAATCCCTCAACCCTCAACCCTAATATGTCATTCCTCAACTCTAATCCCTCATCCCTAAACCCTAAATGCTATCCCTATTCCTAAACCCTCAACAGACTTCATACTATACCTTAAACCCTAATCCCTTATCCTTAAACCCTCCAACCCTATCCCTAATCCTTACACCCTCCACTCTCTAATTTAACCCTAATCCATCGACCCTCAATCCTATCCCTAAACCCTTGACCCTTGAAACTCAACCCTCAACGTCAAACCCTAATCCCTCAACCTTTAACTCTAATCCCTCGACCCTCAACCCTATCCCTAAACCCTAAACCCTCACCCTCAACATCAAATCCTAATCCCTCAACCCTAAACCCTCAACACTATACCTTAAACCCTAATCCCTCAACCCTCAACCCTAAACCTTATCCCTAAACCCTAATCCCTTAACCCTCAACCCTAATCCGTCATCCCTCAACTCTAATCCCTCATCCCTAAACCGTAAATGATATCCCTATTCCTAAACCCTCAACAGACTCGATACTATACCTTAAACCCTAATCCCTTATCCCTAAACCCTCCAACCCTATCCCTAATCCTTATACTCTCCACACTCTACTTTAACCCTAATCCCTCAACCCTCAACCCTATCCCTAAACCCTTGACCCTCGAATCTCAACCCTCAACCCTCAACATCAAACCCTAATCCCTCAACCCTTAACTCTGATCCCTCGACCCTCAACCCTATCCCTAAACCCTAAACCCTAAACCCTCAACCCTCAACGTCAAATCCTAATCCCTCAACCCTTCACTCTAATCCCTCAACCCTAAACCCTATCCTTAAACCCTCAACACTATACCTTAAACCCTAATCCCTCAGCCCTCAACCCTAAACCTTATCCATAAACCCTAATCCCTCAACCCTCAACCCTAATCCATCATCCCTTAACTCTAATCCCTCATCCCTAAACCCTAAATGCTATCCCTATTCCTAGACCCTCAACAGGCTCGATACTATACATTAAAACCTAATCCCTCTACCCTCGACACTCTTATTTAACCCTAATCCCTTGACCATTAACCCTATCCCTCAACCTCAACCTTCAACCCTCAACCCTCAACCCTCAACTCTGAACATTAAACCCTAATTCATCAACCCTAAACCCCAATCCCTCAAACCTAAACCCTATCCTTAAACCATCAACCCTCAACACTATACCTTAAACCCTAATCCCTATCCCTCAACCCTTAACCCTTAAAACTTAAACCCTATCCCTACATCCTCAACACTTGACACTATATCTTAAGCCTTAAACCCTCATCCCTAAAGCCTCAACCCTTGATCCTTAAACCTTCATCCCTAAACCCTATCCATAATCCCTCTACCCTCAACACTCTAACCCTAACCTCAACATTAAATGTTAATCTGTCAACCCTAAACCCTAATTCGTCAACCCTAAACCCTATCCCTAAACCCTCAACCCTCAACACTATACCTTAAACCCTAATCCCTCAACCCTCAACCCTAAACCCTAATCCCTCAACCCTCAACCCTAATCCATCATCCCTCAACTCTAATCCCTCATCCCTAAACCCTAAATGCTATCCCTATTCCTAAACCCTTAACAGACTCAATACTATACTTTAAACCCTAATCCCTTATCCCTAAACCCTCCAACCCTATCCCTAATCCTTACACCCTCCACACTCTAATTTAACCCTAATCCCTTGACCCTCAACCCTATCCCTAAACCCTTGACCCTCGAACCTCAACCCTCAACATCAAACCCTAATCCCTCAACCCTTAACTCTGATCCCTCGACCCTCAACCCTATCCCTAAACCCTAAACCTTAAACCCTAAAACCTCAACGTCAAATCCTAATCCCTCAACTCTTCACTCTAATCCCTCAACCCTAAACCCTATCCTTAAACCCTCAAAACTATACCTTAAACCCTAATCCCTCAGCTCTCAACCCTAAACCTTATCCCTAAACCCTAATCCCTCAACCCTCAATCCTAATCCATCATCCTTCAACTCTAATCCCTCATCCCTAAATGCTATCCCTATTCCTAGACCCTCAACGGGCTCGATACTATACATTAAACCCTAATCCCTCTACCCTTGACACTCTTATTTAACGCTAATCCCTTGACCATTAACCCTATCCCTCAACCTCAACCCTCAACCCTCAACCCACAACTCTCAACATTAAACCCTAATTCATCAACCCTAAACCCTAATCCCTCAAACCTTAACCCTATCCCTAAACCATCAACCCTCAACACTATACCTTAAACCCTAATCCCTATCCCTCAACCCTTAACCCTTAAAACTTAAACCCTATCCCTACACCCTCAACACTTGACACTATATCTTAAGCCTTAAACCCTCATTGCTAAAGCCTCAACCCTCAATCCTTAAACCTTCAACCCTAAACCCTATCCCTAATCCCTCTACCCTCAACACTCTAACCCTAACCTCGACATTAAATGCTAATTTGTCAACCCTAAACCCTAATTTGTCAACCCTAAACCCTATCCCTAAACCCTCAACCCTCAACACTATACCTTAAACCCTAATCCCTCAACCCTCAACCCTAAACCTTATCCCTCAACCCTCAACCCTAATCCATCATCCCTCAACTCTAATCCCTCATCCCTAAACCCTAAATGCTATCCCTATTCCTAAACCCTCAACAAACTCAATACTATACCTTAAACCCTAATCCCTTATCCCTAAACCCTCCAACCCTATCTGTAATCCTTACACCCTCCACACTCTAATTTAACCCTAATCCCTTGACCCTCAATGTCAAACCCTAATCCATCAACCCTTAACTCTGATCCCTTAACCCTCAACCCTATCCCTAAACCCTAAATGCTAAACCCTCAACCCTCAACGTTAAATCCTAATCCCTCAACCCTTCACTCTAATCCCTCAACCCTAAACCCTATCTCTAAACCCTCAACACTATACCTTAAACCCTAATCCCTCAACTCTAACCCTGAACCTTATCCCTAAACCCTAATCCCTCAACCGTCATCCCTCAACTTTAATCCCTCATCCCTAAACCCTAAATGCTATCCCTATTCCTAGACCCTCAACGAACTCGATACTATACCTTAAACCCTAATCCCTTATCCCTAAACCCTCCAACCCTATCCCTTAACCCTAATCCCTTGACCCTCAACCCTATTCTGAAACCCTTAACCCTCTAACCTCAATGTACTAAACCCTCAACGTCAAACTATAATCCCTCAACCCTTAACTCTGAGCCCTCGACCCTTAACCCTTAAAACTTGAACCCTAAAACCTATCCCTACACGCTCGACACTTGACACTATATCTTAAACCCTAATCCCTTAACCCTCATCCCTAAAGCCTCAACCCTAAATCATTAAACCTTCAACCCTAAACCCTATCCCTAATCCCTCTACCCTCAACACTCTACCTTAAACCTAATCCCTCGACCCTTAACCATAAATGCTATCCCTAAAGCCTCAACCCTAAACCCTAATCCCTAATCCCTCTACCCTCAATACTCTACCTTAAACCTAATCCCTCGACCCTTAACCCTAAAAGCTATCCCTAAAGCCTCAACCCTAAACCCTATTCCCTCAAGGTCCTAAACTCTAATCCCTTATCCCTAAACTCTAAATCCTATCCCTAAATGCTCAACCCTCAACCTTAAACCTTAATCACTCAATCCTTATCCACCCCTCTCCTCCCTTATCTGGCTCACTCCCATCTCTACCCTCCTCTGCCCTCGACACTATACATACATACATATAGGCATACATAGATACATACATACATACATATTGGCATACATAGATACATACATACATACATATAGGCATACATAGATACATATATACATACATATTGGCATACATAGATACATACATACATACATATAGGCATACATAGATACATACATACATACATACATATAGGCATACATACATACATACATGATTAATAGCCTTGAACATAAAAAAATTTAAGGGGAACATAACGTGAGCACGTTATAACGCGCTCGCATTATGTCAAACATGACAAACAACAGACTTGCGGAAAAGGAAAAATGCAAAGCAAAACATAACGCTAGTGCATTATAACGCACTCGCATTATGTCTTTCTTTGGGAATCCCAAGCCTTGGGCTTGGGATTTGCTTTAGATTTTCAACCCAAAGGCTTGGAGTGCCTTTTGAACAGTCACAGACATGTTTTTCTAGATTCTTCAAGATTTCACATAATTTCATTCGTGCTAACCCTTAGATTTGCACATGTTTCAACTTCGAACAAATTGAACACTTGGGTAATGTTAGGCTTTCTCTTAGCTATTTGACGATGTGATTTTTTTCACATTTTAACAATGTTAAGCCTTTCATCTTTAATTTCTTTTGTTTGTGTGTCTATTTTTGGGCAAAAACCACTGTTTGGTCTTTTTTTTATTGTAAATTAACTATTCATTGAAATTTCAAAAAAATTACATATTTAGAAACTAGACTCCATTCTACAAATATTAAAAAAAGAAAAAAATGATTTTCAATTAGTTTTCAAAATTTATAGGGGTAGCACGGCCAAAATTCTATTTTTTAGGATGTGTCCACTTTGAAAATTAGTAAAAAATCAAATATTCATCAAAAACTTATCAGAAAAATTGGGCATAAACTACATGCTATTAGCTATTTTTGTATCAAAGCGATTTTAAAAAATACCAAAAAAAAGTTGACCTTTTGAGGGAGCCACAAAACATGCTATGCTATGTTTTTTGACAAAAAGAACACCAATTTCTATGGCTCCCTCTTTTGAACCCCTTAATCTATGCCATTTTTAAAAAAAATAGTAGTTTAGAAAGTAGACTTGGAGCACTACGAACATTGTTTTGGTTGCATCTCCAAATTTTGAGTGTAACTATGCTCAATTTCTCATCCAAGGCCAATATTTCCTGATTTTAAAAAAAAGTGGCCACTTAAGACCCCTTTTTGGCCCCCCATCTTCTTGCACTTACCCCCTTGCTTTTCTTCACACTTTATTTCATCCCTTATACACCACTCAAACTTACATACTAGAATTCATCTGGTATATATATTCGCATAAAGGATTCTTATCAACTTTCTAGTCGGTAACAAGAGCACTTTAAGATATTTGCAAGTTACTGATCTGTCGACAGAATCCATGCCTGATTTGTGATGCATATCAAAAACATGGGCATAGAAGTCTTTAATCATATCAGACAATGATGTATAATTCCCCAAATTACTTGATCAACACCTTTTACTCATCCGGATTGAAGTCTGATGCTCTGTCGGTTAGTTCTTTCTCTATTTGCTCTACCTGTTTGGAACCCAACACTCAAATGCTCATATCTTTTTTATGCTTTATCACCAGAGACTAAATCTCTAGAATATAGTAGTCATGATACCCCTCTTGACTTATCCAAGTCTGCAACTTGCTGATTTACACCATCTGAGAGATCCAGACCTGATTGGTGGACCTTGTTGCATACTCTATTCTTGTTCACCAGACCAACAATCTTCAATTTGACTTCTAGTATAGGCATACTATGTACTGTGGATGTGTGGGATAGACTTTGTTGCCATCAATGACAACACTCATGAAGCCACACAGTGTCTCTTGCCAACAATTACAACATGCAAGTGTCTCAAGACCACATGTTACAACAACATGGGTTGTATTACAATTGAAAACAAAAATATTTTCTAACTCTAAAATCCTGCAAGATGGAGCTCAAAATTTCCTTTTGAAAAATATCTCTATCTTCCCTGCTCTACCTCCTTATCCTTCCTTTCCCCTTACTTTCTAATTTCCTTCTCTTATTTCTTTTGGGGAATTCTATCCCTTTTTGGAGCCCAAAGAGTTTAGCTGTATCTTTCCTACTCAAGAGATTTTAAATTTTGAAATTTTGTAAGACAACTTTTGGGAGCCATATAACTTTTGAACCTAGCATTCGATTGATAAACCATTGAATGCATTGGAAAGTTCTTGAAAAACTAAACTGAAAAGTACATTTGGATTTTTGACCAATTTTTGGGCCTGTACAAGGCCTCTAAGTGCCTCAAATTTGACTTTGAAACTTTTATAGGGTTTTTTGAAAATAGAAACTTTAATATCTCTCAAACCATAAATTATATTGAGATTATTTCTTCACCATTGGCTTAATTTTACATTTTTCCTTCTCATGATAAATTTTCATCTCCATACATGTATAAATGCAATCTTGCTAAAAAAATTGCAAGGTTGCTATTTTTAGATTTCTAAAATTTATGACTGTCTTAAACCACTGTGAATGTCAACTTAGGCTCCAACACAACTAAACAATCCTACAGAATAGAAGAACTAAACAAATTTATTGTTTTGGATGATGCAAGATTTCCCTAACACCACTAGATGCTACTGCATTAAGCACCCAGGCTAATTTGAGAAGTGACCTTATCACATCTCAGGTGTTTGTGGAAAACCCAAATGGTCAACCTCTACCTTAGACAACCAAGAAGAATCTTCGACATGCCTTCCTTTCCACTTAACTAGATATTCTTCATATTGTATGTTCCTGGTACTTCTTCCCACACAGTTATCCAAGATTTCTTCTATTTCCTCCTTCTCTGAAGTAGGTGCTAGAATACTCCACTTTTCTTCTATTGGTCCATCCTCTATGCCACCTTCATGATACTATGTCAAATCATTAATGTTGAACACAAGAGAAATGTCAATTCCTCTCGGCAACTCTAGCTCATATGCATTTCTTGAATCATGCTTCTTTAGGATCCTGTATGGTCCAAATTTCTTCATCTTCAACTTATTATATGTTCCCATTGGGAACCTTTCTTTCCTTAGGTCAACCATGACTTTATCACCAACCTTGAATTCCTTAAACTTCTACTTCTAAACTACCTTAGCCTTGTAGTGAGAATTCATTTTATTAATATGCTTTCGTAAATCTTCATGCAAGCTCTTGAGGTGCTCTGCAAAGTCTTCGGCCTCAACACTACTCTCCTCTCCTCTATCTATCTTTCTCAAGTCAAAAACGTTCCTTAGACTACTCCCATATACAATTTACAATGGGGATTTACCAATACTCATGTTGATAGCATTGTTATATGCAAACTTTGCCTATGGTATTATCAAATCCCATCCCTTGGGCTTATCTTCTACTAAGCATCCCAACGAGTTGCCAAACTTTGATTCACTACCTCTATCTATCCATCAGTCTGTAGATGATGTGTAGAGATGAACTTCAACTGAGTCTTCAACTTCTTCCATAAGGTCATCCATTCTCCATCCTTCTTCGGTGCTAGTACTGTAGGTACTACACATGGACTTAGGTTCTCTCTTATCAGTCCTTTCCTTAACAGCTCATGAACTTGTCTATTCAATTCTTCATTCTTTGTAGGTGTCATTCTATGGGCTACCTTTTTCAGCAAACTAGCTTTTGGTATCAAATCCATTTGGTGACTTATCTTCCTCACTGGTGGTAAACATTTTAGTACATTATCAGAGACAATGTCCTAAAATTCTTCCAACATAACTAAGACTTCTACTGGTACATCTTCACATTTTTCCTGGTTGGTCTCAAGAATCAATGCAAAGCACAAAATCTTGCACTTCATACAATCCAAAGATTTCTTGCCATCTACGAATAAACTTCTGGCAATACTACATACCTTTTCTTCCACCTCCTTTAAGGGCTTCAACTTATGATGAACTCCATCCTTTGTGAGGGAATAGGTTTTTCCATGGCCATCATGGACAACACACCTATCATACTGCCACGACCTTCCCAATTGCATATGACATGCATCCATTGGTAGGATGTCACACAACACCCCATCATTGTAGTCTCCAATCTTGAACTTGACTAAACACTACTCCTTGACCAAAGCTCTATGGTCCTTCTACAACCATGCAATCTGATATGGATGTGGATGCCTTCTCCTCTTCAACTTCAACTTTTTAACCATCTCGTCTAAGACAAGATTATTAGTGCTTCCACTATCAATAATAATATCACAACATTTACCTTCACACTTACACCTTGTGCAGAATAAACTCTTCCTCTAATCTAGTTCTTTCTCCTCATTTAACAAGGTTCTTCTAGCAACAAGGGTTTCTCCCCTTTCAACATCCTCAAAATACTCAGACTGAGCATCTTCATCTACATGTACAACTCATGCATTGACTTTAGGACTTCTATTTGTCCTTCCTTGATATTGTGGACACTAGTAAGCTCAATGTCCTTCTCCACATTGGAAATAGGTTCCTCTGAAGCCTCCTCTTATAGGTCCTTGTCCAAGTCTTCCTCTTTCTCTTCCTCTTTGCTCACCATTATTTTGGTCATGAGGGTGGTAGGCATTATCTCCTCTCTAATTTCGACTAGTGCTTTCTTCTTCACTGTTCTTTTGATCTTCATTTTGACCTTCATAGGATCTTCCATTAGTCCTTCCACCATGATCTCTTCCTCTTTGCTTGCTTTCAAATATTTTATTTAGCTTCTCTTCCACCTTTAGAGAAAACTGGTATGCATCTTCTATGGTGTTCATTCTAACCAGACTCAACTCCTCTTGAATACTTGACCTCAACCCATTAATGTAATGAGCTATCTTCACCTTGTTGGCCTCTACATGGCATGTTCTAATAATAATCTTATAAAACTATTCGGTATACTCCTTAATAGAATTGTTGCCTTGTTTCAATCCTTGTAGATTCTTTAACAACTCTAACTCATAGTCCATAGGAATGAACCACTTCTTGGGTTTGTCCACCATTTTCTCCCATCTGGTGATCTTTCCTTTTCCTCTTCTATTTATTTGTAACTGGACCTTTCTCCACCAAATATTGGGATGGCCCTTCAACTTCATTTTTCCAAACTTGACCCATTCTGGATCATCCACCTCTTCATACTTGAAATACTCCTCCATATCATTTATCCAATCAATAAGCTCTCTTGCATTAAGATCCCTAGAATAGGTAGAAACATCAATCCTAGGCCTCTTTCCTATCTTGGAAATGGCCCTTAATAGTCAAACTTGCATCCCATCTTCTGCATTTTCTTATTCTTCTTCAAACCTCTCTTCTATCTCTGCTTCATCTTCACTTTCTTCTCTTCTTCATGGCTCAAACCCTCTTCATAGCTCCTCTTCCAATGTACTGATTTATCTTTGTAGGGCTCTAAAAACCTCTTTTGTAAAAGTGTTTCCCCTACCCACATAGTTTCTTCATGGAGGCATGTTGATCTCTACAACAAATCCACAACCTCAAGTCCTAGTGCAAACTACCTCACGTTTGACGATCTATCTACACACTTAGAAATTCTTTCTCTGATACCATTTGACAAAGGGTACTCCCCCTCAAACACACTTTGTCACAATAACATAGTAAGTATGTGTTTAGTAGGGAAAAAGAGATGAATGCAAGTGTGTAAGTACACTAGATCAAACCCTCTTTCTCTACAACATTCAAGGACAAAACTAAGCTAACTCACTTCAAGATGCAAGAGGACTTAGCTACTGATTTTGTGCTCCTAATTTGCTATGGAAAGATATGACTTTACCAAGCTTTTTATCAAACCCTAGGCCAATTAATGCACTAAACCCTAGAATTGAGATAATTAGCTTATAATAGACAAACAACAATAGAAAGCTAGGATTTGAAAGTGCCAATATGATTGATGAGATGTCATAACCTATTTCACAGAAGATGAAATGTCAGAAGACTCCAGTGCTAGCACCTGAGTCTAGAAAGTCTTGATCTCTGGAAATTCATGTTGGAGTATAGAACAACACTGAGAGGAGGGGTGAATCAGTGTTGTATAATTTTTAACATTTCAAAACTTGACTCAAAAATATTGTGCAAAGGAGTTCACTGAAAGACATAGTTATCATGATATGCAAAACTTAAATAAAGATGATCAAATAGATACAACACAATCAATCACAAAGAGAACACATGACAAGTTTTGATAAGTGGAAAACCCTCAAGGGGAATAAAAACAACTTTGAAAATTTGCCTCACTGGGTTATTTGAATCTTGCTGATTACAACAATAGTTGTCTGACTGACAATTAACCATGCCTCACTAACATACAAAGCCTCACCAGCATAAATCTGTCTTACTAGTAAATATAATCACCATTATCAAAAATAAAGTCCAGTGTCCAGGAAATGATTGCAAGTCAATCTGATTTGCAACATTACATACCTGTGATTCATCACTCAAAGATTCAAATACAATCACTTAAACCATCTCATCAAATCATCTACAAACTATATATCTCATTCATCTCTCACAATCAATTATATCATCCCATCAAATCACCTACAAATATATCTCATTCATCTCTCACAATCGCCTTCTGAATAACCTGATTCATCTACATTTTCTTCTTCATAAACCACACAAAAATTATCTTCAATCCTGTATATCTCATACCTTCAAAAAATCCTACTTTTCAATGCACCTACAAATTCATTATATAAAAATTGAATGATCTTTCATGACCTTTCACATTCTTATTTTTCTCTGATTAATTTTCACCTTCACAAAAATAAACATTAAGCCCTTTAATCTTCTATCTTCAAGGCCTATCTGCATTTTTGTTATCTACAAAAATCCATTCTCATTCATTGAATCCTGCATATAAAATAATATAAAATCTCTTCTCTACATCTATGAAGAACCTCCATAAAAAATCTTCAATATTCTTCAAAACACCATTCATCTTCCCTGCATTAAAAGTCACTCTACCATTTTATTTTCTCTACATAAGAAAATCCATTAACCTGCAACAAAAATCTTTTCATATTCCTCATTATAAACTTCGAACCCACTTCTCCAAACCTCCTCTACATGAAGAACAATAAGTCTTTAATCACAATATAGAAAGAGTAAAATCTTAGACAAAGAAATTTGCCCTCTTTAGGAACTTTCACCTTTTTGCCTTCCATACTACGAGTGGAGTCAAAAATAGAAAAAATCTTTATAAAAAATCTTCTAAAAGAATGCCTTCAAAAATATCAATTGATTGCCTTTTAATCCGGCTAAAAATAGCCTTCTAAAAAACTTGTTATTTGTAGTCATAAAAGAATGATAGCCACAGACCCATAAAAATAGGAACCAATAGGAAGGTTTGCAAGTTTAAATGGTGACCATTGATCTTCTACTTCGCTCCCTTTGAACATTTAAATATAGCCTTTGATTGTCATTTACCACTCATGCTAATAAGTGAAAGACCAAAATATTCGGTGTGCCTAGCAGAGGGGCCGGTCGAAGTATGAGTAAAGTGCCCTCTAGCAGGTCCACTTAAGTGGGATGACCTCCAATTGTAGGTCAACATTCTTTTAGAACAAAAAGTGCTTTAGCATATGACAGGCACCAAAAGCACTTAAAGGCATATACATAGGATTATAATAAGAGTCATTTAGGATTTAAAAAGGAGGTGTTAGATCTTAGAAATTTGTAGATGACCTTATCTTATTTTGACTGTCATAAATCAAAATGGGAAATGAATAGAACATTATCTATTCTATTAGCCCTTCCACATTTTATGACTCTCCCACAATTGATTCTACCACAAACTCAACCCTCTTCATGAAATCCTTTATGCCATAATACAATCCCAAGATGACATCTTGTAAGATTGTGAGAATTTGAGAATAGTGTACCATAAAGAACCATGTCTTCAACTCTACACCACATAAGATGTTTAAAAATCCTAACTTTAATATGGTGTAGAATGCCATATTATCAAAAATTATTGCAATGTAGTCCTGTGATAAACATGCAAACACTTGACATATGACTCCACATAATGAGAAGACTTTTCACCAACATGCTAATCACCTCAAGCTGATACATGTTGCCATAAAGAGCATGATGTCATAGAAAGGAGAACAACAAACATCCTTGAAGCCATCAAGAAAAAAACATTGTAACAAGAACCATGATATAAAACCCAAATTGTCATAACAATGCCAACTGATGTAGAAGCATGAAACCCTAATTGTCATATCAATGCCAACTAAGGTAGAAGCATGAAAGCCCTCCTTGTAACCTATCTGCCATACTCTGATGATGTAGAAGCATGAAGGCCTACTTTGTAACCTATCAATGCTAACAAACACATCATGAGAAATAACACCATGAACATGCATTATCTTGTGAAAGACATATGATCAATGGAAGCAATGCACATAACTCTTGTAAACACTAAACATGCTGAAGACTATCCACTCAACATATTTTGTTAACTCATGAGAAAAAAAGTATGAATCCATGAAACATAATGAAGGAATGAAGGCACACCATTGACATCAAAACATCCATAATCTTGACATCAATGACAATCTACTTAACACCTTTTTGACATCAATGACAATCAACCTCCATCAATCTCCCCCTTTGTCATTGATGGAAAAACTACATGATACTTTTTCTCTCTCCCCCCCTTTTTGTCATTGAATGACAAAGGATAAGATATCCCGTGTCATTTAACTCTACTAAAAGATGTTAAAGCTTGATCATAACATTTACAATCACATTGCACTATGAGGATTTTGAAGACATAAACTCCTATTAATCCATGATGATCTATGACAAAAATAATAATCCTGAAGCAAGCATATGACAAACCTTGTTGACAATACCTGAAAACAACTCTTCAACTTGAGACCAACAAGTCGCCATGATGCACACATATGAAGACATACATCTTGAAGCACGGGAGTTGAGAGCAACATCATGAGAGGCACATCAAACAAAGCATCAAACCACTATTATAAATTGCCCATAGACTGTACCATATTATCAGCACAATACCACTTCTTGTCACAACACCAACATAAAGATGTAGATGAAAAACTGACATCATTAAAATCCTCTAATCACTTCTTTTGACAAGATGAAGACTAACATATTTCTACAATCAAATACCAACTCCTGATGACATCACTTGTGATTACAAAACAAACTTTTCATGACAAACAATTCTTTTGCAATCATCAACCCTTTTTGACCTAAATGACAAATCTCCAAGATCTCCCAAAGCATTGAGAATGATGTATGATTATGATTGCATAAAAATGACCCTTAGAATTTAGATAAATCAAGTCTTTGTCATGACACATATGAACTTGAACACCATGCAAACACTTCATCACCCAAAAACATCAACATGAAGACTACTCATCACACTATTTACAACTCATGATGACATGATGACCACACAAGAGATGACCTTGCCAAGACTTCCATGATAGTGACAACAAGATACACCTTGATGGACAATCAACCTACAACAAATCCACTCCTGCACATATTTTTGATATGGTAACAAATGAAGACCATCTGTAAAAAAATGAATACTATCTTGATGAAGACCATCCACTTGTTCCTGCACAAGGCACTTTTTACAACACAATGTCAAATCTGATATATACAAAACCACATCTAATACATACTGCAATCAACAATAATTGCTGCCTCTTGACTTCATCATTCAAATCAGCCCATCAAGTCTACACATCAACAAACTCTTTGTGCATTGAACCCTTGAACATCTTATCAACATGAACCACTAATCACCTGTATCACTGTCATACACTAAAGATCAACATAGTTATCAACACCATCAAGAATTTCATTTCACAAGACTGATATGAATAGCATATTATTAGGCATGAACCCAAAAACATAATAAACAAAACAAGATCATCATATTGACAAACACCAAATAATCTCCTCATGAAACTTCTTGGGGATAATTCATAGGACATGGACAACACCCCCTAACTTCATGCCACATGTTATGCAATTGATGATGTGACTTGTGCAAAATGCACAAGTTTAAGATCTGTCTTTTCTTGACTTTGTTTCCTCTTCCAAACTTTCATAGGTTCTTTCTTTTGTTTAGGTTTCTTCTTCCAAACCTTTTCAACCTCTTTCTTTTTCAAACCTTTCAAACTAGATGTTACAATTCTTCCATAAATTCTACAACTATATGCTTTGTGACCAAGAGAATTGCACTTGAAACATACAAGATTAGTATTCCTTCTGCAATCAACTTCTTTGTGTCCAAAATGATTACAAGTATAACAATAACCAAAAAATGAATAATTATACATGTACATATATGCTTGTCTTACTGGAGAAGTTCTTTTCAAATTTCTTCTTTGATTATGCATTACGAACTCATCTTTGGTTTTCATTTCAGTTTCAATCTTCTTTTTGCCTTCAGGAGCAGTAGCGGGATATTCCAAAACTATTTTCTTTCTTGGAGTTTCTCTAACTTTAGAAGACTGTCCCTTTTCATAACCAAGTCCAGTAGTGTCCCTATGTTGTTTTTGTTTACCAAGTGTTGTGTGGTTACACAACATGCCCCATTTTGATTTGGCAAAACAGGGACCCAACTTTTTGGCTTGGCTTGTGTTTTCTGCTTCCTGGCGGTCTGGTAAAAGTAAGTCATGTAGATAGCCCTCTATAGGAGGATGTGGTAAGTCATCATCATGAGGTCAGTTTGTCAAAGTTCTTGTTTCATGACATTAACCTCATATTTGGAAAAAGCATTAAAATTCATGAAGGTTTGTTTTTTACATCACCCTGATATTCCTTAGGATGTGAAAGTTATGAATGGTCAAAATCTCAGTCAAACTTGATATTCACAGGGGGGAAGGATCATATTTCTTAATATCAGTCATCTTTCAAAAGATCACCCTGATCTAATTTATCACCTGATAAATCATTTGATTCACGACATGCGGACGTCAAACTTAAGTGGTAGTGATACTTACCCGTCAATAGCATCATATAGTTCATGGGGAGGATATTTCAAAACATCACCTGATATTCTAAATATCACCTTATATTTCAAATATCCCCTGGTCTTGTAATATCACCCTGAAGAAATTATCATGATGACATCATCTGATCCCGATAACAAAAGAAAATCAACATGATGATGATGTCATCATCATTTTACCTCGCGGAGGTATATTTCATAACATCATCCTTTCACCAAATCATGACTATGACATCACAGTGCTTCAGTGATAGACTCAACCATTATCATGGGGATGTCATCATGACATTCTGAGAAAGGTCACTTAAAGAACGCTTAGGGTCATCATCCTTTTCAAAATATTACTGGATATTTTGAACATCACCCGATCTGTATAACATGACTCGATGCTCTGGAATAACCTGATATGTTTTCCCGCCATGATGCGGATGGTCATATTACAAGGGACGATCATGTTTGAAACATCACCCGATATTTCAAAAGATCCTTCTCCTTGTCCTGCCGCGTGAACATTAAATGCCCATTAATGCGGTAGGTGCTTCCCACTGATTGTCACCATGATGATCACACCTGGTGAGATTCAGGGTTTCCATGCATAAAATTAACAATTAGGATTGATTCAGTCAGATTATGCCCTAATTGACTAGATGAATAGGTTTAAAATGGAATTTGCAACATCATTATACATTTACCTTGCGAAGAATTAAGTGTTTACACAGAGCCGAGCGTCCAAACCTTGCTGCAAGTCATCTGTAGAGGTATACATCTTGAACAAAGCAAAGAACGTGATTACAATCAATCTCAAGGGTATTTCCATAAAATCATCAACATCATAATTCAAAGGGTAAATGTATCACGTAAGTAACAGATCCCTTCTACTGTGTTTTATAGGTATATACAGGTAATATGATGTTACTGGTTTGAAATTGTAAGTTCTGCATATCGTGATGAAGTAATGTTTGCAAACACTGCATAGAAGTCATAAAATGTAGTATATATATGCAGGTATGAGATGAGGTGCACAATTGTGAGACCAGTTCTTGTCATTGCAGGAATCCATGGTGGATAGGTGATTGATGAAATCTGAGGCAGAATTCATTAAACTGATGTTTGCATAGCCTGAAGGGGTGCAATTCAAATATGGAGTTATTGGGGATACACACCAAGGAAGCACAGATCTGGCTGCATGGACAGACAGGATGCACAATCAAGAAGATAATCCTCTGCTTGAGGCTATTTTGGTGTCTGGAATGGGAAATGCCGCTGGTTTTCCGTACAGCATGGAAGCTCCTAAACTGGTTATAGAATGTGCCAGAAATTATAATTCACAGACAAAAAGAGTTGAGAAACACGGAATGGTGTATGCAGACTTCTCCATAAAGAGCCTGTCCACCATGTTTGGTTTGCCATTGGGCAAAGATGTGGTCAGCATAAACCTAAAGAAGCTGGTAGTAGAATATGAAGCTAACAAGAAGGCTGCCAGGAAAAGAATGTATGGTTGGAGAGCCAATAATAGTACATATCCAGCTGCAGCCAAGCTCCCTATCCATTTATACAAATATGATTTTGATGATGAGTATCAGTTCATGATCGCCTTACTCAGTGGGGCTACAGGTCAGCAAACAGCTGGAAGTTTTAAGGACTGGATGTATGGGATCATCCTAATGTGTGTATATACTGATAATAGGCCATTATGGGCCAAAATAATAAGTGATGCTATTGATGAGCAGCTGTCGAATCTAGGAGGTACAGATTGTGCATTTTATATGACCTCATACTTAGTTTATGCATGTGCATACAAAGGCACACTTAATGCACTGACAATAGTGGGGAAGATTGGTGGCACCACCAATGATGCACATATCTGGGATCACTATCCCCAATTGCAAAGAGTGAACTATCTCTAGGACTATAAGCTGGTGAATGATGCATTTTCAATGCATCTGGTAAGAACCATGGAAGAAGACAGAAGAAAGAGACTGAGCATGGAAGTTTAGGAAGTCATCTATAGGCATGGAGCTTGGTATATATAGTTTGCAACCTTCTCCTATATTAGGATTGAAGGATTTATGGGACAGCCCCTCATGCTCCCAAGATATCCAACTGATGTAGTAGTACTCATGGAGTTCATGAGGCAGATTGTAACTATACTGGATGCTTACAAAGCCAACAACAAAATTCCACCAGTATTGTTTCCAGTGACAATGGGCTATTACATGTGCCTAGATAGTGAAAATATTAAGAAAGCAATAGCTGGTTTGATAATGATGAAGTTACAGCTTTTCCCATTTGTAAGGTCATATGATCCTTATGGCAGGATGCAGAAAGTCATGGGACAGCCCATCCATAGGAGGCATCTTGAAGATTTTTGGGTGGACTGTGAAGATGAGGCTGAGGCAAGAAGAAGAAGGTATCAAAGGCTAACCTTGAATCAAATTAGAACCTTTGGTTACATTTCCATCCCAACACAAATGAAGAAGGATGATGAAAAGATAATGGCTGAAGAATATGAAGAGAAGAAGATATACAACGATACCATATCAGCCCCCGACCTTACAATGCAAGAGGACATCTCCTTGGATCCATTCACGGGCATGATATTACAGCTAACCCAAGCTTGGGTTGATAAACAGGTAAATATACTGAAGAAGAAAGGTGTGACCCTTACAATAGATAACAAAAAGAAAGGATAAGAACTCTCTCCTGATGAATATGATGATTTCCTGAATGAGAAGAGGAAATCCAAACGAGATAGGTTGCCACCCCCACAGCAACAAAGTAAAAGACATCAAAGAGGCAAGAGAACTGAAAATGAACCTAAAGGGGTTATTATTGAGAGAATAGTAGAGACTACTGCACAGGCACCAGCATCAGAAGAAGCATCAGCTTCAGGACATGCGGGACATGCATCAACATCAGCTGCACCTCCTCCAAGAGATGGACAGAAGTCCAAGAGAATTCAGAGGGTAGAGGCAGTAGTTACTAAGACCCATGAGGAGGGTCAAGCCTCATGGAAACCAATAGAAGAGGATATCCCTCTGGAGGAGGAGCTTGAGGAAGAAGAAGGCCCTTTATTGTTCAAGAGGAAAAGAAAGGCACCTCAAATGGTAGTTGGCACACCGAAGAAAACAAGGACCTCCATGAGAGGTGAAATAAGACAACCCCCTATAATATTGAAAGGGACAGGTAGTGAAGTGTTCAATAAGGAATTGTAGCACAATGTTCCACTTCCCACCATTGTAAAGTTCAAGACTGAACTTGCAGAAGAGCAAATAAAAGAAACGTCTAAGATATGCCAAAGCGGCATTATCTCATTGGATGAGATAGTAGACCTATCCGATGATGAGGTAGTGAAGGAAGTAGCTTCACAGAGGATGGAAACCCTTGTTGCTGACACCTAGGCAACTCCTCATGGAACTCCATTAGTGCAAACGGTGTTAGAGGAAATGAAGCAAGTGGAGTCAGAGAAAGAAAAGAGCCCAGAGAAAATTGCAGAATAGATAGGGCTAGATACATTAATTGAATAGGTAACAAGTCCTGCAGTTGTAGATTTGGCGTATGTAGAGGATGTGAATCCTCAGGATGTGGCAGGAACACCTGATAAAATGGAAAATATTAAAGAGTTGAAACAGAAAGAAGTGGAGAGCAAAGCTCCAGCTATGGGTCAGTAGCAGCAAGATACATCAGCTGAACCTGGGATAGTAGAGGTAAAAGATAAGGGAGAAGAAGAAAAGGATGCATCAGCTGATCCTACTCCTAACGCTCAAGAAACAGTCATCATAGGTGCAGAGAAAGATGTGATAAAAGATCAAACAGAAGCACCTAAAGAGGATGAAATAGTAATAATAGATGCTAATATGCCTCAAGAGGAGGAAATAAATAAGGTAGATGAAGTCAGAGTGGAGGAAATAAAAGATAAAGATCATAATGCACATGCTGATGATCAACAAGATCAACCTCCAAAGAAAGAAGCTCCTCATCAGGAGGATATATCAAAAGTTCCCCGTCATGATGAACATCAAGGGGAAGAGAAAAGAAGATCACCCTGCCCATCGAATATGGTGGTGGACACAGGAGATCAAAGTGATCATTAGGATGATGATACTGGAGACCAAGGACCCAAGGATCAAGTTCCCTAGTGGTTAGAGACTGAAATTGGCATGGAATCAGGTATGCTGATGCCAGAATTTGATGTATCTACTTTGTTTTCAGAAAACCTAATAAAGCCAAAGAGGAAGGCTAGAATGACTTTGGCCATTAAAAGAGATCTTGCAATAGAAAGAAGAACTACACAGATAGCACTCCCTACTGTAGATAAAGAGAAGGGTAAAATTACCTTAGATGAATTTCAGATCAGCATAGTAGACTTAGGGTTTGCTAATAAAGACCAAGAGGGTCAAGAAGGCAAAGACATTATAGATTCTTTAATTCAAAAGGCTAAGAGTGAAAAAGAGAAAAATAAGAAACACAAAGAGCACATTGCTCAGTTGCATGCATATATAAGGAGGTTAACTAAGCCTGAAGATAATTCTACTGATCATGTAGTCCCATTCATTGCTATTTCCCAAGAGGAGGTAAATAAGTTAGATCTCATGAGACATGAGTCATCCATATTGAGAAGGTGGGTGTACACATTTGACACAGTAGAAGAAGTAGTAAAGGCCTCTTTGAAGAGGTGGAATTCTCTTAGTGGCTCTAGGAAAGAGGTAGATAAATTGTAAATGGAGACAGGGAAAAGGTCTTTCCAATTGGAGAAGATATTGGCTGTCCTGGAAGAAATAAGGAGGATCAATCCTTAGATACTTATACATAAGCAAGTACTAAATAATAACAATGCATTATTGATAGATATATGGTATAAAGACATCCAATTTGAATGTGATGTACTCAAAAGATGCAACAATAAGTTGAGAGAAATCAGCATGAAGTTTCATGATATGATGTCTTTCGAGGCAAAAATTCTGGAAATGTTGGAAGGAAAAGTGGAAGGAAAGATAGAAAATCAAGACGAAGAGTTTGCAATCCAAGTTCTACATAATAACTTCTAATTCGTTGTTGATGATCCACTAGGCCAAATGACAGAAGAAGTCATGGATAGACTGGTGAGGACCAAGGTGAAAGTGGAAAATTATAATGAGACATTATACAATAGAAGGAATAAACTGGATAACATCTGAAATAAGTACCAAGCACATAAACATGCCATTATCAAAGCAAAGACTCAAGATGGTGGAGAAATAGATAAAATAGTGTAGTTATATGAAAATGTCAGGGTAGTCATGCAGGCTCATATACAGGGTCAAGGTCATCATGATGATGAGGATACAAAAAGTAATGCACCTCATGATGGAGCGCATGAATCCGATGAAGTAGATGATGATGCATCATGAAGCAAATATTAGTACCTTATATTTAACATAAATAAGTATCTTAGATGGTTGCCAGCTGGCAACTTGTACCACTTGATAGAGTTGACAAAGTCAAAGGGAATATTCACTGTAGATATTCATAGACAAATCTAGATCATAGATCTTTTTGTAAAGGATTCCTCACCTTGTTCTATAAAAGGTGCAGGAATGCCTCTTTTGAAACATTTGAAACTTAATTGAAATCTGTCTACTGAAATATTCAGGGCTCATTTCAAAGCTCTTTGTATACATATATGTTCTGGCATACTTAATGAATGAGAAGACTTGTTTTGATTACAACTCATAGTAAATCTTGAGTAATCAGTGTGTGAATTCTGGATATATGTTGTGACTTGCTACGTCCCTTGGAGTGCATATCTACCTGCATATGTTGTGTTCATACAATTCCTTTGAAGTTAGCATCAACTGTATCTAGCTGTGGAATGTCCTAGTGAACATATGGTTTGGTTTTCTTCTCTTCATGATTGTATCTAATGTATATGTGGTTTAATAGCTGAAGGTCCAACTTTAATTTGAAGCATTTCTTCCAATTTCTTTTAAATTTCAAAGCATTTCACCAACACATTTGCAAATAATTGACAATCTTGAGCAAATGCATAAATATGTAGACATCTTGTAGATAATTGAATATCTTTAGCATATTTAGAGACAAAGCATGCATAATTGATGAATGTCATGCAAATAATTGAGTATAACTATATCATTTGATCAAATTACTGTATGAAATGACCTCCCTATAAAGATTCTTTGCAAAAACTAAGTAATGATGATGAATTTCACGTAAGTCCCCAAAATGGAAACAACAACACACATCAACCTTTGAGTAATGTTAGACGATTAAGACCTAATCACCGGAGACTTGGGATTATGAATTTTCCAAGTTCATTGTATCTTTCAAGATGAGTAAAGGTTGATGTGTACTTTTACTCTATGTTTTTTTATGACTAACATCATGACCAACATAAATTGGCACTAGAAGGAGGGCCTGAACTGAAAGATGATGTTCATCATCATTATTTTAAGGTTTGATGATATAGAGAGTAAGGTAACCCCAAATAACCTGTTAATTTCAAATATTGATTAAATATTTACTGTAACAAGCTTGTAGATGCTCATCCTGTGTAAAGCTTTCAAGATTAACCATAAATATTGCAAGCTTCATGGTAGATTATCTTAAGTTTGTAGGGATCGGCTGATTTCAGGTAAATTTGTCAAGGCTTTAAAGAAATATGTCTTAAGAAAATAGATATCCCGTGGTAAAAGGTCATCATGCCTTAGTATCGTCTCATTTCAAATATTTTGTAAATATCTAGTTAGATCAGTCATCTGACCATAAATATTGCCTTAGTTGGTGAATTTCAACCAATATTTACAATCATCTAGTTGGTTTCCCATCAAAATTGAGAAATCTTGGCTCACAAGATAAATACCAGGTCAAGATCCACTGGACCTTTTGAAGAACTACCTGTTAGGGGCTTTAGACCTAGGACTATTGATATCCATCACACTCCTAGTTCCAGTGCATCAGGAATATCACCAGAACATCCTCCTATGACTCCTATTGGTTTTAATATACCTATAGGATCTCCTCAGGGTGCACCTTTAGTACAACATCAACCAGTTATACCTCAAACTCAACCTCCTCTGGTTGCAATGTCTTTATTTGTAGCAGAGTCACCATTGAAATTCACTGCATATCATGAGTTGCCAAAGAATCTGGACAAGCTTTGTCCAAAATATCATCCTTATCAGGATGCTGATGATCATATCAGAACCTTTAAAGAAGCTTGTTGTAGGGCCAGAATAGAACATCAAGACGTTGTATGCAGATTATTTCCTTTTTCCTTAGGGGAAGAGGCTTATAATTGGTTTATTAGTCTTGGTCAGAGTTCTGTTGGTTCATGGGCTGTCCTAGAGAAAGATTTTACTGATAGGTTCAAAGTACCTATTGATCCTTCCATGAACTATCACCTATTTTCCACAATGAAGCAGTTTGAGGGAGAACCTATTGCCAATTTCAATGCTAGGTTCTAGAAAATGCTATCCAAGTTAGTTGATCCATATACTATAGTAGATGCTACTGCCAGGAGTATCTATTACTCAGTGCTAGATCCTCTGACTTCCATGTTCATCAGGAGAACACATCCTAAAATTACAACCTTGACAGGAGCTTTTCAGGAAGCTATAAAGGTTAGTCAGTAGCTAATACCTGCTCCTACTCCAAATATTGCCTTTCCCACACTGCCTGGCATATATCCACAATATCCTACACAATATCCTAATGGAGCTATGATGCCTCTAGCAGTCATGCCTGCACCCTTGCAAATTCCTCCATTAAGTGTCATGCCACCTCCTAATGGGAATGGCCAGGCGCCACAATATCCTGCACAAACTCAGGCACCTCAAGGTGCTGACCTATCCAACAATAATCATGGACCCTCTTTCTTCAAGCCTCAAATTGAAAATGTAGTAGCCAAAGCTCAAGAGGAGAAGGAGGAAATCAAGGAAATCTTTGCTCAGTTAAGAAAACTCACTACAGAAGTGACTCATTTGAGAAATTAAAACTTCTATTCCTAGTCAAATCAGAATAAAAGTTATTCCAATGACAGACCAAATTACCCTGACAGAGGATACAACAATAGTAATTTCAATAATAGTGGTGGAAATAACAATAATCCTCAGAGACAGCCTAGAGTATGGAAATCCAGGCCAAATAATGGCTCACTACCATAACCCTTAGACAATCAATCACCTAGTGAGAACAAACAGACTACTAGAGTCAATCTTGCTGAGGCATCCCTCACTAATTGGTGTAGGATACACAATACAAATACTCATGCAGAGCTAGATTGTCCACAATTTCAAATTGTTGCAAGCATTTTTCAAACAGAAGTATCTAATACTGCAGGAAATCCACCTTAGGTGGAAGGAAATGAAATTGTTCCCTGTGGATATGATTCAGCTCTAGTATTAGAAAGTTATACTGATCATCAGAATTATCCCCAAGCATGTGAAGAATCTGCCATGGCTTTTGAAACAAATTATGTCTTCCTTTTTGAAGATGAGAATGAGCCTTCCACTGAACATGAGGAGGTGCATGCATACCAGCAGCAATATCTTGGTAAGCACAATTACAATCTGAGAAGTAATGCCAATAGACCTCCTAGCCCATTGACATCTTCTCTACCTCCAAATAACTTCAACACACCTCTTGATCCCAAAGCTAACAATAATCTGGGATTTCCCAAGGTGAATGCCCAATATCTGTCACCTCAGAATACAACATCAAAGGCTGTTAACTTACCTCATGAGTCTGATAAACTTGTTACATACTTGGCGGATGAGATGAAGAAGATAAAGATCAGCTTGTCTTTGTCAGAGTTATTGAAAACCCCTGCAATTAAGAAGGCATTCATGAAATCACTGGGTGATCCTGCTCCTAAAGAGGATATTTATACTCCAGGCCAATCTAGTAGTAAAGATCATGCTGCTAGAGATAATAATATCAAACATAAAGTGCCAGCTATTGTCCAAGCTACAGAAACCTCACATATGACATTATACCGAGATAAGAGTGAGTCACCACCTTTCCTCCTTACCATAAGGATGTTTGGAAAGAATTTACACAACAGTTTAGTGGATTCAGGCGCATCTACAAATGTGATGCCCTTGTCTATATGCAATGCTTTAGGACAACATCCTGCTAAATCCCTAAAGAAGGTGACACAGCTAGATAAGATAGAAGTGAGTGTAATAAGAGAATTGACTCATATACACATGCAGCTAGCGTTTGATCCCAGGATCTAGTATTACATTGATATCCAGGTAGTTGACATACCTAACACATATGAGATGCTTCTTAGCAGAGACTGGTCAAAAACTTTGAATGGATATATGTCTACTGACTTCAGTCACATGTGGTTGCCTTGGAAAGGCATACCTAACCAGATAAGAATAGATGCCGAACCTAGAATGAAACACATGATAACTGAGTATAATAAGATGAATGAGATAATGTATGTAGACGTTGACCCTGGAGTTTATTCTATTAGGCCACAGACTGTCAGGATAGAGGAGATACTGATGCTAGATTTTCATCATCATCATCATGATCATCAGGACATACCAGTTGTAGAGCCCAATAATAATTTTGAAAATCAGAATGAAATAGATCACTTTAGAAACTTTGAGATGCATTTGTCCAAGCAAATAAAGCATTGTCAATTGTTAGATATACCTACTGATGATATTTTGATTGATGGATGGTGTAGGTTGCATAATGAGCCACATTCAGAAAAGACTTGCAAAGCATGCAAGGATATGATGGAGTTAGAACAAACATACAGTGATACATCATCATCATCAGAGGTAAGTTCATCAGATAGTGATAATGACAGTGATTCTAATTTATGTTTGTTTCTTGCAAGAACGGGAGAAGATAAATGCAAACATGAAGGTCATGTTCAGATAGCAGAAGAGATTCTGGTATACAACCAGATAAATGATAAGAAGAAAGAAAAGATCACCCCTAGGAGTGATTGTCTAATGGAGTCAGATTATGAGTTGTCTGATGAAGACAGAGGTAGTGACCTGACTAAGTTTGAAGAATTTTTAGCAAAAGAGATAGAAAAGATGACACAGCAGCAAAGACTTCTCCAGGATGTCTTGATTGAAGGCTGGAGTAGGTTGCATAAAGCACCTCACTCAGAAACTACCTGTTCATTATGCTTGCATATTGTAAGAAGACATACATTGTGCACTACAAAGAATCATCATCCTGTTGGTGATGAAAAGAAAGAAGAATCATTTGATCCACAAAAGAAAGAAAAAGTGAGATCCAAGGATACTGAAATTCCTAAATTAAAATGGATATCAGGCAGAGCAGCTACTGGAGCTGCAAAGAAAAGAGAAGGCTTAGCCAAGCCTCATGCAGAGGATAAACCCTGGATCCTTAGATTTGATGGATCTAAGTCCAAACAAGGAGTTGGAGTAGGGATTGATCTCATTGATCCATCAGGAAAGTCCTACTTAGCTGCTTACAGATTACAGTTCCCCTGCACTAACAATGTGATAGAGTATGAAGCTCTGATTCATGGGATACTGTTTGCTCTCAAGAAGAGGGTAAAAATTCTGCATGTCTTTGGAGACTCAGAACTAGTTGTCAGACAGGTAAGAAGAATTTACTCTTGCAACTATAAGAAATTGTCAAATTATAGACACAGAGTGTGGGATTTGATTGAAGACTTTGATGCATTTAATATCACCCACGTACCTAGAAAATAGAACCATAGGGCAGATGCCTTAGCACAGGCTGCCAGTACATTAGAGCCCTTGTCTATATTGGGCCTAAAGAGATTTTCAGTAGAACTAGTATCGGTACCATCAGTACCTGATAATGTTACTAATTTTTAGGTCTTTGATGATAATCAACATATCCTTGATTTCATCTCTAATAAGGATATATTTGATGCTCAGATCATAGATGAGAACAGTGTGGAAGATCACATTTGGGAAGAAGATGAAATATTAGAGTTGCCTAGCAACAGGATTCCCAAAGGTATGATTGAATTAGAAAGAGCCTTTGATTTGGATAATATGCTGAAATAGAAGGATCTTCCCAAGGCTGATGGAGGTCAATATTCACAAGTGAATATTGGACAAAATGAAGACAAAAGAAATGTCATGATAGGCAAGGTTTGCACAAAAGAAGAGTTTGAAGGGATATCTCAAGCCCTTAAAGACTACATCCATGTTATTGCATGGACTTATGATGAATTGAAGACATATGACACATCAGTCATAACTCATACTATACCTCTCAAGCCAGATGCTAAACCTTTCAGATAGAAGCAAAGGCTAGTTAATGCTTTGCTTGAACCAATAATTTTTTAAGAAGTCAAGAAGCTGTTAAATGCCAGGATAATATTTCTTGTAAGACACTCCACTTGGGTGGCTAATCTAGTCCCAGTCAGAAAGAAGAATGGGGACATCAAGCTATGCGTAGATTTCAGGAATTTGAACAGAGCATCAGAAAAGGATAATTATCCTTTACCTTCTCTAGATGAAGTCCTGTAATGAAGCCAAGCTGATGTCCTTCTTAGATGGTTTCTCGGGTTACAACCAAGTGATGGTTGACAAGATTGACAGACTGAAAACTGCCTTCACCACCAAGTGGGGGATATTTGCTTATAGACGTATACCATTTGGACTTATAAATTTTGGGGCTACATTCCAGTGAGCAATGGTCATAGCCTTCAGAGGCTTAATAGGAAAATGTATAGTCATATACATGGATGACTTAACAGTGTTCTCTAAAGAGAGAGGTAACCATGTAGCTGATCTCATAAATGTATTAAAAAAATGTGAAGAGTATGGGATATCCTTGAACCCTAAGAAATGCATATTTGGTGTAACAACAGGTAAATTATTGGGTCACCTAATAACTGAGGATGGAATCATCATTGATCCTGACAGAGTGGAGTCTATTATGAAAATACAACTCCCTAGAAGTAAGAAAGAACTTAAGTCTTTGGTAAGATTAACTTTGTAAGAAAATTCATCACTGGTTTTGCAGAGATAGTCAGACCATTAAATGCCATGCTCAAGAAGGATGCAAAGATTGAATGGACAGCAGAGGCTAGAGCTACCTTTGAAGATATAAAAAGAGCTATATCAGATGCCCCAGTCCTGATTAGTTTGGAATACACAAGAAACTTCTACATTTATTCATTTGCCTCAGAACATACTTTTGCAGCAATGTTAATGCAAAGGAATGAAGAAAAAGAAGAGAAACCAATAGCATTCATGAGTTGTCCCTTCAAGGATGCTAAACTAAGATATGTAGATGTTAAATGACAGGCACTTGCATTAGTCAGGGCAATAAAGAAATTCAGACATTATATACTAAGAAGCAAAGTAATTGCAGTAGTGCCTGATGCAACGGTGAAGATGCTGCTAATGCAGAGTGAACCTGGTGAAAAAAGAGCCAAGTGGATCATTGTATTACAAGAATATGACATGGAGATTACACCAATAAAATTGGTAAGAGGATAGGATTTGAGCCAAATGATATCAAAAATTGATCCAAACATTATGAGCCAGCAATATGTAATCAATGCAAGAGATAATAAAGAGTGGTATTCAGATATCAGGCACATCCTAATCACTGGAAGATGTCCTCCAAGACTGCAAGCTTCATAGAGAAGAGCCTTGAAGATAAGGTCACAAAAATATATGATGAAAGGAGGAACCCTATTCAAGAAGAATTATGAAGGAATATACCTGAGATGCTTAGAGAAGCTAGAAGCAAATAAGGTTTTATCAGAATTACATGACAAGTTTGGAATAGCACATGGATCAGCCTTGACCACAACACATGCAATCCTCAGAGTAGGATATTATTGGCCCACAGTTTTTAAAGATACAGCTGAACATGTTAAATGTTGTCATGTATGTCAGATTACTGCCAACAGAGAGAAATATGTTGCCCAACCCTTGCAGCCATTGATGGAAGAATGCCCATTTGCACAATGGGGCATGGACTTCATAGGGCCAATCAATCCTCCATCATCATCAGGCCATAGGTATGTCTTAACAATTACTGATTATTGTACCAAATGGACTGAAGCTATCAAAAGCAAGACTTGTACTGCAGATGATGTTATTAAATTTCTGGAAAGCAATATTGTTACTAGGTATGGAATTGCTTATGCTCTGGTAAGTGATAATGGTTCTGCCTTCACTTCAACCAAATTGTCAAGTTGGGCTTTTGATGATGGGATCATACTCAAGTTCTCATCCAACTATTATCCCCAAGGGAATGGATTAGCAGAATCCACCAACAAAAATTTGTTGAATATCATAAGAAAATTAATAGAGAAGAACCCTAGGGAATGGAACTCATTTCTGAAATATGCCTTATGGGTAGACAGAACTAGAATGAAAACTGCACTAAGAAATTCACCTTTTCACTTAGTATATGGGGTGGATCCTATCCTCCCTGTTAACTTGAAAATTCCTACCTTGCAATTTGCCCAAGAGTACCTAGGCATAGATAATAGACAAGAAGTCAGGTTGCTTCAGCTGATGCACCTGGAAGAAAAAAGAAGTCAAGCAATTGACCAGTTTGCAAAACATCAGGCTGTTGTCAAACGCTAGTTTGATAAAAGAGACAAAGTTAAAGCCTTTAGGATATCTGATTTAGTCCTGATGTGGGATAAAGCACATGAGAGGAAAGGAGACCATGGTAAGGTTGATAAATTATGGATAGGTCCCTTTCAAATTTTTGAGATATTAGGAGATAGCACTTATAGGCTTAAGAACCTGACAGGTGAGGATGTCCCATTGCTAGTCAATGGACAATTCCTTAAACATTATTTTCAAGCCTGAGTGACTTCATGACAGTCATGTGTATCATATTGTATATTTGTATAGTTGCTTGTACAGTTTTGTTTCTATTGTTTGTTTGTTTGTTGTTTGTTTTGTTTTGTTTGCTTGTTGAGTTTTTGTTTTGGTTAGTCAAGATGACACACTTCATCACCCCAAAAAATAACAAAATTGTTAAGATTCAAGTGATGAGATCAAATTTAAATATAGGTTATGATTCATTCTGAGAAGTATTCATGATCAAGTCTGTAATATCCTTCATCAGGGTGCCTTTTCTTGATCAAAGTGAATCAATCACAATGAAACACTTAACATCCTTGGGTTTGTTGAACACACAAGTATAGGTGTTAAGTGAAAAATCTAAAGGGACTCCCTTGCTACCAATACAATCTCCAACCTAAAGCTACAAGTGACTATACCTTATACAAATGAGCTAACATGATGATATCATATACACATATAAGTAATAAAAATAATAATAATAAAATTAGGCCATCTAAGTAATTCTACCGGGGCTATGAACGCCTGCTGGCAGTGGGGCTCTACTTAGGAAGATTGTATAGATAACCTTACCGGAGCTATGGATGCCTGCTGGCAGCAAGACTCTATCCAGGTTGGCTATGAGGGATGATCTCCAACTATGTAGTTTAACACCAGTTACTGATGTTTTCAACTTGCTTTCAAGATGAGGATAATTAATCATTTGCACACACCTGATCCTTTGTTAGCACTGTTACCATGATGAAGCTTTATTATTCAGAAAGATTATGATGCTTATGCTTAGGAAGAATTAGAATACTATATAAGAATGTGATCACATTACTTGAATCAATGGAATTTTGATGTTTTCTTTGGTGGCAAGTTGTTGTGTGGTTACACAACACGCCCCATTTTGATTTGGCAAAACAGGGACCCAACTTTTTGGCTTGGCTTGTGTTTTCTGCTTCCTGGCGGTCTAGTAAAAGTAAGTCATGCAGATAGCCCTCTATAGGGGGATGTGGTAAGTCATCATCATGAGGTCAGTTTGTCAAAGTTCTTGTTTCATGACATTAACCTCATATTTGGAAAAAGCATTAAAATTCATGAAGGTTTGTTTTTTACATCACCCTGATATTCCTTAGGATGTGAAAGTTATGAACGGTCAAAATCTCGGTCAAACCTGATATTCATAGGGGGGAAGGATCATATTTCTTAATATCAGTCATCTTTTGAAAGATCACCTGGATCTAATTTATCACCAGATAAATCATTTGATTCGCGACATGCAGACGTCAAACTTAAGTGGTAGTGATACTTACCCGTCAACAGCATCATATAGTTCGCGGGAGGATATTTCAAAACATCGCCCAATATTCTAAATATCACCCTATATTTCAAATATCCCCCAATCTCGTAATATCACCCTGAAGAAATTATCATGATGACATCATTTGATCCTAATAACAAAAGAAAATCAACATGATGATGATGTCATCATCATTTTACCTCACGGAGGTATATTTCATAACATCATCCTTTCACCAAATCATGACTATGACGTCACAGTGCTTCAGTGATAGACTCAACCATTATCATGGGGACATCATCATAACATTTCGAGAAAGGTCACTTAAAGAATGCTTAGGGTCATCATCCTTTTCAAAATATCACCTGATATTTTCAACATCACCCGATCTGTATAACATGACTCGATGGTCTGGAATAACTTGATATGTTTTCCTGCCATGGTGTGGATGGTCATATTATGAGGGGTGATCATATTTGAAACATCACTCGATATTTCAAAAGATCCTTCTCCTCATCCCGCCGCGTGAACATTGAATGCCCATTAATGTGGTAGGTGCTTCTTGCCGATTGTCACTGCAATGATCACACCTGGTGAGATTCAGGGTTTCCATGCATAAAATTAATGATTAGGATTGATTCAGTCAGATTATGCCCTAATTGACCAGATGAATAGGTTTAAAATGGAATTTGCAACATCATTATACATTTACCTTGCAAAGAATTAAGTGTTTACATAGAGCTAAGCGTCCAAATCCTGCTGCGAGTCATCTGCAGAGGTATACATCCTGAACAAAGTGAAGAATGTGATTACAATCAATCTTAAGGGTATTTCCATAAAATCATCAACAACATAATTCAAAGGGTAAACACATCACGTAAGTAACAGATCCATTCTACTGTGTTTTATAGGTATATACAGGTAATATGATGTTACTGGTTTGAAATTGTAAGTTCTGCATATCATGATGAAGTAATGCTTGCAAAAACTGCATAGAAGTCATAAAATGTAGTATATATATGCATGTATGAGATGAGGTGCACAATTGTGAGACTAGTTCTTGTCATTGCAGGAATCCATGGTGGATAGGTGATTGATGAAATCTGAGGTAGAATTCGTTAAACTGATGTTTGCATAGCCTGAAGGGGTGCAATTCAAATATGGAGTTATTGGGGATACACATTAAGGAAGCATAGATCTAGCTGCATGGACGGACAGGATGCACAATCAGGAAGATAATCCTCTGCTTGAGGCTATTTTGGTGTACAGAATGAGAAATGCCGCTGGTTTTCCGTACAACATGGAGGCTTCTAAATTGGTTATAGAATGTGCTAGAAATTATAATTCACAGACAAGAAGAGTTGAGAAACACAGAAGGGTGTATGCAGACTTCTCCATAGAGAGCCTGTCCACCATGTTTGGTTTGCCATTAGGAAAAGATGTGGTCAGCATAAACCTAAAGAAGCTGGTAGTAGAATATGAAGCTAATAAGATGGCTGCCAGGAAAAGAATGTATGGTTGGAGAGCCAAGAATAGTACATATCTAGCTACAGCCAAGCTCCCTGTCCATTTATACAAATATGATTTTGATGATGAGTATCTGTTCATGATCGCCTTACTCAGTGGGGCTACAGGTCAGCAAACAGCTAGAAGTTTTAAGGACTGGATGTATGGGATCATCCTAATGTGTGTATATACTGATAATAGGCCATTATGGGCCAAAATAATAAGTGATGCTATTGATGAGTAGCTATCAAATCTGGGAGGTACAAATTGTGCATTTTATATGACATCGTACTTAGTTTATGCATGTGCATACAAAGGCACATTCAATGCACTGACAACAGTGGGGAAGATTGGTGGCACCACCAATGATGCACATATCTGGGATCACTATCCCCAATTGCAAAGAGTGAACTATCTCCAGGACTATAAGTCGGTGAATGATGCATTTTCAATGCATCTGGTAAGAACCATGGAAGAAGACAGAACAAAGAGACTAAGCATGGAAGCTCAGGAAGTCATCTACAGGCATGGAGCCTGGTATATATAGTTTGTAACCTTCTCCTATATTAGGATTGAAGGATTTGTGGGATAGCCCCTCATGCTCCCAAGATATCCAACTGATGCAGTAGTACTCATGGAGTTCATGAGGTAGATTGTAACAATACCGGATGCTTACAAAGCCAACAACAAAATTCCACCAGTATTGTTTCTAGTGACAATGGGCTATTACATGTGCCCAGATAGTGAAAATATTAAGAAAGCAATAGCTGGCTTGACAATGATGAAGTTACATCTTTTCCCATTTGTAAGGTCATATGATCCTTATGGCAGGATGCAGAAAGTCATGGGACAGCCCACCCACAGGAGGCATCTTGAAGATTTTTGGGCGGACTATGAAGATGAGGTTGAGGCAAGAAGAAGAAGGTATCAAAGGCTAACCTTGAATCAAATCAGAACCTTTGGTTGCATTTCCATCCCAACACAAATGAAGAAGGATGATGAAAAGATAATGGCTGAAGAATATGAAGAGAAGAAGATATACAATGATACCATATTAGCCCTGGACCTTACAATGCAAGAGGACATCTCCTTGGATCCATTCATGGGTAGGATATTATAGCTAACCCAAGCTTGGGTTGATGAATAGGGAAATATACTAAAGAAGAAGGGTGTGACCCTTACAATAGATAACAAAAAGAAAGGACAAGAACTCTCTACTGATGAATATGATGATTTCCTGAATGAGAAGAGGAAATCCAAAGGAGATAGGTTGCCACCCCCATAGAAATAAAGTAAAAGACCTCAAAGAGGCAAGAGAACTAAAAATGAACCCAAAGGGGTTATTATTGAGAGAATAGTAGAGACTACTGCACAGGCACTAGCATCAGAAGAAGCATTAGCTTCAGGACATGTGGGACATGCTTCAGCATCAGTCGCACCTCCTCCAAGAGATGGACAGAAGTCCAAGAGAATTCAGAGGGCAGAGGCAGTAGTTACTTAGACCCATGAGGAGGGTCAAGCCTCACACAAACCAATAGAAGAGGATATCCCTCTGGAGGAGGAGCCTGAGGAAGAAGAAGGCCCTTTATTGTTCAAGAGGAAAAGAAAGGCACCTCAGATGGTAGCTGGCACACCAAAGAAAATAAGGACCTCCATGAGAGGTGAAATAAGACAACCCCCTATAATATTGAAAGGGATAGGTAGTGAAGTGTTCAATAAGGAATTACAGCACAATGTTCCACTTCCCACCATTGTAAAGTTCAAGACTGAACTTGCAGAAGAGCAAATAAAAGAAACCTCTAAGATATGCAAAAGCAGCATTGTCTCATTGGATGAGATAGTAGACCTATCCGATGATGAGGTAGTGAAGGAAGTAGCTTCATAGAGGATGGAAACCCTTGCAGCTGACACCCAGGCAACTCCTCATGAAACTCCATCAGCACAAATGGTGTTAGAGGAAATGAAGCAAGTGGAGTCAGAGAAAGAAAAGAGCCCAGAGAAAATTGCAGAATAGATAGGTCTAGATACATTAATTGAATAGGTGACAAGTCTTGCAGTTGTAGATGTGGCATATATAGAGGATGTGAATCCTCAGGATGTGGCAGGAACACCTGATAAAATGGAAAATATTAAAGAGCTGAAATAGAAAGAAGTGGAGAGCAAAGCTCCAGCTATGGGTTAGCAGTAGCAAGATACATCAGCTGAACCTAGGATAGTAGAGGTAAAAGATAAGGGAGAAGAAGAAAAGGATGCATCAGCTGATCATACTCCCAATGCTCAAGAAATAGTCATCACAGGTGCAGAGAAAGATGTGATAAAAGATCAAACAGAAGCACCTAAGGTGGATGAAATAGTAATCACAGATGCTAATATGCCTTAATAAGAGGAAATAAATAAGGTAGATGAATTTAGAGTGGAGGAAATAAAAGATAAAGATCATAATGCACATGCTGATGATCAACAAGATCAACCTCTAGAGAAAGAAGCTCTTCATCAGGAGGATATATCAAAAGATCCCCCTCATGATGAACATCAAGGGGAAGAGAAAAGAAGATCACCCTCCCCATCGAATATGATGGTGGACATAGGAGATCAAAGTGATCATCAGGATAATGATACTGGAAATCAAGGACCCAAGGATCAAGATCCCCAGTGGTTAGAGACTGAAATTGGCATGGAATCAGGTATGCAGATGCCAGAATTTGATATATCTACTTTGTTTTCAGAAAACCTGATAAAGCCAAAGAGGAAGGCTAGAATGATTTCGGCCATTAAAAGAGATCCTGCAACAGGAAGAAGAACTACACAGATAGCACTCCCTACTATAGATAAAGAGAAGGGTAAAATTACCTTAGATGAATTTCAGATCAGTACAGTAGACTTAGGGTTTGCTAATGAAGACCAAGAGGGTCAGGAAGGAAAAGACATTATAGATTCTTTAATTCAAAAGGTTAAGAGAGAAAAAGAGAAAAATAAGCAACACAAAGAGCACATTGCTCAATTGCATGCATATATAAGGAGGTTAACTAATCCTGAAGATAATTCTACTGATCATGCGGTCCCATAGACTGCTATTTCCCAAGAGGAGGTAAATAAGTTGGATCTCATGAGACATGAGTCATCCATATTGAGAAGGTGGATGTACTCCACATTTGACATAGCAAAAGAAGTAGTAAAGGCCTCTTTGAAGAGGTGGAATTCTCTTAGTGGCTCCAGGAAGAAGGTACATAAATTGCAAATGGAGACAGGGAAAAGGTCTTTCCAATTGGAGAAGATATTAGCTGTCCTGGGAGAAATAAGGAGGATCAATCCTCAGATACTTATACATAAGCAAGTACTAAATAATAACAATGCATTATTGATAGATATATGGTATAAAGACATCCAATTTGAATGTGATGTACTCAAAAGATGCAACAATAAGTTGAGAGAAATCAGCATGAAGTTACATGATATGATGTCTTTCGAGGCAGAAATTCTGGAAATGTTGGAAGGAAAAGTGGAAGGAAAGATAGAAAATCAAGATGAAGAGTTTGCAATCCAAGCTCTACATATTAACTTCCAATTCATTGCTAATGATCCACTAGGCCGAATGATAGAAGAAGTCATGGATAGACTAGTGAGGACCAAGGTGAAAGTGGAAAATTATAATGAGACATTATACAATAGAAGGAATAAATTGGATAACATTCGAAATAAGTACCAAGCACATAAATATGCCATTATCAAAGCAAAGACTCAAGATGGTGGAGAAATAGATAAAATAGTGTAGTTATATGAAAATGCCAGGGTAGTCATGCAGGCTCATATACAGGGTCGAGGTCATCGTGATGATGAGGATACAGAAAGTGATGCACCTCATGATGGAGCACATGAATCCGATGAAGTAGATGATGATGCATCATGAAGCAAATATCAGCACCTGATATTTAATGAAAATAAGTATCTCAGATGGTTGCCAGCTGGCAACTTGTGCCACTTGATAGAGTTGACAAAGTCAAAGGGAATATTCACTGTAGATATTCATGGACAAATCTGGATCGTAGATCTTTTTGTAAAGGATTCCTCACCTTGTTCTATAAAAGGTGTAGGAATGCCTCTTTTGAAACATTTGAAACTTAATTGAAATCCGTCTGCTAAAATATTCAAGGTGTATTTCAAAGCTCTTTGTATACATATATGTTCTGGCATACTTAATAAATGAGAAGACTTGTTTTGATTACAACTCATAGTAGATCTTGAGTAATCAGTGTGTGAATTTTGGATATATGCTGTGACTTGCTGCATCCCTTGGAGTGCATATCTACCTACATATGTTGTGTTTATACAATTCCTTTGAAGTTAGCATCAACTGTATCTAGCTGTGGAATGTCCTGGTGAACATATGGTTTGGTTTTCTTCCCTTCATGAATGTATTTGATGTATATTTGGTTCAATAGCTGAAGGTTCAACTTTAATTTGAAGCATTTCTTTCAATTTCTTTTAAATTTTAGAGCATTTCACTAACACATTTGCAAATAATTGACAATCTTGAGCAAATGCATAAATATGCAGACATCTTGTAGATAATTGAATATCTTTACCATATTTAGAGACAAAGCATGCATAATTGATGAATATCATGCAAATAATTGAGTATAACTATATCATTTGATCAAATTACTATATGAAATGACCTCCCTGTAAAGAGTCTTTGCAGAAACTGAGTAATGATGATGAATTTAATGTAAGTCCCCAAAATGGAAACAACAACACACATCAACCTCTGAGTAACGTCAGACGATTAAGACCTAATCACCAGAGACTTGGGATCATGAATTCTCCAAGTTCATTGTATCTTTCAAGATGACTAAAGGTTGATGTGTACTTTTATTCTATGTTTGTTTATGACTAACATCATGAACAACACCAAGCATCTCATATAACTTGATGGTGCTCTCTTCAAACTCCTAACTTCTCTTTGACATACTCGTGAGATTTTCAATATCTTTTCTCAAGTTAACAATTTCAGCCTCTAGTTTTAGGCATTCAAAAGAATTGATTTCACATTCAGACTTAGTAACATTAGTTATTCTCTTAGCCTCTTCAACCTTTGTCTTCAAATTAATAATTACTTTATCTGATTCACCTACTTGATTTCTCAAATCTATAATCAGATCTCTAGCATCTTCCAGATTTGAAAGTGCTTTTCTTTTGAATTCTTTTTCTTGTTGTAGCTGCAACTCTAATTTGTGATTCTCCTTTTTGTATTTGTTGATCTCACTAAGAGCACATATGAGTTCTCCTTCTATATCAACTTCGCCTTCTTGTTCATAATACTTCTGACTATAATCACTCATAATGTGATCCTCTTCTGAATCAGATTGTACCTCATCTCCTTCATGTGAATGACTTCCATCATTGTCACTCTTCTCAGATAACAAAATGTCCTCTCCTTCAAGTGCATCACCTTGATAGATTCTTATCAATTCCTTCCACACATCCTGAGTTATTTCACAATGCATAACTTTACAAGAGATTTCATTAGATAAACTAGACAAAATAATCTTCTTTTCTATATGATTACATTCAGAAGCATCTTTATTATTTGTAGAATTAGGTGATTGAGAAGAAACAAAATACCCATTCTCAACTAGCATCCAAACACCATATCCTAAAGAGGATAGATATACTTGCATTCTAATACACCAAATAGAGAAATCTGAACCATCAAAGAAAGGAACTTCTGACTCAACTTGTGAGACATTTCTATCAACCTTTGAGTTTGGAATAGATGGTATCTTTTGAATAGAATGAGACTTGACATTTTTCTTTTCTCTATTTCTTTTGGACTTTCCCATGGTACTCCACTATCAAGACCTACCCAAGCTTGTTAGGCTTCTATAGGGAACCTATGCTCTAATACCACTTGTTGGAGTATAGAACAACACTGAGAGGGGGGGTGAATCAGTGTTGTATAATATTTAACATTTCAAAACTTGACTCAAAAATATTGTGCAAAGGAGTTCACTAAAAGACATAGTTATCATGATATGCAAAACTTAATTAAAGATGATCAAATAGATATAATAAAATCAATCACAAAGAGAACACATGACACGGGTTTTGATGAGTGGAAAACCATCAAGGGGAATAAAAACCACTCTAAAAATTTGCCTCACTAGCTTATTTGAATCTAACTAATTACAACAATAGTTGTCTCATTGCCAATTAACCATGCCTCACGGATATACAAAGCCTCACTGGCATAAATTTGTCTCACTGGCAAATACAATCACCATTATCAAAAGTAAAGTCCACTATGCAAGAAATGATTGCAAGTCAATCTGATTTGTACCATTACATACCCTATGATTCATCACTCAATGATTTGAATACAATCACTTAAACCATCTCATCAAATCACTTGCAAAATATTTATCTCATTCATTTCTCACAATCACTTATATCATCTCATCAAATCACCTACAAATATATCTCATTCATCTCTCACAATCACCTTCTGAATAACCCAATTCATCTACATTTTCTTCTTCAAAAACTAGAAAAATTGTCTTCAATCCTGCATATCTCAGACCTTCAAAAAATCCTACTTTTTAATGCACCTGCAAATTCATTA